>PVHT021183543.1:7092773-7205179 GCA_004024745.2 Catagonus wagneri
AAAAAGACAAAAAAAAAAAAAAGGAAGAAGAAGAGCAGGATAGGAGTTCCCGTCATGGCACAGCGGTTAACAAATCCGACTGGGAACCATGAGGCTGTGGGTTTGATCCCTGGCCTTGCTCAGTGGGTTAAGGATCCGGCGTTGCCGTGAGCTGTGGTGTAGGTCGCAGACATGGCTCAGATCCCACGTTGCTGTGGCTGTGGCGTAGGCCAGCAGCTGTAGCTCTGATTTGACCCCTAGCCTGGGAACCTCCAAATGCCCTGGGCACAGCCCTAAAAAAGCAGAAAAAAAAAAAGAGGCAGGATCAGTGCTTACTTCCTTCCCTTTATTTTTACTTAGAATAATCAGTTGATGCTTTAGAGTCCCCCAACAGTGACTGACTTTTTAAAAAGTAGTATGAATTCCGAATTCAGTATATTTTAAGTTTTTCACTGCATTGCATTGTTATTGACGCTCAAATTCCCACTTGGCCAGTAGGAATCTCTTCAAGCTGACTCCTTCATCCTCTGACCTGCTCCTGAAATTTCTGATTGCTTCCTCACAGTCTGGTATGACAAGGGCTCCAGGTTCATCTTGCACATTTCCTGCCCAAGCCCTGGAATCAGACATTTCTCCAAAGAGCGCTGGGTCCTTATACTATAAAATGACATTTGGAGATTACAGTCTGAGAACTAAGGGTGTTCGCTGCCACAGGGTTGGCCATTGTGTCTAGGTCTTTTCCATTGGCAGAGCTAGGAACAGGCTTACATCCCTAAAAATAAGTAAGTAAGTAAGTAAATAAATAAATAAACAAACAAGTTCCCTGGTGGCCTAGCGGCAGAAAGATCTGGCATTGTCACTGCTGTGGCATGGGTTTGATCCCTGGTCCAGGAACTTCCACATGCTGTGGGAATGGCCCAAGCCAAAAACAAAAACCCATGGTAAGTTCGTACTTACACTTTCGGACTGCAGGATTTTTATTCAACATCATTTCTCTTTTATCCTCATGCTGAGAATCCTGGTTCTCAAGGAGTCCAGGGAAGCCACTACGAATCTTGACTTTTGTCACCACGGCTAGATCTGATCCTGATACAAGGGGCGGCCCTTGGCGAGTGTCTCAGTTACTTGCCACGGAGCCAGGAGATGGACCGAGGCTCAGAGGAGTGTTTGCAAGTTTGCACATGATTAACTCCTGGTTGCCCATGGCTTCACTAGGAACTGAAACATCAGGGGTACAGGGAACGCCAGGGCGGGTGTGAGGCGCTTCACATGCACCTCCTCACCTTCCTTCCCTGCCCCAGGGGAGCCCTGGCCCCGGGGGTGGACCTTCCAGCCTTTCTTCACACTCCGCAACACTTGGCTGCAGACCTACTCACCTCTGTTCCACTGCACTGTTTTGCCTGGTTTTCTATGTACATAGATTAATTCATCTATAGTTTTCTTTCCCCCTCATCTCAACTTTTGAGATTTATCCATGTTGATGTGTTATTCTAGTTTCATCTATCGATCCATCATCCATCCATTGGTTCTTACCTGAAATCCCTGCTGTATAGTGTTCCTTACGGTACCGCGCCACTGTACGTGCCCTGCTCAGCCAAGGCCTGTGTCACTCACATGACTACCCAGTTCTCTTAATTATAGGGCTTGATTAGCTCCTAGCAACTGAGCCCACCTGACGTCAGTCGCCCCTTTAAATGGCAGCCCCCTTCTCCCGGTAAGTAGCGAAGACTGCTGCCGTGTCCTGCTGCCCGCGGTGGGCTGTCGCTCCAGGACCCCTCGTGTAAGACCCCTCCGTCCAATAAGCCATTGATGTCTGTCGCTGTTTGTGGGCTTTCTTTGGTCTCAAGGCTGAGGAGCTACAAGGCTTACAGGCCTGTGGAGTGAAGCCCAACAGGGATGGAGGCAGGACTGGGCCCAGAAGCCCAGGCTCCCGCCCACTAACCACCATGCTTTGCCGGCTTTTGGTCGGGAGGCATTGACAGAGTCTAGGGGTGTGCGCACCCTGTCTGTAAAGCCTCCGAACGCAAACACAGAGTGGCTGTGATTCAGCAGCACTCATTTTTATTTCTAAGTAAGTATCCAGTGACATTACTGTTTTCCGTCCACATTTTAATTCTTTGAAGGGTCCAGTGAGACGAGGCGGAGGCTCCAGCTGAGCAGCTACACGTCCCTCCACCTCCGACCACGCTCCCCTCCCCAGCCCGCAGCCCCACCAGGAAGAGCAGCAAATCATTTCTCAGGAACTAGGACATAACAAACGCCTCAGCTTACTTGAGCGAGGACAAAAGAACAAGCCTGACCTTCTCGATGGTCCTTAAATAAAAAAACAGTACTTAAAAATATCCTTCATTTTTATAAAGAAGATTACTCAAAAGAATACGAGATTCTGATTAACGCTGAGAAAAAAACGAGCTTTGCAGGAGTTGTACCGGAGTTGAAGCCTTTGGGAGCCACGAACCTCACAGCGGCCCAGAGTGAGGAGCCTTCTCTGGCCTGGGTGCCCTCGTGGCTTCTAAGAGCAGCGCTGGGGCCTGGAGGAGTGAGTGCCAAGAACGCGCCGACCCAGCTCTTCCCGGGCCGACTGGCTGCTTGGACAGGTGACATTTCTCCGTTGACCACCAAGCCATGTTCCTGTTAAATCACTCGGCCATGGGTCCGAGTAGAGCTCTCGTCCTAAAGCCAGGAAGCTCATGCAGAGAAGCTGGGAGAAGACCGGCTCCCAGGTAAGGAAAAGCCACAGACTTCCCCGCTCAGGGATCAGGGGCAATGCCGGCTGGGGTGGGAAAGGGTGGAATTGGTGGGTGAGGGGAATGAGAGTCTTCTTTCTTTTGTGACACGGAGGCGGAAGTCCCTGAATATCTAATGCCATTTGTGCGAGAAATGACAGGAGGCTAAATGGAAGGGAGCGTGGCTGCTTATTCTGAGCCTTCACTCTGTGTTTTCGTTTCAAACATATTGCCTGGGGCTTTGGAGACTGGTTCCTGGTGGAACGACTTCTTAATGATTCTGGCTGCTCTGTCAGGAATTTGGTTTCATATCTACAACCCAGCAGGAACACATGCCTCCATTCTGGAGGGAATGGGAAAGGAGCAAAGGATCAGTCCTCTTCTTTTTTTGCATTTAAAGCCCTAATTGGAGTTCCCTGGTGGCCTCGTGGGCTAAAGGATCCAGTGTTGTCACCGCTGTGACTCCAGTTCAACCCCTGGCCCAAGGACTTCTGCCTGCTGAGGGCATGATCAGAAAAAAGTCCTAACTGATGGCAGATCATTGCTGTTGAGAGATTTCTCCTTACACTAGGATCTGGGATAAATTCTTTTTTTTTCGTTTTGGCTGCATCCACGGCATGCAGAAGTTCCTCGGCCAGGGACTGAACGGGAGTCACAGCAGCGACAATGCAGGATCCTCACCCTGCTGCACCACCAGGGAACTGATCAGTTCTAAGGCCAGACCCATCCTAAGCTATACCTGCACCTTTGATGTCGCTAACTTGGCCAAGGAGAGGCCCGCTACCACCTCTCCCCACCAAAGAAGAGGGATCCTGGCTGTGGCCACCTCGCTGGGGACTTTGCCAAATGTGTGACCCTGCGAGAGTGGGAGTGTGGACCTGCGACCTCAAGAGGCCACCTTTGACGTGGGCTTCAAGAAGGAGGCTACCCACCCACCAATCTTTCCATGTTCCATTGCGTACAAAGGAACCTGCAGGCAAATCAGGGCCTCCCTAGGCTGACATGGGGGTACTCAGGGCTGCCAACATTCTGGGCCAGGCCCTGGCCCTTGGCCTCATATCAGCTGGGGCCCAGCCAGCCTTCCTACTGGGAAAAGAAGTGGCTGGCCTGGGGGAGGGAGGGCGGGTGGGCTTCAGCCTGCTCCTGGCCTGAGTGTCTGAGCCTGACTAAGGAATTGGGCCCTGTTCCAGGTCAGCCCAGACCCAGTCTCTGGGGACCTAGGAAAAACCAGCTTCTTTCCCAGTAAGACCTCACACCCTCTGGATGTGATTACTCCCAGGGGTCCTACAGTCCCAGGGCTGCAGAAATCAGGTGATTTATTACAATAGCTCAGAATCACAGGGTGGCTGTGCAGGGGCCACTGGGGGGGCTCTTACTGACGTGCGACTCCACAGGCAGCGTGTCTTCAGAGTTCACTGGCTAACCAGCCAGCTCTCCAAAGGCACTCGCTGACTTTACAGCCTTCACTTCACTCTAAAGTATGACCTTCTCTATGTGCTGTAGTTCTCCTGGCCCATGGCCTAGACCTAAAACGTGTGGGAAGTTAACAGTTATGCTGGATGTTTTATCTTCTAGGCATTTGTTGCCTCAAACAACACAATTATTAGGAATGCTCAAGGTGGACAGCATCAATTTTTGATTCTTGGGCAAAGACATCTGAAAAAAGTTTACCAGAAAGAATATCTGTCCATAGGCTTTGGCCTGTTCCAAAGGTGGACAGACGGCTGGGGAATGGGTGTGGGTTAGCCTCCTCCGCACACTGCTAACCCCCACTTGGCCAGCAGGCGGCGGAGGAGGCTCACAGGAGAGATCCAGGCTGTGCCGGTCCAGGCCTAAAAGGTTCCCTCGCAGCCACCTCCACACAGCCAAGCCTTGGGGACCTTACACAAATCCTCCCCTGCTTCTTAGTGTCATTCTCAGGTCTCAGGTAAAAGTGGGAGGCCAGGTGGGACTGGTGACAAAGGACAGTCTGAACTGAGAAGATAGATAGTGTTTATATTCCTTTATCTATGAACTCGGCCAAAAAAACTTTTGGCAAGCTTTTGAGTTTACATTGCAACTTTATACCCTGGAGATCAGACTGAATTTCAGAGGGAAAAGTAAATTACTTACGAACTGGAGAATGGTCTCAGATTCCTGTCCCCCCCCCCCCCACTATGACTACTTGTTTTTCTACTTAAAAGAAATAGGAAATGATGGAGACCAGACTTGACGCATGGCATTATTCTTCCAGTGGGATATTAGGTGAAGTAAAATAATCCTGTTTGGCTCAAATTATGGGGTTAAGGTGGGAGGTTACAAAAAGAAAAACCATTTTAGTTCTGTGAAGTACGGATTTTCCTCTCAGCATAAAAAGGAAACTGCTTCCTGCCTGCCTGGCTTCCCTTTCCCCATTGTGTGCACTTTTGGGGAAAAGGAAGGGATTAGGGACGGGGCCTGGCCTCGTGGGCTGGGCCTGTAAGTCCTGAGGTCAGTCCTTGCTCACATCCAGAGCCATGCAGCCTGAGGCAGAAAAGATGGAAACAAACCTGCTGCCAGCCCTGGGTCCATGCTGGCCCCCGTGTCCCCAACAGAGAACCAAGGCCATGCACATGATGAGTTAAACTACCCCAGAGGATGCCGGGTCCCAAGACTTCAGCTGGGACCCTGAGTCACCGATGGGAATTGCCAGAGGCCTGTAGAGGGCGAAAGCCAGCAGGTAAAGGGCCAGAGAGGGGGGTGGATGTGGGAGTCAGTAACAGCATTTCACCTGGATGTGAGTGCCAGCTCTTTCCCTTGAGATGGCCCTGGGGCTGGGACCACGGTGGGGAGAGAGAGAGAGAGGGGTGAGGGGGAGAGGGAGAGAGAGGGAGAGAGAGAGAGATAGAGAGAGAGAGGGAGAGGGAGAGAGGGGGGGAGAGAGAGAGAGAGAGTGTGTGTGTGTAACAGTGTGTGCAAGCACTGTGTGTTTGTAACAGCGCATACGAGCACTCTTGAGTCTTGGGGTAGCAGTGGCTACTTGGGGATGGCAGGTGAGACTTAGATGCATCTGTTTTTTCCATGCTCACAGCATGTGGAAGTTTCTGGGCCAAGGGATCAAATCAGAGATGCAGCTGCAATCTGCATCACAGCTGTGGCAACGCAGGATCCTTAACCTGCTGTGCCACAAGGGAACTTCCGAGACTCAGGTACATATGGCTCTGGGCCACTGGAACCCTGGGAGGGTGGCAGGGAGGAGCATGGGGCACTGCCACTCTGGCCCCTGCCCTAGTGCTTTGGGACCCCGGCATGGGAGACAAACGGGACCCAAGATGGTGGAGAACTGGGAGAAGGAAAGATGCTGATGAGCAGTGAAGATGCAGCATGTAGACAGTGGGCAGACCCCCCAGAGCCCAGGAAAAGGGGCCTCTGGATACACAGGGCCCACCAAGTGAGGAATTGCGGTCAGGGAGGTGACTGCTAGGCTCTCGCTTCTTTGTAAGTGCATGACTTTAAACGGAATTCCAAGACAGCAGTGGCTGGCCAGCATAATCCCCGGCCCCCAGGTTTTCCCTCAGAGGGTGTCCCGACCCCAGAGGCGGCAAAACCCAGGGATGCAGCTTCCACTGGGGCTCTAGAGAGGGGTCGTGCTCGTGCTGGGTACCAGTGTAAACGTTCACAGCGTTCCCAGAGAGGGGCAGGGAGACAGCCACCCGGGAGACAGCCTGTGAGTGCCAGTCTGAGGTAAAGACAGTAAGGTCACCCAGGTGTTCTTTCTCAGTGAGTGCAAGCAACGTCATGAAGGGGAGTGTGGGGTCCGCCAGGCTCCTGAGCCTGCCACTTAGTCGAGAAATGCTGCTGCTGAGGCCAGCGGCACCGTGACGACGCTCAGGGAAACGGTGCTGGCTGCTCGCTCTTGTGATGAGGACAGTGGCCAGAAGTGGCGGAACCCTGCGCTCCCCAGGACACCTGCACAGCGGGTCCCCAGCAGGATCTTTCTTCTCGGGCACCTCAGACAGATGACTGCTCCCCTGGCTGCAGAAGCTGAAACATTTACCTGCACAGGTGGTCCCCGTCTGCGGGCTGGGCAGCCACCCTGAGAGCAGAGGTTGGGCCCAGCAAGGAGTGGGGAGAGGGTGCTCCAGGAGCAGCCATCTGGCCCCAAAGGCCCGGGGAGCCCTGGGTGGAGATGGCCTGTGCTTCATCCTGCTTCCATCCTCCCCGCGAGCTGCCAAGTGCACGCGCCTCACGCCCCTGCTGGGGGGTTGTCTGTCTTGGGAGCCCTGGGGAGGCCGGGTGGCAGTACTGCGGCTCCCCCCGCCCAGACGCTACGGTGTCCCACCCGGTCACAGCAGCTCCTGCTCGTCGTCCTCGGAGCCTGAGGGGCCCTGGCGCACCTCTTCGTACCACTTGTTGGTGAGGGTTTTCATCTGGATGCGCCCGTGGTGCAGGTCCTAGGGCAGGAGACACACCAAGGCCCGGTCAGCGGGTCAGGGTCAGGGTCAAGGAAGGGAGAGCTGCTCTGTACTTGTGGAAGGAGATGGCAATTTCACAGGCAATTTCAAGGTGCGACTTATTGCAGGCTGGGGTTTTTCTCTCTGGGGGTGAAGATACCGGGAGATCACACCCAGTAACAGGAGTACGAGGCAGGAGGCGATGTTAAAAAAAAAAAGCAAAAAAAGCCTGGCCTCTGGACTGGGACACACGCAGGTCTGCTCTCAGCTTTGCCACCTACTGGCTGTGTGACCTCCGGGGGGTTACTTCACCTCTTTGGGCCTCAGTCTCCTCAGCTGTCAAGTGAGATAACAGCTGCATCTACTGTAGGGGTTGTTGGGAGAATGAAATGAAGCAATGACGAAAAATGTTTGGCGCAGGGCCTGGCTCACAGTAAACACTCAGGGTGACAACGATCGTGACAGCCAAAGGAGGGGAAAAGGCGCAGAACCAGAGGCAGGGCAGCAGCAGGGAGACCCCCACCCTGCCTGGGGCAGGGTGACCGTTTCAGCAAAGCAGGCCCAAGCTGGTCCCTGCGAGAGTGTGTCACTTGCTGTCACTGGAGGCCCGTGGTGCCAGCAAGAATGGAACAAGGGCACTGAGCCTTGGGCCACCGTGGAGGGCCCTGGTGTGTCTAAAATTCCTCAGCTCCATCCCGCGTTGCTGTTGCTGTGGCTGTGGTGAAGGCTGGCAGCTACAGCTCCTGTTAGACCCCTAGCCTGGGAACCTCCATATGCCACGGGTGTGGCCCTAGAAAAGGCAAAAAGACCAAAAAAAAAAAAAAATTCCTCAGCTCCAGATTCGGTGGCTAATCAATGTCCCAAGTCTATCATCCAGAAAAATCAAACCGTGTTAACAAGTCTATTATTAAACTAGCACTAAATTGGGCAGAAAAGGAAAAACAGATGCCGAGCTCCACAGGCACACCCAGCCCGCGGGCCTGGGAAGAAAAAGCTGAGAGCTCAGCACGAGCTCCTTCCCCGCCCACCCCCGTCTGGGCCACCGCGGGTCCTCAGGGAGGAAGACAAGGGACCCCGGCCTGTGTCCCACCTCCTGGGTCAGCCGCCGCGTGAAGAAGGGGTTCAGGTACTTGGCGTCCAGCCACAGGAAGCCTTTGAGGTCCTGCCGCCTGACGTAGTGGGCCTCGTACTCCTCCTCGGTGAGCTCCGACAAGTGCTCCGACTCCACGGTGTTGCCCTGCGGGGAAGGACAGCAGCCGGGTCGTCAGCAGGCACCATTCTGGAAGCCCCCACATTAGCCAGACAGCCTGCCTCGCAGCCCTCGCCCCTGATCCATCCTGTCCCCAACCCTAACTGCGGCAGCAAAGGGCCTCCTGGGAGTCCGTGGGGCAGGGGGGAGGTGTGTGCGCAGTTGACGGAAACCCAGGAAAATCAGCGTTGTCAATTCATGAAAGGTTGGGGCTGGGGCCTGGTCTGTGAGTTTTCCAGGTGGTTCTTGTGTGCAGCCAGAATGGGAAGTGTTCTAGGCTGTCTCTTTACCAGTGAACTGAACAAAGGAGGCGGCTTTTGTCAGGTTTTGCCTGCAGTGGCCCATTCTGGGTAAGTGGACATAGGGGAGGGAACAATCCCGGCAGGATCTGAAGAGGGAGGAGCAGAGGGACCCCCCCGCGCCCTGCAGGGGGCGACCCGGGGCAGCTTTGCACACCCAAGTGTAAATGTGCCCCAGGTGGAGGAGGGGCAGGCAGGGAGAGCAAGTTCCTGCTTTGGCACCGGACTCGCCTTGAGCCTGGGGGGCTGCACAATGCAGGGCCCGCTGGGCCCATCTGCAGCTCCTGATTCAGCAGTTCTGGAATTTGCATTTCTAACAGGTCCTTCTGATGGTGCTGGTCAAGGAATCCCGGCTTGAGGACCGCCGCTGGAGAGTGTGGTGGTTGCGAGTCTGCATGACCTCAGCGCTCTCATCTGCAGAATGGGAGGATGAGACCACCTGCTTCCTGCGGGTCATCAGGGCCCGTGTGCCACAGAAAACATTCCCTAAATAGCAGCTGCTTCCCGTCCGGGCAAACGTCTGGTTCTAGAAGAGCTGTGCTCTGCCCAGTGTGGCTGCTGCTCCTGGCAACTTGTTAGAAATGCAAATTCTTTGGGTCTGCACCCCAGACCTGCAGGACCAGGTGCCCTCCACCAACTCTGACACCCACTAAAAGGTGAGAACTTTTACCTGCGCTTTGGTTAAAAACAGAGGAGAAGGTTGGTGGATGGGGAGAGAGAAGGGCTGCTGAGAGTGAGGAAAGTTCTGTGAACCAGTCCAGCCTGAGGTCAGCTGAAAGTTTCCTTCAGCAGCACGACCCTGGCTTGAGAGTCCCCGGCTGGGGACTAGAGGCCAAGATCTCAGATCTGGACCTTCCAGTATGAGAACACACCTCCCCTCTCCTCATCTTGTGCTTGAGGATTTTTGTGACTTCCATGATTGGTTATAAAGTTGCTCATGGCCTCAAATAAGGGAACTAGAAGAAGATGTAGTTCTGGAAACGTGTGTGGTGCAGGGGATGGTGCCAGAGGTCAGGGCTCAGCCCGTGCGGCCTGAGAGTGAACACAGGGCAGGAGAGGCCTGATGACAGCTGACCCAGGGCAGGCGGGTGGCTCGGAGGGGGAAGAGGGGCAGGCTTACCGCGGCTGGCCCTGGGCACCTCCAGCCCTAATCAAGCCCTCGCCGTCCGCCGTGGAGAGCCCCCTCCAGTGGCCCTCAGAGCCGCTGGGAGCCCCTTCCCCTCCTCGGGCCCCTGCAGGAGGATCTCAGGACGTGCTGGGGAAGACCCTGATTTTTGCCACTTGTGGTCTTTGAAACTATCCTTCCAGCCCCGGCCTGATGGGGTGCTGCGGCCACTGGCAGGGGAGGAAAGTCCCTGGGAGAGCGTGGTAGGGTCCAGGCTCTACTCCACAGCCTCCACGGCTTTGCGAGGCCGGCGGACCATCCAGCCCACGGAGCCCCACCGCAGAACTTGAGTCCCGCCTCCTCCTCGGCCCGGGATGCCGGTACCTGAGGGCGTGCCTGGGGCTGAGCACCCTCAAATCGTGACTCATTTCCCCATTTCCTGGTGGTGAACCCGGGGGACCCCCACTCCCCGACCGGCCGGCACGAACCATCTTCTCGGTCTTGCTGAGGTTGACGTCCTTCCTGTTCCGGCGGCGCGCCTTGGCGTCCTCGATGTCCACCAGGCGGATGAGGGGCATGGTGCTGCCGCCCAGCAGCAGGATGGTGAAGAGCACGATGATGATGGTGGTGGTGCCGATGAGCTGCCGCTTCTCCATGGGCTCCAGGTCCAGGTGCAGACTCAGGGCGTAAGGGATGGCCCCCCGCAGGCCTGGGGGGCAGCGAAGGGAGTGAGAAGGACAGCGGGAGGCGGGAGGCGGCCGCGACATCACGTACCCAGTTCTGGGGGATCTGGGCCCGGCCTGGCAGCAGGGCCGGTCGAACGTTCTAACAGATCCCACTGGAGACTGCACTCAGCCTGTGAGGCTCTGGGGGTGAGAAAAGCAGGCGCAAAGGAGCGGGGCCAGGGGAGGCTCCCTCCGTTCCCACCTTACAGGGCGGTGACCTGGCTGGGCTGGGAGGCACGGGGGTGTGCGTGTGAGAGTTTATCAAGCCCAACGCCCATGTTTTAGAAACACGATGGCTGTGCAGCCCGAGCCCTCCCTGTGCCGTGTGCTCCGCGTGCAGTCTCACCCACGGTCGCAGGGAGCCGGCAGAACTGGTCCTCACGGTACACAGGTGAGGGCCGAGACTGCCACATGCCTGACAGGCACAGGACGTCTGCCCCACGCCCGCTGTACGTGGCTGCACCATGGCCTCACCCTGACTCCCTGTCCCGGTCCCCTGGGGGGCTGCCGGCTGGGCTCCGGGGCATGGTCGGAGCTGGGAACCGCATGTTCTCTGTAAAAGCCTCCTGGCCTGCCTGGTGCCGCAGCGGGGGAACAGGGGCTCCCAGAGCAGCAGGGAGGGGGCCCTCCCACAAGGACTCGTGCGATGGTGAGGCCCTGGGGGGGGGGGGCAGAACGCAGTGACAGGGTCTGACCTAGACGTTGGAGGCTGCAGCATCACACATCACAGGGGGCGGGGGCGACTGCTTCAGACCCAGCGTGGGGGCACAGTGGGGAGAGGGGAGGGGTGGAAACGAGGGGCCCCAGGAGTGAGTGGAAGGTGGGGTGACGGGGAAGGGAAGGGCCTGGAGGACGCCCAGGTCCTAGGAGGCTACGCTGTGCAATGGTCTGGGCACAGGGCCGGGAGTCTGGCTCCCGAGTCCACTCCCTGAGCCTGGCTTTCCACGGGGCCCCCCGGGCTGGGGGCGAGTGACAGCCTCTCCCGAGGAAGAAGAAACGGGGCCTGCCGTGTCGGTGGCCCAGGGAGGAAGTGCCTTGGCTGAGGACAGCATGCGCACAGCAGACGCTGAGGAAGAGCGGGCCACGCCTCTGCTGTAAAGCACACGGCTGTTTTCTGTGGAAGGCAGACGCTGGCAGACAAGCCGGCCGGGCAGGAAGGTAAGTGCAGTCCTGGACGACGAGATGGCAGTGGTGCCATGGCATCCAAGGAGGACTTGGACCTAGGAGCCTGGACCGCAGAGGCCAGGCCGGGGCAGAGCAAGAGCTTCGGGAGGCTGCGAACAGGCAAGTGAGGCCACAGAGCCGCTGAGCTTGTGAGACCGCAGAAGGCGACGCCGAGCCCTGAGGAAGCCAGTTTACTGAGGGGCCGCTGACGGCAGGAGCCGGAGAGCCCCAGAGGACGAGGGAAGAGAGGAAGAGGGTGGCCCTCCCGTCAGCAGGCAGGTCGGTGGGAGGAAGGAGCCCAGAGCCGAGGAAGTGGGTGGGATGGAGGCTGACTGGTGCCCACTGGTCTGGCCTCACCTCCCCGTGGACGGGAGGTGAGGTGAGGACGATGGGCCAGAGAAGTCCATTCAAGAGGTCTGGCCACTTGGGGAGAGAAGGGAAACAGCTGGAGGGATGGAGGAGCAGGGATTCCAAATGAAGTTGGTTTTTATCTGCTGTTGAAATGATGGAGGAGACAGGCTGAGGGTCCAGGGGAGAGGGAGGGAGTCGACGGAGAGGGGCCTAGAGCAGCCCGGCGAGAATCCCTGCAGCCAAGAGCCTCACTGTTTAAAACCACCACCCACTTCCCTCTCTCTCTATCTCTTTTTTTTGGCTGTGCCCACTGGCATGTGGAAGTTCTCGGGCCAGGGACTAAACCTGTGCCATAGCAGCAACCCAAGTCCCTGCAGTGACAAGTCGGAATCATGAACCTGCTGTGCCACACGACACTCCTTCCACAGGGTTCTCTTACCATGCCTCCCGCCCCCAAAGGGCACATATATTTTGTAAAATGCCTGACACATTTCTTAGACTTTCTGCGATTTTCAAGACCTTGGATCAACTATTAAAAAAAAATTTTCCCCCTCACTGGCAAAAAAGATTAAGAAAAAAAGTTTTCTCACTATACAAATATACATACACACCTACCTATCTATATCTGTCACAATACATAGTATATATTTTTAAAAGGCCTTTCAGAAAAAAAGAAACCTGCAAAAAACTTAGATATGCTGTTGAACAGAAAACAGCTTACAAAACATGCTATACCCCAACCCATACAGAAATATTTTAATTACAATACTTAAAGCATAGAAAACAGGATGTACTGCTCAAAAATAATTTTAAAGATGTCTATGGATCCGTTTCTTTAGGAGCCAAAGATTTATGAAGTAATTTCTATCCTTTAAAAGTGGATGAATAGGAGTTCCCATTGTGGCGCAGCAGAAACAAATCCGACTAGGAACCATGAGGTTTCAGGTTTAATCCCTGGCCTCACTCAGTGGGTTAAGGATCCAGTGTCGCCGTGAGCTGTGGTGTAGGTCATAGACACGGCTCAGATCCCATGAGGCTGTGGTGTAGGCGGCAGCTGTGGCTCTGATTCGGCTCCTAGCCTGGGGAACTCCATATGCTGCAGGTGCAGCCCTCAAAAGCAAAAAAAAAAAAAAAAGAAAAAGAAAAAAACAGACAACAAAAGTGGAGGGATATGAGATTGAACAGTCACTGAAATGTTCAAATAAACTATCAGAACATATGACTGAATGAAAAAAAATATCCAAATCTAGCCTGCAGTAAATCAAGTTCAAACTTTAATCTTTTTATTCTGAGCCCCTTGTTACTTCTGCCTAGAAAGCGTGCAGGTGAGAGCGGCCCTGTACACCTTGCCCTGGGCCGCCCCGTCTGACCAGGAAAGAAGGCAAGGAGGGAAAATGCTGTCTCTGCCCTGCCCCCCACCATGGCCACTCAAACCCCAGCAAGTTCTCTGTCCTCGGGCCTGGGCTTCCTCATCTGTAGAACTGACACGTACCACCTTTTCATGTGCTGTGCTGTGCGGCAGGCACTGTCCGTGCAGGGCCTCGCCCAGGGCCTGGGTTACAGCAGGTGCCCTTAAATGGGAGCACGTGTAACGTGAGGCTTAGCAGACAGGGTTCTTCTCAAAGGGCTCTCGGGGACAGCCGTCGGCACGCTCTCCAAGGCCTGTGCCTTTATAACAGGTGTTTTCCCTCCACAGTTCATTCAAGATTGGACTTACCAGCCTTCCAGATTTAAAAAAAAAAAAAAAGATTGCACTTACCACTGAACCACATGATGAACATCATCTTGGGTGTGATTTTATGATCGCGGAAGAAATTCAGGAGGTAGGAAAGAGGGAAAATGTTCACTGCTCTGCCAAACAGTACAAGCACCTGTTAAGAGCAACAATTAAGTCTTACATGGAAACCTCTGGTTCTTCAAGACCTGTAACACACCCATTATAAAGGCAGCCTCCCCTTGTCATCAAAGACATGAACAGTACAATGCACGGCAGAGACCCAGGAGGGGTGTGTGGCTGGACAGGCCAGCTTCTGTGTCTGGGAAATGACAGAGCTCTGCACATTACATTTCCACTGTGAGAAAGAGAGGACTAACAAGGCATCAATGACAGCTTTAGTATCACCAAGAGGCCCCGTGGAAGTACCCAGAGATGAATTTACGGGCAGTCTGGCTTTCTCGAAAGGGCTCCACCGTGGGACGGGCCTGCGCTAATCATCCCCGAAGCGCCAGCTCTGGAGGGACAGACAAGGTGTTCCTGCCTCTCCCGTGAGCGCCCCACTCCTCAGGGAAAGCAGGGAAGACTGAGAAGGGCCTCCCTGGGCCCGTAAGTGCTGCTCCCCGAGCCAAAAGAACGCGCGGGTAGGCTCCACAAGGAGGTCACACACTCCCTGCCAAGCGGCTGCTGGCCTGGCTCCTGGCTCCTAACCATCTCCAAAGGTATGTCGATCTTAACAAAATAGAGCTTTACGTAAAGTTTGCATCTTATCTAAGTGCATTCTTAGAACTACTTATAAATTTACTTCCACTGTCTTCGTCCTAGTTCTCACCACAGCTAACCTGAACAGAAAAAAACATATACACAGATATTCTCAGGCTCTGCATTTAGTTTTTCAACCAGCATGAATTGAGTCTGATCTGGACTGCATGCCTTTGGACAGTCATGCTAACAATAATTACTCCCAACTATCTAACATTTATATACCAGGCAAAGCTCTGAGCATTTTATATGCATTATCTTATTAAATTTAGATACTTTCAGTGGTCTTATGAAGTAGGTATCACTGTCTATTTTATTTATTCATTAAAAAATTCTGGGGAGGAGTTCCCGTTGTGGCTCAGAGGTTAACGAACCCAACTAGTATCTATGAGGATGCGGGTTCGTGCCCTGGCCTCACTCAGTGGGTTAAGGATCTGGTGCTGTTGTGAGCTGTGGTGTAGGTTGCAGATGTGGCTTGATCCCACATTGCTGTGGCTGTGGTGTAGGCCGGCAGCTACAGCTCTGATTCAACACCTAGCCTGGGAACCTCCATATGCCACATGGTATGTGGAAGTTCCAAGGCCAGGGATCGAACCTGTGCCACAACAGTAACCAGAGCCACAGCAGTAGCAATGCTGGATCCTTAACTGGCTGAGCCACCAGGAAACTCCCTACTGTCTTTATTTTAGAGACAAGGAAACTAAGTCAGAGAGAGGTTAAGTATTACGTAATTGGTCCAAGGTGACTTAGGCAGGAAGTAGTAGAGCCAAGTCCCAAACCTGGTTCAGTCCCTAAAGCCCATGACCTTGACTATTGAGCTAAAGGAAATCCTTCAGAATGGCACCAGTCACCTCCCGGAGTGCCAGGGCCAGCCTGACCAGGTGCTCCAGGGAGCCAGCTACTACCCCAGACATCTGCTTTTTTTTTTTCCCCTCCCAGCCCGTGGCAGAGATGGTCACCTCCCTGTGTCACCCACTGAAATCAAACCCTCTGTTCCTGCACTTGTGTTTCAAGTTTGACCAAATGTGGCCCCTTTCACCCAGTGAGCACACTAAAGGCTATTATACTTGCTGTAAAAGACTTCTGCTGCTGTTCTCTTATCCTGAAACCTGAGTGTGAAGAGCAGATAACAGTGACAAAAGCAATGAGCTCGAGCCAACTAAGGCAGAAGCACCCAGACTGCACGGAGAAACATCTTTTTCCTCAGGGTTCCTTATCTTCTCTGCCTCAGGTTCCCCGTATGCCAAACAGGGGAGGTGACGTGACTCAAAAAGTCTGCCTCTCAATAGCTGTGTTTTGTTAAGTGGAGGGAGTTGTCAATAAAAGTTAACTGGATGAATTATGACAACCCAGCAACGAGGTGTACTTCCTAAGTGCCTGGAGTTGGTGGGGAGTCTAAAAGGACAACACAGATGAAATTAGGGATGGGAGTGGCAACCAGCAGGAGGGCCTATGGAAGCTGAGTTCACTGGAGGGGACAGATGTTAGAAACCATTCTCATCACTGTGATCAGATGCCTGAGGGAGCTGGACCTTTCTTTGAAATCCTAAACATTTTCTTCCCTCCCACCTCATTCCCCAAAGCATTTGCAAGATCTGATTTTACTGCAAATGGTTAAACTTCTATTTTCCTTATTTATTTATTTGCCTTTTTTTTTTTGCCTTATCTAGGGCCACAACCGCGGCATATGGAGGTTCCCAGGCTAGGGGTCTAACAGAAGCTCTAGCTGCCGGCCTTCGCCACAGCCACAGCAACGCGGGATCCGAGCCGCATCTGCAACCTACACCACAGCTCACGGCAATGCCGGATCCTTAACCCACTGAGCAAGGCCAGGGATCGAACCCGCAACTTCGTGGTTCCTAGTCAGATTCGTTAACCACTGAGCCATGACGGGAACTCCCTATTTTCCTTTTTTAAAGGTATATTTGAATTTGTCTCCTAGTGACACCCCCACAATTGTAACCTTGTCCCCCAAACCTTCTTGATGGTAAGAAGCACCTGGGATGATTCTTTTGGATAAGGAGGTAATGGCCTCATAATCTTTATCTTGAACAAGTGTCCAAAGTCATGCTTGTAAATGGATACATTTGAAGAAAAGTATAGTAAGACTTAGGTATAGTCATTATAATTATTCAGAAAAAAGAGGAAAAGAAAAAGAAATCACCCTCGGTTCTAGAACCACTATAAACAGCTTATTTTCTTATGTTTTCTATGTACACTGTTTTTATATGGTTATGATCAATTACACATTCAATTCTGAAATCTGCTTTTACCACCTAACATAAAAACTGGTAATTTTAAAAGAAGACTATAGTAATTCAAGGCCATTTAAAATTTAAAACAAAGCAAAAATTCTTTTCTGGGGGTATTGATTTACTCAATGTATGTTTGTGATTTTTTTAACAAAAGAAACTTTAAACAGAAGGTTGCCTATGTACCTGTTGACTTTAACCAGTTAACAGTTACATAAATGAATCTAGAATATGTGGTTACTGATCTATAAATAAGTAATTAAATGAAAAACAAGGAAAATACTTACTATGCACCAGATGACAAAGGAAATTTCAAACTTGTGAGGGAAACTAAAAATGGACAGGCCAAGAAATGCAAACACACATGTTTCTGAAACAAACCAAAGAATGGATTATTCAGCCTCAACTATTTTCTTCCAGCATAGTACGGAATTGTAATGCAATCAAACATTCAGCAGTAAATCAGCATCCAATGTAACACTTTTGCTTATTTTCTGGAAAATCCTGCAAACAGTACCTTGGTCAAACTTAGACTTTGATTCGCATTCTTTTCTCTCACACAAGCAACATGTGCTTGCTATTCAGTCTCCTAACTTAATGAGCCAGCTGTCAAATACCCATGGAAATAAATACTCCCCCATCCGGAGATGATGATAAATATATGAATCTGCCCATTTGCTGAACACTGTGATTAGCAAGGATTCTCACTGCGGCAAAGTGGCAAAAATTCAGAGCAAATGACTGCAGACACCATGTGACTTGTGTGAAAGGGCTCTTTGTTAACTTCCTTGCCAGAGCGGGTGGCCGGGCCAAATGACTGACCTCACATATTTAACGCTGCCACAAAGTTTAGAAGACAGCTTACACCCCGCAGGATTTGCAAGAAGAGATACATTTCCAACTCTTGGCTCCACTCCACGAGTCAAAAAGAGTCTGACATTTACTTTTGCTATACAAGCAGTCATTAGCGTATCCCAGGAAGAAACCCCACGTACACACTTGTGGCATAGGCTCCCTGCTTAGACTGTGAATCCTGCTGAACAGCCTTGTAGCCAGGGAGACAAAACCTGTTTTAAACAGTGGAACACCATAAAGCAACAGGGCCGTTTCAAAACATTTCAGCAAGGTTTTTTTCTTCAAATGTGTATCCTTTTAGAACAAGTCCACAAGCTGCTTTGTATATTCACCCTTGAATATGCTTCTTATTGAATATTGTTGTCATCTTTCCAAAGCAGCTCATTTAGAAAACATTCAGATCTACTTTATGCTTTTCCCTGGCGGTGTAAATACCATTACGTCACGGTTAATGTAATGAATCCTGGATGAATATTTAGACTGTTTCTAATATTACAAAAGCTACAACACCCCTGTGCACAGGCTAAATTCCTGATGGTAGAATCACTAGGTCAAAGCGCATGTGCCTTTTAAGTTTACATGGATGCTGCAAATGACTCTCCAAAAAAGAGGGTATCAGTGTACGTGCCAGTCAAGAGGGCCTGTTCTCCATATACTTTGGCCAGAAGTAGGCAATCATCAAACTTAAAAACTGATGGGTACAAAACAGAATTTGATGGATGTTTATGTTATGCTTCTTTATGGTAAGAGAGTCAGGGTTTTCGGCCGTGGCTTTCTGAGAGGGTGCTGTGCAAACAATACCTGCTAGACCAGGATGAGAAAGACCGGACCCCAGACTCACTTCTTAGCCACAAGACTGTACGTAAATCATCTGACCTTTTGGCACCTGAGCCTCCTAAGTCTCTGTACAGCCTGCCCCTGACTCCTAGTACATGACGGTGCAGAACTTGTGTTTCAACACGAGCTGGCCCATGGAAACGTCAGGGGAGGTGCTGATGACAACAGAGAGGGCACAGCCATTTAGGGGCTATTGTGACAGTGGTTCCTTCACTCCCAGGTATAAATGAGGAGAAGGTACGTGGGTCCATCAGAGTGTGACGCTTAACTGAAACTGCTTAAAGGAAAGTCATCGCAGTGTAGCCCAGCCCAACAATGACACCTCTAACGCAGGATCTGCCCAAGACATGTCCTTTAAGATGCTCTTATGCAAAGGGTCCTGTGGACAGGTTTGGGAAATGCTGTAACTCTATCCTCTTCTTAGAACTTAGCTACAAAGTCTTACAGTTCAGAAACTTGTTCAACTTTACCCCAGGATTCCCCAAATCCTTTTCTGACTATGGAGTCTTTTTTCACCTAACTCTCATCAGCCTCAGTTCCCAGAAATGCATTTTTGGAAATGCCACTTTAATATGCTGCAAATACATGACCCCTATATCTTCATAACTAGCAGTTTTCATTATTTTTGGTCTTACATTAGAGGCATCAAAAGTTCCATTTACTAGGTAGTAGCTTTACTTTATGGACTGTGTAAGCCAGAGTAACAAACAAAAGATAAGGCAGTGCAGTATCTGGCTCTGCAGAATTCTGCTGCCTCTACTTCTGCCAGGGAGAGTTTCAACGGGCTCCTGGAACAGGGTGAGAGGAACAGTTAGCTCTGGGGAGGGCCGCGTGGGTCCGTGGAGGCAGAACTCACCGCACAAGAAGGCCACAGTCCGCAGGGTTTGCTGCATGAGGATCTGGGTGACCGGGGACAGGTTGTGGTGCGTGTAGTGAGACATCACGATGCCTGAGAACAGAATGGCCATGATGCCTAGAGAGGAACAAAAGGGCAGAGTGCACAGACGTGAACAGAGCAGAAAAACACTGGCCCTGTGATAATACCCGAGGCCTCCAGGAGGCTGCAGAGAAATGCTAAGGGCCTATGTCTCTGGCAGCTTCATTACCGACTGGGTGACTTTGGGCCAAGTTTCTTTCTCTCTCCAAGCCTCCATTTTCTCATCTGTACAGTGGGGCTAATGGTATCTGTTTATGGAACTGCGAGGAAGGTAATGAAGATAAGCCATGAAAAGTGCCCATCACAGGACCAGCGCAGAACAGGTGTGAGCTGTCACTGTCATTCATAGATATGGGGGTGGGGGCAGGGGTGGGGGTAAGAACTACCCTTGGGGCAAAAGGGAACATAAGAATCTGGATATGGAGAACAGGTGGATTTTGATTTATGTTTTTGTACTTTAATTTTGAATTTTGCCATAATCACCATGAATTAACTTTATAATAGGATGAGATGTGTTATTAAAAAGGGTGATGTGTCTGTTCTTTAAAGCTCTCCCTGAGAGTCTACAACTTCCGTTGTGTAGTCAAGATCTGAATCTCAACCTCTGTCCACTGCCCCAAGTCACTGCTAAAGTCATTTATATAGGGTTCCTCCCAGTGTCTCCTGACCAGGCAGCAAAGTGGCCTTTATTTCATGTAAGGAAGCTGAGATTTTTTACAAAGTCATTAAACAAGCTGCCAAGATACATGAATTCCAAGACAAACTTTTTAAGCAAAAATTTAACTCACTTCCACCATTCTGCAGAAACAGATTACTGGCTAACTTTCCATTTATAAATGAGTAAAAAAAATCACAGAATTGCATTGGCTAATTTCAATTGCTAAGCTTGCTGTATAAACATACCTTACAGAATATAGGAAAACCCTACTCTTTGTGGTGTCCAACAGGTATTCGCGGCCTCTCTCCGGCTGGAACATTTTATCTCCTAGTCCTCTTAGGAAACAGTAAATTCCTTTGCTCTTTCATTTTCCCCACAGAGGAGGCTAGACAGGGAAATTCCAGCGACACTGCCCATGAGTCACAACTGACAAGCCTGGAGAAGGGACAGGAGAGGACAGGAGGCTTCTCTGCTTGCTACTTCAGGGCAATGAGAAGACTCTGGAAGTCACGAGTCACTCTGAGCCTCTGATAAACCTCTGAGCCTCTAGAGAAACCACTAGATAAAACCTCTGGCTGTTCATCTGCTCCGCAGTGAGCTCTGCAAGTGACCACCGGGGGCTTCTCCTTCCTGGCTCTGCAGCAACATGAGAAGAGAGGGAGAAACTAGAACCTGGGGCTGGAACTCAACTAGACCATCGGAGCTGGGGGAGGAGATCGTGGTGCACACACACGTCAGCTTTTAGGGAACCAAGCCTGAGGGTCTCCCCTCCTCCCACACAGTCCAATGCTAGACGGCTCTGACTTCTGGGCCTCGACGGGCTCTGCTCCAGCGGCCCGCTCTGGGAAGGTCCTCACCCACGGCCAAGCTGAGACCCCGAAGGAGAAGTCAACCCCAGAGGAGCCTGAGCCATGCTTGAGTTGTGACAGGAGTGGCCTTCCACTCACATCGTTGTCCTGCCCACAGCCCACGGGAGTCCTGATATCAAATAACCAAGACTCCAAGCAGTCAGCTCTGACAGCCAAGTGTGGAAGCTCCCCTGGGACTTTGCGTCAGGAGCGCCCACTGCCAGAGCACCAGGGAGCCTTCCTGCCCCCTGAGATGAGCCTTCGAGCTTGCTTCCTTGCTTACTGATCTGCTCTTGTTCACTGCGGTAGCTCCACGGCCAAGGAGCGTTCTTGGAGCAGGGTGAACATTTAATAAGGATTTACTGAATGGATGAATGAAGCAGGTTTTTCTTTCTCAAACATCTAACACTGTATCTAGGAGTTCTTCCCATGGCAGTACAACCTGGGCAGATTCACTTTCTAAGTGGGTGCTAGTATATTCCACAGTAAGAATGGGTTTCAATGCATACATACAGTCTCTCCCCTTACCAAAGACCATTTGATTGTTCCAGTTTTACTCTCGCAGGCAGTGCTGCAAAGGAGTTCCCTGGACACACACCTGGGCACAGAGCACTGTATGATACACCCCACCTGCAGCCAACCTCTTCCCAACATATCACAAACTGTTACGTTCTGATCTGTCTAACAAATTCATCCTTCCACCCCCAAAGTTCTAGCCTCTGTGACTTACTTTAACAGTCGTTCTGTTCCAACCCCCTATTTCAGCACAGAGTCGGCTGAACTGGCAAATATGGGGTCTATTCATCTTTGAATCTTTAGAGCCAGAGGGCAAAGTCGCCCTCAAAACTCACTTGAATGAACAACAAAAATAGCTAACACCAACAGAATGGGAACAAAGACTCAGAAAAACAGCTAAAGCTTACTGAGTAATGTTAGGGAGAGGTTTTTTTTGTTTTTTTCCTTTTTTTTTGGCTGTGCCCAGAGCATGTGGAAGTTCCCAGACAAGGGATCTAACCCGAGCCATAGCACTGACCTGAGCCACGGCAGTGACAACGCCAGACCCTTAACCTGCTGAGCTGCCAGGAACTCCCAGGGAGACTATTCAATTTGCTGTTGAAACCAGGACACTTTCGAGAATGAAAGGGGGTGTTATTAATTTATCACGTTGGGACAAAAGGGGGAAATTGAGGGTGTCAGGGCCACCCAGGACACATGGTCACCCGAACAACTCCACGTACTGATGCCTGTCAGGACTCTTACGTGCATTCTTGCCTTTAATCTTCACAAGCCTTAGGGCACCACTTTTATTATGTCTACTTTATACGAAGAAGTGGATGCTCAGAGTGGTTAAGTCTGCTGCCTGAGGTTACACAGCTAATTGGAGGTGGAGCTGGGATTCAAAGCCAGGTTGGTGGTCCCGGTCACCACTCACTTAGTCCACTGTGACGGAACACCAAGAGGAACACCAAGGGGACAGAACCAACGTCACCTTTCCCGTCTATACTCTTGCAGTGCAGGGTGATCCTACTCTTCTCTGAAAACCCTGCGTGACAACTATCCCAAGGGCAAGGTGTGGGCAGAGCCAGCCCACCACCCAGAGGTGGAAGACTGTTCTCGGCTTGCATATGTTCTTTTTGGCCCCATCTGCGTGTGGAGCAGAGGTCCCTAAGGAAACGAAACCCATACAAACAGAAAACACTGCTTCTCTGAAGAAAAGACAAGAAAAACACCCCCTAGTTTTAATCACAAATTTCAAATGGCTGCATGAAATACATCTTTGTCACCAGGTACTCAGTGTTCATCTCAAAGGAGTGGGGAACAATTTAGAAAAACAGTGGTAAAAATAGCCCGGCTAGAGCCAAATGACTCACAGGCAGCGTTTATGTGAGCGCCGGATTCGGGAAAGATGAGGGAGGGAGCAGGATGGCAGGTCTGGGATGAAATTATCCAAGAGAACTGGCTTGGGATTTACAACAAACAAGACCCTGAGGTTTTCAGCAAGAATGACCGGAGTCCTCTCTGCCACCGCCTTGGCAAGACCTGCTCACAGCGAGCCCATGGGGGACTCCAGATAGTGACCTGCTGGAAGGAGCATTCTGTTCGAAAGAGTCAGCAGAAACGGCCAGGACATCCACTCTACCCATGAAGAAATAAGTGCTATGCAATGGCTGTCCTGCCATAAACAACTAGAAAACCTGATAAAAGATATGAGGCAAAACGGTGGCTGCTCCGGCCCCAGGCCCCAGGCCCAGCTTCCCGGACGGATGGAGTTTCCAGGCTGAAGGAGGGGAACCGCAAACTGAGCCCAGCAGATTCAGTGCTGCTGGAGGAGCCAGATCAAAGACAGAGAGGCTAGGAAAATGTGACTTATAAACAGAAGAAAAATTAATGGACAGAAACAGCCCTAGAACTGACTAAGATGATAGAATCAGCAAACAAGGACATTAAACAGTTTTAATAAATATGCTCCAGAGACTCAAGAATATAGAGATAATCGTGACCATGCTGTGGAGAAATGGAAGATGTAAAAATGACCCAAAGTGAACCTCTGTAGGTGAATAATCCAAAATCTACATTGAAAAATATGCTGGATGGGGTTAACAGGAGATTTAGCATGGCAGACAAAAAGATAACAGAAAAAAGAGAATAAAAAAAAAAAGGCAGGAGTTCCCGTCGTGGCGCAGTGGTTAACAAATCTGAGTAGGAACGATGAGATTGCGGGTTCGATCCCTGGCCTTGCTCAGTGGGTTAAGGATCCGGCGTTGCCGTGAGCTGTGGTGTAGGTTGCAGACACAGCTCGGATCCTGCGTTGCTGTGGCTGCGGCGCAGGCCAGTGGCTACAGCTCCGATTAGACCCCTAGCCTGGGAACCTCCACATGCCACAGGTGCGGCCCTAAAATGACAAAAGGCAAAAAAAAAAAAAAAAAAAGGCAAAGCACATTGTAATTGGAGTCCAAACAGGAGAGCAGAGAGGAGGAATAAAAAAAAAGTAATTCAAAAATGGATGAAAATTTACCAAATATGACGAAAGGTAGAACCCTACATAAACTATAAACCCAAGAAGCTAAACAAATCCCAAGAGGCGTATCGAGAGAACCACAGCAAAGGCACATCAAGATCAAGGTGCTACACACCTACCCGGATGGCTGAAGCTTTCAAAATTAAAATCAAGTATTGGTGAGGATATGAAGTGCTGGAACGCTCTCACAGATCCTGGTGAGAACACAAAGCGGTCCAGTCACTTTGTGAAACACCTGGCAGTTTCTGATAAAGTAAAAATGAATACTACCCGGCAACCCCACTTGCTTAGAGGTATTTAACTAAGATAAATGTAAATATGCACAAACATTCATAGCCAAAACCTGGAAAAGGCCAAATGTCCTTCAAATGGTTAATGGAAAAATGGGCTCATGGAGTTCCCATTGTGGCACAGCAGAAATGAATCCATCTAGGAACCATGAGGTTGTGGGTTCGATCCCTGGCCTTGCTCCATGGGTTAAGGATCCGGTATTGCCGTGAGCTGTGGTGTAGGTCACAGACGCAGCTCGGATCTGGCGTTGCTGTGTCTGTGGTGTAGGCTGGCGGCTACAGCTCTGAGTCGATCCCTAGCCTGGGAACTTCCATATGCCACACTGCAGCCCTGGAAAAAAAAAGGAAAAGAAAAGAAAAATGGGCTCAATAAGGATGTATAAATTGATACAGCAAAATCAAGAACATTATAATTACTGAAAGAAATGAGTCACACAAGACTACATACTACATGGCTTCCTTTCCATGACATTTCTATTCTGGAAAAGGCAAAACTACAGCGAAAGAATGCAGATCGGTGGGTGGCAGGGTCCAGGGACCCTGAGGGACTGACTGCCCTTGTCAGTCTGACCCCTGGTTTTGAGAAAGAGGCAACTTTGGAAGAAATGGTTTGATCTCTGCTATAGAACGATGGGTAAAGAGAAAACGTGACTGTGACAACACTGAGCTCCTGGATCCCGCCACATCTAAATCCAGATGTACCCTTATGGAGGCAGCGAATCCCTTTTATTGCTTAAGCTCTTCTGAGTTACAGCCGTCTCTTAGGATTGAAAGTGACCCAAGTGACATAACCTCTTTCACCAAGCAGCACAAAGCACCATCGACCCCAGCACTTCAATGCTCTCCGCCACTTACCCGAGAGCGAGATCCCTTCTGCGAGCCCATACGGAAGATAGGCAAAAATGATCATCATGCCGAACTCCAGCGAAGGCGTTTTCCTCAAGTCAATATGCTTTAGCACGTAAAGGACAATTGTCAAGGAGAAAGAATCAAAGGTCAGCTTTGGGTGGGCTAGAGAAGTCAAAAAACTGCTGCCTTCCAAATACGAAAAGTAAACAAAGGATACAAAGATGTGGGAACATCCCAAGGTAACAAGTGAAAGTTTGTCATTACAGAGTGTTTTTCTTTGCAGAAAGAGCCTTCTTTTAAGAAAGGGAATCTGACAAAACACTAAGAGATTGAAATTCCTGAGACAAATGGGGAAAATTAAAATCACTCGAAGTCAGTTCCCTTGGAAATGCTGACTTGGAGGACTGGGAGCTGGAGGGCGCCAGGCTGGGGCTGCGGGCAGACTGAGGAGCCCACACGGCCAGGCCCCTTCCAGGGCCGTGTCCCTCTTCCACTCCTCCAACAACATCAGAGGTGATCGCTAAGGGGGTTTCCGGAACCCTGGGGTTCAATGCCTCATTGAAGGACCTTCTCTCCTACTCCTGGACATTTAGAAACGCGTGCTCCTGAGCAGGCGTGTCTTGGACATACTCAAATGTTGTTCTGACAGCACGCACTCACTCGGCTTCATTACGGTATCTGATTTTCTCCCCCCTTTAAAAGAAAGAGGTAAATATGGAGGGAAATGCTGAGCTGGAAAACCTTTTCTCCTTTTCCATTCTGTTTATTGGTACAACATGAGAAGCTGTCAGCCGACTCAATGGAGACTTCAGAATTCTGGACAAAGGAGTTGAAGGGAAAATTCAATAGGATGGCAGACAAACATGCCTGTCTCAGGCAGAAGAAGCTTTTCTGGCCATCTGCAGAACAAACTGCTCATGGAGGGGGACCAGGGCCCATCTCCCGAGACGCACGCAGGCTTAGGCTCACACACAAATGGTCTGGTGCCTGTTTCTGTTTTAAACATGACGAATTTTCTACAGCAAAAATGGTGTCAGCAGCCTTAACAAGACTCTTGGCTTCTCTGGCTGGAAAAGCTTATGGGTTGTTAAGCCACAAAATCAGAGCAAATAACTTTGAGGGAGCTCACTTTGAAAGTCTCTTTTCCGGTCCTTCCAGACAAATACTTTCAGTAGGGCAGAGATTCTCTCAATTTGACATTTTCAAAGGAAATTAATGTCCAATTTTCCTAATGTGAAAAATGAGCAGAAAATGAAATTCATCTGAATGCAGTTATCATTCTCTGGGAACTGAGAAGCCCCTCAAATCAGATCTGATATTCAACAGTGTACATGTTTTTTAAGCTTTGAAAAGTGACATCCTAAATTTCATCATGTTAAAATTTAAAATCCTTGAGTTTAAATTAAAGTGCTCTTCAAATCAAAACTAAGCATAAAAATTCTCCTTAAATACGACTTTAGACTAAAATTGGCCCCCTTAAGGAACTAGAGAAAATGATGAGAGATGGATGTAATTAAAATAATCTCCTCAGCCATGCATGCTCATCATATTAAAAGGATATTAATGCAGAGATTAAGCCAGTGAGAGTGCCGAGTGCTGCTGAGCCAAAGAACATTTTGAGAAAGTAGCCAAGGGCTTGCAAAAATGTTTGCCACCCACTGACATCTGACATATTTTTTCTTGTTAAACCTTCAGCTGTGCTAGGAAATAAAACAGAGAAGTTAAAATGGTATAGACAAAGTTATTAGAAATTAACTTAGAACTCAAAACTTATTTCTTGCTTCTTCTCTCAGTCATTCATTGCATCACTCAATCCGTTAATCAAACACTGATTTGTTCCCCTTCTTTTTCCAGGCACTGTGTTAGTTTCTGGGGGTTCGGAGATGAGAGCAAGTCTCTGCCCTCAGGGAGCGAGCTCTACAGTTTAAGGAGGGAGAAAAACAAGGTGGGAACTAGGACCGTCTCAGGAAAGGGCCAAGAGCTGTAGGAAGCACACGGTGGGCACTGAACTCTGACCCGTGGGGGTCAAGGGTCTTTATGACCTATGGGTTAGGTTTAGATTTCGGATATAGAAGAGTTAACCAGGGGAAGAGATGAGGGACACGCCCAAAGCAGAGGGCACAGCACGTGTGGAGGCAGGAGCGAGAATCCCAGGGAACGGGGTGTGTGTGGGGAGTCGGGAGCAAGAGCAGCAGGCAGCGCCAGGCCCGGTGAAAGGCTTCTGGGGACCCAAGCCGAGGAGCTGGCACTTCAGCCTGAAGGCCCTGGGGAGCGACAGGGAGTGTTTTCAGCACGGGGTGGCGGTGGGCGAGTGGGGATCCTGTGAGGGAAAACCTGCGGCTGAGGCTGAGGCAGCGGGCGGCCCGGAGGAGCACCATCAGCGGGCAGGCCGAGAGGCAGCAGCAGCAAGAAGCGAAAGCAGACTTTGCTTTCACCCTAACCGAGCAAAGTACAATGTCCGCAGCCCTTAAAATGTTGGTTTTATCCCCAAAGGTAAAGCCATTATACCATTAAAATGGAGTCACTCCCACTGAATCTCCTCCTCCCGGGGATCCCAGCTTCTCTCAAGCCCACCCACTCTCGGCCCCCCTGCCTCCCCTGCCTTTTCCTCCATCGGCTTCTGCCTCACGGGCCTCTCTCTGTACGTACATCCTGGTCTTCCAAGAAGAACCCATTCTCCACTTGGTGGCCTGAACGATCCTTTAAAATGCACATCTGATCAGGTTATTAGCCTGTTCAAAGCCCACGGTCAGTTTCCTGTGCATTTAGGAGAAGAGCCAGAGTTCTGCACCTGACCTCCCACCCCATCTCCTCCTCATTCAGGCTAGGCCCCACCTTCACTGGCACCTCCCTCTAGGTCATATTTCACTCTTCCAGGCTCCAGCTGACTCCAGTCTGTTCTCAGAACACAGGGTCTGTGACACTTTCTCAGGGACACCAGCCTTCACATAGCCCAGCTCACTGACAGGCTCTCCCGGTACCTAGTGGAGGAACTAATGAATAAGGACCAAGGCTGTGTCCATCTTGTTCAATGTCACATGTCCAGGGCTTAAGGCAGAGCCCAGCACATAGAAAATACTCAACAAATTTTTGCTGAATCAGTAAACAAAACAAATAATTGTCAATAGTAACATTCAGCTTCATTAATTAGTGTTTCATGAATTGGTATAATTTTATTTTTATTATTTTTTTATGGCTGCACCTGCGGCATGTGGCAGTTCCTAGGCCAGCAGTATAATCTCTGATAAAAGGGTGGCTTGGTCAGATACCCAGTCTTTCGTGGTGATCTGCAGCACACTAAAACATAAGAAAGGTTCTGAGAAGTCCTGCAAAAAAGAACACTAACTTTTTTCACATAAAAGTTTTCCAAACTCGGAATTCTCTTGTGGCACAGGGAGTTAAGGATCCAGTGTTGTCATTGTAGCAACTGTTACTGTCATGGCTTGGGTTCGATAGCGAACTTTCACATGCTGGGGAAGGGGGTGCAGCAAAAAAAAAAAAAGTTTTCCTAACTCACTGGAATGCCCGATCTCCCGCCTTGCCTTTCTTTCCCAGCAGATCAGAGGCTGACATCCCATGTTGGGGAACACTGGGAAGCCAACAAGCGTTCCCATTGGGAAAGCGCTTTTGAAGGCTAAGATCACACTTGTTCCCCAATGGGTCTGTGGACCACATGCATGGCGTCAGCCCCCGCCCCGTTTCATTACTCCAGTTGGGATGATAGCTGGTGTCACTGCTTTCTTTTCGTACAAAGGGGGCTGAGGCTCAGAGAGTGGCTAGCTGGTGAGGTCACACCGGTGGTTGACAGCAGACTCAGAGCTGAGGGGGCCGAGGCCAATGGCTTCTGAACCCAAGATAAATGACAGTAGAATCTGGATTCTTTCTGGCCTGGTAATTTTGTACAGTTTATGTTTTCAGGTTCTGTTTCTCACACCTTAAAGAATAAAAGACAATGCTTCCTCAGGATCCATTTCATGAGCTTTAGCTGCAGCTGGAGAGAACAAAAGGTTTCCACTGCAGCGATTATTATAAGAACAGATCGTCACAGTAACAAATCAAAGCTTTTTAAAAATAATTTAATTAAGGTTAACAAAGAAAGAGAAGGTACTTATTAGCTTTCTGGCACTTAGGAAAGTAAAAACACTAAAAAAAAAAAAAGGGATAATTCACTGACAAATTCAGTGACGAAGATAAATGTGTCATCGGATCACTTTGAAAATGGTCATTTAAGAAGTATACCCTTAAAAACAAGACGTGATTCTACCCTGTAAGCAAGGCAAGCTGGCAATAGCTCCCTCCTACGCTGTAAAACCATGACAGGCCTGCCGTGTCCCATCCCCATCTCCCTCTTCCACCTCAAAGTGCCTCCCAGCTCACCGGACAACTCCTCTGAGAAGCTCTCCTCAAAACCCCGCACAGTGGGTGTTTCCCCCCATACCTAAGGCACTGTGTTCACTTTTTTTTTGGCTACATCTGAGGCACACGTGAAGTTCCCAGGCCAGGGACTGAACCGGTGCCACAGCAGTGACAACACTGGATCCTTAACCCACTGGGCTACCAGGGAACTCCCCCGTGTTCACTTTTCTATGAGCATCTTTCTCCCACCTTGGACGGTGTTCATCAAATTCAGCTAGTCTCTGAGCAGGTCTGGCACACAGACCTGAAAGCCGATGACCAGCCTTTAGCATGTCTGGACATGGCACAGTGACTCCTACCCAGCCTGTGTACCAGTAGTGGGGGTGGAGGCTGGGAACCACATAATTCATGTGGTCCACTGATCCAATTTTGGGAACTGTCATCATAGGCGATCTTGGCCTTCAAAAGTACTTTTCCAGAAAGAATGTTTGGCTGCCTATAATGACTCCATTATTTCTCATTTAAAAAGAAAATAGCTCCTAACCTTTACCCTTTTTGTGGCAAAGAGAACTAGAAAAGCTCAGAAAAGATCCTACTTCTGATAGATTTAAGAAAAAAAAATTAGAGACAAAGCAGTTGAGTTTAGCTCCTAATGTATAAAAATAACTCATGATATCACCTCCAATTTAGGCAAAATTCTTTTTTTTTTTTTTGCTTTTTTTAGGGCCACATCTGTGGCATATGGAAATTCCCAGGCTAGGGGTCAAAATGGAGCTGCAGCTGCCGTAGGCGCCTCCACCACAGCCACAGCAACTCGGGATCCGGGCCGCATCGCAACCTACACCACAGCTCATGGGAACACTGGATCCCTGACCCACCCAGCAAGGCCAGGGATCGAACCTACGTCCTCATGGGGACTCGTCAGTGTTGCCCACTGAGCCACAATGGGAACTCCCACAGGCAAAATTCTTTATCATAAATGTTCAATATTCACAACCAGGACGAAAGATAAAAGTAAAAACCAGAAAGCTAAGGAGCTTTCAAAGTAGATCTTGAGAAAAAATATTGCCATCATATTTTTTAAAGGCCTTAGAGCATGATATATGGTAATTTCCTATTAAAGCTATAGAAATTTTTGCCAAGAGAAATGTAAAAAAGCCAACAATAGGGAACTGGTCAAAAAGATCACAGTAAATCCATAGAAGAAATATTTTGCAACTAGTAAAATGATGATATAGAAGACTATTTTATCAACTCTGTACAATGGAAAAGTTACAATACAGTATATACCCATCTAAATAAGACACATGTATACTAGAAACTGTTAATTGTAATTATCTCTCAGGAGTTACAATGCATATATTTTTCTTTTTTCTTTCTTTTTGAGTTTTCCAAATTGTATATGTAAAATATATGTTATATATATATTTGTTTTGTTTAAGGTCTGCTGAGCACCTCTTTCAATTAAGCAACATTTGGTAAGTTCTTCCTGCAAAAGTCGGCAAAGAACAGGACAAACATATGAAACAACAGCTGGGGGACAGAAGCAGAAGAGGAAAGGCTCTCACATTAATGGATGGCAAATGCCTTTCACATAGTACATTTAACTACGCAACCCTCAAATCTGGTCCTAGGCTGAGGCATTATCGCCCTCACTGTATTGCCGAGCAACCTGTGGCTCAGAGAGACAAAGGAGCTGACTCGGGATCACAAAGCTATCAGTGGCCATCACTGGGACTGGAACTCAGGTCAGCCTGACTCCAAAACCTGGGCTCTTTCCATTATAAAATGTTATTTTATTCCAACATACGTCTATGTAGGTCACAGTGAGGCTTTTAAGAAAATGCTGACTACCAGAGTGGCTGTGCTTTGCAAGAAACCCCACAACAAAGGAAACACGCCTAAACTCAGAGAATGGAAAAACTGTTCTTTTACAGCACACAGGCTGCCCCTAAAATTCTCTTAGTTCATCTCTGCTACGCTGTCCAGGGTTCTTTTCTCTAACTGCTTTGACTGTCTGATCTTCTCTGCTTTTTGGTAAAACTGTTTGGGCCTCCCGCCCACACCTGCTAACAAACACTGCAAAACACAGGGTTTGAGGAGACAGCCCCGAGGCAGACGAATACATTGAGATGAACTTAACTCCTTTACTTTTCCCAGTGACTTCTTGACATTTTACAATTCATCTGTAATTTTTCTGGTGCTATCAACAAGGGCAGTGATACCAACAAACAACTGAAAAAGATCTGCAGTTTCCAAAGTAGCTTTCGGTCCTGCTGCAGAGCACAGGGAACTATATCCAATTACTTGTGACAGAACATGATAGAAGATAATATGAGAAAAGAACACATATATATGTATGACTGGGTCACTTTGCTGCACAGCAGAAATTGACAGAACACTGTAGATCAACTATACTTTAATAAAAAAATTAAAACAAACAAACAAAAAAAACAAAGTACCTTTCACACCATAGCATCTTAAGGCAGGGCGCCCTTTAGTACCACTGCCTTAACTTCCAGCTGTGACAAGGAAGGCGACATGCACCTGCTCACAAGTGGGAGAACAGGGCCTCTGCGGATTGCCTTCTTCTGGAACAATGCTGCCCAGACAGTGATCTCTCAGCTGGCTGCTCCCTCATTATCTGGGACTCACCCCAGACCCAGCGAACCACAGCTCTGAGGTGGCACCTGGGGAACGCTACATTTAACAAGCACCACCAGTGAGGCTGATGAGAAGCTGGCCTTAATTTAAAAGCACTGCTAAAAGGTAGGTCCTGCAAGGCAGATTCTCCTCCAATCACCCTGGGCCTTGACAGTGTCCTGGGTCGTGAATGTTCTGGGGCGCATTCGAGGCCTGTCAGGACAGAATGATGGAGAAGCAGTGAACCAGTCACCCAGCGGACAAACAGCTATACAGGCAGCTGCATGGAAGTGTCTGCCCTCTGCCACAAGGCCCTTTAGTTCTGTCACTTGAAGGGAGCGCACTTACTTGGTCAGGACGATGGAGACAGCGTCATTGAGGATGCTCTCTCCGAACACCAGCATGTTGAGCACCGGGTCCACATGAAGTGCGTTGAAAATAGCTATAGTGGCGACCGGATCAACAGCAGAAATTAGGGATCCAAAGGCAAAACTGTCAAGGAGAGAAAAGGCAGGGGAAATCCTGTAATGCTTAACCCTGGGTCCACAGAGTAAAACATTAAAGTCAAAGACTGTGTTTAGTACAACATAACAGTACACACTGCAGATGAAGTTACAGAAGATGGTGTCCTTTTAAAAAAAATCTTCTTCACTTACATCATCTGCTAAGTGACACACTACACGGAGGTGTTCGGCATGGCCTGGTTTTCCACTGCAAGTACCGAGACTTGACTTTGACCAAGGGTGGAGGGAAGACTTCTGCTTAAACACATGACAAACATTCTAGCCTTCTCGGAGGGCTTCCCCCAAGTGGCCCATGTGTACTTGGGCCCGATCTCTGCTTTGTCCCTTGCCACCAGAGCGCCATCTGTGACCAACCCCAGCCTACACTCAGATTTGCAACATCTAAGAAAGTGCCGAAAATCGGCAGCCACTCCGGCATGCTTCAGGGATGGGCGGCTTGGGTAGCAGACACCAACACAGTGCTGCCTCCCACCAGCTCGGCAGCTCTCAGCGCCAGACCCCATGAAGGTCTAATTACCTCCAATAAATATGTATTAATTGCCTAATATGTTTCAGGCACTGAGACTAATAATAACAGCAAACATTTATGTGGCACTTACCACATCCCAGGCACTGTTCTAAGCACTTTACATATAGTAATTCAATAATCCACATAGCAACCAGATGAAATAGATGAAATGGTACTATTATTGCTCTGATTATACAGGAGAAAACTGAGGGACAATGAGATTAAGGAACTTATCCAAGGTCACACAGCTAAGAAGTGGCAGAACCAGGATCCAAACACAGGTCATCTGGCTCAGAGTCTGTGCTTTTAACCACCTCACTGGACAGAGCGATATGCAGGGGCTAAGAGCAACTTAGAAAATTTCAAGTGTTACACAGGAAGTCAGGGTGGGGGGCGGGAGAGAGAACCTGGCAGGTTCAAGGACTGGGGGAGCCGGGGGAGCCACCTCTGAGGCAGAACAAGGCTGGTTGCTTGAGAAACACAAGTGAACCTGGCAGCTGCGCAGCGAGGGTGAAGGGCTGGAAATGTTAGAGGCTGGGAGGCGGGCAGAGCCAGACCACCTCCGGGCCCTGTGGGCCGCCTAAGGAGCCGGATGATCATTCTCCCAGCCCTTTCAATTCCTGCAAGCCCTTGATTCCTGGCACTGCTTTCCTTCTAGCTCAGCTGAACGGTTAGGTCTGTCCCTTTCTGCAACACAAGGCAAAACATGGAGCTGCAAGGGGATGGCCCCGGGTAGGTATGTAAGCCAGGGATTATCCATCCACCAGTTTCCCATCCTCTCAAAGCTGTGGACTAGGAGGGAAGAGGAGATAGATATTTGGCCTGGGAATCAGAGCGTGCTCCGTTCACCATACTGTCACCAGCAGCCTTCCATGCTCATCTGACTCTGGGCTCAGGGAGAAGAGAGCTGGTGGGAGGGGATGCTTGGCTGCCTTGCCAGTTACAGTTCTTTTTATAAATCAGTATCTGCCATCTAGGGAGTTCCTGCTGTGGCACAGTGGGTTAATAATTTCGCTTGTCCCTGTGGAGATGCCAGTTTGATCAGCCAGGTGCAGTGGGTTAAGGATCCAGTGTTGCCGCAGCTGTGGTGTAGGCTGCAGTTCTGGCTCAGATTTGATCCCTGGCCCTGGGAACTTCCATATGCCATGGGGGTGGCCAAAAATGAAGGGAAAAAAAAATCGGGCATTCTGGTTTCCATGGCAGCTCCTTGTGAGTTTAAGGCAAATTCATGGGACAGCCTCCAGGTCCCAAACTGAGGAGCAGACCCCAAAAGATGGTCTTAGCTCAGACTTCAGTTCCCAGACTTGCCCTGTCCTCACAGAGCTTGTCAGTGCACGATGAGCTGGGACTTTCCTTACCAGCCTCTCCTGTCACTGGGAGTCCCAGCGGGAGGGGGCGCTGCATTTGAGTCGTGGGTGTGCCCCCAGGAGCAGCGCTGAGCTATCTGGGGAGGCGGGCAGGCAGGAGGGAGGGAGGGCGAGGGCAGGAAAGGTAATTCCACCAAGGGCTGCCAACCTGGGAGGCTGGGATTTGCTGGCAGCTGGCCTTGAGGTCCTCACTCTGCAACCCAGAGCTTCCTGTCTCTCCTCCCCTTCTCTCATTCCCACAGCATCATAACAGGGGCCCTGAAGGAAGAAGAATGTCTAAAAGGTGTATCCTGAAGGGAGGGGTGGGAACCTGGGGGCCATGGCCAGTGGTCATTGGGCACTGACTTTGTGCGGCTCGGCCAGCCCCTCCCTCCAACCCCCAGCAGAGTGACAGCACCCACACCTCCAGTTCTGAAGGGTACTCCAATCTTCCTCTGTGGGGCCACCCCCCCCCCCACATCCATGTAGTTGTGTGAGGCTCTAGGGGACCCAGGCTGGGTCAAACACAGCCATTGTCAGGCATTTTACCAACACACTGGGAATGAGGTTGGCCTTCTTGGCAGGGATGGCCGAGGTGAGGGTGACTGTGTGCCCAGAGCCATCGCTGCTGCCACGTGGGGTGAGTGCACCTAAGCATGACGCCAAGGCATGAGCTAAGGCAGTGAGAGGAGGGATTCCTGACACCAGAGGCCCTAGAGGCTGTCGCGCTGGAAGCCATAAACTCCAGGGACACTTTAGTTCTAAGTCTACAAACCTTTTTTTTTTGTGCTAAAACTAGTTCTTGCTGGGTTTCAGTTGCACTGAAAGAGACCTGACTAATGTTCTCTGTCACAGTCCCTGTGGCACCCTGAACTGGGAATCAAAGAGCGGGAACTGGAAGATGGACTGAGGAATGAACAGAGGGAGGGGTGGAAAGATGGAAAAGTCTGAGTTCAAGGAGATCGAATGAAACCATGACTAGAATCTAAATCTAGCTGGTGCCGGGGCTGTCCACTCACTGTACAGCTTCACCTTCTCTGTGGGTTTGAAATTTTTTTTTTTTTTTTTTTTTTGCTTTTTAGGGCCACACCTGCGGCATACAGAAGTTCCCAGGCTAGCGGTCGAATTGAAGCTACAGCCACAACCACTCGGGATCCAGGTTGCATCTGTGACCTGCACAATAGCTCACAGCAACATTGGATCATTAACTCGCTGATCGAGGCCAGGGATCGAACCTGCATCCTCATGCATACTAGTTGGGTTCCTTTCCGCTGAACCACAATGGGAACTCCCATGTTTGAAATTTTAATTAAAAAGCTGGGGGAAATGCTTTGTATAAATCATACAACACATTCAGAATCTAAGCTGGAGCACAGTGAACATGGAAAGCCTGAAATGTGAACGGGGAGGTTTGCATCTAAGCAGCCGCTTACTCTTGCTGTCAGCTGTTGCACTGGGTCGTGCCTTCTGACCCAGTCTTTTAAAGGCCAGAAGCCAGAAGCTCAGCTTAAAAATGTTTTCTTCACCCCATCTTCTCAAAAGATAGCAATGTCAACAAAACAAAAAGAAAACCGCCTGGGATGTGGACTGATCTGGGTACACCTATGAGTGGCCAGCTGATACGCTCTACACTGACAGGGTAAAATCTTCTCTGCAACAGGAGTGATTTTTGTATTTTCTGTAGTGCAGAAGTCTGTAGGTCTCAGGTTCGACCTGCATGGCATTTTGAAAAATGGATTAAGCTGTCAACGTTTAAAAACGTGAAAATTCCCCATTAAAATCTAGAAACTTGAGCTCTTTTGGGAAAAGACAATTAAGTATCTGGTAACTGTGGGCCTCTAATTACTAGGTGGAGCAGAGAAGTGGCTGTCCCCTTCAGACAAGGTGGGCTCTCTGGTTCGCCACTGTCACCACCTCTAGACACACACACCTGGCCGGCTTCTCTCTGCTAAGGGCACTGCCAGGCCCTGCAGCTGTGTGGGTGTGTGACTGCAGGCTAATTTCCCCAGAGCACCCCCCCCTTCCGTGGGACAGTCACGTTCTAACAGGAAAGGAAATGTCTGCACACACAGAGAGAAATTCTACCCGGCTCTTATTCTGCTTGTCCATGGGCCAATTAATCCTTTTACTCCTCTCTTCCTGAACACCCCAACCATCAGCTGAATTCAACTTCACAAGGACTTGTCAAGCATTTTTTTACATGTCTAAGCAGTTGCCCCCAAACAGGCTAAAGGACTGAAAGTGGTGACATCTTTACATTGATTGGCTTTTCAGCTGCAAAATACCTACAAAATGTGGGGTATCAGTTCTGCTTTGCTTCCAGCCCTTTGTGGGATAGCAATGTGATTTCTGCTACTTGTTTTTTCTATCAAGACTATCCTACAAAAAAACTTCGAAACTTTATGTTCCTGGGGAGAAAATGAGATTGGACATGATGTCATCAGAGGCACACTTCTCACAAAAAGGGCACCAAGATTCTAACCCCCAAGCTGCTGCTAAAGGCTGTAAGCTCTGGCTGAGCACCCGGTCCCTCTTCTGAGCGCCCCAGTTTGCTCCCGGTAGGAAAACACAGCAAGACCACATACTCGCCGGACTTCTCAGAAAGGGGAAACCAGGCTGCACTCTGTGCACACTTTTTAACACTAGATTTGGTACCTTCTAAGAGATAACTGCCTAGGTTGCTTCTTGCTAAGACGATTACGGAAATTCCTGGACTGGGCTGCTAGACAGCAGCTCTGAGTGCCCAATGCAGTGGCTTCAGACTGAGAAGGACACCTACAACAGGGCCCTTGGCCCTGCTGGCCTTCCTCACTTCACCCCGGCCCCTGGGGGGAACTCTCAGAGTAAAGATCCACTCCTCACCTCCGACTCCATCCCCAGTCTGTCAAGAAGACAACTTTTCATTATGGCCACTGAAAAGCCTTAGAAATGAGTTGAAGATGATTCTTAATAAAAGGACAACGGTGCAGCATGTGGGTGTGTATGTGTGTGCGTGTGGGTGGGGGGACAGCACAATTAACTAACCAGAGTTAGTCCCTTCAAAGCTGAAACTATATCACTTGTTTCAATCAGCCACCCTCTGACTAGAGATCTTCAAAATTCCTCAGTATGTTTTGACTCATTTCAGAGACACAATTTAATTCAGAATAGATTCTACAGCAGAAATCATTGGCAAAACAAAGACAGAATAGAGAAGTACCACACCCAGGAATCAATGTGGAGAAAGCTTTTCCCCAGTCTGAAAAGTAGCCACATAGGTGTTACAGTATGAAAGATTTACCTGTCTGTCATGTTGAGTTTAGAGATTACATCAGCCTGTAAAATAAAGCACACAAACACACAGACACACACACAAAAAAAACCCCTGGAGAACAGCCAAGAAGATTAAAATGTCCATTAGTGCTTTATTACAAACTAATATGGACATTAATCTTCAGTCCTCAAACCACTTGAAAAATAAAGAAAACTCCTAGGTTTCAGGTTAAGCATGCATTTGATCATCATACAATAAAAGCATTAAAAAGAATGCTACATTTGTCAAGCCAAATTAACCAGTTTTCTTCTTTAAAGTTTATTCCCGTGTGGTGCTAGAAGCTGAGCAATGAAGAAGGCTGCATGACAGACAGATTTACTCTGGTGCCATCGAGGCAGCAGTAAAGGTGAAAATCAGATGGAATGGGTGCTAACTGATAGCTATCAAAAGAAGCAAACACATTTGATGTTTAAATTAACTCAAAGAATAAAACTTAACTGGTGATACTGGGAATTGGCTTAGCAATAGCGGAAAATCCGGGGTAAATAATTCTTCTGGAGGACAGCTTAGAATTGAGTGAACACGTTCAGAATCATCTTTGATTTTTAAAATCCAAATTTTTATTAATGGAAAACTGTTTAACACTGATTCAGCCTGATAACATAATTGATACGGCTATAATTTGAAGGTAATATAGTCTGCTTTATTTTTAGGTATTACAACTTAATATTGGTCTGCAAATAAGATCAAACACTTTTGGGGATTATAGAAAACATCCACTCAATTCCAGACACCAAAGCCTCTCGAGGGCACTTAGAAACAACTTTACTGTGCCTTGTTTGCGTTTGGATTTCTTTGTGGGAGGGTATTTACCTTGACCATGAAACCCAGGCCCCATGAGGTGTCCCTACCCCACTTCCCTGCAAGAGCTTTAAGAATGTAAAGTTTTCAAAGTTTTCCAGAGATGTTTTTCTTACCTGACCCAGAAAATAAATTCCTCCACCTACTACAAAAGCGGAAATTGCTGTACCAAAAACGGCAAATAGGGTGATAGAACCAATATTTTGAAAGAAATTACCCTGTTTGAGAGGAGAAATAAGACAAATGATTAGAAAAGCTGGTCCAGTCAGCAAAAGCATGGACCCCCACACCTGGCCCACCTCACACGCCTAATTCTCTGTAAAGGGCACCACCTCCCCCTTCGGTTGGCAAGCTGGAAGCCTGGCGTCTTCCCTCACCCCACGTATAATGCAGGCCCTGTGGCTTTTGCCTTTCCCACGTCACTCGCATCACCCTGCACCACCCACGTCATCGCCAACACCACTGGCCTCGCCAAAGCTGCCGTCATTTCTCCCTGGACCACTGAAGTAGCTTCTAGAAAGTCTCAACCATTCCTGGCCTTTGCCCTCTGTTCACCAAGGCCTTCCAGAATGATCTTTGCAAAAGTTCTAGTCACACTGGTAGCTTTTTGTTCTTTAAACACATCATATTCCCTGGGCTTGGATCACTCTTCCTTTCCTTTGCTTGGTGACCTTCAATCATCCCAAGATCTCAGGACATTTTGGCTCTTCCTGAGGGAAGTCTTCTCTGATCCCTTAGCCAAGTCAGATCCTATTCTATGCACTTAATGCACAATGACTCTCTCCTGGTAGTACCTGACATGGCTGAAATTTTACATTTATTTATGTAACTATTTGATATCTGTCTTTCCCACTAGGCTGCAGGCTCAACAGGGGCAATACCTGCTTTGTAGAACACAGTCCCTGGCAAATGCCTGACAGATGGAAGATGTCCAATGAACAGGTACTAAAGGAATTAACTATGTTTCATACGATCAAAGGCCAAAGTTTATATAATTATAATTTTTCAGTTAATCAAGAAAAGGTGAGTTACTACAAAGAATGTCAAGATATAGCTTATACTATCAAAAACTCCTTTTTGCTGCCCACATTTTAATTTTTTTAATTTATTTTTTCTTTTAGGGCCGCACCCGCGGCATACGGAGGTTCCCAGGCTGGGGGTCGAATCGGAGTTGTAGCTGCCAGCCTACATCACAGCAATGCCAGATCCGAGCCATGTCTGCGACCTACACCACAGCTCACAGCAACACTGGATCCTTAACCCACTGAGCAATGCCAGGGATCGAACCCGCAACCTCATGGTTCCTAGTTGGATTTGTTAACCACTGCGCCATGACGGGATCTCCAGCTGCCACATTTTTAAACAATTTCATTTCACTCTATTAGTATCATCATCAAATATGACAGATTAAAATATATTTCCATTTATATTTCATAGCATTTAAGAGAAAATATTTATGTCTAAGCAGCATGTGACATCTTTCAAATTTCCATTAAATTAAGAAAATTAAGCTATTTATTAGAATCCTGTGGATTCTGCTTGATGATCGGTGATTGCAGGGCTTGAACAAGGAATCCCATTCTTTTGCTCAGAAATTGTCAGGCCATAGATAACAGGACTGACACTTTAAAGCTCATTTCAAAAGACTGTCCTTGGCTCAACACTGACAGCACACTAAGCATCTCCCTTCAGGAAGTTTCTTTGTTTCATTTGTTGCAATTCTGATTTGGCTGCCTATAATCTAACATTCAATTACATCCTTTGGCATATCAAGCTTTAGCACACAAAGAACTTTAGGGTAACTCAAGGCAAACACAATGATTTGGGTTCTTTCTAAACAAAAAGGTTTCATCTATGAGTTTTTCTTTGCAAAGAGCTGCTTTATTTTGTTATTTAAAATCAGATTACGCTAAGTCTTGGTCTGTTTGTAGGAATCTAATTCTGATATAATTTACGTGGTTGGTTAAGCTGGATGTTAAAAATGTACTCAATTCAAGTTATCCCACTACAAGAACTTCCTTTTGCTACGTAAAGCAAATATATCTGATTCTCTTCGACATAATTAATATTCTATTCTTTATATGATACTAATAATTTAAAGAAATAGCTGCCTACCTAATGCGTATCAACTGATGATAATCTTACTGAAATTTTTATTTCAAGTTCAAATTTACATCAGCAAATACAGCAATATTAAAACATTCAAAGTTGACTTCCTATCTTCTTTGGGGGAGGAGAGGCAGTGGACAGAAGTCTCTGAACTCCCATTTCCAACCCACACTAGTCTCTTCCACATAAGCTGTCATATTTTTTTGTTGGAAAGCTGTCAAAATTTTTTCCAAAAACATTTCTTTTAAGAAGGTACTGGAATTCTCTGGTGGCCTAGCAGGTTATGGATCGGGTGTTGCCACTGCTATGGCTTGAGTCACAGCTGTGGCACAGGATTGATTCCAGGCCTGGGAACTTCCAGCATGCCTTAGGCATGGCCAAAAAAAGAGAAACTACAGTCTTCCTCAAATTTTGAGTGAAAGAAGCTAGATCTTATTTTATTTTTTTGGTTGTGCCTGCAGCATGTGGAAGTTCCCAGGCCAGGGATCAAACCATAGCAGCGACTTGAGCCGCTGCAGTGACAACACTGGGTCCTTAACCTGCTGCACCAAGAGAGCTCCAACTATTTTCCTCCAATTTTGAATGTTTATTTCCCCTCCATCTAAAAAACTAGAAAATAAAAATTCTACAGGCTCTAAAATAATAATCTAAGTCATGTTAAGTCAAAATCAAATCATTTTTCTCAGCACTGTTTTGAAGTATTTTCACAATCTACTTAGAATTCTTTTAAGATTTGTTCACAAAATGAAAGTGAAAGGCACTGACCAATTCCTTCTTGCTTGTTTTCTTTCTAATATTTGTCTGCTGTCAGTAATGGTTTACGAGATGTGGTTTTTTTTTAACATTAAACTTCCTTTTCACTTTTTCTTTTGACTGATGTATAATAATATAACAACTTTTAAAAATCTGGACTTAACATCTTAGAATAATTTTGCTTTTGTATCCAGGTGGAAAATGAAGGATTTAATTTGTATGTTTTTACCAAAATTCTCATGACAGATTTAACTCTCAAGTTTATTATTATTATTAATAATAACACTAGTTATATTTTATAACAAGAAGCACTACCAATTATTTAATGTGCTGGGTGGTGCTTTGCACACATTCTTTCATCCAATGTAAATCTCTCTCTCTTTTTTTTTGCTTTTTAAGGCCACACCCACAGCACATGGATGTTCCCAGGCTAGGGGTCTGATCGGAGCTATAGCTGCTGGCCTACGCCACAGCCACAGCAACACCGGATCCTTATCCCACTATGCGAGGCCAGAGATCAAACCCGCAACCTCATGGTTCCTAGTCCGATTCGTTTCTGCTGTGCCATGACGGGAACTCCTAATGTAAATCTCAAAGCAACCCAGGAGGCAGGATTTGGGGGACCTTCTTTTTTTGTTTTTTGTTTTTAATTTCTACTCAACTCAAAAAGAACCTGTAGAGGGCAGCGCATGATTAGACCTAAGTCTCCCTGGCTCCAAAGTCCAGGCTCTTTCCTCTCTCCAAAGAGAGGCCAATTAGTCCTTCTAATCTTCCTAGTTTTTTTTTTTTAAATCACATATATAAAATAACTGTTGTATTACTAATATTTTAAGTTGAATCACATTCTTATTTTAAAACTTAAATTTCTTTAAACTTCTATTTAAAGAAAACTCAAGACAAGGAAAAGACTCAGGTAGACACAGCAACTGGGTTAAAAGTGAGAAGCTCTTGCCCAGGCAGCAAGAGCACCCTGGAGGTTGGAGGACAGAGACCAGAAATGCCAGAGCAAAGCAGAGAACAGGCAGGGGCCAGTGATGCCCCTCTCCCAGGGTTGGGCAGCTGAGAATGGGTGGAGCCACTGTGGGAGAAGGTGAATGGGCCAGAAGGAGCTGGAAGGCTATGGGAAAGGACGGGGCTATGGCGAGAAGCTGGGCCACGGACAGACAGGGAAGGAATGGAGCCTGGGGGTTAGAGGGGATATCGGCTGGGAGCTGAAGCCCAGGGCAGGGCACTGAGAGGGGAGACACTGAAGGACGGATGGGTCCAAGGAGGGAGAAAGGCCCGATTCGGTGAGCTGAGAGAACCAGCAGGCTGGGGGCTCCTGTTCCTGTCATCCCAGGACAATCAGTCCTCATAACATGGGTCAGTCGGTGTCCAAGAGGAGACGATGTAACATCCGTGCACCAGTGACCTCACTCTGGCCACCTCTTCCTAGGCAAAGCTCCCCCTACGGAAAATACTAGTTTAATAAGCCACACTGGGAGTTCCTGTCGTGGTTCAGTGGAAACAAATCCGACTAGGAACCATGAGGTTGCGGGGTCGATCCCTGCCCTTGCTCAGTGGGTTAAGAATCTGGAGTTGCCATGAGCTGTGGTGTAGGTTGCAGACGCGGCACGGATCCCGTGTTGCTGTGGCTGTGGTGTAGGCTGGCAGCTGTAGCTCCGATTAGACCCCTAGCCTGGGAACCTCCACATGCCGCGGGTGCGGCCCTAAAACAACAAAAGACAAAAAAAAAAAAAAAAAGACAGAAAAAAATAAGCCACACTGCCTGAAACCATGAAAAGAGCCCACTGACCGTGTTTGCTCCACAAGTCAGACTGGGCAGTCCAGCTTCTACCACACATCCCAGGGTGTTCACAGAGACACCCCTGCCAAAAAGTAACACCCGAGTTTTTAAGGAACTTGCCTTACAAACATTGGAAGCTGGGCACCCAGATCAAAGACACTACTGTAAGCCTGAGTCTTACCTTGTGTAACGAATATCCTGACTCAAATATAATAGGTGGAAGCAAGAGGAGGAAAAACATATTTGGACGAAACATTTCTTCCTCCTGTAAATATAAAATGAGTATTTTCAGAGGCATGGAATTTACATAATTAGGAAATAAATACATCAGTGACGAGCCAAAAAAATTGTTCTCTTAGAACCTGGCCCAGTAGAAACATACGATGTTTAAATCACTACCTGATAATAAAATCAAACAGAAGAGGTGACAAAAGCAAGCAAACATGAATAAACAACCACCTCAAAACAAAACCTGCATTTCAAAATGTACGACAGAGGAGTTACCATCATGGCTCAGCAGTTAACGAACACGACTAGTATCCATGAGGACACAGCTTTGATCCCTGGCCTCAGTCAGTGGTTAAGGATCCGGCATTGACATGAGCTGTGGTATAGGTCGCAGATGTGGCTTGGATCTAGTGTTGCTGTGGCTGTGGTGTAGGCCGGCAGCTGCAGCTCCAGTTCTACTCCTAGCCTGGGAAACTCCATATGCCTCGAGTGCAGACCTAGGAAGACAAAAATAAATGAAAATCAATCAGTCAGTCAATTAATCAATTAAAATGTCGGACAAATGATTTTAAAAGGTGACCAGAGAAATAAATAGAATGAATCACTTCCAGACACACAGCAGTATGCTTTTTATTCCTTATGAAGTACATTAATTTTAATACAGAAAACATTTCAACTCAGAGTACTTTTAAAGACAAGTCCACAAATTAGATTCCTCCAAGAAAAAAGACCGTAAGCCCTAAAACAACCCACTTGTGGGAAGAAGAAACCCTACGCATATTTGAAATAGTGCTGCCTTTCGCTGCCTGTCACAGACAACTATGCCATTTTCCTAATCTTGACTGTGCACAGACAGTCCTCACCTGAAGCCCTTGCAATCTGGGACATGGCCAAAAAGCAGGCCCCCATCACACTTTCAGATTCAAATATTAAGTACTGCTATGAAAGGTATTTTTAGAATGCAACCATCTTTGGGGGGATGAAATAATAATTTCATCTTTTATATTAATATAGCTCTCTGACTGTTGCTGGGTTGGGGGCAAATACATACCGGTTCTCAAACCCAAAAGGACTACATGTAATACAGTCTTTTTAATCCTGCAAAATCAGGCCCTTATCATATGAACATTTTCATGCTATACAATCTTGACAGTCTGATTTCTTGTCAAAATCCCTATTCAAAAGAATGATAAATGTATCCTTATAAATGTACGGCTCTTACCATAAAGACTAAAATAACATTCAAAAAAAGTTCAAAATAGAAGCAAATGATGCTTCTGAAAATGCCTTATTAAGTCTTAAAATAACTGCCTGCATAACAAGCTCATGACTCAGACTGGGGCCATGTGAAAAGAACGGGGACGATCTCTGTGTTTTGTGGGGCGACTTATTCAAAGGATCTGTGCCCTGGGACTACTGCAGAGACCCTTTGGGAGTTTCAGAAACTAAACCTCCCCTGGGAAAAAGGAGAACCAGCTTGCAGTGGGTTCACAATGTCCTCCATCCCCAATTCATGTCCACCTGGAACTTGAGAACGTGATCTGATTTGGAAGGAGGGTCTTTGCAGATGGAATTAAGGCAAGAATCCTGCTGAGATTGTAATGGATTAGGATGGGCCCTAAACCCAATGCGAGTGTCCTTATGAGAGACAGAAAACGACACACAGCCACAGAGAAGAAGGCATGTGAAGACACTGTGAGAAGAGCTAGCAGTTACGCTGCCTTCGCCGAGGAACACTCGAGACCACCAGACACTGGAAGAGGCAATGAAGAATTCTCCCTGGGGGCCTGTATCAGCTCCCTTGAGGGACTGCGGCCCTTCCAACATCCTGATTGCAGACTTCTGGCCTCTAGAACTATGAGAGAACAAATCTCTGGTGCTTTAAGCCACCCAATTTGTGGTACTTTGTTATGGAAGCCACAGGAAAGGCACATACCACCTTACAGTGCATAATGTTAGAGAACAGTCCCAGGGCAACAGTGCCCTCAAAGTGGCCTGAGGTGATTTTGGGTGGTACTTGGGCAGTATGTGTCAAATACCACTGACCCCACGGATAGAGACAGGCAGCCCTTTTGGATTCTTTTTCAATCCCAATTAAGGCAAAGAGACCTCAGTTTGGAGCTAGCGTGTTAAGCCTCTCCCCAATATGCTGATGCTGCTCCCTTTTGACAGAGGCTTGACCTCAGGGCGTCAGCAAACATCTGTACTACTCTGTTTTTTATCGTATTTACTTACAAAAATAATATTGGTTTCCCACTTAACACAGTATTATAATGTTCCCTTTAAAATAAATGTATATTGTACATCGATGTTCATAACAACATTATTCACAACAGCCAAAAGGTAGAAACAACCCTAGGGTCCATCAACAGGTGAATGGATAAACCAAGTGCAGTGTAGACCTACAAAGGAATACTATTCAGCCATAAAAAGGAAAGATGCTCTGACACAGGCTACAACAATGAATGAACCTCAAAAACATCAACACTAAGTAAAATAAGCCAGATACAAGAGGACAAATATTGTATTATTCCACTTATAAGAGGTTCCTAGAATAAGCAAATTCATAAACACAGAAAGTAGAGTAGGGACTACTAAAAAACCCCAAACAAACAGAATTTACTAAAAAAAGTAAATAAATAAATAAAGTAGGGAGGGGAGAATGAAGAATTGTTTAACAGGTAGAGTTTCTGTCTGGGATGATGAAAAAGTTCTGGAAATAGATGGTGGTGATGATAAAACGAAACTGTGAATGTATTTAATGTCACTGAATTGTACACTTAAAAATGGCTAAAGTGAGGAGTTCCCCTGTGGTGCAGTGGATTAAGTATCTGGCATTGTCACTGCAGTGGTCTCAGTAGCTGCTGTGGTGCAGGTTTGATCCTTGGCCCAGGAACTTCCGCATGCTGTGGGTGCAGCAAAATATGCTAAAATCATAAGTTTTGTGTTATATACAATAAAAGCATTTATTTTTTTTAAACTTTTTTTGGTCTTTTTTTAAGGCCATACCCACGGAATATGGAAGTTTCCAGGCTAGGGGTCCAGTCGGCGCTGCAGCCACTGGCCTATGCTACAGCCACAGCAATGTCAGATCTGAGCTGCGCCTGAGACCTACACCACAGTTCACAGCAATGCCAGATCCTTAACTCACTGAGTGGGGCCAGGGATTGAACCTGCCTCCTCATGGATACTAGTCAGGTTCAGGTTCGTTACTGCTGAGCCACAATGGGAACTCCACATCACAATAAGAGCTTTTCAAAAAACTATTATAAAAATGTACATACGTAGGAGTTCCCACTGTCTGTGGTGCAACAGGACTGGTGGAGTCTCTGCAGCACCAGGACATAGGTTTGATCCCCGCCAGGCCCGGCACAGTGGTTAAAGGATCCGGTGATGCCAAAGCTTTAGTATAGGCTGCAACTGTGGCTCAGATCTGATCCCTGGCCTGACAACTCCATATGTCTCCAGGAGGCCAAAAAAAAAGTATACATGAAAAAAAACAAGCTGATTTAAGGAAACATATTAAGCATATAACAATAATGGGTGGAGGGCAATCTGGACTCTGGAAACCAAGCTACATGGAAAGAAAACATCCAACTGCTTCACTGCTTTTATCTCCCATTGCTCCCTGCAGCACCTGGTTTCCATAGTGTCCTACTTCCTGCTTTGGCTTCCCGAGAATACCTGTTCCTCCAGAAAGCCCGCCCAACTGTCTTAGCCTAGATACCCTGCCTTTTTCTGAGGCCAAGCACCGGTGGCTCTTCAGGACACTTAGTTACATTCACCACCCAACTTTGGTTCACTCGTCTGTACTATTAAGTATTTTATTATTATTTAACTCAAAAACTCACATCTGCTGAAAATAGGTTTAATAACCCTGAAGCATATAATGTTAAAAGTGAAAGGTAACCTCTCCTCCTCCTCCCCAGAGCAGGGATCACCAACTCATGGGCTTCCCGGGGCTACACAGCCTTCCCCGGGGGAGCAGCTACGCTCAGTGCCTCAGATCTCTGCTGAGTGGATTGTGTGCCTGGTGTTGAGAGAGCTTCTGTTGCTTTGAGAGAAGCTGGAAGTTCACATTTTTACGTGAAATTTCTAGAATTTATATTATTCTAGAATTATGCTGTTATAAATTAACAATATTTAAAAAGAAAACTAATGAATTTTTTTTTGGCTGAGCCCAGCGCATACAGAGATTGAACCCCCACCACAGCAGTGACCCAAGCTGCTGCAGTGACAATGTTGGATCCTTACCATGCTGGGCCACGAGGGAACTCCCAATAATTTTTTGTTTATAAATCAATTCCAATATTAACTAATTGATCTTATTTTTTTATTTTATTAAAAAAATTTTTTTTTGGCTGTGCCCACAGTGTGCAGAAGTTTCTGGGCCAGAGACTGAACCCGCACCACAGCAGTGACAATGCCAGATCCACCAGGGAACTCCTGACCAAATAATTTTATTTACTTTATTTTTAATTTTTTTTTTTCTTTTTACAGCCACAGCTTCAGCATATGGGAGTTCCTGGGCCAGGGGTCAAATTGGAGATGCAGTTTCGGCCTGTGTCACAGCCACAACAACAGGGATCCATGCTGTATCTGCAACCTGCGTCGAAGCTTATGGCAATACTGGATCCTTAACCCACTGAGCAAGGCCAGGGATCAGACTTGCATCCTCACAGAGACAATGTTGGGTCCTTAACCCGGTAAGCCACAACGGACACTCCTCGAATGTGATAAATTTTAACCATGAAATTCTTTTAATATTTTGGAATGGATCTCATTTCCTTCCACATAGTCAGTTTTGTTACACACTCGTTAAGCTACACACATGTTAAGCTCCACACTCAATAAGGACACTTGAAGTTTGAGTTGAGACTCGAGTTTCAATTAGTCCTTGTACAACGAGTGAGGATATGGTGGAGAAAATATAGAACACATAGGACCAAAGGGTCTGGACGCAAGACCTAACTCAACCACTCTCTAGCTCTGTGATGTTGGACATGTCCCAGCCTCTCAGAGGTCACATTTTTTTTTTCTGGCCTCGCCCATGGCATGTGGAAATTCCTGGGCCAGGTCTTGAACCCGTGCCACAGCCGTGACCCAAGCTGCTTCAGTGACAATGCTAGATCCTTAACCCACAAGAGAACTCCAGAGATCGCTTTCTTCATCTGTAAAAATAGGGGTAACACGTGGTCAATCTATTTCTAGGTTGTCATGACGACAACAGAAGCTACAGCATAAAGCATTCTATAAGGTCTAGAGTGCCGGACAGATATGTATTATTCTCAGCTGTCAGAATGAAATTAGGAGCAATAAACATTGTTAATGTTTAATGTTTATTAGAGCCTTTCTCCCCTATACAGCTAGTCTAAGATTATAAATATGCAAGTAAGTGACAAAACATGGCACTGAATGCTTCTGTGTTATTCTGAAACCGTGTGAGATTTACGTTTTTTTAAAACAATTCAGATGTGGAGTCCCCGTCATGGCTCAGTGGTTAACAAATCCGACTAGGAACCAAGAGGTTGCGGGTTCGATCCCTGGCCTCGCTCAGTAGGTTAAGGATCTGGCGTTGCCGTGAGCTGTGGTGTAGGTCGCGACGCGGCTCGGATCCTGCGTTGCTGTGGCTGTGGCGAAGGCCGGCGGCTACATCTCTGATTAGACCCCTAGCCTGGGAACCTCCATATGCCGTGAGTAAGGCCCTAGGAAAAAAAAAAAAAGACAGAAAGACAAAAAACTCAGATGTAAAGCTACCAACCGTTATCTAATAGAATGTTGAAAAATTAATGAGACAAAATTTATCAACAGTCAAGTAATGATAAGAAAGTCACCATAATCATCAATGTTACTAAAATTAAGAACCAATAAGAATTGTAGTTATATTAAAAATGATCAGTTGGGTAAACCTACCTTCCAATTTGCCAGTTTTTTAAACTCTATAATTTTTATAACTGCTCCCATGAGAATACCTAGAAGAGAAAAATGTAAAGTTTAACAAAAATTTAAGATAAAAGAAAGATTACCCAGTCTTATTATTCTAAAGAAATTGATCATTATTACATCTATAAATGGCTTTTATGGATTTCTGCAAGGTTAATTTCTCAAAACATAAGAATGCAAGTTAGTGTGGAGTTTTATGAGTCACATGAGTTTCTGCATCTCAGGCAAACATACCATAACGAATCTATAAAAACCAGGCACGGGGTGGGGGTAGCTCTACAATACAAGACCTAGGGATAGCTAGCCTGACATGGGAATTAACACCTGTCATCTTTGTTACATTCACCCATTTTCAATGTGAAAGGACAGAAAGCTTACATGCTAAGTATGCCGTGTACTGCTTATGCCTACCGTTTTTCATAAAGCAATCCAAGATCACTTTCTCAGACTCAGATGGCAGCTCTATGCAGAGTATTTAGTTAGAGATAAAGTCCCAATGCTGAAAATAACCTAAAGTGAAAATTCTGTGAAATTCCTGGAACAAAACAGACCATCGTAGTTCAGGCATATTTCCACAGGGCTGACAGGCTCATTACTCTCTCATAAAGAACCTACCAAAAATAATTCTTGAAGATGCATCACGCGTACAACTTATAATTGCTCTGGTACTCACTAGATAAATGATTCTTAACCCTGTGGACTTATGAGAATCACCACGGGAGCTTTTGATAAAATAAAGACACCCGAGCAGACCTCCAGACCCGCAAAATCACCATCTCTGGTAGGGGTGATATAAAGCAAGGCCGATCACCACAGCCACAGATGCTTAAAGGCAAAGACTTCCCTTTCCCCTACAGGGGAAGGGGCTTTTTCTCATCAACGACAGAAAGCTGAAGAAACACACCTCACTGGGCGGCGTGAGGAGAAAATACAAATACATTGAAGTCTGTTAAGAAGGGAGTTCTCCTGGAAGGCTTAGTGGATTAAGGAGCCAGTGTTGTTGATATAGCAGCCTGAATCACTGCTGTCGTATGGGTTCGATCCCTGGCCTGGGAACTTCTTCTGTTATTTTTTTTTTTTTCATTTAAAGTAATTTATTTTAAAATAGCAATAACAGACCCATTACATGTTAATAAAAAAAAATCTTTTCATGAAAAATAATTGCATTTCCCCCCAAAAAATGTACTGAGGAAAGTGGCATTGCTTTACATTTTTGCTAAAGTCTGGCTTCATAAAAGACAGCTGGCCTCTCATATACATGCCACCTAGTGCTCTGAAACATTCCATATATGAGGGTGAAAAAAGCAACTAATACCTTAATGTTATTACAAAAAAGTTTTGACCTTGAAAGCCTCCACTGTGAGAACCATTACCCTAGATGGTAGTGACTTTCTTCATGTCTTTCTGATCTTGCCTTGGTCTTTCTCTTTTCCCAACGTGGGGAAGGGCTGCGGCTGGTGAGGTACAAGACAGGTGCATTTGGTTCAAATGGTGTCTTTACAAATATTTCATGTAATTCAAATTTCCCCCCATGCACAAGACACTGGCTCTTCTTACACACCAGCCTGTATTGCTGATTAGCAATAGAATGAACACCATCTACAATCCGCACACCCAGAGGCATTTGAGATTAGGAGGAATTTTTGATGGAGTGTTGTTGAGGGTGGAGGAGGCTGGCAGCATTTCAGTAAGTCACCAAAATTGAGATTTTATTAATATTTTATATTGCATGATTTTGAATTTGCGTAGATCAGCTTCTTCACCATGAAGAAGGAAGCTCTTGAAAATGACTGAGGGGAGGAGAGAGGCAGAGTGTCACGGCATGCAGGTGCCCCTCCACATGAGAGTCACTGGCCCATGAAAGAAAAAGCAAAAGCAGAAACACTAGACATTCATTAGTAGAGTGATTATTTTTTTTTTTGGGGGGGGGGTCTTTTTAGGGCAGCATATGGAGGTTCCCAGGCTAGGGATTTAATCGGAGCTGTAGCTGCCGACCTACACCACAGCCACAGCAATGTGGGATCCGAGCCGCATCTGTGACCTACACCACAGCTCACAGCAACGCCAGATCCTTAACCCACTGAGCGAGGCCAGGGATCGAACCTGCAACCTCATGGTTCCTAGTCAGATTCGTTAACCACTGAGCCACGATGGGAACTCCAGTAGAGTGATTTTTTAAGAATCATCGAGGGCTCTCTGGTCCCAGGCACCCACTACTCCAAAAACATTTTTCCTCCGTTTCTAACTCCATCACGCTTAAATGCCCATTATTTCATGCTCGACTTGGGCATGAAGTTTTGTGAGCAGCAGGCAGGTATGAGATCTGATAGGAGACCAAACTCTGTTGGCAGAAGGCATTTGTCTCACTGGCCTAGGAACTTCTACATGCTGTGGGTGTGCCCCCCCTCCAAAAAAAAAAGCTTAAAAAAAAGTTTACTAGGAAAAGAAGCTGTACTAACACTAAATGCTGTGGGGAAGGAGGGGCTTGAGGTGAAGAGAGGACCTAAGCAATTTTAACTTTATAAACCTCTGTACTATTTTTATTGTTATATATTAGCAAAATAACAATAAACCTTTTTTTTTTTTGGCTTCTCAGGGCCGCACCCATGGCATATGGAGGTTCCCAGGCTAGGGATCTAATTGGAGCTGTAGCCGCCAGGCAACGCCACAGCCACAGCAACACGGGATCCGAGCCGCGTCTGCGACCTACACCACAGCTCACGGCAACACCGGATCCTTAACACTGAGCGATGCTAGGGATCGAACCCGCAATCTCATGGTTCCTAGTCAGATTCGTTAACCACTGAGCCATGACGGGAACTCCAACAATAAACTATTTTGACAAAGAGAAAAGGGAATAAGACAAAATAGATCTGGTCTAGAAAGGGGGTCAATGATCATGTTTTCGGCGTAGTAGTTGCACATTCACTTGCCGCATGGCATGAAAGCACTGATTATAACCCCTGTCTAGAGTTCCCCAACTGTTTCTTTTTTCTTATCTTTTTCTTTTTGTGGCCACACAGGCAGCACGTGGAAGTTCCCGGGTCAGGCATCGAACCTGTGCCACGGCAGTGACAACACTGGATCCTTAACCCACTGAGCCCCCAGGGAGCCTTCATACAATTTTTTATTAACCAAATAGTACAGGAATACTTTGTAAAATGTTATAAATAAGACAAAGCTCCCTTTGCTGTTGTTTTTGCTGTCAGGGATCAGATCCGAGCTGCAGTTGCAACCTATGACGCAGCTGCAGCAACACTGGATCCTTAACCCATTGTGCCAGGCCGGGGATCGAACCTGTGTCCCAGCACTCCACAGATGCTGCCAACCCTGTTGCGCCACAGTGGGAATTCCAACAAAGGTCCCTTTTGATGAGATCCCACCCCACTCCCATCTGAGTTCTCCCCAAGATAACCAACCATTCTGGTAAGTCTGGACACTATTCTACCAGACCCACCTCTATGCTCTTACATATTTATATTAACCATACAGTACTAGGGTGTGTGTATATGTACACACATGGCACACTTGTGTGTATTTATGTAAAATTTATAGTGCCATAATGTATCTTTATACTACTTGCTAGTTTGCTCAGTGTTAAGATCAGGGGTAACTACATATAAATCTGCTTCATTCCCTTTTTTTTTTTTTTCTTTTTGGGGCCACATCTGTGTCATATGAAGCTCGCAGGCTAGGGGTCGAATCAAAGCTGCAGCTGCTGGCCTGCAGCACAGCCACAGCAATGAAGGATACTTAATTCACTGAGCGAGGCCAGGGATCAAACCCACATCCTCATGGATACTGGTCGGGTTTGTTACCACTGAACCACAACAGGAACTCCTTGCCTCATTCCTTTTTAACAGCTCTACAGCATAACATAATGATGCTAGATTGATGAGAAATAGATATTTCTCCAAAGAAGATAAGATGAATGGCCCATAAGCACAAGAAAAGATGCTCATCATTAATCATTAGGAAAATGCAAATCAAAACCAAGAGATACCAGTTCACACCCACTAGGATGGCTATAATTTTTTAAAAACAGAAAACAACAAGTGTTGGTAAGGATATAGAGAAATTGGAACCATTAATATATTGCTGGTGGGAATGTAAAATGGCCCAATTGCTGTGGAAAAATTTGGCAATTCCTCAAAAGGTAAAACAGTTACCATATGACCCAGCGATTCTACCCAAGAGAATGGAAAACATGTTCATACAGAAAATTGTACAAGGATGTTTATAACAGCATTACTAGCCCATATGTGGAAACAACCCAACTGTCCATCAGCTGAAGAATGGATAAACAAAATGTGGTCTATCTACACAATGGAATATCATCTGGCAATAAAAAGGAATGAAGTACTGATACATGCTGCAAAGGGATAAACCTTGAAAACATGCTAAGTGAAAGAAGCCAGATGCAAAAGACGTGTTTTGTGATCCATTTACATGAAATAGTCACAAATCTATAGAGACAAAAATGGTTGCCGAGGGCTTGGGAAGGTGAGTTTTGGAGGTGACAGCTAAAGGGGATGGGGTTTCTTTTGGGGGTGATGAAACGTTCTAAAATTGATTGTTGTTATGGTTGCACAACTCTGCGAATATATTAAAACCACTGAATTTAAAATGTAACTTGAAATGGTATGTGAACTAAATCTCAATAAAATGGTTATTACTCCCTGCCTCCTCCTACAAAGCCACAGATTGTATGGTTCCATTTATATGAAATGCCCAGAATAGACACATCTAGAGAAAGGAGGGAAGTTAGTGGTTGCAGGGAAAAGGGGAAGGAGAAAATGGGGAGTAACCACTAACATGTAAAGAGTATTTTTCGAGGCGATAAATATGTTCTGGAATTAGTGGTGATGGCTGCACAACTCTGTGACTACACACATACACACACACACACACACACACACACACCGTGAATACACTAAAAAGCACTGAACTGTTCACTTTAAAATTATAAAGTTTATGGTATATAAACTCTATTTTAACTTTTTTTTAAAAAATCACTATTTTTTTTTAACATTCTTCCAATGATGGCTGTCTCCAACTGTTTGCTGCCAACAGCTGCAAGGAACAGGCTTGTACATGCCTATTTGTGTAAGAATATTTCCCTACAGCAGATCCACAGACAATGAATGGCATGGGCATTTTTATCTCTGAAACAGTTCTAAAGTGGCTGTACCGATTTAATCCACTGCACCAAAGAAAGCATCCTCACCAACCCTGGAAAATCAGCAGACTTTAACACTCCTGCCAATGTCACTGGCAAGATATTTCAAGTTTCAATTTGCTTTACAGTCAATCTGCATTCAGTAGTCATTCCTGATTACTAGGGAGATGGGAACTTTTCTTCATGATTTCACATTTTGTTTTTACTCTTTAATTTTTTTTTTTTTTTGGCCCTGCTCGTGGCATGCAGAAGTTCCTGGGCCAAGGACTGAACCCACACCGCAGCAGGAAACTGAGCAGCTGCAGTGACAACATCGGATCCTTAATCTGCTGCACCACAGAACTCCAAGATTAATACTTTTGTTATTACACATGAAGCAGTTACATTTGAGAACCAGTGATTATTCTATTGCCTAAGCTTGTTTCTATATTTTTATTTATGAGGCACTGGAAAGCTCTATAAAATAAAATGTAATATTATTATTACTACTAGCACTATTATTATTACTTAAGTAATCCTTTTGAAATCTCCTAGGACTGAACTAGGACACAACACTAAATTGGCAAACTACACCTTTACCTTTTGAGACTGAGGTTCAAAGTTAGATCAAATCAATCTACTATACAAAAGAAAGTAATTTATATCACACAACTGTGATATAAATTACTAGAAATAATACCCTAATATATTCCCTTTGTATATTCCTATCAGTAAAAAGAATTTGAGCACGCACCTTCAAGCTACAATTTTTTTTTCCTTTTTTGGCCGCCCTGTGGCACATGGAGTTCCGGGGCCAGGTTGCAGCCCTCTGCCAAAGCTATGGCAACCCCGGGATTCGTTAATCCACTGTGCCGGGCCAGAGATCAAACCTGCATTCTGGCACTGCAGAAGCCACGGATCCTGCTGCGTCACAGCAGGAGCTCTCAAATTATTATTTATTATAAAAAGGTGTTACTATATTAATGTATTTTTAAATAATATATAAAATAAAGATTGTAAAAATTCAAATTACATAGAAATGTAAGTTCTAATATTTCCTTTTGTCCCCTAAGGATCTTCTGCATACACCTCATTATGGATACCACTGGATTAATTCAAAACATTGGGAGTAATTCATAATTTTTTGTTGAGCCCCTTCTCCAGGATTTGTCACTTTAAATTATTTTTAATCCTTGAGAGACTGATCCAGGTAGGAAGGCTCAGAGAGTCTACACAGCTTTTCTGACAGCTCAGGGCCAGTAAGTGACAGTGGACTGCCGGCTCCCGGGTGCATTCTACACCTCTTGATGCTGAGACGCAGGGAGACTGCACTGCTGGAGCCCACCCGCACTGCTGCTATGAACTGCTAACACCTTTCTCCCAGAGCGCACTGCTGGTCTAACATTATCACTATAAAATGTAAGTGTTCCTAAAAATGAACATTATAGAAAAATGCTGAAAATGTATTAAGCATAAAAACCAGGTTACAAAATAGTATGTAGAACATGATCCTAGCCCCCCATTTATTTGCACTATGTTAAAAAGAAACACACTGTGGTGCAAGGCACTGTGCTAATGTATACAATAAACATTATTTAAGCTCATTCTCACAATTACCCCACAAGATAATAAGCCATAATAATATAAATGACAATAATAGCAGCAGCTAACAGTTATTGATTATTTAGTAGGCATTCTACTAAGTGATTTCTATGCATTCCCCTGTTTAATAACTGCAATCCTATGAAGCGAAGGCATCGTAACCTGCATTTTACAGATAGGGAAACAGAGGCTAAGGACCAGCATCACCAAGGTAGTAAATATCAGATCCAGAATTGTTTTAAAAATGACTTACTTTATTTTTTACTTGAATATGTAACACACGCCTATGATAGGAAATTTAAAAGGTATAAGAGAGTTATGCAGTAAAAACTTAAGTCTCTCTCCCACCCTTGTTTCCTTTTCTCCTTCCCAGAGGCCAGCAGTGTTAGCAGCTTCTTTTCTTTCCTTCCTTTTAATGGCTACATCCACAGCATATGGAGGTTCCCGGGACAGGGACTGAATCTGAGCCACAGTAGTGGCCTATGCTGCAGCTGTGGCAACACTGGATCCTTTAACTCACTGCACTGGGCCAGGGATCAAACCCGTGCCTCTGCAGCGACCTGAGCCACTGAAGTTGGAGTCTTAACCCACTGCACCACAGCTGGAACTCCTATAATATACATTTCTGATGCATCTAAGCATGGGACATCAAGTGCCTAGGTGACCAGAATCATCCTTCATAAGCTGGGCTGCCATAACTACCAAGTTATAAGGTCAGGTGGGCCCAGGAGCAATCCCCCACCCCCCTTTTTTTTTTTGCCTTTTTAGGGCTGCACTGGCAGCATATGGAGATTCCCAGGCTAGAGGTAGAATCGGAGCTATAGCTGCTGACCTACGCCACAACTCACAGCAACGCTGGATCCTTAACTCACTGAGAGACACCAGGGATCGAACCTGCATCCTCATGGATCCCAGTCAGATTTGTTTCCACTAAACCACGATGGAAACTCCCAGGAGCAATCCATTTTAAGACAAAGGTGTTCCATTAGCAATCAGGCTTGTACAGGTCTAAACGGCACGGCACGCTATTACTTGTGGCCCAGATCTCCATGTCATCTACAGCTGTTACATCAACAACCCTCTCTCAGCTCAGCTCCTACATATGGCCTCACTGGGAGCTCTTTATGATCAGTTGACAGTGGAGAAAAAGACCCAGGCTTGGTTCATGCATGACTCAGCCAGCCTGACACTGGCCACTTCAGTGTCTGAATGGGCTCATCAACGTAGTAGCCATACAGCAAGGAGGGAAGCCATGCAGGACCCTGACGGCCCAAGGCTACTCTAGCTACTGCCACTGCCCGGTGCATGACTGGACAGGCACAGAGACCAACGTTCACCCCCTGATGTACCACCCCGAGACCAGCCAGCTACATGATGACAACTTGATTATATCAGATGCCTTCCATCCTAGAAAGGGCAGCGATTCATTCTGAGACCGACATGTATGTCTTCTGCTAGCACCACCATCTGAGGGCCCATATGTGTTTGAGCCACCAAAGTGGGACACTTATAACAACATGTCAAACCAAGAGACTTCCTTTCTGGCAAAGGAGGTGAAAAAGTGGGTGTGTGACTGTCCTCATACCATATACTATACCATCCAGAAGCTGCCTGCCAGCCAGAGCGGTAAATGGCCTCTTAAAGATGTAGCTAGAGTTCCCGTCGTGGCTCAGGGGAAACGAATCCGACTAGGAACCATGAGGTTGTGGGTTCAATCCCTGGCCTCGCTCAGTGGGTTAAGGATCCAGTGTTGCCATAAGCTGTGGTGTAGGTCGCAGAGGCGGCTTAGATCTGCAGTTGCTGGCATTGTGGTGTAGGCGGGCAGCAGCAGCTCTGATCTGACCCCTGGCCTGGGAACTTCCATATGCCGTGAGTGTGGCCCTAAAAAGACAAAAAAAGAAAGAAAGAAAAGATGATGGAGCTGAGGCATCAGCTTGGATATGACATCCTGTGAGAAACTGAGCACAGCTCCGGGATGCAGTATTCTCCTTTAACCAATGGCCATTACAAGCTGGTCCATCCCTACAGGGCCAGCCCGGGTACAGCACACAATGGGGACACTGCTCAACGTCACTCTCAGGAATTCACTTCGGAGTGAGGACTCGGGGGATTTCTGTTTCCTTAGCCTGAAGCTTTAGGCTCAGTGGCTTGAAATGGCCTGGCTGCCAGAAGGGGACATTTCCAGCACGGTTCACACAGTCAGAGTTACAATGGCTGCTGCCTGGTTAATCTGGGCTCTTTGCGTCAACAGAGTATCAGGCCTAGAAGCAAACGGCCACACTGGCAGGGATGCTGCCCCTGGTCACCAGCAGACACGGCGGGGCAGAAAGGAGCATAATTACCTATGTGATATGTTTTTAACCACAAATAATTTTTTTTTGAAAATACTTCAAAATACTGTTAGCACGTTTTGTCAGCTGCAATTATAGAATTACTTATGCTATAATAAGGTAATTCTGAAATTCCAGCCCTTGATGTTGCTATCTATACTAAAATAGATACTCCAAAGACAGTATTTTGAAAGACAGAAGACCTGCCAGGAAGATGGGGATCAGGACCCCAGAGCTGTATGTTTTCTGAGGAAATGCTGTTTATATATTTTGTTTTTAAAATAGCTTATTTGGAGTTCCTGTTGTGGCACAGAGGAAATGAATCCCACTACTATCCATGAGATTGTGGGTTCAATCCCTGGCCATACTCAGTGGGTTAAGGATCCGGCACTGCTGTGAGCTGTGGTGTAGGTTGCAGACAAGGCTCAGATCCTGCATTGCTGTGGCTGTGAAGTAGGCCGGCAGCTATAGCTCCGATTCGACCCCTAGCCTGGGAACTTCCATATGCTACAGGTACGGCCCTAAAAAAATAAATAAATAAAGTAGCTTGCTTTTTCAGTGGAATGTTTTTCTTTTCTAATCCACTGAAATGTAAAGAATTCAGCCCCAAAACAGCAAGTCTCAGGATGAAACTCTTTAACAACCTTTCTTCTTATAAAATTTAGACTACCTCACTATTCTGGCATATCTAGGAGATTTAAGTATAAAAGACAACTCTGAGATGATAAAATAATGAGCCAAGAGAAGATGACCATAAAACTAGGAGTTAAAGCAAGACTGCAGACAAAAGCACGCATTATTACACACAGAGCATGCATTTAGCTAATGGCAGCAAAAGAGCAACAAGACGTTCCAAGAATACATTGTCACCTCTCAGGCATGTTTCCAGAAATACAGAGGCTCAAGAATCTGTGCTATTGCCCTTCCTTGGAATGCGACAGCCTGCAAAATCCTTAGAGTCTAATGTGAACATTTTGTCAGTTTGACAACCAATTTTGGCCTCTACCACTAAGATAGCTACACTAATGCCAACAAATGAATGCTTGTTTCTTCTCTAATAAAAATCAAAGCACCTAAGATTCAGGGAGAGTTACCATGGGATATCTTAAGACACATCAGCATTAGACTCTAACAGTCTAAGAACTAATGAAAACTTACAGTTAGGATTCTCCCTTTAAATCTGCCTTTTTTTTTTTTGGTTTTTAGGGCTGCATCCGCAGCTTATGGAGGTTCCCAGGCTAGAGGTCAAATCAGAGCTACAGCTGTAAGCCTTTGCCACAGCCACAGCCACACAGGATCTGAGCTGCGTCTGCAACCTACACCACAGCTCATGGCAACACTGGATCCTTAATCCACTGAGGGAGGCCAGGGATCGAACCCGCAACCTCAGGATTCCTAGTCGGATTCGTTTCCACTGCGCCACAACAGGAACTCCTAAATTTTCTTTAAAAAAAAAAAAAAAAAAAAACATTTTTTAGAACTTAAGTACAGTTAAAATATAATCATGGAATCTGCTTTACCCAGAATTACTTTTGGTCAATAACTCAGAAACTGAGTAATTTCTTGTATCGTCTTCCATTCAAAACCCCCACTGACAAAAAGAACACAATTCTTGGAGTTCCCTTGGGGCTCAGTAGGTTAAGGATTCAGCATTGTCACTGCTGTGGTGTGGGTTTGATCCCTGGCCTAGGAACTTCCACATGCCGTGCGTGCAGCCCAAAAAGAAAAGGAAAAAAAAAAAAGAACACTATTCAAAAAAAAAAATTACAGAGTTCCAGTCGTGGTTCAGCAGAAATTAATCTGACCAGTATCCATGAGGACGCAGGTTCGATCCCTGGCCTTGCTCAGTGGGTTAAGGATCCAGTGTTGCCATAAGCTGCAGTGTAGGTCATAGATGTGGCTTGGATAACTGTGTACTGTGGCTGTGGTGTACGCCTGCAGCTACAGCTCAGATTCTGCCTCAAGCCTGTAAACGTCCATATGCTGCAGGTGTGGCCCTAAAAAAATTCTTTTTAAATGACAAAAAAATTAATAATTCTTTAGTCAAAACAAGGAGTTAATATAACAAAAAGCAAAACATAGTTAAGAAGGTTGTGACATTTGTGTATTCCTATTTACTTTTGATCAAATCTAGTTACAAGTTAAAACATGGTTTCTCTAACTATCAGTAGTATTCAGGCTAAAGTTTGGCATTTGATAGTCAAATTTCCATTTTTAACCCCATTCTGGCCTTTCCTTGCTCTGCAATAAAGTATGACTATGGAAAAAAAACTATTTCCTGTTTTTGCTATATACAACAGAGAGGAGTAGGCAGTACATTTATTTCATTTGCATTCCTTATACATTTCAGCCAAAATATATAAATAGTGAATCAGTACTACATGGCCAATAAAAATAATTATATAAACTTTACTAATACATGGAAAGAACAGTAAAAAGTAAAGAATACCAAAAAATGATATAAACTCAAACCAAGTCAAGCCTTCTAACTACGTGTGTGTCTACACATGGTTGGAAGAGAAAGAAACATGATAAAAAGAGCTGGCGCTGGTTGTCAGAGAAAAGGACTTTTCTTTTTCTGCAAAAAAATTTATATTTAAAAAAAAAAAGGCCCAAACTACAGAGTTCCCTAAGTATAGAAAGCATCTGAAAGCTCTGAACAAGGGCCAAGGAAATATCTTTAGAACTTCATGTTGACACTGTGTTTTTATAAAGGATGAAGAAAGTCTTGAGAATCATTTGAAAATACAATAAAATAGAAGGCTAGAAATGTGTTTTTAGTATATAAATAGTCCTTTTCTACATCAACAATTTCTTAGGAATTCTGAACGCTTAACTACACAAAACAAAAGACCAGTATCTCTAAATGACTGCAGATTTACAAGTAATTTCTGGCCAGAAGAAGTACAGGAAGAAAACTTAACCCTGAAAGAATGAAAACCCCATTTTCTCTGGCAGCATCATCTAGATTCTTTTTTGGCACAGAAGTTGGAAATTCTTGAAATGGCAGATACCTCAATATTTTGGTACACTTTGCTCCAGTAGGAGAAAAAAGTTTTCCTTTAATTTCAATGGATTAAAAATACAGGATTATTTTGATAGCTCTGTTAGCATTTCTACATTCCAACCAAACGTCCTCTAGAAAAAATACTTTCTAGATCCCAGCACTATGCCTAGAAATGCTCTTGGCATTCCAATCACCTGAGTTATCAAATAAGTACTTAAAGTCAGACTTTCTTTTTTCTTTTCTTCTTTTTTTTTTTTTTTTTGGCTTTTTAGGGCTGCACCTGCAGCATATGGGAGTTCCCAGGCTAGCGGCTGAATGGGAGCTGTAGCTGCCCGCCTGCACCACAGCCACAGAGACAGATCCGAGCTGCCTCTTTGGCCTACACCTCATGGTAACGCCAGATTCTTAACCCGCTGAGTGAGGCCAGGGATCAAACCTGCATCCTCATGGATACTAGTCAGCTTCATTACCACTGAGCCATGACAAGAACTCCCAGACTTACTTGCCATCAACTGTCCCAAGATCTGGCTGAGCAGACTAGTTACTTGTGCAGCATCAGTGAAGAAATAAACCTTGTGGATGGAGAGCCCTGACAGACCCCCTACATCACCGCACTCCATGTCCAGTTCTGGGGTGGCCATTTGGTCAGAGTTCATTCTACAGCTTCTGGTGGAACCGGGGAGAAGAGAAGGCCACCTTTCCAGGCTAAGGAAAGTTAGCCTAAAGCTGTCAAGGCTTAGAATGTGGAGAGAGCCTGCCTGAGAGTGAAGCCAAGACAAAAGGAGGCACTGCTGAGAAATGGAGAAAAACTTGAAGTTCCCTTTACAGCTCAGTGGTTAACAAACTCAACTAGGATCCATGAGGATGTGGGTTCAATCCCTGGCCTCACTCAGTGGATTAAGGCTCTGGCGTTGCCCTGAGATGTAGTGTAGGTCTTAGACGCAGCTGGGATCCCAAGTTGCTGTGTGTGTGGCATAGGCCGGCACAGCAACTTGGGATCCAAGCCTCCTCTGTTACCTATACAGCTCTGAGCAATGAGAGCAAAAAGCAAAACAATAAAAATAATAATAATAATGATAAAAAGAAATGCAGAAAAACTGAGTCCAGGTGACTTGATCCAGCTAAGTCTGAAGCTAGCCCTGCTTGACGTTTTTCTGGTTCAATTAGACAATTTGTTTTCTTGAAAAAAAAAATTTTTTTTTTTTGGTCTTTTTAGGGCTGCACCCATGGTATATGGAGGTTCCCAGGCTAGGGGGTCTAATGGGAGCTGTAGCTGCTGGCCTACACCAGAGCCACAGCAGCACGGGATCCGAGCTGCAACTGCGACCTACACCACAACTAAGCAACGCCGGATCCTTAACCCACTGAGCAAGGCCAAGGATTGAAGTCGCATCTTCATGGATGCTAGTCGGGTTCGCTAACTGCTGAGCCACAGGGGAACTCCTGTTTTCTTGAATCATTTTGAATTGATTTTGTCTACTGAATGGAAACAGTTCTCTATCAGTTAAGATATTCTCCTCTGCAAGTAAAAGAAAACCTGACTAGGGAGTTTCCTTGTGGCGTAGCAGACTATGGATCTGGCACTGGCACTGCAGTGGCTCAGGTCACCGCTGTGGTGTGGGTTCAGTCCCTGGCCTGGGAAATTTACACATGCTGTGCACTGCCAAAAAAAAAAAAAAACCACACAGAAAAAAACACCTGACTAAAACTGGCTTAAACAATAGACATTTATTATCTCATATAACAAACAACTCTGGAATAGGTAGTTTCAGGACTATCAATTCAACAAAACAACAGAACAGCCAAGAAGCTAAGCTTCTCATCTGTCTGCTTGGAAAGCCTTAGCATTCTGCCTTTCGTCGTTGAGCCACAGTGATTGCAAGATGGCTACCAGTGCTCCAGGCATCACATCTTCAACAACAGCATCAAAAGAAAGGCAAGTTTCTCGTTACAAGAGAGGAAACATTTTTCTAAAACTCACCACCCCAGCCCATTTCCCATTGGTTTCAATGGCTAAAACTGGGTTTCACGGTGCTTTACTGCCTCCACTCCTCTCAAACAATCATTGGTTTAAAAAAAAGAGTGCAATTATCATAATGGTAAAGCCCAACTTTGACCTGAAGGATCTTCCCTGAGCACACTATGGCAAGACGCCAGGCCAAAACAAGGGTTCTGTTTTCAAGGAAGCGAGGGAATGGCTCATCAGCAGACACTCAACAATGTCTGCTCTAAGTCCTAATACAAGCATTGGTGTTAACTTTTTTTCTTTCTTTTTTTAAGGTCCACTCCTGAGGCATATGGAAATTCCCAGGCTAGGGATCAAACTGGAGCTGCCTATGCCACAGCCACAGCAAAGTGGCTTCTCCAAGCCATTTCTGCAAGCTACACAGCAATGCTGGGTCCTTAACCCACTGGGTGAGGCCAGGATCGAACCCTCATCCTCATGGATACTAGTCGGGTTCATAATACACCAAGCCACAACGTGAGTTCCACACTGCTGCTAATCCACCCGTGGCTACCCAAATGTTCAAGAGACAGTGAGGAACGTGACATCCAAGCCAAACTATAAGAACCATCGTCTTCAATTACATGTACACAACACCTAAATACATGACTACAGTTTTTATTGTTAAGAAACTATATAAACTGACCACAAAACTATTAACTTCCTTGGAGTGTTTTCTCAAGTCTTTACGAATGACCCAGAATAATAGGTATTAGCTATATAGGTTATTTTCAACGAGCCTAATATCAGGAAAGTAATGTTAATGAATGGTCCTCCTACTCTTAGCGCTCTAAGGCTGTCTTGTTAGCTAAGTTTGTTAGAACCTGCCTGGATGTCAGCTAAAGTGCATGCTCAGTAGAGAACAGGAACTCTTTGAGGAAAACGGGTTTCCAACTCTTTACTGAAGATCAATACTATCCAGTGTCGCCTCTTCCTTAAAATACGGCACTACGTGGGGTTACGGGGCTTAAATGAGATGGTAATGAAAGCTTATAGGCCAAAACCTGGCACTTAGTAGTACTGAGAAGTCCAGGGAAAATGTGGGAGGGGTTGACCCAGAGGAGCGGGAATGCTGGTGTTGACAGGGGAAGGAGAATGAACAGAGGCTGAACATTCATTTCCAAAGCTAACCTAAACCAGCGCTACACTGCAAAAGAATTATTAAATATACTAAACCAGATCCAAGGCAAGGAAAATTATACAAAGCATCAGCGGTGATAAGAGAAAATTAAACACCAATAGGCAAGTAGAAACTAGTAAAAAGTAACTATAATATAATAAGCTGAGGAAAGCTTTAGCTGACCTTAGTAAAACCCTATTAAGCATCCCCACCCACATTTTTGTCTTGATTTTAATACTTACTGAAAATAGATCCCTGCTTCTTCCTTTGTTAACCACTTCAGTGAACTTGCAAGTGAGCTCACCTGTTATTACACTGATTCACACACTCTAAACAGAGGCTGCTTATCTTAGCAGTTAATTGCCACAGGAAACAAGAGGGAAACAGAAGGGAGGTAGAATGAAATGCTCTCGGAAGACTTTAGATCTGACTGACATGAAAGCGAGCCATTCTTCAGTCCCAAACCATAAGGTGAGTCTCTTGCTACTGTAAAATTCAGTGATTCTATGTGTATCGATCCCTTGCCTTAGCTGAGTGTCAGCACAGGCTAGCAGTAGACCTTAGAATGAACAACGTGACTGTTCATTTCCAGAGCTAACCGAAACCACTGCTGTATTGGGAAAGAATTTCTGAATATTCTAAACCAGATCTATAAGACAAAGAAAATTAATGTATAAAGCATAAACAATTTTATATATCAAATCGACTTATAAAGCAGTGGTGATAAGGAAAAATTAAACATCATCAGTGGGCAAGTAGAAGCTAGTAAAAGTAACTACAATATAACAGACTGACGAAAACCTAGGATGTGCCCCGAGGGTAGTTCTGGAAGTAGAAACGGCTTTCAAGCTATATAGAGGGGCTTCCATGTGACCTGCAGGAGGTCATCACCCCGTCTGAGCCCCAGTGTCCTCACTGGTAAAACGGGCTCATAACCCGCTCCTGGCTGCTTGAGTGAAGATAAAATGAGCTCAGGTATGTTCCACATCTCTTGTGGTTCCTGGCACTTTGGAGGCACTCAAAAAATGGTGTTGATACTGCTTTTGTTACAGGCTCACCAGTAAGCACTTACCTAAAGAAACAACAGCAACGCTCTCTGGCAAGAAATGCAATCTGTATCGGATCAGTAAATGCACCAATATGATGCAGATAGCTGTGGGAAAAAAATAAGACATCGTTAAAACATCCCAACTTCGTGTTTTTTTGTTTCTTTTGGCTGTGCCCGTGGCATGCATAAGTTCCCAGGCTAGGGACTGAACCCATGCCACAGCAGTGACTCAAGCCACAGCAGTGACAATGCCAGATTTTTAACCTGCTAAGCCACTGGGAACCTCATCTATACTTCATTATATGCCTCAACTAGTTTGTTTTCCAGTTACTGAAAAAGCAAGACACAGCTCCCTCTTTTCTAAGCTGTTAAACCTGAAACAACCACTTAAAATTACTCAAACTGGAGTTCCCATTGTGGCTCAGTGGAAGCGAATCTGACTAGTATCTATGAGGACGTGGGTTCCATCACTGGCTTCACTCAGTGGGATAATGATCCAGTGTTGCCATGAGCTATAGGGTAGGTCGCAGGTGCAGCTTGGATCCTGTGCGGCTGTGGCTGTGGCTGTGGCCGGCAGCTACAGCTCTGATTAGACCCCTAGCCTGGGAACCTCCGTATGCTGCGGGTACAGCCCTAAAAAGACAAAAAAATATATAAATTAAAATTACTCAAACATCCCTGATTCTCAAAAATGATTCTCAACTTTTTGGAAGTAATCATCAACTTTCAAAACTCTAAAAGGGGAGAAAGAAGTCAATGAAATCAATCACTTTTATTCAAATATAACTGCAACGGAATATGCTGACATGAAGTATTTTGCCACCACGTGATTGGTTATCTTTTAACACAGAAGGAAGTGAGGGTGTTTCACAAACAGGACCAAGTTAATACTGGTTTGGTGATAAGAACATCAGAAACCTAAAGATGGGGGGGCCTGCTCCCTGGCTGGGTACTGAGGCTCCCAACGGTGGAGGGTTCCCTACGAGGCAGGCACTGTCTCATCTGACCCTCAATATCCCCTATGAAGGAGCTATAATCACCACTATCTCCTTTGATTAAAGGTGACGCTTAGAGAGGTCACATTGCTGGAAGGCACTGCAGAGTTGAGCTTGAGTCCAGCCCTGTGCCCTTAACCAATAGGCACCCACCACCTCCCTCCCGGCAACTTCCACGCCTCAACCAGTAAAATAAGACTAATGTCTGACTTTCCTCACAGGGGTGTTGTCATGAAAGAAAAGAAAGGAAACAAAGAGATGTAAAACCAGTTGAAAGGAATTAAGTATTTCTGGACCACAAAAAGCATACTTTCACATAACTCCTAAATGTAACTTCAAGGCCCAAATGTAGCCTCCAATTTTTTTTTCTTTAGTAGGCACCTAGGTGGTATGCCATCTCGTCAATCAAAGTATTATCTTGACAGTACTAAATTTAAACGTGTGGCTTTTTTTTTTTCTTTTTTAAAGGAAATGTTTAAACAATGTGCATCGCTGGTAACCGGCCACCTTCAGAGGCCACACTGACAAACTGGATTATCTTTAGTCCCACCAAAAAGCACCAGGTGGCCAGAGAAAGGAAACAGTTGTAAATATAGAAATTTTGTCCTCCTTTCATTCTGTGCTTTAAGCTATCAATCTGTGGTGTTATTATAAATATTTAGCCTAGTTAGAAAAAGCCTACATTAAATGCTAAGAGCAAGAAAAAAGTTCCAGTGCATAAGCACAACACATGACCAATGAACAGGTCTACCGTCTAAAAAGGCAGGCATGTTGAGCACATAAGCAGACAGAAAATAGATCCAGGGAGTTGAATCAGTTTCTGCTCTTTCCCTGCACCAAGGTGGATGAAAAAATGTAAAGTTGGTTTTCATAAATCAAACAAGTATTTGCAGCTTTAAGAACAAAAGAGGAGGTGTTCCCGTCATGGCGCAGTGGTTAACGAATCTGACTAGGAACCATGAGATTGCGGGTTCGATCCCTGCCCTTGCTCAGTGGGTTGGCGATCCGGCGTTGCCGTGAGCTGTGGTGTGGGTTGCAGACGCGGCTCAGATCCTGCGTTGCTGTGGCTGCGGCGCAGGCCAGTGGCCACAGCTCCGATTAGACCCCTAGCCTGGGAACCTCCACATGCCGCGGGTGCAGCCATAAAATGACAAAAGGCAAAAAAAAAAAAAAAAAGAACAGAAGAGGAGTTCCCTTCATGGCTCAGAGGTTAACGAACCCGACTTGGATCCGTGAGGATGCGGGTTAAGGATCTGGCATTGCTGTGAACTATGGTGTAGGTCACAGACAAGGCTCAGACCCTGTGTTGCTGTAGCTGTGGTGTAGGCCAGCAGCTGTAGCTCCAATTCGACCCCTAGCCCGGGAACTTCCATATGCTGCGCATGCGGCCCTAAAAAGCAAACAAAAAAAAAAAGGAACAAAAGAAAAAACTGGTTGTCAATAGAGAGCTACATATAAGGATGATCAATGCCAGGGAATGGTCTCCAAGGAGATCTGCAAAGACAACCCACAGAATAGGAGAAAAGATTTGTAAATCATATGTCTGATAAGGGCTTGGTGTCCAGAGTATATAAAGAACTCTTAGAACTCAACAAAAAAAGACAACACAATTTTTAAAAGGGCAAAGAAGTTAAACAGACATTTCTCCAGAGAAGATATGCAAATGGCCAATAAGCACGTGAAAAGATGCTCATCATCAATTCTTAGAAAAACGCAAATTGAAACCACAAGATACCACTTCACACTCACTAGGATGGTTATAATTAAAAACAAAACAAAAGAGAATATGACAAGTGCTGACAAAGATGTAAAGAAACTGGAAATCTTGTGCTTTATTGGTGGGACTGTAAAGTGGTGTGGCCTCTGTGGAAAAGTTTGGCAGTTCCTGAGAAAGTTATACACAGAGGAACAATTTAACCTAGCAATTCCACAAAGTACATATCCAACAAAAATAAAAACATATGCCCACATAAAAACCTGTGCAGCACTATTTACAACAGACAAAAGTGGAAACAACCCAAACGCCCTTCAATTGAGGAGTGGAAAAACACAAGGTGGAGCATCATTCAGCCATAAAAAGGGAACTCTGACACACGCTACGTGAATGAAACTTGAAGACTTAAGAAGCCAGACATAAAACGCCATATATTGTACGACTCCACTTGTAGGAAATATTCTGATAGGCAAATTCCTAGAGACAGGAGAACACCAAGGGAAGGGAGAATGGGGAGTGACTACTTTTAATGGGAACTGGGTTTCTTTGGGGTGATAAAAAAGTTCCAGAACTAGAAAATGGTGATGGCTGCCCAACACTGTGAGTGTGCAAAGTGCCAGACTTTATTTATTTTATGGCCACACCGGCAGCATATGGAAGTTTCTGGGCCAGGGACTGAATCCCAGCTGCAGCTGTCACCTATGCCACAGCTGCGGGAATGCTGGATTCTTTAACCCATTGTGCTGGGCTGAGGATCAAAGCCATGCCTCCAAAGCAACCTCAGCCGCTGCAATCAGATTCTTAACCCACTGCACCACAGTGAAAATTCCAAATTGTACACTTTAAAATGGTAAAATTGATATTATGTTTATTTAACCACATGTACATTCTTTTTCTTACAAAAAGCAGTAACTCGGAAAGACCTCCAAGACGTTCTGTGAGATGAAAAGGCAAGTTACAGGACCCCACTTATACTAAAACAAACTCCAAACTATATATGCCTGTTCATCCATATGCTTATGAACGTACATATGTATATACACATGCAAGTTCATGTTTTCAAGTACACTTGGGAAAAAACAGAGCAAAAAGGGACAAAAACTTGTGTGTGGCGTGGAGAGATGAGTACCACAAGTTAATGTGCTTCTAATTGTTCATGCTTGAAATTGTAATTATAGAAAATATATCGAAACATAGACATGTCAATTTTAACAACTCTATTAAATTTCATGGCTGAGCTCCCTTTGTGGCTCAGCAGGTTAAGAACCAGACATAGTGTCCATGAGGATGCAGGTTCAATCTCTGGCCTCACTCAGTGGGTTAAGGATCCAGTATTGTTGTAAGCTGTGGCGTAGGTTGCAGATGTGGCTCAGGTCCAGTGTTGCTATGCGTATAGCTGTGGCTGTGGCCAGCAGCTGCAGCTCTGACTAGATCCCTGGCCTGGGAACTTCCATATGTTGCGGGTGCGGCCTTAAAAAGAAAAATAGAGAAATAAATTTAATGGCCTACAAATTAATGTCATCTGTCAAATGATGACAATCTTTAACTCTAGTGTAAGTCAATAACAACGACTCACCATTGTTTCTACAAGTCAAACATCAGGATTTTGTCTAAATTAAAAAGCTCATTATAAAAATCTGTTTTGGGGAGTTCCCGTCGTGGCTCAGTGGTTAACGAATCCGACTAGGAACCATGAGGTTGCGGTTTCGATCCCTGGCCTTGCTCAGTGGGTTAAGGATCTGGCGTTGCCGTGAGCTGTGGTGTAGGTTGCAGACGCGGCTCGGATCCTGCATTGCTGTGGCTGTGGCGAAGGCCGGCAGCTACATCTCCTGTTAGACCCCTAGCCTGGGAACCTCCACATGCCGCGGGTGCGGCCCTAGATATGGCAAAAAAAGACAAAAAATAAATAAATAAATAAATAAAAATCTGTTTTGGGGAGTGTCTGCTGTGGCAAAGTGGGTTAAGGATCAGGCATTGCTGCAGCTGCAGCTTGGGTTTGATCCCTGGCCTGGGAACTTTAATATGCCTCAGGTATGGACAAAACAAAAAACCAAAAACTGTTTTGTAGTCTCTGGCACAAGCTAATCTTAGATGCTCCACACCCTGAAAATTACTTTGAAAGTCTGCCTTATCCTTTTCACCCTCCTGTGAAAAAAGTGATTACAAAAGCTTTTTTTCCAGGCCTGCCTTTTATATCCTCTAACATATCATGCTGACAACAATGTAAATAGACTAATAGTACTAGGATTAAGGATTAAAATACTAAAGACTTCTTGAACAAGGAAAGAACTGCTTTTCTTCTTTGTATTCAACTACAAAGTTTCCTTTCTCAAAAGAAAAAGCAAACCAAAGAACAAAACAAGAATCCCTGATATCGGAAGTAATCCCTAGAAATGGAATTCAATTACACTGACAGAGTGAAAAATTACTTGGCATACTAAATCTAAATGGACATTGTATATTTGTGGTTTGTGTACTTTCTTGGTATTCAACTTAAAAGTTTTTTTACAAATCTATGAAAACAAGGACAAGTCCTGGGATTTTAAATAAAATTACCATCTTCTTAAAAATAACTAACCAAGTCTGAAGAGAATGTGAAAGAAGTTACACTTTTCCTCAAAAAAAACAGCCCTAACAGACATCAGAGAAATACCCTGCACCTTCCAGTCCAGTCGTACCTTCCACTCTTCTGAAAAGATCTAATTAGAAATATGGTTCAGTATCATTACAGAGGAGCAGAAAGTGTAAACTTTCAAACAAGACTTTGGAGACTCATATTCTAAGCTATCTCTTCCACAGTGACTGTGCAGTTTCAACTGTATTTTTTTTTTTTTTTTTCTGTTTAAAACAGTTGTCTACTGTCCAGGGTCTCTGGAAGGCATCTAAGTTATTGCCTTTTACCTAAGCTTCTTGACCAATGTCTGACAACCTGGATGTCACTCCCTAGTCTCCCTCAAACCAGGTATGTCAATCACTTAACCTCTCTGGGCCTAAGCTTCACCTGTTAAAGGAGGATGAATAAAATGAGATAGGTTTGAGAAAGTGAATCCGTTTAGAGAGAAACACTACGTTCAGTAAGTCACAGCACGGGTGGTATACAGCCATGGCAGAAGTCATGACCAGTTAACCATAATGACAGAGATTAAGGCCAACAGCGTGCTAGGGCAAAGGTATCCATCCGATGGTTTACTCAACGGCAAAATCCTTAACTAATTAAAATTTTACACGGAGGTCTAATAGATACAAAAGACAAAGTGCTGCTCTGGTCAGAAAGTCAGAGGCCCTTCCATTTGACACCCGCTCCAGCTACTACCACCACCTCCACCCACCCACCCAGGCCCCCCATAGGTGGACACTCATGAGTAGAGTCTGAAGTACACTAAACTAGATGATGTTAAAGGTTCTTTCAAGATCAAAAATCCTTTAATTCTTGGAGTTCCCATCGTGGCTCAGTGGGTAATGAATCTGACTAGCAACCATGAGGTTGTGGGTTCGATCCCTGGCCTTGCTCAGTGGGTTAAGGATCCGGCGTTGCCGTGAGCTGTGGGGTAGGTCGTAGACGCGGCTCGGATCCCGCATTACTGTGGCTGTGGCATAGGCCGGCGGCTGCAGCTCTGATTAGACCCCTGGCCTGGGAACCTCCATATGCTGCGAGTGCAGCCCTAGAAAAAGACAAAAAGACCAAAAAAAAATTTATTTAATTCTTTCTTTCTGAGGACATCTAAGATATATTACATAAAGGGCTCTTCAAAATTGCTAAGTTCAATAATTTCATAGAGAAAAAGGAGTACCCTGTGATGACTGTTATGAACTGACTGATCACTGTCCCTCAGTGTTTGAGGTCAACCTAATGGGAGGAAGACCTGACAAAGTCAACACCAGATGGTGTTCCCATTGTGGCTCGTCGGGTTAAGAACCCAATTATTATCCATGACGCAGGTTTGATCCCTGGCCTTGCTCAGTGGGTCAATAATCCAGCGTTGCTGCCAGTTTCAGATGCAGCTTGGATCTGGCACTGCTTAGGCCGGCAGCTGCAGCTCCAATTCATCTCCTAGCTTGGGAACTTCCATATACCGCAGGTGCTGCAGTGAAAAAAAAAAAAAACAGAAAAAATAATAAATTAAAAAAAAAGTCAACCGCAGTGGACACGGGGCTAACCACATAGCACACACAGACACTCATGATGGTAGAAGATGGTGTTTCTGCATGCATTCACCTAGGACGAGGAGGCTGAAGAATATGGTCATGCCGCTCGACTGCTCCTCCTGCTGAGCCTGTTCCCCTGTCTGCACTGGGAGGATGGGCTTGGCAGGGGTCGGGAGCACCAGTTTCGTGGTGACAACTGGGGTGGTGTGAAGGGTGACATTGAAACCTTCGTGAGTTGTATTGGGGAACCTGTTGGAGAACATAAAAAGCAGCAGAATTAGACAAGGGAAAAGGGCCCCACGGTATCAATGCACACACAATCCAGAAAGAGAATTTGGCACAGAGCTTTACGGGATTCACAAGTCTTGCAGCCAACAGGCGGCCCTTGGAGGGAAAATGATTAGGAAAATTCTTGCCTGCCGCAGCAGCAGGGTACCAGCAGCTTCAAGTGCTCTGAACAGAGCCACAGAGAGGACAGGTAGAAAGGGGAACCAGGGCTGGTGTAGAAACAAAATGCTGTCTGCTCTTTGCACTTAATGGGGGATTTCAAGGGAAGCAAACTAGAATCTGATGACATTCCAAGGCCCATCGCTGGATACTTATTTCTCCAGTGTACAATCTTTCCCTGGGATTTTTTTTCCCCCCAAGTTGAAGAAACCACCCAATCTGCCCAACTGCTGGTCTGGTAGAATGCCCTACTAATTTACAAAATCCTCCTCTGAGTTCAAAAGGCCCCCATGTAAGCTCCTCTGCATATCCCACTCCACCCCACCCTGTGCTCCTCGCAGTTATCTGCTCACATTGTGCTGGGACTGTACACCAGCGCGACACTGACATAATAATCACGGTAACTGTGGTTAGAACTAATGTTTTATTCAGGGACCAAATAACACACAACCTACTTAATATAACCTACTTATTAATAGACACAACAAGCCTGAAGTGGGGTACTACTACTTTCTCGTTCTCACTCGTGAATAGCAGGCTCTGAGAGGTTGTATAACTTGGCAAGTATCTCAAGATGGGACAGAATCAAGCTCTGAAACCAAACTTGAAATCACCGGGCCACATGACCACTTCTGCTTTGTGCTGCTGGGACAGAGAAGATGATCAGTAAGTAAGCTAACTAGGGAGTTCGCATCCTGGCTCAGTGGTAACAAATCTGACTAACACCCATGGGGACACAGGTTTGATCCCTGGCCTCGATCAGTGGGTTAAGGATCTGGCATCACCGTGAGCTGTGATACAGGATGCAGATGCGGCCCATATCTGGTGTTGCTGTGGCTGTGGTGCAGGCGGGCAGCTACAGCTCCGATTCGACCCCTAGACTGGGAATTTCCATATGCCTCAGGTGCAGCCCTAAAAAGACCAAAAAAAAAAAAAAAAGAAGCTGGGAATTCCCATTGTGGTGCAGCAGAAACTAATCTGACTAGTATCCAAGAAGATGCAAGTTCGATCCCTGGACTTGCTCAGTGGGTTAAGGATCCGGCATTGCCATGACCTGCGGTGTAGGTCACAGACACAGCTCTGATCTGGTGTTGCTGTAACTGTGCCGTAGGCCAGCAGCTACAGCTCCAATTTGACCCCTAGCCTGGGAACTTCCATATGCCGCGGGTGTGGCGCTAAAAAGCAAAAAAAAGAAAGTTGATTAAATAAAATGACTACCAGGCCAAAAGACATATATGAAAAGTTGTCAGATGAGGAAGTCAAATTTCAGCCATGGGTTGATTCCTTGTTAATTTTTACATCCTCATTCCACAAACATAGACAGGGCATCTTTAACATGCAATAGACTGTTCCTGGCAGGAATGCAGATGGACCAAGAGTGGTCCTTCTCCAGGAGTACCTGGAGGGCAGAGACAACCCCCCTCCCTTTACCTCGTCTTGTACAGCTAGCCCCCCTAACTTGCTACGCTCCTGCTATCCTGCCTTTCTTTGTCTCTCAAAAAGGCACTCAATTCTTTCTAGATTCTACGTTTTAGCACCTGCTCTTTCCTCTCCCATCCCTCCTTCTGGTCATTAAGGTTTCATCTGGCACACCACCTCTTCCTGAGAAGGCCCCGCACCATAACGCCACTGCGTTTCCTTCAGAGCACTGAAAACACGTCGTCTACATATGGTTTTCTTCTCCCACTAAAACGGAAGCTCCCTGAAAGCCGCTCCTGGTCGGCCTCCTTCACTACCACGTGACCAAGGGCTGCAATAGAGTAGACGGCTAGTTAATGAATAGATAAGACTCAGAGAAAGAAACAGACATGAAAAATGATCGTTATAATGGAGGAGGTGGCTGGCTACTTATGGGGTGCGCGTGGGTGACTTTCTGGAGGCGGCGGAGCGCTGCGAAATCAGATGACCGAAAACTGGGAAGGTGAAATTTGGGTTGCAGTTTCCGCAAGACGGCTTTCGACACCTACGTGGGCGGCCGAACCCCAGCCCGAGGGTCCAACCTCAAGGTGGCTGCAGGGCCCAGGCCCGCCCACCCTGCCTCCTCGCAGGCGCCGGCATGGTCAGTCCTGGCCAACCAGCACGAAGAGCTCCGCCTTCTGGAGCCGGAGGGCGGCCTGAGCAGCTCGCCGTCACCCGATGGGGCCCAGCCCTGCCGCCTCCGCCGCCCGGGAAAAGCCCACTCACTCCTCTTCCGCCATCTTCTCCCCCATCCTGCCGAGCCTCCGAGACCACCGAGTTCGGAGCCGCGAGGCTAGCGGGGCCCGCTTGTGCTTCCGGCTTCCGCTGGAGGCGCGGGCGGGTCGACGAGCGGGGGGCGGGGTCTCGGCTACGCGAGGGCGGTATTTCTGTCCCTTCGTCTCTATGGCCCGAGGGTGGGAGGAGATCCGTGGGAGGATCTGTGGGAACTTTCAGGATGTGTGTCCGGCCTCCGTCTCTTGACCCTGTGGCTTCACGAGGTTCCGGCTTTGGCCTTCCTCAGGGTAGGGACGTTTGGGGAAAACTGTGCCTCACCCTGAGAGCAAGTTCTTTCCATCCAGGGCCAGGACTTCACCATGCTAAAACTGGGAGGGAATCTTCTAAGGTAGAGGGACCCCAGGGGTATACTTCCCCAATCTCAGTTTTCCCCAGCCATAAAGAGAACTAGCCACTTGTGTTTGTGCAGAATTGTGCAATATCCTGTCAACGTTGAGTTCTCTACGCCTATCGTTAAAGCAGATGGTAATGACCTAGAAATGGATCATTCATTATTTTTTCACTGTATCAGCAGATGCTCATTAGACGCCTGTTTGGGTCTGGCTGTAGCCTTCCTGGGATACAGGAAGGAACAAGGTGAGGTGGGAGGGATAGGAAGGACACCATGAGGGGGGTTGGTACCTCCCTTTCTGGTGGAAACCATCGCAATTCAACAGCTTTGATAGCTTCCTATCAGTCGTTGTTCCTTAAGCTTTTCCACACAGCTGTCCCAGTGATCCTTTTAAATTCCAGTCACTCTGCTGCTCAAAACCTACACTGGCTTCCAATCTTAATCAGAGGGAAAAAATTTTGGAGAACCTGCAGGACCCAACTGTATCGCCTCTACCTTCTGAGGTGCCCACTCTCCACTGCAGTCACAGTGGCTTCCTCGGACTACCTGAAGCCAGGAACGCTTCTGCCTCTGCCCTCGCTGAGCCCTTAGTCTAGAATATTCGGCTCCTAGGTTTCCCCTTGGTTCCCACTTTCAGGCTTTTGGTTTATCCTTTTCTTGTCCATTATGCCTTCCCTGACCATCCTATCTAAAATCCAAACCCGCTCCCCTGCTCTGCCTTATTTTCCTCCATAACAGCGAGCATATTGTGTATTTTATTTATATGTTCGTTTATTCTTTTCTCTCCGCGAGAATGTAAACTTATGAATGCGGAGGTATTTGTTCTCTGTTTATCTCCAGTGCCGAGAACATTACCTGGCACGTGGTAATAAAAACTCAAGAATAAATGACCGTTGAATAAAGAGTTAGTCACCTCCACAAGAGTTAGGAAACAAAGTTTTTGAAAAGAGGAGTGCTGTGGAGAGCTGGGCGTGGGGGGTGGGGGAGTGGACAGGCAAGAGTGGAAACTCTCAGACCAGATAGGAGGCCTTTGCAGAAATCCAGGTGAGAGCTGATGGCGCTTTGAATTAAAGTGATAACATGGATATGGCAGGAATGATTGGACTGTGGGTGGATATTGAAGGCAGGGTTTGCTGAAGGACTGTGGCACTAAAAGAAAGAGAGGAGTCAAGGATGATGTCAGGGTTTTGGCTCCTGAGGAACTGGGTGGAGAAGAGATCTGTTTGGCTCAAAGCCAGAGTCCTCTGCCATGCCAAGACCTCTTGAGACTGTTGTCAAAGCTAATTGAGAGAATGGATGTCCTTCCTGTGGGTGTGGTGCTGGGCTATTGTTTCCTTAATTCTTTACGTTTCTTTCAGGCAGATAGCATCATCAGCCCAAAAGTGAGGTGCGGGAGAAATCAAACCACTTGCCTGAAGTCATACAACTGGCAGGTATCGAGGCTGGGATTCAGGTACAGTCTTTGTTTTTAACCAGTACCCCCCGTTGCTTATCACTGCCTTAATTTCTCTGGCTCCAAAATGGTACTAACAGCCTACTTTCCTCCCTTAGCTCTGGCCCATAAAGTGCTGAGAACGGGGTTGTCTCTAGGCCTGAGCCATATTTATTAACCAAGAATTTGAGCCTATCACTCTTCTTCCAGCCCCAGAAAACCCCACCTGACTGGAGTCCGGCCCCTAGGGGCTGGGTGTTGGTCTCCTCACATCAGGCTGCAGGCTGTGGGCCAGTCAGGAATGAAAGCAGGGCCCTGAATGCATCCAGGGCTGCCCCATTGTACTTGCCATCCCACCCACAGCCTTCGCCATAGATTCTGCTGCGCTCATGGACCTATTGGCAAGTAGGAGACCATAGAACTGTGAGCCAATCCCAGGCCCTCTCTACCTGCTCCTGGGAACAAATCTAGGATCCCTGGTCATTGCTCCCTGGAAGGCAAATACGGCCTTTCAACATGCAGTTCCTGGGTTCCTGTGCTATGCCTGGCTGAGAAGGGGCTGGCGTGCAGGCCTGGTGCCAGACCATCCTCTGGATCCCAACTCAGGACTGTCACCCTGGGACACTACAGCACCCTCAGAGCCTTGGATTGGAAAGAAAGCTCTTGCCCTAGTTTTCTGTCCTCTCTGCCTTCTTAACTCAGTCTTCTTCTTTCTTGCCATTCAGGTCTCAGCTTCCATGTCACCTCCTCACGGAGGCCCTCCTTGACCACTCAGTCTAAAGCAGGGGTCAGCAAATTTCTCATGTATAGAGCCATGCAGTAAATATTTTAGGATTTATGGGCATTCTGATCTGTGACAACAACTCAACTGTGCCATTGCACTGGAAAAGGAGCCGTAGATGATTTAAATAGGCATGGATGTGTTCCAGTAAAACTCTGGATATTGAAGTTTGAATATCTTATGATTTTTCACATGTCATGAAGTGTTCTTTTTATATATTTTTTCAACCATTTAAAAACGTGGAAACCTCATGGGTCATATGGAAACAGGTGGCAGTCTGGTTTTAGCCCACTGCAGGCTGCCAACCCCTGGTCTAGTGTTTTTTTAAAATTTTTTTATTATAGTTGAACCCTGGTCTAGTCTTAAACGTCAGTGTTTCTGAGACACTTATAACTATCAGATATTTTTTCCCTTTTCCCTCCCTCCCTCCCACCCTCCCTTTTTTCCTTCCTTCCTGAGTTTATCATCCCCCTCTAGGATATAAGCTCCATCAAAACAGGGAGTTTTTTTTTTCTCTCTCTCTCGCCTATCTTTCTTCTGTCCTTTATCTCTTGTAACATTTCTTGAACACTTATTCTGTACCAGGCATTATTCCAAGTACATTATGCTCAGTAAGTTATTTAACCCTGTGAGGTACTCTGATTAGCCTAGTTTCACACTTGTGGAAACTTGATGTCTTGTCCTTCATCCTATTCCCAAAGTTTAGAAAATGTTGAAGCTGTCAACAAAGCATAAGTACTAATGAAAACTTTTTGACAAATTTGATATTTCATATTTTTTAAAAGGAGTCAATGCAGTTATCAGTCAAGATTTAGTCAGAGAAGTAGAACCAATAGGAGATATTTATTATGGGATTTACTGCAAAGAATTTTCCTGAAATGACACAAATTTGTTATTTTATAATTCTATAGGTTAGAAGGGTCATGGAGCAGAGTTCCCTTGTGGCACAGCAGGCTAAGTGTCCGGCATTGTCACTGTAGTGGCTCGGGTCACTGCTGTGGAGTGGGTTCAACCCCTGGTCCGGGAATTTCCACATGCTGTGAGTGTGGCCAAAAAAACAACAAAGAAGTGTTATGGGGCTAAACTTAGGGCATCAGTAGGGCTCCGTTCCTTTTGGAGACTCTAGGGGAGAATGTGTTTCCTTGCCTTTTGCAGCCGTTAGAGGCTGCCCACATTCCATGGCTTGTGGTCTCATCCTGTATCTTCAGAGCCCTCAGTGACATCCCGCCCATCTCTGCTTTGGTCATTACTTCGTCTCTGACTCTGACTCTGCTGCCTGCTTTCATTTATAAGGAGACTTGTGATTTCACTGGGCCCTCCCCACCCTACCTCAGATAATTCAGAAGCGTCTCTTTGTCTCAAGGTCAGCTGATTAGCAAGATAATTCCCCCTTGTCATGTGACATAAGGTATTCACAGGGTCCAGGGATTAGCACGTAAACAGCTTTGAGAGGCATCATTCTGTCTACCATACCATGGGAAAAATATGTTCTGTATTGGCTTTCTCTGTATTTTTTTGTTACCATTCAGTATTGTTTCAAATCGATTTACACATGGGGGAGAGCTGGGCATAATTTTTTAAAGTATGTGGACATTAATGTTGTAATCTTGCCCTGGCCACTTAGCAGGTAAAAGGCACTAGAATTACCAAGTTGGGCTTATAGAATTCATTGGAGTCAGGTGCAGCAGATATGCCTAAGAGTTTGTGGAAAAAAAAAATACAGATTCCAGTCCTCTCACAGACCTACTGGGTCTTGGCCATGGGGCCTAGGATTCTGAATTTCTTCTTGGTTCTCCCCCATCTTATCAGACTCTGCTGATGCCTGCTTAGGATGTCTTGGAGAGTCCTACTAGTGCCTGAGGGCTTCTTCTCAGCACAACACAATCCAACAGCGCTGGGGAGTTGAGGCTCCCAGAACAGCCTTCAACCAGTGACTGGCAAGAATTAGAGGATAAATACCCCCACTCCTTTGTTCCTTGGGTGGGACAAATCTGAAATCATATTCTAAATAGTTTCCAAGACCCTCCTAGTGGGTTTAAGTTCCAGCTGCCCACAGTGGTGACCCACTTGAACACACACACACACACACACACACACACACACACACGCAGACATTCATATCCTTGGGCTCTGCATCCTTGGATTCAGCCATTTGCAGATTAGGAATATTTGAAAAAAAAATTGCAGAAAGTTCCAAAAAGCAAAACTTGAATTTGCTGTGCGCTGGCCAGTCTTTACATAGCATTTACATTGTGTTAGGGATTAAAGTAATCTAGAGATGATTTAAAGTATACCAGAGAATGTGTTTGGTTATATGCAAATACTACAGCACTTTACATAAGAGACTTGAGCATCTATGGATTTTGGTACCTCTGGGGGTTCCTAGAACCAATCCTACCTTCCTGCCTCCTCAGGAGACCAAGGGAGGGACTGTGTGTGTGTGTGTGTGTGTGTGTGTGTGTGTGTGTGCGTGCGTGTGTGTGTGTTTATTCATTCTTCGATGGTGTAAAGATTCGGGAGTATAACTTTGTTTTGAATATCTGCTTTGAGGATATCTCATGAATTTTGACCTATGGTACTCTCAGTGTAGTTTCTTCTTTGAGATAAGATTTATTTAAGGAGTATTTAGAATTTCCTACTTACTGAATGTGAAGGTAACTTTTGTTATTTGTTTCTAATCCTATTATATTTTTACCCAGTAATCATACTAAAATGTCTCTGCTTTTATGACTTTACAGGGATTTACTTAACATTCTCTATAATAGACAATGTCAAAAATAACTTTCTTCCTAATTATAGTTTAACCAAAAAGACAAACCATTTTTTCTTAACAAAAAGACATATTCTTTTTTTTTTTTGGGGGGGGGCCACATCTGCTGCAAATGGAGGTTTTCAGTCTGGAAATCAAATTATATGTAGCTGTAGCTGGTGGTCTACACCACAGCAATGCAGGATCCAAGCCGCGTCTGCTGGCCTATACCACAGCTCACGGCAGTGTTGGATCCTTAACCCACTGAGCGAGGCCTGGGATTGAACCCACAACCTCATGGTTCCTAGTTGGATTTGTTTCTGCTGTGCCACGACGGGAACTCCACAGAAAGACATATTCTTAAAATACAGTTTACAAGTGAAACTCTGAACAACTTTATAATCAGTTTTTAAAAAATGAAGTGTAGTTGATATGCAATGTTGTGTTAGTTTCAGATGTACAGCAGAATGGTGCAGTTATATATACATTTTTTTTTCTGATTCTTTTCCCCTTTTTTTTTTTTTTTTTGGTCTTTTTAGGACTGCATCCATGGCATATGGAGGTTCTATATCACAGCTAACAGCAACGTGGGATCCTTAACCCACCGAGCAAGTCCAGGGATCAGACCTGTGTCCTCATGGGTGCTAGTCAGATTCATTTTCACTGAGCCACGACGGGAACTTCTGGTTCTTTTCCTTTTTTTTTCTTTCTTTTCCGTTAAGATTATGACAAGATATTGAATGTAGTTCCCTGTGCTGTATAGGAAATCCTTGTTGCTTATTCATTCCACGTATCTGTTAATCCCATCCTCCTAACTCACCCCTCCCCTCTTTCCCTTTGGTAACTATGTTTTCTTGTCTGTGAAGTTTACAGTCATGTTGATTACAGTCTTAAAATTAAGACTGTTTATGCTCACTCTACACATTAAAAAAAATATTTATATATATATATATATATATATATATATATAAATATATTTGGTCTTTTTTTTTAGGGCCACACCTGCAGCCTAGGGAAGTTCCCGGGCTAGGGAACCCACTGAGCTGTAGCCTTAACCCATTGAGTGAGTTCAGGTATTGAAACCACAACCTCATGGCTCCTAGTTGGATTTGTTTCCGCTGCGTCACTACAGAACTCCTATATATATTTATATTTATATATATATATATATATATATATATATATATATTTATTTGATTGAGATATAATTGACAGGCAGCATACCTGTACTAATATCTCTGTTTTCTCTGTATTCTCTACTCCTGCATCTGGGCAAACTAGGATAGTCTCTTCAAGAATTTCTTATGATAATCACACTTGGTAACAACTTCTGAAGATATGCCTGTTGAAAAAGAAATCCTGATGCTTACCATGTGGCAGGCCCCATTCTTGGCGGGGAGAACTGGACCTCTAGGGAAGGAGGAAATGGAATTTCAGCAGATGTAGAGAGTCTCATTTTAAGATTAGCCCATGGAGACGTTTAGGAGAAGAGGGCCAACTAAATACATACCTCTACCTCCGCTGTACTGCTCTGGCCCCACTAGGTTGACAGTAAAGGGTTTTTGTTGGTTTTTTTGTTTATTTTTTTTTTTGGCCATGCTCACAGTATTCAGGAATTCCCAGGTCAGGGATCAAGCTCGTGCCACAGCAGTGACAATGCCAGATCCTTAACCCACTAGGCCACCAGGGAACTCCAAGGTATTTATTTTTTTAAGCCATAAACCCTTAAGGACTGGAGAACAGGAAAAGAGACAATAGTGAGGAAGTTCCCGCTGTAGGGCAGTGGAAACAAATCCGACTAGTAACCATGAGGTTGCAGGTTTGATCCCTGGCCTTGCTCAGTGGGTTAAGGATCCAGCGTTGCCGTGAGCTGTGGTGTAGGTCGCAGACGCGACTTGGATCCTGTGTTACTGTGTCTGTGGTGTAGGCCGGCGGCAGCAGCTCCGATTTGACCCCTAGCCTGGGAACCTCCATATGCCAGAGGTGTGACCCTAAAAAATGAAAAAAGAAAAGGAAATAAAGAGGCAATAGTGAAAAACATTTTGGAGAACAGAAAGCAGATGAGTTAATCTGCAGATCCCCAATTCTCAGGTAGCAGTGGGGAAAGCCAAGGCCAACCTGATTAATACCCAAAAATTCCTCCCAGAGCCTCTGAAACTCGTGGCACTGGGTATCCCTGAAAGTAACATTGAATGGGGGAAGGGGGCAAGTGGCAGAGAGGAGAGTGTGAAACAAAGGAAATTGCCTGAAAGTCTTCTGAGGAGCAGCCAGATTTCCATACCCTCCCAGGCACCAACTCTAGGTAACCGGGCACCTGTCTCGGCAAAAGGCTGGAGCTTTATTCTTTGGCGGCAATAAAACAGTGTGTCTGGACTTAGGGACCCCAGCATGTTTTAGGGCAGATGTACTGTATTGAAAACAGGGGGATTGTTGTTGTGGCACAGCAGAAATCAAACCAAGTAGAATCCATGAGGATGCAGGTTCGATCCCTGGCCTCACTCGGAGGGTCGAGGATCTGGAGTTGCTGTGAGCTGCGGTGTAGGTCACAGAGGTGGCTTGGATCTGGCGTTGCTGTGGCTGTGGTATAAGCTGGTGGCCACAGCTCCTATTTGAACCCTAGCCTGGAAACTTCCATATGCCTCAGGTGTGCCCCTAAAAAGCAAAAGAAAAAAGGAAAAGAAAGAAAAAGAAAACAGGAGGATTGTGTCTCAGTTTCCTGGGACTGCTGTAACAAATTACCACAAACAATGGAAGTGTATTCTCTCCCAGTTCAGGAGGCCAGAAGTCTGAAATCAAAGTGTCATGAGGGCCAGTCTCCTTCCAGAGGTTCTGGAAGGGAATCCATCCCTGGTCTCTTTCAGCTTGTGGTGTCTGTCAGCACTCCTTGGCTTGTGGCTGTGTCTTTATCTCCTTCATCTTTACATTGTCTTCTCCCTGTTTCTAATCCTCTGCTTCTCTGATAAGGACACTTGTGGAGTTCCTGCTGTGGCATAGCGAGGTAAGGACCTGGCATCTCTGCAGCGGCTCAGGGTGCTGTGGAGGCATGGGTTTGATGCCCGGCACAGTGGGTTGAGGATCTGACATTGTTGCAGCTGTGGCATAGGTCACAGCTGCGGCTCAGATTCAGTACCTGGACTGCGGAGTTCCTGTTATGGCTCAGCAGGTTAAAGACCTGACTAGTATCCATGAGGATGTGGGTTCCATCCCTCAGTGGGTTAAGGATCTAGAATTGCTGTGAGCTGTCGTGGGTGTAGACTGCAGTTGTGGCTTGGATTCTATATTGCTGTGGCTGTGGTATAGGCCAGTGGCTATGACTCCAATTCGACCCCCAGCCTTAGGAACATTCATATGCTGTGGGTGTGGCAAAAAAAAAAAAAAAAGACACACTTGTGATGGCACTTAGGGCCCACCTTTATATCCCAGAATTATCTCAAGGGCCTTAACTTACCACAGCTGCAAAGACCTTTTTTTACAAATGAGGTAAAATTCACTGGTTCCAGGAATTTAACATGGATATCTTTGGGGGGAGCCTTTTGGGTCCTAAGTGCTGAGACACCTTATTCCAGTCCATTATCACAGCTGCAGGTCTGGCCCCATTGCTCACATGCAGGGGCCAGGCAATTATATGTAGCGGTCTTTCCGAGACCATTCCACTCCTGGTAGGAAACTGGAAGAGTCTTTTCCAGAAAATCTGACTAGACTTAGAGGAATCACCTAAAGATGTTTTTGTTGTTGTTGTTGTTTGTCTGTTTTTTGCTTTTTTAGGGCCACACCCACGGTGTATGGAAGTTTCCAGGCTAGGGGCTGAATCGGAGCTGCAGCTGGAACCTACACCACAGTGCACGGCAACAACGGATCCCCGACCCACTGAAGAAGGCCAGGGATCGAACCTGCATCCTCATGGATATTAGTTGGTTTTGTTTCTGCTGCACCACAATGGGAACTCCAAGGTGTTTTAACATTAGAGGGTCCCCAACAAATGACCCAGCTCGGTTTCAACAGCCTACCTCCCAACGTATACCATGATCAGCTTCTTGATTCCCTACTCTTAAATATGAGCAGAAAATCAGGAAATATCAGGCAAAGTGAGACCAAAATGAATAGAAGAAAATAACTAGAGGAAACAGATGATACAGGAGGGGAAAAAAAAAAAAAAAAGAAACCAAAACCAAAACAACTTTTCAGAGAGCTACCCTGAAGCAAGTACAAGACGCTATTAAAAATAGGAACATTTTGAGAACAAAGCGAACCTCTTGGAAATTAAAAGCAGAGATTTTTAAAGTTTAATAAAAGGGATAGAAAATAAATATGAGGGTTTGTCTCGGAAAGTAGGACAAAAAGAAGAAGATAGAAAGTAGGAGAGAAAAGATAAATTGTATAGGAGACCAGTCTAAGAAATCCCACCTCTGAAAAATAGGCATTTTATCAAGAAACAAGAGAAGTGGAAGGAATCATCAGTAAAATAATTCACAGAATTTCTCCAGATCTAAAGGACACATGTTTCCAGATGGAGAGAATTTACTGAGTGCCCAGCACACTGGGCAAAAATAGATCCATAGCAGAGAACATCATCGTGAAAATTCGAAATACGAACAACAAACTTGCAAAGCAAAGGGAATCAGGTCACATTTAAAGTAATCAAGAGCAGAACCATGATGGACTTCTTCGCCTAAAAGCAGGCATAAGAAGGCAGTAGATTGGAGTTCCCATCGTGGAGCAGTGGAAATGAGTCCGACTAGGAACCAGGAGGTTGCGAGTTCAATCCCTGGCCTCACTCAGTGTTGCCATGAGCTGTGAGCTATCACAGACCTGGCTCTGCTCGGATCTGGCTTGTGGCTTTGGCTGTGGTGTAGGCCAGCAGCTATAGCTTTGATTCAGGCCCTAGCCCGGGAACTTCCATGTGCCTTCAAATTTCTGAGGGAACTTCCATGTGCCTTCAAATTTCTGAGGGAAAATGATTTCCAACCTAAAATTCTGTACCCAGCCAAATAGTCATCAAGGGAACAGAGAGAATAAAAAGTGTTTTCAGATATGGAAAGCAGAAAAATATCTACTTCCCACAAACCCTTTCTCAAGGAGTTCCTGGAGGCTCTTCTACACCAAGAAGGGTGTGGTGTGGTCAGACAAGGAAGAACCCCTTAAACAGGACCCCTTAAACAGAAACCTGGCATGTGGGAAAAGCTGACGGAATCCCAGTGATGGTGAAAGGAGATCCTAGGATGACAGCTGTGCGTCAGAGCAGGGAACCAGTCCAGATGCCAGCAGGTCTGAGGGCTCCAGGGTGACCTCTTTAAGAAGGTGAACCCGTAAAATTTCTAATGCATTGGAAGGACCACAGGCAGAGTTTGGAGTTGAACTGATAACAGGTACTGAGAAAATTAAGTCAGTTTTGGGTGAGGGCAGGAAACAAGACAATACTTTAAAGAATACTTTACTGGAATTCCCGTCCTGGTGCAGCGGAAATGAATCCAACTAGGAACCATGAGGTTACAGGTTCGTTCCCTGGCCTTGCTCAGTGGGTTAAGGATCCAGTGTTGCTGTGAGCTGTGGTGTAGATTGCAGACGTGGCTTAGATCTGGCATTGCTATGGCTGTGGTGCAGGTCACAGATGGAGCTTGGAGCCTGCGTTGCTGTGGCTGTGGTGTAGGCCAGCAGTTGTAGCTCTGATTAGACCCCTAGCTTGGGAACCTCCATATGCTGCAGGTGTGGCTGTAAAAAAAAAAAAGCTTCGCTGAAAAACAAAAGGACATCATAGTTTACCGTGGAGCTCGGCAGTGAATGACATTTACATAGTCACAATTATTGATCTCACCCAAATTACCGTATACCTGTCGTGAGAGGGTGGAGGAGCGGTAAGGATGTGTACATGTCGCTGGGGCCAAGGGTAGAGCAGGAAGGAGAGCAGAACCCTCATCCTAGAGTGGGAAAGGACTTTATTCTGAAAACTGAAGAATTTAGAAGTGGCAATAGAAGCATGTTCTTTAGAGGCATGAAATTAAAAGTTTAAAACGTCAGTTTAAAAGTAGTCAAAATCGAGTTCCCATTGTGGCTCAGTGGAAATGAATCTGACTAGCATCCATGAGGACTCAGGTTCGATCCTTGGCCTTGCTCAGCGGGTTAAGGATTTGGCATTGCCTTGAGCTGTGGTGTAGGTTGCAGACGCAGTTCAAACTGTGTTGCTGTGGCTGTGGTATAGGCCAGCAGTTAGAGCTCCGATTTGATCCCTAGCCTGGGAACTTCCATATGCCATGGGACGGCCCTAAAAAGACAAAAAATAAAAAACCAAAAAAAACCCAAAAGTAGTCAAGACCATTGCCTTTGGGGAGCAGGAAATGGGAGGAGGAAGTAAATTGGGGATCTCTTCTTCATTTTTTTTTTAAGAGCTGCACCTGTGGCATACGGAGGTTCCTGGTCTAGGGGTCAAATTGGAGCTGCAGCTGGCTGGCCTACACCACAGCCACAGCAACACCACATCTGTGCTGTCTCTGAGACCTACCCTGCAGCTCACGGCTGCACTGGATCCTTAACACACTGAGTGAGGCCAGGGATCAAACTCGCATTCTCATGAATATTAATTAGGTTCTTAAGCTGCTGAGCCACAGCAGGAACTCCAGGGGGACTTCTGTTTTCAGAAAATTTGACTCTTCAATTGATGTGCATGTATAGCCTTGATACAAATAAAATCTAAAACCAAAAAAAAGAAAAGGACAGGTGTACCATATATTAAAATGTTGTTTTGATAATGGTTGTTTCTGAATTGTGGATCATGGGTACTTTTCCCCCTTATTATTATTTTAATAATTTTGGTTTGCAAAAGATATGGCATGAAATGAGGAAAAGGAGAAAGAAAGAAAGGTCTTTGTGGGGGTAGCCTGGAAACCAGCGTTTCCATCTGTCACCAGGTCTCAAAGTGGGGACAGTGAAAAGGATACAAAGGTGCAGGAGGGTTGTGGAGGGAGAGGAAGAATTGACAGAGTTTGGTGACTCATAGAAAGGGAGGTGAGGCAGTGTCACAGAAATATCAAGTAACCATGGTCTTGATTTCCTGTTTTTAAATAAATATGACAAGCTGGCATATTTCTAGTTTATGAAAGATGACTGGCATTTACTGAATGTCCCTAGTCACAGAATGATGTCAAAGGGCTTTACTTAACATTTTATATACTTCTGCTCTTACTCACCTGCTGTTTACTTTGCGTGGCAGTCCAAATGGCCTCCTTCATCAGATTATATTACTCTTTTGCTCAAAACCATCCCATGACTACCATTTTACTGTGAACAAAACTTCAAGTCCTCTTAGGTATTTTCAGAGCCCAGTTTGTTCTGCTTCCTGCCCCTGGGACCTCTGACCTCTTACGCCTTTTCGACACCACCCAGACTCTGTGGGCTCCAGCTCAATGACTGCGTCAAGCTCATCCCCACCTCAAGACCTTTGCACGTGCTGACCCTCCATCTGCCTTCTTGATATTCATATAGTGCCTTCTAGTCATAATTCAGGCCCTATCACAAATGTCACTTCCTCAGAGGGGCCTTCAGGAACTCCAACCAGTTTGCTGTCCCTTCCAACATTTTACTTTCATGTCTTCAATGCACTATGTGAGATTGTCCTGTTTCTCTCTTCTAAAAATGTTTTAATTTTTTTATTTTTTTGTCTTTTTAGGGCTGCTGTCCCTTCCAACATTTTTACTTTCTTGTCTTCAATGCACTATGTGAGATTGTCCTGTTTCTCTCTTCTAAAAATGTTTTAATTTTTTATTTTTTTGTCTTTTTAGGGCTGCACCTGTGGCATATGGAGGTTCCTAGGCAGGGGTCGAATTGGAGCTGTAGCTGCCAGCCTACACCACAGTCACAGCAACTCAGGATCCGAGCCACATCTGCGACATACACCACAGCTCAAGGCAATGCTGGATCCTTAACCTACTGAGCAAGGCCAGGGATCGAACCCGTGTCCTCATGGATACTAGTCAGGTCTGTTAACCACTGAGCCACAACAGGAACTCCTAAAAATGTTTTAAAATTATTACTGAGATGTAATTCATATAACATAAACCTCAGCATTCGAAAGCACGCAGTTCAGTGGCTTTTAATATATTGTGTTGTATAACCATCACCACTATCTGATGCCCAAACGTTTCCATCCCTGACAAGAAACCCTGTACCTATTAGCTGTCATTCTCCCTCCTCTCATCCCCTGTTGGTAGAAACTAATCTCCTTCCTGTCTCTATGAGTTAACTCTTCTGAACATTTCATAGAAATAGAATCTCATATGTTGCATTTTTGTGTCTGGCTTCTTACACTTAGCATAATATTCTGTTTCCTTTAAAAATTTACTTCCTTATTATCCATCATACCCTTTAGAGTCTCACAATCTCTAATGCATAGAATAGTGCCAGCATAAGACACTAAATGTGGATTAAGTCCCTCTCACGTGCTGTGTACACAGGAGCGCAAAAAGCTCTCTCCAAGGAAACTGTCTCTAATCTTTTTTTTTTTTTCCTAAGTAATCTTCAAGTCACCCCTTATACATCCTTAAGGAAGGAGATGGGCCAGTGGTTAGTGGGCTGGTTTGGGGAAGTCTCACCTTTTCTTGGCCCAGCAGACAAGATCTGGCTCTCTCTAGAAAGGGACACCTCACACCAGCACAGGAGACCCCACCAACATTGAAATAAGGAAGGAGCACCTGTTTCTCAGGGGTTTCCCTGTTCCTGTGGTTCTTATTCAGGACAAATCTGTGGGACAGTTAAGATATTCACCTTAAATAAAGAAGTGAAAGAGGAGTTCCTGTCATGACACGGTCTGTTAAGAATCTGACTGCAGTGGCTCAGCTCTCTGCAGAAGTGTGGGTTCTGATCCCCAGCCCTGCCCAGTGGGTTAAGGATCTAGTGTAGGTCACAGCTGTGGCTTGGATTCAATCCCTAGCCTGGAAATTTCCACATGCCATGGATGCAGCCATTAAAAAAAAAAAAAAAATGGTAGGGACATGGGACAAGGACTATGAGAGGTGTCTAGTTTCAGAGAGGAGCAAGGAAATCAGAATCTCAGTTCTAGAACTGCAAGGAATTGAATTCTGCCAATAACCTGAGTGAGCCTGGAAGTGTGTTCTTTCCAGAGCCTCTAGATAAGGATGCCATTTGGACTTGACCCTGTGAGACCCTGAACATAGAATATAGCAGAGCCTGTGTGGACTTAGGACCTAAGAACTCTGAGCTGGAAGTAGCTTATTTGTTTATTTTTTATTTATCTATTTATTTTGGTCTTTTTAGGGCCACACCTGCAGCATACGGAAGTTCCCAGGCTAGGGGTCAAATCAGAGCCACAGCTGCCAGCCTATGCTAGAGCCACAGCAACACGGAATCTGAGCCACATCTGCAGCCTACACCACAGCTCTTGTCAGCGCCAGATCCCCAACCCAGTGAGCAAGGCCAGGGATTGAACCTGCATCCTCATGGATGCTATTTGGGTTCGTTTCCACTGAGACAGAGGGGAACTCCTGGAAGTAGTTTTAAAGAAGAAAAAAAAGGTATTCACCTCGCTGCCTGCAGTCTCCCCGTGAATGCAGGCTTGCTTTGAGGACCCCAGTACTGGCTGGCTCACTTGGGCCAGCAGGTAGGTTGAGGCCCGTTCGAATAGGAGTTAAGAAACCCGAGGCTGGGGCCAAATTTCCAGGGTCCACACCACAGCACTGCCGCCTACTACCTCTGCCATCTTGGGCAAGTTACCCTCCCTATGCCTCAGTTTCCCCACTATGCACTCCAGAGTATTATTTTTAGATTAAGTGAACTAATATTAATGAAGTCTTAGAATCATGCCAGGCATGTAAGTACTTTATGGATGTTTCTCAAGTAAAAGTAACCCCCCCACCCCAGACGTTATATACAGACACTGAAAATGATGACACATGTCTGTGGGTAGCAGCTCGGGAAAGGGCCTGTGCTCTGTCTTGACCGTGCAGCATAGTGGTTAGGGTCACGGGCCTTGAAACCAGTCTTTCTGTGTCTGAATCCCTACCCATGGCTGTGTGATGTTGGCTAAATCACTTAACCTCTATGAGTCTCAGTTTCCTCATTGGCAAGATAAAGTAAATAGTAGTGCTTCTCACACAGAGCTATTGTTAGGATAAAATGAATTAATACACAGGCAGCGACTAGCGTAAGCATTGTTACATACTCAGTAAACCTTAGCTGTTACTCTTGAATTAAAAAAATAGCACAGATAGACTTGAGGATTTAAACATATTTCGATGCATTGGAAAAAAAACTGTGAGAAAATTTTCTAAAATTATAACTGTTTTTTCAACTCTTTTCTTCGTGTTTTTCTGTAATGCCTGAAAAAAAAATGTAATAGTAGTACGTCAATACTGCTTTTGTAACCATAAAAAAAAATTTTTAAGTTAATTCCATTTGGAGGTAGGGACTTAATAAACAATTCCACCCTCCACTAAGGAGGTGATCAGTGAGTTATTTGCCAGTCTTCGCCTTTGTGTGTTTGAGGACTGTTTTTGCCTGGGAAATTCTTGCGAGAACGAAGTCACCCTTGTTTGCTTGAGTTCTCTCCCTGTGAATCAGCCTGTTGAAGGCTGGGTGGGTTCTCCTGCCCCCAACTCAGTTCTGTATTGCAGGGGAGGCGGTGCTGACTCACTCGTCCCCTGGTTCATTTGGCCGTTTATTTCACTCGCAGTCATTCAAGAAGTTGGGAAACAAACATGGCCCATCTAATCAACAGAATTCCATGTGTTCATCAAGGCAGGTTCATATGTATTACCCTGGAAAGATGTCTGTGATCACAATACTCAGTGAAAATAAATGAAATAACTACAGAATGATATTTATTCATCAAATAGGTATTGAATACTGGGCCATTCTGTTTAAGGCACTGGGGATAGAGTGATGAGCAGGGAAAAACTCTTGCCCTTGTAGAGCAGAAATTCTGGAAGAAGAGAAAGAGTGCACAAGAAAACAAAATCAGTTAGTTTAAGTAATGAAAATTGCTATGATATGAGGGAGTGGGAAGGAGGAAGAACTGCTTAGATGAGGTGGTCATGGAAGGCCTCTCTCGGGAGGTGATGTTTGAACTGAAAATATACAGTGTGATTCCACTTTTGTCAAAAGTTTATTATAAGCAGGAGTTCCCGTTGTGGCTCAGTGGTTAACGAATCCAACTAGGAACTATGAGTTTGCGGGTTCGATCCCTGGCCTCTCTCAGTGGGTTAAGGATCTGGTGTTGCCGTGAGCTGTGGTGTAGGTCGCAGACGCTGCTCAGATCCCTCGTTGCTGTGGCTGTGGCATAGGCCGGCAGCTGTAGCTCCGATTCAACCCCTAGCCTGGGAACCTCCATATGCAGCGGGTACAGTCCTAAAAAAGACACACAAAATAAAAGTTTATTATAAGCATAGAGTAAGAGTCCAGAGAGAAAGTCATCAGATTGTGCTTTTAACTCCAGGTGTTGTTGGAGTTCTATGCATTGGCCTGGGAAAAATTCCCGAGACACTGGCTGATTCAGGTAGGCACGGTCCTGCCCTCAGAGGACTCTCCTGTTCTGATTCCCCACCTCACCTGGACTGGGCTGCTGTCCAGACTCATCACTGCAAGTAACAGGACCTCAGACTAGTTTTAAGGAGAATTTATTGGCTCACATTATGGAAAAGTCCGGGGATATAGCTGGCTCGGGCATGGCTGTATCACAGGAGCTCAGCAGTGTCAACAGGCCTCGGCCTCTCTTCATCTCCCATCTCTGCTTTCCCTTCTGTTGGCTTCACTCTCAGGCAGGCGTTTCTCATGAAATGACCAAGATGTTTCCAGAAGCTCTCAATGTCTGTGCTCCCATCTCAGCAATCCTGGAGAGAGAAGAGCACCCTTTCCCCTGGCAACAGCAGTAGAGTTCTAGAGCTGCCTGTCATTGGCCCACTTTGGGTCACATGCTCTCCCTGAGCCAATCACATTGGCTTGAGGGATGTAGGAATCCGGGTGAAGATAATGGATCCGCTCCTGGAGCCAGAAAAAAAAGTCTCCCTCACCTGGAGCGCATCTGCTGGGGAGGAGAAAAGACCACCCGAGTTGCTACTGGGAAGGACACACAGAAGGGGCATTATCAGCACAGACTGAACATTAACTATTTGCTACACAGTAATGACAGGGAATGGAAACACTTATTTCTATTTTACAGAGTAGGTTTGAAGTTCAGCGGCTTTCGTAAGGCCACGTAGCTAAGAAATGGAGGAACTGGTGTTTAATTGAAGTCTGTCTGATGCCAAAGCCCCTAAAGGATGATGATGATGTTGATAATTATAGTAATAAGTACTACTACTTGTTGAGCACCTACTGTGCTAAGTTTTACAAGCACATTCTCATTTCATCCCCTCTTCAACCATTTGAGGCCGGTGTAGTGGAAATTTGTGGCAGACTCCCTGACATCCATTCCAGCCCAGCCACAGGCCTGGGACCCAATTAGTGTCAGCCATTTCCTTCCCCTTGCCAGAGATTGGTTTGGGAATGGCCATGTGACCCAGGTCTGGCCAATGAGAAGTGAGGAAACGTTTGCCACGGCTTCTCGGACAGTTCTCCCTCTTTCAGGAGAGGGTCTGGAAGTGACCCTCTTCTACTGGACCTGAAGGAGAATGTGTAGCCCTGATAGCTCGTGGCAGTCATCCTGCGATGACAAGGAGAACCAGCCTTAGAAGGAAAGCAACACTGTGGACAGCAAAACAGAGAGATGGGAAGAACCTGGGTCCTTGATGATATCATTAGGTCACTCTGTCCCACAGTGGGCCTGACCTGGATGTCTGGGGAGGGGAGGCAGGATAGCCTGTTCTGGTTAAGCCAGTTTGCGTTAGCTCCTTTCTAGCAAAACACATTCTAATGTGTGGATTTTTGTTTCGTTTTGCTTTTTAGGGACATACCCGCAGCATATGGAAGTTCCCAGGCTAGGGGTCCAATCAGAGCTACAGCTGCCAGCCTACACCACAGCCACAGCAATGAGGGATCTGAGCCACGTCTGCAGCCTGTATCACAGCTCACAGCAGCGCCGGATCCCCAACCCACTGAGCAAGGCCAGGGATCGAACCTGCATTCTCATGGTTACTAGTCAGATTTGTTTTCACTGTGCTACAATGGGAACTCCCAATTTAGTGTGGATTTTTGAATCTTTATTTCACAGATGGGGAAACAGAAGCTCAGAGAGATCAAGTGAATCACTGAAGGTCACACAGCAAGCCAGGCTTTAATCCAGTGTTTGTCTGATTCCAGACTCATCAGGCAGTGTGGTTCCCACATAGCAGTAGCCCTCCTTTTGCTAGATGACTTTTAAGCAGCATGACGCTGAATCATCTTAACTACCCTGTAAAGTAAATGCTTTTATTATCCCCATTTTGCAGAGCAGAAGCATCCGTAAGGGAGGGGAAGTTATTTAGCAGAGGGGCTTTTGGATTGAGGCTTTCCTCCCCGATTTATGATTCAGAGCGAAAGGCAGACAATGGTCAAGTGGAAGGGGATGGGGTGGGATTAGGAAAGTAAGGAAATCCTGAAGGTTGCAAATGTGAGGCTGTTATTTCAAACCTGCTTAGGTATTGAGCCAGGAAGATTGGGAAATAGAGCCCCAGAAACTCATTTGTCCTCTCACGATTGACTCTTCATTAATTTTAAATTTGGGTTAAAAAATTCATTGAGTGAATACATCACCACTTTCGAAAAATATTGGGGAGTTCCCTTCATAGCTCAGCAGTTAATGAACCCAACTAGGATCCACGAGGACACAGGTTCGATCCCTGGCCTTTCTCAGTGGGTTAAGTGGGCTCTGGTGTTGCTGTGAGCTGTGGTGTGGGTCGCAGACATGGCTCTGACCTGGTGTTGTAGCCATAACTCTGATTCGACCCCTAGCCTGGGACCCTCTATATTCCATGGGTGTGGCCCTAAAAGTAATAGATAGATAAATAATTAAATGAAATATAGGCACATAATAGCATAATCTAAAAATCTTACCAATACTCCAACTATATAGTTATTGACAATTATGCTTAATCCCTGGTGCTTCTATTTCATCTGCATGGAGTAGTTAGAAAAGCCTTTCTGGGGAGGAAGCATTTAAGCCAAGACAAGAAGGATGAGATGGAACCCCCACTGGAAGAGTGTTCCGGCAGAGGGAGTAGCATCTGCAAAGGGCCTGAGGTGGAGTGAAGTTGGCTGACTGAAGGGTTAGGAGGGTGGCCCGTGGGGTTCATGAGAAACAGTGGAGGCGGGAGTCAAAGGAGATGAGGTCAGAGAAGTAGACCCAAGTCAGCTCACAGATGGGGAAATGGGTCTGGGGACTGGCAGCGGCTCGTGTGCCCCGGATACAGGTGATCAGTAATCCAAGCAGAAGGTTTATTAATTAGCGTCAGGCTTCTGGGAGGAAGGGCGGGTGAGAGACACTGCCAGTTAGTCCATTTTTACCGAGCGTCCTCTCTGTGCCAGGCCCCACCTACCGTTCTGGCTTCCAGGAGCATTGGCTTTGAAGATCAGAAATGCAGAGGTAGCCAAGCTTATAAAGAGGTATTTTTCCAAAGAGGAGACCTGACTAGCCAACAAATGGATGGAAAGAGCCTCGAGGTCCCTCCAAAGCAGGCAATGCATGTTAAAACACTCAGAGACGGTTCACAGCCGTAGACTGGCAGCAATTTGAAAATCAAAAAACACCGAGTTGTTTTAACAGCTCAGGCTCTGGAACCAGCCTCTTTGGGTTCATACCACGCTCTGCCGTTCCCATCTGGGTGGCATGGGACTAGTTACTTTACTTCTCTGTGTCTCCACTTCTCTATATGTCAAACGGGGGTAATAATTGTCCCTAACACAAAGTGTCTTAGGAGGGTCACACGGGTTATTTCATGTTAAATGTTGAGAAAGCTGCTTGGGACATGCTTCGTGTGATGGTGGTATTGTTGGTGAGGAAGTGGGAAACAGGAACTTTCACACACTGTCGTCTGGCATTTGAAAGGCATTCACCCTGTGACCAGCAATCCCACTGTCAGGTATCCACCCTAGAGAAGCTCTCACACTTGAAAGGACGGGTGTGGTGGCTCCACCCATAATAGGCCAAAAGTGGAAACGGCGGTATAGGGATCAGCAGGTGAGTAGGTAAATGAACTGTGACTTATCCCCGTAAAGGAATGCCAGTGAGCAGTAAAAATGAATAAACTTGATCTCACTAGGGCTTAAAAACATAACGTTGAATGAGAAAAGAAACTTAGGTGATACTGTTTATGCAAATATTAAAGCCACAAAACCACGTTACATGTATGGTAATAGCAGGGGTGATTTTGAAATATTTAACAACTGGCATAACCCAGGCACTGACCAGTCAGAGCAGAGGCTGACCATGTGGGCCCCAACTGGTGCTCCATGGTTTCCTTGCTTCCAGGTTAAAAAAAAGTGGCTTCTCCGTGCTCACCATCTCTCCTAGCCTCCCCACCCTTGTTCTGTCCATTCTATCACATACTAGCTGTGTGATGTCAGGAAAGTTGATTAATCTCTCTGGGCATCAGGTTTTTCATCCATAACAGGGGAATAATAGTTGGAAACGCTAACACATACATAGTTTCCCATGTGCCAGACTCTCACCATAGTCCTCATAATAACCTTTTGTGGTTAGTTCAATTAATACTCCCATTGGTGTATTTGTGGAAACTGAGGCATAGAGGGGCTGAGAACTTGCGCCCGGTCTGTAGAATTTAACCTATAGAATAATCGCAAATATGCAGTAAATGATACATCACTGCTCTGCTTATAAGTCTTCAGTGGTTCACCAGTGCTCTTAGGAGACAGTTTGAACTCCTCAGCATGGACTACAAGGTCATGGTCCCTTCCCGTCCCACCCTGCTATGTCATTCCCGTTTCTGGCCTTCTCTCAATTCCTCCCATACTCCTGGCCTTCTCTGCCCCTGGGCCTTTGCACATATTTTCCCTTGTCTGAAATGCGGTTTCCTCCTGCTCTTTTACCTGACTGGCTTCTAAACACCTTCACAGTCATGTGCAATGACACATCTTTCATGAGGTCCTGTTGGAATGGGTTAGGTCTTCGTGGTCTAGGTTCTGATAACTTTTAAAAATTTCCCTTAAGTGATGCTTATTGTAATCACGTCGACAGTAAGCGCTTGGAAAACAGGGTGTTTTTCCAACTTCATCTTTTGGGCCTGTGGCAGGTATCACGGACTGGCCCACTCAGTACTGGTCCCAGTCCCCTTCTAATGTGGCTTCTTGTACTAAAACAGCTAGAATGTGAAAAACGACATCATTTCCCAGAATTCCTTGAAGCAGGAGTCGACTCCTGTGGCCCAGGATCCCCTGGTGAGCTTTACAGGCAAAAACAAGCTTAGGGAGTTCCCGTCGTGGCGCAGTGGTTAACGAATCCGACTAGGAACCATGAGGTTGCGGGTTCGGTCCCTGGCCTTGCTCAGTGGGTTATCGATCCGGCGTTGCTGTGAGCTGTGGTGTAGATCGCAGACGCAGCTCGGATCCTGTCAAATGGTGAAATCTTCTGGCAAGCACAGTGGTAGAGATATCTGGTTCTTCTAGGGGAACAGTAGCAGAGTTGTAACTGCCAGTCCTTAGCTCCCTATGTCCCAAACAGAGGTGGCAGTGGCAGCAGTGATGTTTCTGTTGATTGCTCAGCAGTGAAGTTGGTATTTCTCCTGGCTTTGATGCTCCTGGCTACACTGGGGTTGTTTAGCATCTGGGGTGCTGCCTAACACCTTCAATGAATCCCTTGTTGCTTAAGCTGCCTCTGGTTGATTCTGTCGTGTGCAATTTTGAATGCCTTGCCCAATCAATAAATAAATGAATGAATGAGTGATAACCTCTTAGGAACCTCCGTTTCCCACCGCTTTTATCCCCAAGTGGTAACGTCAAAAGTCCTAGATGGTTACCTTTCTTTCAAAGGTCAGGGACAGGAAGATGACGTGGAATCTCTTATCACTGGCAGGCCTTGTAGATGAAAGAGAATCCTAGGAAGGAACCGGGGCTGTCCCTAGGGCTGGCTGGGGAGCTGGCTGGAGCCTTGGACTGACTGGGCTTGGGGAAGGCTGACGTGTGAGACAGAGGGGGCAGGCAGGGTGGGTCACTGAGCTGTCCCAGGGTCATCCAGGTGGGGTTCTCTTATGGGGCCCACAAGAAGCCAGTGCACGTACTGCTTTTCAGCTGCAAAGCATGTTAGAAAAATATAATTACGAGGCAGGCATTTTCCAAGAAGGCTTGAACTCTTTCGGCTAGAGCCCTTTTGGCTGTGGGTGACAGAAAACCAATCTGAGGAAATGCTTAAGTGAGGGTCCTGCAGAAGCAGATCTGAGACAAGGATTTGTGCACAAGTAGTTCATCTGGGAGGTGACTCTCCGAAGCACTGTTGGGGAAGTGGCAAGTAAGACAAGGAAGGGAAAGAAGTCAAAAGAAAGCAAGTTGCTGATTTTTTGTACACCTATAATTGAAATAAAATTCATTAAGTTAAAAAAAAAAAAGAAAGCAATTTGCTGAGCAGGTATTCACTCTGGGCACCTGAGACCCAAGCCCACTGTGGGTCTGGAGATAGAGTAGGGCACACTACAGAACCATCCCCTCAGGGGCCAGAGGAGTCAGAATATTTATCCACGAACTCCCGTCAGTCACTGGGGAGGGTACCCCCCCACCCCAGCATTCTCAGTTGGTCTGTGCTCAGTGCACAGGAGGGACAAGCCCTCAGACAGGAAGCGCAGGGCTGGGAATTGGAAGCCATAAGGTCATTGAGCATCAAAATGATGATTGCCGAGGGGGTACGGACAGAGGATCGGCATCATCTGCTGCAGTGAGTTAGGCCAGAAAAACAAAAACATATTGGCTCACAGAGAATAACAGGTCCAGGGATGTGCTGGCATTCACGTACAGCTAAATTCAGGGGCTCGTAAATGATCAGAGCTCAGTCTGTCTCTCTCTCTCAATTGTGTCCGCCTTTAAGCTTCAGGCTGTCTTTCAGATTGGTCTAGCACAGCGGGAAGAAAATAATTCTTTGCCAGTGATGCCAGCAAAAACGCGAGGGTCGACTCATTGGTCCACTTGGGGCACATGCGCATCCCGGAGCCAGTCCCTGTGGGCAGAGGGATGAGGTGTTGATTGGCTGCTTCAGGGCATCTGGTCTCAGGAGCCAAGGACAGAATTAGTTCCATGTGCCTCATGTGGACGGGGGTAAAGAAGGAGCTTGGGGAAACTGGGATGCTATTACAAGAGGATGGGGAATTGGACCTGAGGAGGTAAAGCCCAGAGGACAGATGTAGCTCCCCACTGTGGATGAGAAAGAGCATGCCAGATGGGGTAAGGGACTTGCCCAGCTTCATTCAGTTAAGACAGCAGCAGCCTTACTGTCGTATCCCAGCATCTTTCCACCAGAAGCTGGTGGTCTCTCTCTCAATGAACAGGGTTAATTTATCCCACGCAAATCCATTCGAGTCTTCCTGCCCTAGCTTCCTCCCTCAGTCCATCACCTGTGTGACTCTCTCCTGCTTTTGTTAAATCCATGTTTAAACCCCCCTTTTCCCAGGCAGAGAAACTGAGAATTTAAAATTTTCAGGGGTTGTGATGATTTTTGTGCACCTATAATTGAAATAAAATTCATTAAGTTATACATAAAAAAAATAAAATTTTCAGGGGTTGGCAATCTTTTTCTGTAAAGGGTGAAATAGTAAATATTTTAGACTTTGCAGGTCTCTGTTGCATATTCTTCTTCTTCTCCTCCTCCTCCTTTCTTCAGCCCTTTAAAAATGTTAATACTGTTTTCAGCTGCAAGGGTCATCCGGCCACAGTTTGCCAATCCCTGGTAGAATGTAAGAACAGGAGATTTGCTGTCCCAGGGGGGTAGACTCTGGTGCTGATCTAGAGCAGATCCCTTTGTCCCTGAGCCTCAGTCCCTCAACCATAAAGGAGAGACCACACCCCCTCTCTCTTGAGGCTGATTAGAGAAATAAAGATTATGAATAATAAGGTGCTGTATATTAGAGTACAAACTAGAGACCCAAAGTAACCTTGGCTTAATAAGGGAAAAGTTGTTTTTGTAATTGAGATAAAATATACATAAAAAGGACCCAGAAGTGGGTCTAGGAGATTTGTAGGAGAGGAGCTTTCCATTGGCTATAACCTGATCACATGACTCTACCTTCCTTCAAAGAAGCCTGGGATATGTGGTAAAGCTGTGGGAAGCTGTGTGTCGAGCTGAAAATCAGGTGTTCTGTCACTAGGAAAGAGGAGGGAAGAACAGATATTAGAAGGATTATTCATAATCTTTGCCCAAAGCATCTGCTTCAGTGAGGCTCTACGAAAGATAACCACTATTGTTGTTGTCTCTTCTCTGAAAAGCCCAGTAGGTACATTTGAAAGATGCACGTAAATACTGGAATGGATACCACCCAGCAATGATCTTTGGAATCAGTACAGTAGGGCTTAAGTCTCTATTTTCATGACTTTCTAGGCTGTGTGATCTTGGATAAGTTACTTAACCTCTCTGAACCCTGCTTTCATCATCTGTCAAGCAGGGATAAAGACATATGACTCATGCAGGGGCCGGAAAAATCAATGAACATAAAGCTCAAGCACAATGTCCAGCCCAAAGGGGATTCTCAATAAGTGGTCATTTTATTGATAAGAAATGTGTATGATAGATAAGAACACGAGCTCAGAGATTAGACAGACCTGAATTCAAATGCAGACTCTTTTAATTCCTAGGTGGGCAACCTATTTAACCTCTCTGTGCCTCAGTCCTCTTATTTGTGAAATGGAAGCAATAACAGTTCCAACCTCCAAGATGGGCTTCAGGCTCCAAGAAATTGCTGACATATTGAAACCAGCAGCAAAGTGTGTTATTACTAGGTTCACTTTCCTATGTAGAGTTTGTGGAAGAAGAGGCAAGTTTCAAAACTTGTTCCTGCAAACATAATCTGCAAAGAAGTCATAGCATGAAATAATTAATGCTGCATTATGCCAGTATATAAAGTTCAAAAACAGGCAAAAATAATCATTAGTGTTGGAAATCAAGGTAATGGTTACCATTCAGAGCGGCAATAGAGACTGGGGGGCGGTTCTAGGGGACTGGACATGTTTCTTGATCTGGGGCCTGGTTACCCTAGTGTGTTGCCTTTGTGAAATTTTATTGAGCTGTCACTTGCGTGTGTACCTTTCTATATGTATGTTACACTTCAATGAAAAGTTTCCTCCAAAAAACGTTTGTGGGGTCTGTAAGAAAACAGCACTGGCTAGGGGGCCGAGAGGCACAGGTGGGGGCATCCTTCCTGGCCAGTCACCACAGTTTCTGTTTCGGCTCTAGGGACTGGCGTCAGCTTCCCCTCCAAATGCTCCACTTGGCCTCTACCCCAGGAGCCTCTGGCCACGAAGTTCCGCTTCCCCTGTGATGTGGCCTGATTACCACATCCGGGTCCAGTCTGGTGCCAGCCAGCCTGACTGCTCATGTTATCAGTTCCTGGACTGTGGGAGAAACTTGTTTGGACAGGGGAACGTCAATAAGTTACCAGGAACAGCGGCCTCGTTGCACTGATCTTACAAGTGGGATTAGAGGTGCTCGTTCTTTATTTCATTAATGCAAACACTTGGGGGCACCCACTGTGTATGTAGCTCTAGACAAGGTTTGTGGTTGATACAGAGATGTTTCACTCTTGCATGTAATAAACGTTAACTGAGCACCTACCAGGTACTGTGCCAGGCACTAGGGATGCCTCTGTGTGGAAACCAGACATGGTCCCCGCCTTCCCAGAGCCGACTTCTCAGTGGCAGGAGATGGACAACCAGTAACTGAATACAGCATTTTAGATGGTGATGAGAGAACAATTAATCAGAGTTTCTGAAAGATGGCTGATGATTGGATTCGTCCGGCTTGAGAGACAGAAAGGAATCCGAGGTGGTGCTCAGGATTTTGGCTTGAGCCAAGAGAAGGATGAAGGAGACATTAACTAAGATGGTTAAGAGGATAGAGCACATCGGGTGGGGAGCAAGTCAGAAGCTGGGTTTTGGGCATGTTCATTCTGAGATGCTGTTAGATCTCTAAGTGGAGACGGGGAAGAGGCAGATGAAGATCTGATCCTGAAGTTCAAGACAGAGGTCTTGGGCCAAAGACACCCATTCAAGGGTGTTAGTGTTTAGATGGTATTTCATGTCAGGAGACTAGATGGACAGGGTATCTGAGGACTGAGCCGTGGGGCACATCCAACACGATCAAGGTCAGAGAGACGGGAGAAAAGCAGCATAGGAGACTGAACAGGAGCAACCATCATTAAAATAAAAATAATAGATCCCCGTGGAAAAGATTATATTGAGGTAGAATGCAATCTAACACACAGTTTTAAAAAAACAACAACAACAACAACAAAAAACAGTTGCAGCTCTGTGTATACTTATGTGAGTAAAATATGTATGTTTTAAAATCATCATAAATTGGTTCAGGCAAAAATCATTAACGAATGCTATTCTGTAGAAATTTATGAGGAACAAACTATTCCTTTGGTCCTCACATGGCCTCCAGTAGATTACTTATTGGTTTCGAGATGAGCTGGTGTACCTTCACCAGGAAATCAAAATCACCATCACAAACGAGGGGCAGGTGGGCATCGTGGCTCTCCAAATGTGATTCGTTATGAAAGGTACAGCATCACTTAAGTCATATTTCAGCCAGGGATACATAGCATGAATCAAACTGGGGCAGACTGCATTTTCCAGGTCACACCACGTATATCTCATCACAAATGCTTTTCTAATGAGATGACATTGATACGTCTCATCTGGAGGTGGGCTCCATGTTCCTTGTCCTTGAACCTGGGCAGAGCATTGTAACTTCTTCAACTAATAGAACGCAGTGAAGGTGCTGTGCATGACTTTCAAGGCTAGGTCATAAAAGGCAGTATGACTTCTTCCACTTTATACTCAGCATTCATCCCAGCTACCGTATTGTAAGGAAGCTCAGTGCACATGGAGAGCCCTGTTGTGGATGTTTTGACTAATAGCTCCAGCTAAACTCCAGCCAGTAGGCAGCCTCACCTGCCAGATATATGAGTGAATAAGCCTTCAGAGATTTCAGCTCCTGGTCTTTGGGTTTTCCAGTTGAGGGCCCAGATATAAGCAGATACAAGTCTTTCTCACTATCTCCTTTTTGAATTCCCATCTTATCAAAATTTGGGGTAATTTGTTACACAGCAGTGTTAAGCAGACAGATCTCAAATGGGGAACATGCTATGCAATAACTAACCTGTTTTCTTCAAAAATGTTAATGTCATAAAAGACAGGGAAAAGCCAAGGAATCATTCCAAATTAAAGCAAAAAGACAGCAACTAAATGCAAAAACCATGGTCTTGAACTGGATCCTATACTTGAAAGAAAAAAAAAATGTTGTAAAGCTGTTACAACCGTTATTGTAACAGTTGACAAAACTGGAATATGGATGGCAGATTAAAGTATTACATCAAAGAGTTCCGTCGTGGCACAGTGGTTAACGAATCCAACTAGGAACCATGAGGTTGCGGGTTCAATCCCTGGCCTTGTTCAGTGGGTTAACAATCCGGCATTGCGGTGAGCTGTGGTGTAGGTCGCAGACGCGGCTCGGATCCTGCGTTGCTGTGGCTATGGCGTAGGCCGGCAGCTACAGCTCTGATTAGACCCCTAGCCTGGGAACCTACATATGCCGTGGGTGCGGCTCTAAAATGACAAAAGGCTAAAAAAAATTAAATTAAAAAAATAAAGTAATATAAAGTATTACATCAAGGTAAATTTCCTGAATTCAGTAACCGTGCTGTTACATTAAAAAATATCCCTTTCCTAGGAAAATATACTGAAATATTAAGGGGTAAATGAAGATGATGTTTATAATCTATTCTCAAATGTTTCTGAAAAATAAATATTCATAGAAGTTCCCCATTGTGACTCAGTGGTAATGAAACTGACTGGTATCCACAAGGATGTGGGTTCGATCTCTGGCCTTGCTCAGTGGTTTAAGGATCCCGCGTTGCTGTGAGGTGTGGTGTAGGTCGCAGACAAGGCTCAGATCCTGCATTGCTGTGGCTGTGGTGTAGGCCAGCAGCTGCAGCCCCAATTTGACCCCTAGCCTGGGAACTTCCATATGCTGAATGTACAGCCCTATACAATATATATATAATATTTTATATATATTTTGTAGATATATAAAACATTAGTAATGAATAAATACACATGAAGAAAGAGAAGACGATTTTTAAAAGTTGCAAAATATTAAAAACTGGTAAATCTGGGTAAAGGGCATACTAGAGTTCTCTGAATTATTCTTGCAACATTCCTATAAATTTGAAACTATCTTGCAACCTATAATTTTGTGGTTGCGTCTGGAGTGGAGAAAGAAACAGGGAGGAAGGGAGACTCACTTTTTACCCTTTTATACTTTCTGGAAGTATTACCTGGTCAAACAAATAACTAAAAAGTGAAAAATACCTAAAGTTCTTGTTTTAGACACATACTCTGGGCACTGTGTTACCCCATGGTTCTCATTTATTCCTCTTAGCTATGCCCACTGCGTGGAGGAGGAAACTTAGTCTCCAAGAAGGGAGGTTCACCCAAGGCAGAACTCAGAACCAGGAATTAACCCAGGTCAGTTTCATCTCAGAGGCCTAGAAGTCAGTTGGGCAGTTTGCCTTAAAGGAGAGGAGATTTCTCAAAACCTTCTTGATTGTTTAAAGTAAGGGGGAAAAGGCATCTGGCTCTTACTGTGTGGGTGTGGGTTATCCATTTGTGAAGATTAATTGGAGGTGAAGCTGTTTGACCAATTAGTCATTCAACAAACATTCATTGAAAATCTTAATTGGGCTCAAAGACAGATTTACTATGATTTACAAGTACTGGGAGGTGTTAGGAGTTGTAAAATGTTCCAGGGTGAGTAAGGGGCAGCCAGAGTACAATCGAGAAGCATTTTGTGTAAACTGCCTAAAGAGATTTCAGAAGAAAGGGTGTTGACTCTTCAAGTGTCTAATGATTTGGGGTGAGTCATTGTTTTTGTCAATAAATACTTTCTTATCTGTTTCATATTTAGAGATCGTGTTCTTTTTCTAGACTTGAACTTCAAAACTCATAACCAGGATTTCCCTGGTGGCTCAGTGGGTTAAGGATTTGGCATTGTCACTGCTATTGCTCTGGCTGCAGCTGTGGCACAGGTTTGATCCCTGGCTCTGGCCATGGCCCTGGCCCTGGAACTTTCACACGCCGTGGGTGAGGCCAAGTAAATAAATAAAACCATAATAACCACATACCACCGTGGCAAATGCTCTGCTGGGGGAAGTAGAGGTACCGTAGACAGACGTGACCTGGTCACTCACAAGTCCTCAGGCTCTCTTCCTCCCTTTCCTCATAGTTGCCCCCAAAATCCTATTTGACCAGGAGTCGAAATTTTTATTATCTGCTTTCTTGTTGTCCCCAAGTGATCTGGGTAACTGGTGATGGCTCTGTATTACATGTGTGGTAGAATTAGATAATATAATGAATATGTGTTGTGTGCAAGGCATCCTCGAGCCTGGATTTACTGAATTCATCTCATTAAGCCTTAGAATAGTCCCATGAGGGACGTACTGTTATTACCTCCATTTTGCAAGTAAAGGCTTTGAAGCATGGGAAGATTAAGTGCTTTGCCAAGGTCACAGAGCTGGCATGTGGAAGAAATGGGAATCAAACTTGGGCAGTGGACTGATGGTCATCCAATACTGTGGGCATCTGCAGTTCACATCTGTTCACAATCCCAACTTGCCTTTGGAGGTCCACCCCCCTCCACTTTGGGCCATGTGGTTTGGGTGAAGGGGACCACACCCCTTGGTTCTAGGGTAGGTCATGCCACCCAGTCCTGGCCCTTCAGAGCTGGCCATGATGATTGATGCAAAGGTGACCCCAGCCAGGTCAATGAGAACCCTCCCTCAAACATGTATTAAAAACTATGTAGAGGAGTTCCCTGGTGACCTAGTAGTTAAGTATCTGGCATTGTCACTCCTGTGGCTCAGGTCGCTGCTGCTGTGGCATGGTTTCAATCCCTGGCCCAGGAACTTCTGCATGCCATGGGCATGGCCAGCAGAGAGAGAGAGAGAGAGAGAGAGAGAGGGAAAGAAAGGGAAAGAAAGAAAGAAAGAAAGGAAACTATGTGGAGATGGTAAAAAGAAAAAGGTGGGGTGGGAAGAGCAAAGCAGCCTACTGAGGTCATCTTTGTGACCTGCTTGAGAAGAAAGGCAATACATGCTAATCTAAGCATAACAAAGTCCCAGTGACACTACTTGAATCCTGGATCCAGCCATACCTGAAATACCTGTGGACTTTGCATTATTTGAGTTGATATGTTCTGTCCCTCTCCCCTTTTTGTTGGCTCAGGCTAGTTAAGCACATAGTAGGAGTAGATGTTCAAACAGCGCTTGCAATTTTGGTTGTGAATGCAGGCCCTTCCCCTTTTTTCTTTTTTAAACTTTTTCCTTTAATGGCCTTATTGAGATATAATTCACATACCATGTAATTCACCGATTTAAGGTATACAATTCAGTGGTTTTTTTAAGTATATATATATTCAGAACCATGCTGCCATCTTTACAATTTTAGAATGTTTTCATCACCTTAAAAAGAAATCTCAAATACGTCATTAGTCACTGCCCCTTTCCCTCCAACCCTCCCACCTCACCCCAGACCTAGGCAACCATGAATCTAACCTCTGTCTGTATACATGTGCCACTTCTTTTTTTGCTTTTTCGGGCCTCACCTGTGGCATATGGAGGTTCCCAGGCTAGGGGTCTAATTGGAGCTACCGCTGCCAGCCTACACCAGCGAGGCCAGATATCAAACCCAAAAACCTCATGGTTCCTAGTTAGATTTGTTTCCGCTGCACCATGACAGGAACTCCCTGGACATTTTATATAAATGAAATCATATACTATGTGATCCTTTGGGTCTTTCTTTCACTTAGTGCATTTTCAGGGCTCATCCATGTTGTAGCACGTGCCACTACTTCGTTCCTTTTTATTGTTGTGTAAGATTCCCTTGTAAGCATATACCACATTTTTTAAATTTTTATTTTTTATTTTTTCGTCTTTTTAGGGCCACACCTGCAGCATATGGAGGTTCCCAGGCTAGGGGTCGAATCAGAGCTCTAGCTGCCAGCCCACGCCACAGCCAGTGCAACCTGAGATCCGAGCCACGTCTGCGACCTACATTGTGGCTCACGGAAACACCAGATCCTTAACCCACTGAGCAAGGCCAGGGATTGAACCCCTGTCCTCATGGATACTAGTCGGGTTCGTTAACCACTGAACCACGACAGGAACTCCTCCTACCACATTTTATTTATCCATTCACCAGTTGGTGAACCCTTGGGCTGTTTCTCCTCTTGGCTGTAATAAATAATGCTGCTGTAAACCTACAGGTTCATATTTTTTGTACAGACATGTATTTTCCATCCGTGGGTATGTATCTGGGAGTGGAATTGCTGGGTGATATGGTAGCTTTGTTTACCCTTCTGAGGAACTTGCCAAACAGTCTCCCGAAGTGGCTGCACCGTTTTATATCCCCACCAGCCAATGCATGAGCCCGTTCCCCACCTTTGCTGTGTAACTCTGGCAAGTTGTTTCAGTTCTCTGGGCCTCAGCTTTCCCTATTTGAAATGGGGATACATCATTGTAAGGATTAAAAAGAGTCCATGCATATAAGATTTAGAGCAAATATCTTAAGTTCTGGGCCTCGGTTCTCATCTGAGATGGGGACAGCCGAAGCATTTTCGTCATAGAGTTCTTCGGGGGAGGAAGGGAGGCTCAGCTGCTAGAGAGGACACAGAATAAAAGGTGGCTGTAGACCCAGTTACAAGGCGAGTCCCTCTTTCCAACTGAGCAAAACTCACCTGAACCTCTGTGTGCTGTGCACTGGGCTGTAGCGTATGTCTAAATGCTCCCTTGATTTTCAAGTTGGAATTCCTTTGCCTTTCGTAACTCTGGAAGGTTTGTGGCCTAATCTGTGATGATCAGCTGACATTCAGAAACCCAGAGTGTTTCAGTGGGGTGACATGACCAGCTGATGAATGACACATTCCCTGAAATATAGAAACAGTGCCAGGCTTGAAGCAAGAGAGTGTGAAAACCCCATGACTAAGTCATGGTCCCCGGAGTGGGGAAGTGGGGGAAGGAGTGGGAGGGGCTGGATAGCATCACAGGTCCCACCTTTCTCTCTGACCTCATCCCTTCCTCTCCCTCCTCCTACAGGCAGATAAAACCACTCATATTTTTTCCAAACAAGCAGTGCTCTCCAGACCTTGGTACCTACTGTTTCCTCTGCCAGGCGCATCCTTTCTGGTTTTCTGTCACCTAGCAGAGTCCAGTTCATCCTTGAGTTTGGGGATTAGAAATCAGCTTCTTGGGAAGCTTTCTGCAGTGGGGATCTTCTGTCTTACCTACGTGACCTTGATTTCTTCTGGATTAGAAAACATCATCTCAGTTTTCCTCTGGAGAACCATTCCCTCCCGACTCTTACCCATGGGGTTCCGATAGGAACGAGCATATTCCATTCCCTGGCCACAGTGATAGGTTCCTGGACGGCCTCTCATTCCACTGAGGCCAATGAGACTCATTCCTGGGTGTTTTGTTGGAGTTATAAGGAAAGGTGATCTCCTATATATATATATATATTTTTTTTTTTTTTCTGGCAAAAGCTTTTCATTTTTTCTAAATTTTTAAATATTTTTATTTTTTCTATGATAGTTGATTTACAGTATAAAGAGATATATCTTTGAAGTTATTTGAGCCCCTCGAGTCATATCTGAAAGCAGTTTTGCATCTCAATTTCTTAAAACGTAGTAAGTCACCTTCTCCCACTTTATTTCATAATTTGGTGGATGTTCTTTCACTTACAGCTTCGTCCGCCTGACCGATACTCCCTGACCCCGTGCACACCCTGAGCTGTGGTGGATACCCTTTGGGGCTCTCATATACTTCTTTTCCTCCATTTTCATTACATTTATTAGATTGTATTATAATGATCTCTTTGTTCAGTTGTATCCCCCACAAGAGTCAAGGGGCAGTTGTACTTTGTTTACTTCAGTATCTCTAGCACCTAGCCGTACCCAGCATGTAATAGCACCTCAATAAATTCAATTTTCGATTTTCATTCCTGTTTTTTTTTTTTTTTAACTTTTCTTAGCGCTACACCTGTGGCATATGGAAGTTGTCAAATCATAGCTACATCTGCTGGCCTATGCCATAGCCATAGCAACAGCAAAGTGGGATCCAAGCTGTGTCTGCCACTTACACCACAGCTCTTGGTAACACCAGATCCTTAACCCACTGAGTGAGTCCAGGAATGGAACCCTCATCCTCATGGATACTACTTGGGTTCATAACCTGCTGAGCCACAATGAGAACTCTCAATTTTCATTCCTTTAAAAAAATTACAAACTAATTCATGGTAGCATCTATGAACATTCACACAAAATGATTCTATAATATTCTATGGGTCTGTATAGAAAAAATTGGAAAGATACCATCTATGCATCATGGTATAAGTTACCTCACATCACAGAGGTCACAAGGAGAGAGTACTTAGGTATCACTCATTATTAAAAATTAACTAAAACCCAAGCTTAACAAACAAAAGCAGCATATGTTCTTTGTAATAACAAATGCAAACAATTCAAAAGTATATAGTTAAAAGTGAGAGTTACCTTGCCCCTCTTAATAAATATTTATTGAATGAAGGAATAAATGTCATAACTATAAATAATTGATGAATGAATGATTAAATAAGAAAACAGTTTCATCCAAAGGCCTCAATTCAAGGTGACCTCCCCCCCGCCAACCGCCTGACCCCCAGCGGGCCAGCTGGTTTCCCTGAAAGTCTGGGCCTCAAGCCAAGGTTTTATTTCTTTCTGGATTGGGCCCCAGCCTTGTAGAATGACTCACAGGGTTTTTTGTGGACAGAGTCCCCTAGTGACCAGAGGGTTACCCCATGTTCTCCAAGCAGGGAGGTCTATCGGACTTCCCATGGACCATGTTGGGGAAGGACAGGGGGTTCCTGGGTGACTGTGGCCAGTGGCTGAGTGCTGCCGCCCAGGAAACAGCCTCCAGTAGACAATCAGCTCCAAGTTGTAACAGGCCGTGTGGCGTCTGCTGGCCCAGATCATGGGTCCAGGATCAAGTCCTGCCAATTAGCTCGTTGTGGGGCCTTTCCCGTCCATAACATGAGGGGTTATGTGGCAGACACTGGTGGTTGCCTGTCTAGTAACTGTCCTGCCCCTTCCTTCTTGCTTACAGATCCTCACTGTGGGGTGAGTGGGGACTGAATTGCTGTGTGTTTAAGCAGAAGCTTGGACCTCTCCCCATCTCCAGTGTTTCTGTGTCCAAGTGAGTGTGCACATATACCTGAATACCTATCTACACACACACACACACACACACACACACACACACAATCTTGCACAGTCCAAGCAAATCACATTAATGCCTTTCATTTACTTGCCAGTAATGTGTTCAATGTGTAATAACATTCTTCTCACTTTCTTTCTTTATTTTTAGGGCCACACCTGCGGCATAGGGAGGTTCCCAGGCTAGGGGTTAAATCGGAGCTGTAGCTGCCAGCCTATGCCACAGCCACAGCAACACCAGATCTGAGCTGTGTCTGTGGCCTACACCACAGCTCACAGCTACGCTGGATCCTTCACCCACTGAGCGAGGCCAGAAATTGAACCTGCCTCGTCATGGAGGCTAGTCAGATTGGTTTCCACTGAGCCACGACAGGGACTCCTCTTCTCACTTTCTGTGTGGTTTTAGGCAAGTCACTTAGTCTTTGTGCCTCAGTTCTTTTAAAATAGGAAGAGTTCTTACATTCCATTGTTGCAGTGGGCCTTAAAAATAACAGCTGAAGGGGCCAACATCCAGCAGGAGGTAAAGTAACAGGTCTTAAATAAATACTGTTGGCTTAATTCTCTGTTTGAAGACATCTTTGTTCTTTTCATAGGTGACCATTAGTCACAATTTATTGACTTGATTTGCTACTCCCACTTGCATGTGTATGAATTACGTTAAAGCACATTTTGTTCAATGAGCAAGGTAACCTCAAAACATTGGAGGTGCGTATGAGAAGAAGTCTAAGGACCGAGGAGGTGGGCTGTGAAATATGGAGACTGAGACTGACTGGTGTCTGGAAATTGCTGATTCTGGAAAGCCAAGCTGTGGGAAATACAGAACTGCCTGCCCCTTCCCTACAGGTCCAGATGCAGCGGGATCTGGGATGGGGCTGGGGCCTCTGTTAAGAATTTATCACTTGAAGAATTTGGGGAGTTCCTGTTGTGGCTCAGTGGTAATGAACCCAGCAAGTATCTATGAGTATGTGGCTTCGATCCCTGGCCCCGCTCAGTGGGTTAAGGATCTGGCGTTGCCGTGAGCTGTGGTGTAGGTCGCAGGTGCAGCTTGAATCTGACGTTGCTGTGGCTGTGGCGTAGGCTGGCCTGGGAACATCCACGTGATGTGGCCCTTAAAAATAATTGGGAATCACCAGGTTTAGAGATTAATTCTAACCCCCGATTTTGCCCTCTACCATCCAGGCATGTCATCCTACATCCATAAGCCCTGGTTTCCTCATCTGTCAAGTGATGATGGTATCACCAGCCTCAGTGGTTTGTAATGTGAGTGAACAGTGGTTCCCAGCCAGGGATGACTTTGTTCCTATACCTCACGGGACGTGTAGCTGTGTAGAGGTATTTGTCATAACCGGGGAGAGGCGTTGATGAAAGGGGGTGCTGCTGGTATCTAGTGGATAGAGGCCGGGGATGCTGCTAAACACCCTATGGGGCATGGTATAGCTTCCACGACAGAGAATTATCTGGTCCCCAATGTCAGCAGTGTGGGCGCTGAGAAGCTCCGGTTCAGTGTGTAAATGTGCCACATCTTCTACAGAGGGTGGAGGCCGAGGAAACGTTTCTAATTGCCATAGAACACACAGAGCTGCCCACAATGTAAAGGCTTTCCCCAGTCTAGTCAAACAGAGTTAAATGTGGGGTGTGGAGAAGGTTGGGTAACAAGAGAGATCTATTGTTCTGTGTGAAGGGTGGTGGGGAGAGTGGCAGCGGTGCCGGAATCTCTGTGACCCACTGGGAGGAGCCAGCTGGCTGCCAGCGGTTGCCAGGGTTTTCCTATGGATAGTCCCTGCAGCGCAACGAAAGTGACTCTGTTTTCTAAAGCTGCATGTTGTTTTTTGTTTGTTTGATTGTACCTGCGGTATACAGACGTTCCCGGGTCAGGGGTTGAACCCGCACCATAACAGCAACCTGAGCCACAACAGTGACAACACTGGGTCCTTAACCCACTACACCACCCGGGAACTCCTAAAGTTGCTTGCTGTTACATTTTATGTCATATTAAGAGAACATCAAGGGTCCATATCGGTGGTTCTCAACTGGGAATGATTTGTCTCCTGAGCAAAATGTCTGGAGACATTTTTGATTGTCACAAGAGTGGGGGAGGCTGCTGGCATAGAGTGAGCAGAAGCCAGGGACACTACTAAACACCCTGCAGCACATAGGACAGCCCCTTCCTTCCTGCAAAGAATGATTTGTCCCCAAATGTCAGTAGTGTGGATATCAAGAAACCCTGGGTTACAGCAGGATGTTGTTTCTGTGTATTGTGCACGTAAAAGCCACCCAGCTCTCAGGGGGTGAGGGAGACAGGTCTGAGGGAGTAGAAAGGATGAATTCTGTTTGGACAAGTCAGGTAGTCCCTGAGGTCATTTGGGAGCCAGAAGGGAACACTGGAGGTATTTCCTTAAGTGTTCCCGGCTCTCTGTGGACCATGAGAGCATCTTAGAAAGAGTTCATCTCAGCTCTGGAGAAAAATCTGGAAAGCTGAATAACAGGCATGATTTCGAGGGTACAGAGGGAAGAGCCCTGGGCTGGGAGTTCAAGTCCTGGCTTTGTTTCAGTGAGACCAGCAAGAGTCT
>PVHT021183543.1:7205279-7231722 GCA_004024745.2 Catagonus wagneri
AGGTGGGTTCTTAACTCACTGAGCCACAAGGGGAACTCCAACTCTTGTCTTTTTAGACATAGTTACTCTGACTCTTTAATAGAGGAGCCTAGCCTGTATCTTAACCAGTTACTATCTAACGTGGTAAATGTGGTAAAAATCATACATAGCCAAATGCTCCTTAAAAAATCTGAAATCATGACAAAGTTGGGTTTGAGTACATAGTGTCTCTCAACATGGCTGAACGCTGCCAGTCTCCCCTCTCTCACTGATGGCCCTGGAACACATCAAAGCTAGCTGAGCTCCAGATGAAGGATGGCTTATATTAGGGCAATACCAAGCAGACAGATGAGTAGCTCAGGTGAACTGAAATTAGCTGAGGAACTATCAGATTCCTATCTCCTACATAGCCGCTCTGAACCAGATGGCAGTGGTGGAAACATAATTACTATTCAAACCACTGTGGGATTTTTTGGCCCCTCTGTCATCAGTCTCAGCATGCGGGCTTCAACTCATGGCCCCAAAATGTCTGCCTTTGCTCCTGCCATCATGTTTCCATTCCTGCCAGCAGTTAGAAGAAGGCTCAGGAGTTCCCATCATGGCACAGCGGAAACGAATCCGACTAGGAACCATGAGGTTGTGGGTTTGATCCCTGGCTTTGCTCAGTGGGTTATGGATTGGCGTTGTCGTGAGCTAGTGTAGGTTGCAGACACAGCTCAGATCCCGCGTTGCTGTGGCTGTGGTGTAGGCCGGTAACTAAGCTCTGATTTGACCCCTAGCCTGAGAACCTCCATATGCCGCAGGTGTGGCCCTAAAAAGCAAAAAAAAAAAAAAAAAAATGGAGGCGGGGAGAAGAAGAAGGCTCATTGCGATCTATAAGGACAGATTCTGGAAGTTACACACATTAACCTTACCCTCACCCCACTGGCCAGACCGTAGTCACCTGGTCACATCTAATTAATAAAGGAGACTGGGAAATGTAGTCTTTATTCTAGGTGTCCAAGTGCCCAACTAAACTTGAGGTTTCTGTTGTTCATGAAGAAGAAATAATGGAGTAATCCAACTGCTTTTCATTTCCTCAACTCCAGATTCATTGGGAAAGAATGAAAGGTATTTCCCCTATTCCTTGCCAAGAAGGTAGCTGGGATTTTGTGATTGTAAATTCTGGGTTTATTTGACTCCTGGGGTGGAATTAACAGGCCATCCTTTCCCAAGGTCAGAGTCTCAGATAGTGTTGGGCTAAACCACCTATGCTGGGGAACGTGGAGGATCCTGTTCTACAGCAAAGTCTCAGGCCCCAGCCCAGGTGACCCAGTCACAATCTTTGGGGATCAGGCCTGGGAATTTGCATTTTGAACATACCTCTCCAAAGGCTGAGGAACTTAGGATTCTTTTATTTGTAAAGGACAGAAAACCCCTTTGAAACTGGCTTATGAAAAAGACAACTTACTGGCTTAAGTAACTGAAAAAAATTGGCTTAAGTAATGGAAGAGCTCTAGCTTCAGGCCTGGCTGGATCATGAACCCAAATGAAGTTGCCAGATACAGTCTCTTGCCATCTCTTGGCTTTGCTCTTCAGTGTGTTGGCTCCATTCTCAGTCTTCACTTGACAAGATGGCAACCAGTAGCTCCATCCTGCCAGATACAAGTCTGGTGGGAAAGAAAGGGTCATTTCCTGGAAACTCCGCTGAAGTTCTAGCATTCATTCTGATTGAACTAACTTAGGTCATGGACCATCTCAGAAACAACCACTATCACTTAAGGAAGGCAATGCTTTGATTTTCCAGGACTGGTCACAAGTCTTTTAGGGTGAGGACATCTTTACTTGAACCATAGGAACTAGCCATGGGGAAGGGGAAGTTCCCCAGAGAAATTCTAGTGCTGTGAGCAAAAAAGGTAAGTGAATGCCAGACAGGCAAGGACAGTTGCTTTCTGTGTAGAATCTCTGGTCTAGGCTGTATACCTCCTGATGTGGTTGGCACTCTGGATTTCTTGGCACCCTTGAGGGTGGGTCCAAGTTGCCTTTTGGTCCAGATGATGAAAAGAGAACTAAGGCACCTACTCAGGAGACCACCAAAGCCACGAAGCAGACTTTGTGGATTGCTTTGTTCTCCTTCTTTGCCAACAGAAACTCATTTTGTTGGGGTGAGGAGCAACATGCCAGGCCCAGAGAATGAATTCTGATTGATCTAAGTCAGCTATGGCAATCCTGTCTCCCTTTGTCTTAGTCTTGAGGTAATCATGGGACCTAGTCCTGGCCAACAAGGTGACAGGACATGTCTGCTGAGGGCTTCTGGGAAGGATTTCCTCCTTGTTAAAAGAAAGAGAAGTTTTTTCCCCCAACCCCCTTTCTTTCACAGATATCTTCTTATAGCCTTTGGATGTTGTGACATGTGGAGCTACAGCAGCCATTTTGAGACCACAAGGAAAAGACCAAGAGAATCCTCAAGAAGTTGACTCATTGCCCTAACATTGAGATGCTAAACTATCCAGCTCTGTAACATCCTACCAGTTGATTTATTCTTACCTGAGACAATAAATGACCTTGTAATTTAAGGCCCTTTTAACTGAGTATCTAGTTATCTACAGCCCAGAGCACCCTAATGGATCCACAACAGATTTTAAGGAAAGGAATTCTGCCATTTCTCAGTGATTATTTGGTTCTAAAGCTGATCAGGCTTCTCCCACTTTGCTGTCTGGATGTTCTATTGTGATACTCCTGCCCATAATAAACATTAATAATTTATTAGGATCCTGCCACCATAGACTGAACTTTGTACTTTCCTTGTAAACCTGAAAGTTGCATGAAGCTCTTTGTAAGCATTCTTAACGCAGAGGGTAAGAGTGGTCTGGCCTAGGAGTTCCTGTCGTGGCTCAGCAGTTAATGAATCTGACTAGCATCCATGAGGACACAGGCTCCATCCCTGGCTTTGCTCAGTGAGTTAAAGATCCTGCATTGCCATGAGCTGTGGTGTATGTCGCAGACGAAGCTCGGATCCCCAGTTGCTGTGGCTCTTGTGTAGGCTGGTGGCTAGACCCCTAGCCTGGGAACCTCCTTATGCCAAGGGTGTGGCCCTAAAAACACAAAAAGACCAGAAAAAAAAAAAAAAGGAATGCACGAGGTTTATAGTGAGTGGGAGGAGTGTTATGCTTATGAGTGCCAAATATGGGGGAAAGCAGAATTGATTAAAGGAGCCTCAGACTGCAGTGCAGATCTGACAATGTCTTCATCAACACCATGGGGAGCTACAAAGCAAAGACATTTGGTTAGAGGAGCTCCATGTTGGGCGGGAATGGTCAGCCCAAGTCTCCCACCATGCTCTGTCATTGCCCGAGGGCTACTCAGACAGAGGTTGGACCTGGCTTGGGGCAGATCCCCAAGATGCTGCAGCTGGAGGCTCAAAGGGGAGCAGCAAATCCTTTCCTGAAGCTGTGTCTCTCCAGGTCTTCTGTAGGGTGCTTAGTATCTGGCCTGGCTGTGTTCAAGGAAGTCAACTTTGAGGTGACAAATCCACTTCTGCCCAGATCAGCATCAGCTTTGACAGAAGGAGTCAGAACAAGTGAGAGATTAGGCTCAATTCAGAAATTGAGTTTCATTTTTAGAAAAGTATTTTTTCCACAATAGACTATTTTCATTATAGGGAAATTGGAAATTGCACCTGTGCACAAAGAATTCAAAAAAATCTGTCATAATTCTTGCACCACTGATGAGGATGATATTAATAAGATAATAATAGCTAATATTTATGGAATGATGAGGCTATGTATAGGCTTGTTGAACCCACTTAGTGTGAATATATATGTGTTTCATAGCAATGTGTTTGATTAAAACATGCTATAAAATATAGAGCCTATAAACCACATTACTATTCTGAAATGTAAAAGATTCTAAGTTTTGAAACACTGATTTCTGATGAGATCGTAGACTTGTGCTGTCAATTCTCATGACAACTCTGTGATGTGAATGCTATTAATATCCTCATTTTATAGGTGTGTCAGAGTGGTTATGTGCGTTGCCCAGACCACCCAGCTAGGAAGTGAAAGAGTGAGGATTTGAACCCAGGCCGACGGACTCTAGAGCTTCTGTTTGAAGGAATTTTTTTGTTTGTTTGTTTCCTTTACTGTAGGACTCTCCAGAGGCTTTAATGTGCTAACATGCTCTGTAAATCTCCAGGAGAGGGCTATAGAACGCAGTAATCCCCAAACTCATAGACCGTGGAGGTCAAGATCATTTTTTGCAAGCGATCTCCCAGAACTAACTCTGAGAACCAGAGAGTCCCCTTGGAGGATATGAGGAACCTTGACCAGCCAGGAACATGAAGGGGCCAAACCCTGTGCGTGGGGCCAGGCAGGGGAATCCTTGGCAACTCCCACCCTGTCACCAACTGACTGTGTGACCTTGAGAAAAAAATCCCGATTCCTAACTTGTTAAGCAGATGACAAAACCACCTTGAGGTCTGTCATCCCACCAGCAGCATTTCATACAGCCTTTGAAGAAGAGGAGGAAGCCTAATGCATTTGAAGTAGACATTCAAAAAGAACTTCAAGGGGGTCCAGCTGGTGCCAGTTTCCTGAAAATTCTCTGAAACACCAGGCTGGGCTGGCTGAGCCGCTCGGTGTCAGGAAAGTGGGCAGGAGAAGTTCTGAATGTCCCTCGAGCTCCACAGTGCTGAGTCCCAGGTCACTTCTGACCCTTTAATAACTGAATTGGTCAAGATTTCTTTTTTGTGCTGCCCTACCAGCCTCTCTTAAGATAATTTCAGTAAGGACCAGGCTTGCCAGATTAAATTTACTTATTTCATGCACTTAAAAGAAGTTGTCTCACTGGCTTTTGAAGTTTGATTTTCTAGTTTTTTGTTTGTTCGTTTTTGTCTTTTTATGGCCGCACCTGTGGCACATGGAAGTTCTCAGGTTCGTTACTGCTGAGCCATGACGGGAACCCCATTATTATCTAGTTTTTGAAATGGTAGAAGCTAACCGAAGATAAACAAAATTCAAGCAGATTGCAGACACCCAGCGAAAGTAAGTCTCCCTCTCATCACCTTCCCGCTGCCTCCTCGGCCCTCCCTAGAGGCCTTCACTGTTACGTGTCTCCTTCCCGGTAAACTTGAGATGCGTATATTGTTGTACCTGTTGAGGTGCTTCGGGCTGCAAATGAAAAACACCCAGCCTACAGACATATGATTTGCTTGCAAGACATCTGGACGCAGAAAGGTTTTAAAGTTCATTCATTTAAGGGCTCAATGGTATCATCGGGGATCTGGGTTCTTTCTTTTTGCTGCAGCCTCCTTCAAAATATGACCTCTGGCCTTGCACCTTTGTGTCCTGATACTGGGTGAGTCAGGAGTGTGGGCAGCAGGAATATGCTGGCAGCCATTCCTCTGCCAGGACAGTAGGTGGTACTTTCACTGTGCACGGAAGAGACAGTGAGCTCCATGATCACAGCCACTGAGCCCAGACTGAATATATCATATCCCCGGTTAGCTTCTCTTATGCCCGGGGTTCCCCGGTGCTACCTGATGCCAGGGCAGGGAATGCAGGGGTGTCGAAGAAACAGCGGTCTTGATGATTACAGTTAAAATGCCTTATCTTTGCAGCTATTAGAGTTGCATGGCCCCGTGGGCACATTAAAAGTGTCGTGCAGTTGAGGAGTCCTGCACTTTTCTTTCATTCCCTGCGTGGTGGAGCTACCTCTAGGTTTATTGGAAAGCTGGGCAGGACTGAGTGATGGAATGGATATAAAAAGTGTGTGAAAGGCGAAAGTTGAGAGTGATTCTTTTTCTTTCTTCTTTTTTTTTAATGGCCCCACCCACGGCATTTGAAAGTTCTCTGGGCCAGAGACTGAATCCAAGTGGCCACGATGGGTCCTTTAACATATTGTCCCAGGCAGGGGATCAAGCCATGCCTCTGCAGCAGAGCCAAAGCCACTGCAGTCAAGCACCACAGCAGGAACTCTGACAGTGATTCTGATGAGCTTCTTGGCTTGAGCAACTAGATGTTTAGTAAGGGAGAAATAGGTTTTGGAGGGTCAGAAATCAAAAGTTCAGTTCTGACCATGTTGGAGTTCCCTGATGGCCTAGTGGTTAAGGACTCAGTACTATCACTGCTGTGGCTTGGGTAACTGCCGTGGCTCAGGTTCAGTCCCTGGCCCAGGAACTTCTGCATGCCATGGGCACGGCCAAAAAAAGCATGTTATGTTTGAAATTTCTATAAGTAACAATTGGACACGTGAGATAAGCATGTATCATCTCCAGACTTCTTGATAGGTAAATCATACATACATAGGTTATTATTTTGTACTTGTAACCAAAAGCGTCCCAACAAATACATCATATGCATATATATGTGTGCGTGTATATTAAGTATAGCTATATAGGAGTTCCCTGGTGGTTCAGTAGGTTAAGGACCTGGTGTTGTCACTGCTGTGGTGTGGGTTCAATCCCTGGCCCTGGAACTTATGCATGCTACAGATGCGGCGAGCTAAAGAATGTAAGTGTTCACATATACATCTAAATACATATACATCTCGGGAGTTCTTTTCATGGCTCAGTGGTAATGAATCTGACCAGAATCCATGAGCATTCAAGTTTGATCTCTGGCCTCACTCAGTGGGTTAAGGGTCCGGTGTTACCGTGAGTTGCAGTTTGGCTCAGATCCTGCATTGCTGTGGCTGTGTTGTAGGCCAGCAGCTAGAGCTCCAATTAGACCCCTAGCCTGTGAATTTCCACATGCCACAGGGGCCGCCCTAAAAAGACCAAAAAAAAAAAATTAAATTAAAAAATAAATATACATACATCTATCTAGATAGCTACCTATCCATCTCTATCTTTTTATTTTTATTTATTTATTTATTTTGCTTTTTAGGGCCGCACCCATGGCATATGGAGGTTCCCAGGCTAGGGATCCAATCAGAGCTACAGTTGCCAGCCTACACCGCAGCCACAGCAACGCGGGATCTGTGACCTACACCACAGCTCATGGCAACACCAGATCCTTAACCCACTGAGCGCAGCCAGAGATCGAACCCACAACCTCATGGTTCCTAGTCAGATTCGTTTCTGCTGCACCACTACAGGAACTCCTACCCATCTCTTTGGCCCTCCACTGTGGTCCCAACACCCAGCACACACATATTTGGCGTATAGTCAGCATTCATTAAATATTTGTTCAGAGAGTGAGTGAATGACTAAATGAATAAATGAAGGTAAGTGATCAGTTAATGCTAATTCATTCAGCAGATGCCCTGTAAATTAGGAAAATAAGTACCTACCTCCTTGTAGCACAGTAAGAATTAAAAACATTATGCACTGAAAGTACCTGGAGTGATGATGGCTGGTAGTGGGGTGCTGAATAAGAATGACTCTTGGCACTATTTTGTATTATTGTCATGATTATTATTTCCTTCAGGTGTTCTTGTGGCTTCCTGGTAGGATGAGGCTCCCTTGGTCCTGCTCTGATTGTACGCTCCTCTGGGAAACCTGCGGGGTCCGCCCCAACAGCTGAGTCCACTTGTGCATCCAAGCAGCTCCACTCACACCCCAGAGTCAAGAATAGGTCCTGTCCTGAGGAGACACATTCTCGGTTTCCGGCACTGCTTCTGTGGCTTGGCTTCAATCTCTTTGTAGGTCACCTCATCTGAATGCAGGGTGTCATGGACACATTATGTGGTGCCTGCCCAGTGCATGGTGATCCCTCTGTTTGAAACAAGTGTGGGCACCGCAGGAAGCCATGCTTACAACTACACGCCCCTGCCCTCCAGCCAGAGTTGACTGGGTAAGGTGGATGTCTGATGAGATGAGCCAGTCAAATCCTCTCCCCTGTGAATTTGTGATTATGATAATAGCGGTTTTTGCGGAGAGTTGCTTAAAGGAAGGGGTTGTGCACTCAGGCGCTGTAAGGGAGACATGTTTGGTCACGGGCTTCATGAAGAAGAAGACAGAGAAGGGGAAAAGAGAAGCAGAATGAAGGAATTCGTGGTAAGGGTGATAAAGGGACACAATATTGCTGCCACAATTTCTGGTGGATTTTCAGATGCTAGTTCCAGAAATGTCTGAAGCCACTGCTCTTCCTGCCTTGGTGTTTTGATGTGCTAACAGTGGTTCTCACTGGGTGATATAGTGGACACCTATTGTCTTAGCTTTTCAGGTCTGATTCTCCTTCTTCCAGAAACAGCACTTTGATTTTTCCAGGGGAGCTAGCTTTTTTACTTTCTGTCCATGGTGTTCAGCAAAGCTAATTCCACCTTCACTTTGTTCTAAACTAATCCAGTCACAGCATTTTATCCCCTGAGGGTAATAAGTGATTGGATCAGAAATGGACACATGACCCAGTTAGAATCAATGGGACGCCATTGGTTCTACTCCAGTGGGAGTCACTAAGAGCAGTAAGAAGACAGACTCTCTGGCCTTATAGTTGCTGAAAAGGCTGGAGCCACTGGTGCCATGTTGTTCCCAGGAGGAGAGGCTTACTGCTGAGATGGAGGGAATGTATCTGGGGCATCATTTTAGCCTTAGAGCTAGTTGTGCCTGAAGCTGGCACTCATCCTGGTATTTTCAGTTAAATGAGCCATCCCTTTTTGCTTAACCCAATTTTAGTTGGTTTCATCTGTCATTTACAAAGGCAATGCTTCTTACTAATACTCCTCACAGTAAGCTTCTCCTTTCACTTGAGCTAGTTAGAGTGGGTTCTGTTACTTACGATCTAAAGATGTTGAACTAGGATTAGGATTGAGCCTCCGTTCTGATGACATACTTCTATTCCTTTCCCAATGACTCTGTAGGTTTCAGAAGTTTTTTGTTTGTTTTGTTTTTGTTTTTTTGCCTTCTTTAGGGCTGCACCCATGGCATAAGGTAGTTCCCAGGCTAGTGGTAGAATCAGAGCTACAGTTGCCAGCCTACACCACAGTCACAGCAACACCAGATCTGAATCACATCTGCGACGTATACTACAGCTTACGGCAATGCCGGATCCTTAACTTATTGAGCAAGGCGAGGAACTGAACCTGCATCCTCATAGACACTATGTTGGGTTCGTAACGCGCTGAGCCATAGTGGGAACTCCAGTTCCAGAGTTTTGACCTTGGTTCCTTTTCCTGACTTTCTCTTTTGAGAATCTGCCTGGAAAAAGAGAACTGGAAACTCACATCTATCAATTTCAATTCTATCTCTGAGGAAGGGATTATAATCAGCCAGAAGTGAGATGAGGCTCAAGAAAGCAGGGCTATACGTGGAGTTCCCATCAAGGCACAGTGGTTAAGGAACCCAACTAGTATCCATGAGGATGTTGGTTCAATTCTGGCTTCGATCAGTGGGTTAAGAGTCCAGCATTGCCATGATCTGTGGTGTATGTAGACGCAGCTTGGATCTGGCGTTGCTGTGGCTGTGGTGTAGGCCGGCAGCTGTAGCTCTGATTAGACCCCTAGCCTGGGAACCTCCATATGCTGCAGTATGGTCCTAAAAAGACCAAAGAAAAAAAAAAGGCAGGGCTATACAGATGTGAAACCGAGGCTCGAACTGGTGAAGTGGCTTGCCCCAAATTATCCATGTAGTAAATAGCTGATATGGGATTTGAGCCCTGATCCGTGTGACTTCAAATCCTGGCCTTTAACCACCACCTGTACTACTCAGCAGCAAGAAAATGCCCATGTACAACCACCTGCCCATGTGATATATATGGAACATCTCTAAGTTTATGCTCTTTGACCTGCAAATCCCAAGTCAAAGTTTTTTGTTTTTTTGTGTTTTGTGTGTTTTTTTTGTTTTTTTGTTTTTTTTTTTTTTGCTTTTTGGTGCCGCGCCATGGCATATGGAAATTCCCAGGCTAGGGGTCTAATTAGAGCTGCAGCTGCCGGCCACAACCACAGCCACAGCAACGCCATATCTGAGCCATGCTTGCGACCTACACCACAGCTCATGGCAACGACGGATCATTACCCCATTGAATGGGGCCAGGGATCCAAACCAAGTGCTCATGGGTACTAGTCGGGTTTGTTAGCGCTGAGCTGCAATGGGAACTCCCAAAGGTTTATTTTAAGAACTGAAGATATACTTCACAACGTGGAGAGTTAAAACTGGAGACGACTTAAATGGGGGATCTAATCAAGTATGATATAAAAAATTGTGCAAAGAAAAGCTGTGATTATATATATTACAAGGTAATGGTTAAGGTCATAGGCTCTGGAATCAGATTCTCTTGAGTTCAAATCCTGACTCTGCTGTTTACTAACCATACACTCTTAGTCAATTTACTTGACAGCCAAGGGCTTCACTTTTTTTTTCTGTAAAATGGGTATAATAATAGTCCTCACTATAAAGCATTCTTAGGAAATATGAAATGAGTTAAAACAAACAATGCCTAGAACTATCACCGTGTAAGTAAATGCGAGTAAATGTGTCTTGAGTCTTATAACATTTTTTTGTCTTTTTTTAGGGCTGCACCTGCAGCATATGGAGGTTCCCAGGCTAGGGGTCTAATCAGAGCTGTTGCTACCGGCCTACACCACAGCCACAGCAATGCCAGATCTGAGCCGCGTCTGTGACCTACACCACAGCTCATGGCAATGCCGGATCCATAACCCACCAAGTAATGCCAGGATCAAACCCACAACCTCATGGTTCCTAGTTGAATTCATTTCTGCTGCACCACGTTGAGAATTCCAAGTCTTGTAATATTTTTATCTCCTTTGAACTAATCACATTTTTATCATCCCATTTTTCTTCCCTTTCTTTTAAGGAGAAGAATGAGAGGGTTATGCCCAGGGTTATGCAGCAGGAAAGGCTCATCTCAGAACCCAGGTATCCTGCCTCCTGAGTTCAGGGCTTGAGCACTGGGCTAGAGCCTTCCTCGTTAGCTGTGCTCGAGCCTCGCTCCGGGAATCCCCCGTCCTATGGCCTGTCGGCCTGGTTACAGCAGAGGCTGATCCGGCGTGAGAGACTGCAGTGTCTCCTCAGATGGCCTCACGGGGCACCTCGCCAGGCCCTTTTTTCCTCTGGAGCCTGGCCTCGCTCACACAGGCTGCTCTGTGAGGCTGTGGGCAGGAGGCCTCTCTGACCAGCAGTGTTCAGTTACCCCAGTGACATTCAATTGTTCCGAAGAGAAGAGGCCCGTTTTTGGCAGCCCCTAGACGTGGATTCCAGGAAGCTCTGCCTGGCTCCTTTTCTGTTTGTTTCCAGTCAGCATGTCCGCCTGTATCACTTTCCACCGGGTTGTGTAAGTCCGCCTGCCGCTCTCACCCTCTCTCTCTTGCTGTCATCTTTATACCGCTCTGAGCTCACTGCCGGTCCGGGAGGAAGACCTGGGACCTATAAGGGGAGGGGACACAAGACGCAGGGTGTGTCAGGAGGTATTTGTTCCTTCCTGATAGACCCAAATGGCAGCTTGGCTCAGTCCCAAAATTTTCAGGGATGCGTGTCTTACCAGAGACGGAAGAGCCCAGGCTCTCAGCCCTGAAAAGAGATCCCTGAGGTTTCAGCTCAGCCCTGCAGGTGAAGGGCCCTGTCTGCGTGTACCATGGTGGAGCCGCTCTACCCTCTGCCGGATTATTTTGGCGGGAGCTTGGAAAACCGAAATGGAACATACAACCCTGGAGGCAAGTGCCCAAGTTCAAATTCTGGCTCTGCCACTGACTGGCTGTGTGACTTTGGGCAAATTACTGAACCGTCTGTGGCTCAGTTTCTCTGCCTGTATATGGAGATAACAAAAAACCTCCCATATTAGACTGTAATAAGAACTGAATCAGTTAATACATGTAAAGGGCTTAGTACAATTATCACTATAATTACAATAATAACTATTATTATTGATATCTACTAGGGAGAAAAGTTCATATTTGTGCCCCAAGGAAATAGGAACAATAACATTCACTGCAGCATAATTTTTCATAGTGGCAGGTTGAAAGGCATATCTCTCAGAGTTCCTTGGTGGCCTAGCGGTTAAGGATTTGGCGTTGTCACTGCTACGGCTCAGGTTCAGTCCCTGGCCTGAGAACTTCTGCATGACACAGGTATGGGAAAAAAAAAAAATCTCTCTCTCTAGAGTTCCCATTGTGGAGCAGCGGAAACGAATCTGACTAGCATCCATGAAGATGCAGGTTCAATCCCTGGCCTCGCTCAGTGGGTTAAGGATACGGTGTTGCTGTGAGCTGTGGTGTAGGTCGCAGATGTGGCTCAGATCTGGTGTTTCTGTGCCTGTGGCATAGGCCAGCAGCTGCAGCTCTGATTCAGCCCCTAGCCTGGAAACTTCCATATGCTGCAGATGCGATCCTTAAAAAAGCAAATCAAAACAAAACAAAACCTCTCAATTGCTAAACAAATTATAGTATATCCACACTGTGGGTTTCTGGACAGCAGTTAAAAAGAAAGGGGAAAATCTATATGGCCTGATTTGAAAAGACTGTCAAAATATGATGATCGGTGACAAAAAGCAAGAAGCTGAAGGACACACGGACAGGAATATTTATGTAAGACATAAAAATGCAAAACAGTCTGTTGAGTAATGAACGTATGTAAATGCATAGGGAAAATGTCTGGGACAACACTCTCTGATGTGGTTGTCACTAGCCACATGTTGCTATTTACATTTAAATGTGAGTTCATTAAAATTAAATAAAATTTAAAAATTTAGGGACACCAGCCATACTTCAAGTGCTCAATAGCCACATGTGGCTAGTGGCTATTGTACTAGACAATGCAAATACGCCACTGCAGAGCTTTCTATTGGATGGTGCTGATCTAGATGGGTGAAAAAGAGAAATTGACAATAGCAGTTACCTTGGCATGAAAGGAGCAAGGATTGCAGGGTATCATTTATTCTTTTTTTTTTTTTCTGGCCACACCTGTGGCATGCAGAACTTCCCAGACCCGGGATCAAACCCAAGCCACAGCCGTGACCTGAGCCACAGCAGTGACAACACCAGATCCTCAACCTGCTGAGCCAGGAGGGAACTCCTATCATTTATTCTTTTAACAGATGTTTATAGAGCGCTTACTCTGTGCCAGGCACTGCCCTCACACTGGCACCACAGCCTTGAGTAAGACATAGCTGCCTTCCAGGAGTTTTCATTCCAGTGGCTGGTATGTCAAGTGGAAACTGGTGCTTTGGTGAAAAATAGAGCAGGTGCAGTGGATAAACAATGCTGGCAGATGGCCTGGGGTGATCATTAAAGACATTTTTTACATTTACCTGCATTTTTTTTTTTTTTTTAATGAGGAGACTGCCTTACTTGTGTAATTAAAATTTGTAAAAGGAAACAAAAGCACCTCAGCCCTGGAGAGAAGAAGCCTGGATTCCTGCCCCTGCTCTGTGCTTAACCCGTGTGCCCTGTGCCTCGTGACTTAAGCTTTCTGGTCCCCCATTTCTGTATCTCCATGTGCATTAGATAGGGGCTCTGAGACCCCACCAGCCCCTCCATCCTGTGGTTGGCTGTTTTCACAACTCTCTTCATCTGTCCAAGAAGCCAATGGACCACTGCAGTCCTTTGGAAATGTTAATGTGTAAAACCAGGCAGGACCCTGTTGCAAGAGTCACAGCAAACCAACGAGGAAGAGGACAGAGAAGAGGAGGAGGATGGAGAGGAGAAGGGGGGAGGCAGGGAGGTCCCCTGCAGTCAGCCTGACTCTCCAGCAAACTTCGCCTGGGAGCTGATTCTACACACCCAAATTAAATCAACACGGAGTTCTTATTATAGTAGTGCAGACAGACACTTTAAAATAATAGCTAACAGGAGTTCCCGTTGTGGCTCAGTGGTTAACGAATCCGACTAGGAACCATGAGGTTGTGGGTTCGATCCCTGGCATCGCTAAGTGGATTAAGGATCTGGCGTTGCCGTGAGCTGTGGTGTAGGTCGCAGACGCGGCTCTCATCCTGCGTTGCTGTGGCTGTGGCGAAGGCCGGCGGCTACAGCTCCTGTTAGATCCCTAGCCTGGGAATCTCCATATGCCACGGGTGCGGCTCTAGATAAAGGCAAAAAAGACAAAAAAATATAAATAAATAAAATAATAGCTAACATTTGCTGAGATTGACTATGCCGCAGGCACCCTTTATGTGGATTAACTCATTCATCCTCATGACAGATCTATGGAGGTCAGTACAGTTTATCAACCCCATTTTACAGATGAAACAACTGAGGTTCCAACATGATAAATAACACTTGATTGCTAGGTGGAGAGGCTGGGCCTTAACCCAGGAGTCTTAACCACCGTGTTTCAGCACCTGTTGCTTTTATCAACTGGAACATGAAACAGAAGAAGTAAAGGCTTTCGCTTGTTGAAAGGAGTCCGGGCATGTAATCTGTGGGCCTAGACCAAGTGGGGATTAATTAATTGAGGGTACCGGGTCTTCTTTCTTCTGTCCTTGCCAACCGTTCCCCAAAAGCCAAAGGAACCCTACGTCGGATCCTGTCTCTCCGCTCGGAAACTCCCAGGGCTCCTGCCTCATTCGCAGTAGAAGCCTTTCTATGATCAACAAGGCCTTCCGTGATGGCCCCAACCCACACTACCTCTGGCCTTGTTCCTCCCGCTCCCCTCACGCCACTCCAGCCACATCAGCCTCCTCTCTGCTGCTCTGACTCAGCAGTGGGGTTCCTTCCCTGGGCGCGTGTGTGAGCTGTAACCTCCCAGCAACCTTCCACCTTCCTGGTGGAGGTGAGGTCTGAGCTGAGCCTGGAGGCAGAGGAAAGCCCTGCTTCAGAGCGTAGGAAAGGGAGGGGAGATTTCCAGGAAAAGAGGTGTGTGGGTGCGTGTGTGTGTGTGTGTGTGTGTGTGTGAGAGAGAGAGAGAGAGAGAGAGAGAGAGAGAGAGAGAGAGAGAGAGAGAGAGAGGGGGAGGGAGGGAGAGGGAGGGAGAAGGAGGGAATGACTATGGCTCATTCAAGGGACATAAAACCAGAGAGGTCCGTGTTCCTGAGAAAAGAAACTGAGTGTAAAGTGGTGAGGAGGGGTGAGAGAGGTAGCTGGGGACCAGTTCCTGCAGGTCATGGCAAATGTAAGAGTATTTGGGTTTTCTCTTGCGGGCAGTGGGGAGCTATGGAAGAGTTTGAGCAAAGGAAGGACACACTTGAACTTGCTTTTCCCCAGCTCACTCAGTCCTTCCTGGGGGCTCTTTGCTGTTCATGACTTGCCACCTTATATGGCTACAGGTAACCCTCCATCAGGAACTCAAATAATGTATATATAAAATGTCTTTTTCCTTCTTGAGGTTTATGTTTGTGTGCATATTAACTTTTTTTGGCCGCGCCTACATCATGTGGAGGTTCCTAGGCCGGGATCAAACCTGTACCACAGCAGGGACTGGAGCTACAGCACTGACAACACTGGATCCTTAACCCGCTGAGTCACAAGGGAACTCCATGTACACATTAATTTTTTTTTTGTCTTTTTGCCTTATCTATGGCCACACCTGCGGCATATGGAGGTTCCCAGGCTAGGGGTCTAACAGGAGCTGTAGCTGCCGGCTTTCACCACAGCCACAGCAATGCGGGATCCGAGCCGCGTCTGCAACCTACACCACAGCTCACGGCAGCACTGGATCCTTAACCCACTGAGCGAGGCCAGGGATGGCACCTGCAACCTCATGGTTCCTAGTTGGATTCATTAACCACTGAGCCACGACGGGAACTCCTACATATTAATTTTTTATTTTATTTTGTTTTTTTAAGGCAGTTTTAGGTTTGGGAGGTACAGAGATTTTCCACTTACTCCCCGTCTCCACACATGGGTAGCTCTGCACGTTGTCAAAATTACTCACCAGGTGCATTTTTCTTTTTTTTTTTAAACCAAGGGTGAACCTACATGGACATATCATAATCACCCAAAAGTCTGAGTTTACCTTGGGCTTGTACATCCACTCTTGTACATTCTCTGGGTTTGGAGAAATGTGCCGTGATGTCCATCCACCATTATAGCATCACAAAGAGTATTTTCACTGCTCTCCAAATCCTCTGTGTACTGCCCGCTCATCTTCCCCCTGCCCCCCCGTCCTTGGTCCTTATCTCATCTCCATAGTTTTGCTTTTTCCAGAATGTCGTATAATTGGGATCATGCAGTAGGCAGCCCTTTCACCTTTGCTTCTTTCACCCAGTAATATGTGTTTAAGGTTTCTGCTCTTGGGCTCTCATAACTGATGCTGCTCTGACCATTCGTGTCCAGGTTTTTGTGTGGACACATATTTTCAGCTCTTTTGAGTGTATACCTCAGAGTGAAACTTCTGGGTTCTGTGGTAATTCTGTGTTTCGCTGTTTGAGGAACTATCAGATTGTTTTCCAAGGTGGGTGCCGCCGTTTTAAATACATTCCCACCAACAGTGTGTGATGGCCCCAATTTTTAAAACCCTTTTATACCATTTGTTTTGCAACTACGTGAGCATAGATGGAGAAGGAGGTGAAGAAAGGGGGGAATAGGATGACCAGACTGGGTCAGAGAGGAAGACTGGTACCTGACCCCGCAGGGCCCATAGGCCTCAGTGAGGAATGGAATTTGGCTGTGTGTTTTTTTTTGGGGGGGGGGGCAGCTCTTGGAAGCTTTGAAGCAGGGAAGAAGCATGAACTGATTCGCATGTGCGTGTATGTATGTGTGTGCTTTCATTGTTTTGATGCTTAATTCCTGAACTGATAATGACTCATATGGTTCCCTGCCCCTGCAACAGGTAACTGCTGTTTTACTTTTTTTTTTTTTTTTTTTTTTGTCTTTTTGCCTTTATGTAGAGCTGCACCCGGAGGTTCCCAGGCTAGGGATCTAACAGGAGCTGTAGCTGCTGGCCTTCGCCACAGCCACAGCAACGCGGGATCCGAGCCACATCTGCAACCTACACCACAGCTCACGGCAACGCCGGATCCTTAACCCACTGAGCAAGGCCAGGGATCGAACCCGCAACGACCATGGTTCTTAGTCGGATTCGTTAACCACTGAGCCATGAAGGGAACTCCTGCTGTTTTACTTTCATACCTGTCCGTTTAGAGCGTTTTTTTGAATAGATATGCAAATGCAAACATGTAGTCTGGTTTTCCTGCTGTTTTTATACAAGGTAGATGTCATCACACTTTTTATTTCACATAACAATGTGTTTTAGAGACTTTTCCATAGCAGTATGTAGAAGCTTCAACTTTCTGTTTTGGTTTTTCTTTTTTTAACTACTGCGTAGTGTTCTGTCATTTGATGTATCACTATTTATTTTACCACTTTCTTCTTAGTGGACAAGAGATTGCTTTTCTTTTCTTTTACTTTTCTTTTTTTTTTTTTTTTGCCAGTATGAACCATGTTTTTGTTGTTGTTGTTGTTTGTTTGTTTTTGTCTTTTCGGCTTATCTAGGGCCGCACCCGCAGCATGTGGAGGTTCCCAGGCTAGGGGGCTAACAGGAGTTGTAGCTGCCGGCCTACACCACAGCCACAGCAACGCAGGCTCCAAGGCGCGTCTGCAACCTACACCACAGCTCACGGCAACACTGAATCCTTAACCCACTAAGAGAGGCCAGGGATTGAACCCACAACCTCATGGTTTCTAGTCAGATTCATTAACCACTGAGCCACGACGGGAACTCCTGAACCATGTTTTTGATAAATAATTTTATACAAATGTCATCTCACACATGAAGAATTCAGTGGGTTAATGATCCGGCATTGCCGTGAGCTGTGGTGTAGGTTGCAGACGCGGCTCGGATCCCGCGTTGCTGTGGCTGTGGCGAAGGCCGGCAGCTACAGCTCCTGTTAGACCCCCTAGCCTAGGAACCTCCATATGCCGCAGGTGCGTCTCTAGATAAAGGCAAAAAGACAAAAACAAAACAAAAAAAAAGAATTATTTGTAGGACAAATTACCGGAACTGAACTTGCTGAATCAGAAAGATAAATGCATTTATCATTCTGATAGGTTTTGCTCAGTTGCCTTTCAGAGAGGTTGGGCCAGCTTATATCTGACCAGGAGTTACGAAGGTTTCTTTTACCTCAAACTCTTATCACTCAGCCTGTTTTCATGCTTCTGGAACTTTGCCGGTGTGATAGATGGCACGTGGTGGTTCCTGTAGTTTTAATTTGCACTTCTTAGAATGAGAGAGGCTAAGCATCTTTTCATATGCTTAATGGCCATTTGCGTTTCCTTTTCTATGAACTATCTGTTTATGTCCTTTGTTCATTTTTCTATTGGGTTTTGTCTAATTTTCTCATTTGTCTGCATGAGCTCTTCTTACATGAAGGAGAGTAGCTCTTTGTGGGATGAGTTGCAAGAATTTTTCTTGTCATTTGTGCTGTGCATATGGTGGGGGTTTTTTCTTTCTTTTTACCATAAGTTTGTATTTTCTTAAATGTAGTCAAATTTACCAGATGTTTCTTTTCTGGCTTGTGGACTTTGAATCTTAGTTAGAAAGACCTCTTTCAGTTCCTGTCGTGGTTCCGCGGAAATGAATCCAACTAGGAACTATGAGGTTGCAGGTTCGATCCCTGGCCTCGCTCAGTGGGTTAAGGATCCGGTGTTGCAGTGAACTGTGGTGTAGGTCACAGATGCGGCTCAGATCCTTTGTTGCTGTGGCTGTGGTGTAGGCTGGTGGCTACAGCTCCAACTGGACCCCTAGCCTGGGAACCTCCATATGCCGTGGGCATGGCCCTAAAAAAAAAAAAAAAAAAAAAGAACGCCCTCTTACATATTTTCTTTTAATATTTAGTTTCACTATTTATATGTTTTAAATTCAGTCAAAAAGTTATCCTCCTGTATGTCTCATCTTATAGCTTGCTGTTTACTCAAATTATTGTTACTGGAGTTCCTATGTGGCTCAGCAGGTTAAGGATCTGGCATTGTTACTGCAGTGGCTTGTGTCACCACTGTGGCAGGGGTTTGATCCCTGGCCTGGGAATTTCCACATGCCCTGAGCGCAGCCAAAAAAAAAAGGTATTGTTAATACATAGACAAGCTTTCATTGTTGCACAGTATGCTATCATGCGACTGATAAAACCACAGTTTATTCGTCTGTTCCCCTAGTAATGGAATTTAGATTGCTTGAATTTTTTTACTGTTAAACGCAATGCTTCAAGGAACACCCTGTATATATCTATTTATGCTCACTTGCCAGAATTTCTTTGGAGTGCATATCAACCTCTAGATGTAAAACAGTGTCTGATTCTGGTTTTAGTTTACACTTCCTTGGCATTTTCTCATATGTTTATGGGCCCCTTGGGTTACCTTTTCTCACAGAAATGCCTTTTCAAACCCTTTAGTCCTTTTTCATTGGGGTGATTGTCTTTTTATTACTGATCTATAAGAGTTCTTTATAAATTTTGGATATAGCCCCTTTGTTATATTGGTTGTATCTTTTCCAGCTTGTCATTTGTCTTTTCTCTTTGTAAGGGCTTTTGTCATTGAGGAATAATCCATTTTGATGTAATCTAATAGATGAATCTTTTTTCTTGATAGTTTGTGCTTTTTGTGCCTGGTTTAGAAAATCCCTTTCTTTCCAAGGTCCTATTGGTATTCCTCTATATGTGCCTTTAATCATTTTAAAGAAAAAAATTCTTTTGAAATCTAAATGATGCCAAGGGAGACAGCTGCTTTTATGTTCCTTGAAATGGGGTATGGGTTAAGAAAAGGGAAAAACAGCTCCAAACTCTGCATCCTGTGGCCTCTAGCTCAGGGCAATATTGCATTTGCTCTCATATGGGCTGACTGATTATGGCCAGGCTCTGGGTTGTTAAGACCCTAAACTCAGATTTTCTCTCACTGCCTTTGATCAACATTCCTCATTCCTGTCTGTGACCCTGGGGCTTAGCTGCGGTCACAGCTCTGCCCCCTGCCCCCTTTACTCTGCTCAATGTAATGCTGCTGGTTCAGAGGATAGGAGGGGGAGAAGCAGACACAGCTGTTTTCGCTTCTTGAGACCATGACAATATCTGATTGCTCCAGACACCTGCCACAACATAATGTCCTTGGCTAATGGGCTTTCCCTGTTGCCAACATGGGCGGCCTTTCCTCCAATCTGTGGGTGATATTTGGAGCCCTGACCATCTCTTGGGAGTTGGGATGTTTTTCACCCCAGCAGAGAATGAACTGAACCCAGCTTTGGAATGTCAGCATTCTGTTCAGGAGCTGGGCTGGCAGGGGCAGCAGGTGGCTTGGAGATGAGAGTACTTTGACCTTCCCACCAGAACTTCCCAGCAGCTTCGCCATCTAGGGTCATTTTAGGATATTCCTGGGCCTCTGGCATTGTTACTCTGCAAGGCCTCATCCACAGCCTATTAAGCATAACAAAATGCATCCCCATAGCCTAGTAGATGTGACGAGTTGTAATCACGTTGAGTTCAGAGGCTGGTAAATATGACGAGTTGTAATCAGGTGAGTTCAGAGGCAGGTAACCAGTTGACCTAACATTATATTTTTGTAGACATTTTAATTAAACACTGATTAATTTTTTACAGTTTCCTTTTTGTACGTTGGAATCTGTGTAAGTCTCAAACATCACATGCACTTGAAATGTTTAAAGACTCTGGGCTCTGGCCTATGGTGTCCATTGATAAAACTGCCCAGCCCCCAGCTTTCTTTTGTAAGATGAGATTTGCCAAGCCCACGGCAGCCCTCAGAATCCCCAAGCACTTGCCAAGCGTTCTCCTGTATATTAAATCGTGAACTGCTTCCAAATCGTCCTCCTGTATGTGTCATCGAGGGATATTTGCAGAGACTCTTTTGTCTTCTCAGCAGAGTCAAGGAAGTGTTTGCTGGGCTCCATTCATCTGTGTAAAATCTTGGAATGTGTTCTGAACCCACTCCTACATATAAAATCATGAGATATTTCCGGAATACCATCTTGTGTGTACAGTCACGGCCTGTTTGCACTGCCCTTTCCTCTGTGGGAAATCAAAGAATATTTACAGAACACCCTCCTATCTATAGCATCATTAACTGCCTGCCGAGTTTCCTATGTTTGGTACCATGGAGTGTTTACAGAGGCTCTGTGTTCCAGGTGAAATCTGGGAAATGAATCCCTCCTCCAGGTAGAATCAGTCATTGTTTGCAGATCCCTTTCCAGGATCACCAGCAGTTTGCAAAACACTTTGGAAAATCAAGGGACATTTATACAGCCCTTTTCTGTCTATAGAATTACATAATATTTGTAAGTCTCTTTTTAGGTATAAAATCATCCACAGTTACAGAGCACTCCCTGTGTGTAGAATTTTAGGGTGTTTTGATCAGCTTTTCCTTCCAGTATATAGATTTATGAACCGTTTTGGAGAAACATTCTTTTTTTTAGGATTTATTTATTTAAATTTTATGGAGTATAGTTGATTTACAACATTCGTTAATTTCAGATTTACAGCAAAGGGAATCAGTTGTACATATACAATTTTTCATATTTTCTCATATAGGTTATGAGGAACACGTAGAATATATGTAGAATCATGGAATGTTGGCAGAACCCTTTTTTTGTGCTAGAATTTTGTACTGTTTGCAGAACATCTGCTTCTATCAAGTCATTGAATGTTTGCAGATCCTCTTTGCTTATCATTATGGAATGTCTACAAAGCTTCCTCATCTGTTATAGACTCAAGGAGTGTTAGCCAAACCCCCTTCTGTGTTTAATCATGGAGCGTTGACTGAGCCCCCCAAGGTGTGGAATCATACAATGTTACTAAGCACACTCCTCAGTGTAGAACTTACAGTGTTTACTCTCATCCCCACTTACGTATTAGAGAGAAGAGATACAAAGGGTTGTGGCCAGGTCAGGGAGAGTATTGAAGATTAGGCTTCCTTCTGTAAGCTATAGAGAGTCACTAAAGTTTTTTTTTTGTTTTTTTTTTCAGGGCTGCACCTGTGGCATATGGAAGTTCCCAGGCTAGGGGTCAAATTGGAGCTGTAGCTGCCTGCCTGCACCACAGCCACAGCAACGTGGGATCTGAGCTGCATCTGCGACCTATGCCGCAGCCTGAGGCAAAACAGGATACTTAACCCACTAAGTGAGGCCAGGAATTGAACCTGCATCCTCGTGGATACTGGCTGGATTTTTAACCCACTGAGCTACAGTGGGAACTCTGAACATTTTTTTTTAATGATTGGCTTTTGAGGGGTATTTTTTGTTTTCTCAGTTGAATTCATAAATAGTTTTATTTATTAATTTATTTAGCTAGTATTTATGAATAATCTACCATGTGCCAGGCCCCGAGTAGTCACAAAGTTTGCAAAGATGAAAAAGAGACATTTCTTTGCCCTCAAGGAAATGTGTAATTTAGACATAACTATCACATAATTCATAAGAAACCAGCTGTCTTGGCGAAGATGCCGGTCTCCTCGTTTGTGAATGAGAGTGGTAATAGTACCTACCTCAAGATGTTGTTGTAAGGATTAAGTACATTTCTATTCATCTAGTGCTTAGAAGAGTGCCTGACGCAGAATGAATGCTATTTAAGTGCTTGTTTGATTATGTACACACACCCGAACATACATCCACATGTACGTATGTACATATAAACCAGTGGGCTCTATTAGTGCTCTAATAGAGGTGTCTGCGGTTGTTCCGCACAGGAGAATTCTATGTCAGGATTTACTTCAGGAAATAGAAACTATTCCAAGTATTTTAGTCAAAAGAAAATTTGATACAGGATTTAAGTGCTTGCAAAGTCACCATGAGGGCTGGAAGAGTTGTCAGAGTGACCATTTTAGACTTTCAGGGGTTTTTGTTTTTTGTTTGTTTGTTTGTTTTTTTGGCTTTTTATCTTTTTGGAGTCATACCAGCGGCATATGGAGGTTCCCAGGCTAGGGGTTGAATTGGAGCTGTAGCCACTGGCCTACGCCATAGCCATAGCAACGTGGGATCCGAGTCACATCTGCGACCTACACCACAGCTCACAGCAACGCCAGATCCTTAACCCACTGAGCGAGGCCAGGGATCGAACCCTCAACCTCATGGTTACTAGTCGGGTTCGTTAACCACTGAGCCACGGTGGGAACTCCTGGACTTTCAGTTTTAAGGTTCCTCCACCATGCCATGTTCCAGAGGTCACCAAGCTGCTCCTGCCATCATCACTGCCACATCCTACTGCCTTGCACCCTCCAAACTGGGGACTAGGTAGTGGACTCCACTGCCCATCCTCCTCCCATTTGCCAAGTCTGGCTGGTCAGCTGCCACAGCCACAGGAAGATGGCCATAGCCTCCCTTCCACCCTTCAGATCTCATGCAAATACATCTAATTGACAACTTAATTTACCACTGACCTCCTTGCTGCAGGTTGGCTGGGGAATTTCATTTTAAGCTTTTGAGACTCTTCCAAATAGAAGGAGAATGAAATAGAGGTCGAGAGCATCCATCCAAGTATCCAGACCAAGAATTCTGGGAGAGTACATGATGTGATGGGGAAAAATATTTGAGCTGGATATTAAAGGATGACAAGAAAGGACAACAGCTACAGCAACACGGGATCCAAGCCGTGCCTGCAACCTTCACCACAGCTCACGGCAACGCCGGATTCTTAACCCACTGAGCAAGGCCAGGGATTGAGCCCACAACCTCATGGTTCTTAGTTGGATTCGTTAACCACTGAGCCACAAAGGGAACTCCATCTGAGTGCTTTTTAAATGGGTGTATTTGGTTTTAAAATTCAACGAGCTATATACACTTGTGTTATATGTTTCTGTATGTATGTTATATTTCAATTAAAAATAAAACGAAACATGGAATTCTGGCTCAGTGGAACTGAATCTGACTAGCATCCATGAGGACGCAGGTTTGATCCCTGGCCTCATTCAGTGGGTTAAGGGTTTGGCGTTGCTGTGGTTGTGGTGTAGGCTGGCAGCTGTAGCTCCGATTCAACCCCTAGCCCAGGAACCTTCATATGCCACAGGTGCAGACTAAAAAGATAAAATAAATAAATAGTAGAAAAACCTCAGCAGGTAGAAAACTGGGGGATAAAAAGAATGGCAGGCCAGGACTAGACAGATTCAGGGCTCAAATCATGTCAGTAGGACTCAGTTTCTCTTTGTTGCTTGCACCTAGTTTCTCTCCATGTGCTGGCTTGATCACCAGGCTCCACATGTTGAGAAAATGGCTGCCATTGCTCCAGCCTCACAACCTTTCATGTTTATGTCTTGCATAAAAGAGAAAGTTGGTTTCCCCGGAAGTGCAAATTTAAACATCTAGGAATTGAGTCTCTGACTAGTCTGCCGAACTTTGAACCAATCACTTTTACCAAAGGAATACAGTGTTCTCACTGACCAGCCTGGCTCACCTAATGAGTTTGGAGGCAGAAATGGAGTCCACAGCCCCAGAGAACCCAAAAAGGTGAAAGCAAGATTAGGAGGAGAATGAAGCTGTTGCAGAAGTGAATGGATATTAAGTAGCTAAAAAGGGTTAATAAATACCTGGTAGCCAGACTTCTCTTCCTCCTCCTTTTTTAGCATTTAGAAAAGCTAAAGTACCTCATTTGGTACTTGATATGAACATGTGTTGAATGAGAGAATCACTTCTATCAGCTAATATTCCCCAGGAGCAGATCTGTCACGTCTTGGGCCCTCCTGTCCAGATAGACTAGACAGTGTCAGAATTTAGAAAAGGGATATAAATCGCTGTTTTGATTGCAAAGCCATTGCCCTCTATAGAATCAGTGCTCTTGGAGAACTTGTGCTGACTTTTATGCCAGTTGCTCATATCTTACTGTTTCTTCAGAGGGGCTTCCTGGCGGAGAGACAGCCCTGGAAAAGTCTCGTCATAGTAACTGTGGGCGAGGCAGGAAGTCATGAGAACCTTTGTTCACTGCTGCGGGAGTGTGGGCTGGCACACTCATTTTGGAGAACAATTTGGAAATGGCCAGTTAAGCAGAAGATGTGCATATGCTACTACTCAGCAAATGTACTCTCTGGAGAAACTCTTGCCCTGCTGCACAGCATACATACAGAGGGGCACTGTTCTAGGTCCTACTGTTGCATAACCAACTACCCCAGACTTAGTGGTGTAATAGTAACCATTTTATTACTCTCATGGATTTGGAAAGGGCACCATGGGGACTGCTTGTCTGGGGCTTCGCCTAGGAAGGCTTGAAGGTGGAGGATGACTTGACGGTTGGGGGCTAGACTTAAAGATTTACTCTCTTGTTTCTGGTGATCGATGCTGGCGGTCAGCTGGGACTTCTGCTGGGCGCTTGACCAGAGCACCTGCACGTGGCTTTTCCATGTGACCTGGGCTCCCTCGCAGTGTGGTAGCTAAAGGCTCCTAAGGTGGGTGTTCCAACCAACAAGTCAGAGGTGCATTTCCTTGGAAGTTGTGCCTTGTCATTTCCACCTCTTTTTATTGGCTGTAAGTGATTCGCAATCCCACCCAGATTCAAAGGAGGGGAAAACTTCCAGAAGAACACGGGGATGAAAAGATTGTTGAGGCTATCTTTGTAAAAGACATTCTGCCAGGAGTTCCCGTCGTGGCTCAGCGGTTAACGAATCTGATTAGGAACCATGAGGTTGTGGGTTCGATCCCTGGCCTTGCTTAGTGGGTTAAGGATCCAGTGTCGCTGTGAGCTGTGGTGTAGGTTGCAGACACGGCTCGGATCCCACGTTGCTGTGGCTGTGGTGTAGGCCAGTAGCTACAACTCCAACTAGACCCCTAGCCTGGGAACCTCCATATGCTGCGAGTGCGGCCCTAGAAAAGACAAAAAAAAAAAAAAAAAAAGACATTCTGCCAGAGAGGTTCATTGCAGCAGTGTTTGTGCTGGGCTACCATCCCTTATCCAAACCCCTTGGGGGAAGATGTTTTTGAAATTTAAAAAACTCTTAGGAGTTCCTATCGTGGCTCAGTGGTAACGAATCCAACTAGTATCCATGAGGACACAGATTTGATCCCTGGCCTCGCTCAGTGGTTTAAAGATCCAGTGTTGCTGTGAGCTCTGATGTAGGTCCCAGATGTGACTCAGATCCCTCGTTGCTGTGGCTGTGGCGTAGGCCGGCAGCTGTAACTCCGATTTGACCCCTAGCCTGGGAACTTCCATATACCACAGGTACGGCCCTAAAAAGACAAAAATAAATAAATAAATAATTCTCAGAATTTTGAAAGGTAATATGGTACATACATTGAATATTTCTGTAACACCCCTTGAGAGTAATGGGTTAGCCTGTAAGGAAAAATTTAAATATTTCCACAGTGAAACATGAATATTCACAATAAGTGTGATAAAGATTATAGATAGCTTTCTGTCTATTGAGGTCAAGTTTTGCCCTAAAGAAGTTCACGTCAGGCCAGGTTTTGCTGGAAAATACATCATGGATTTTAGATTTTGTTTTATTTTATTTTATTTTTGTCTTTTTAGAGCCACACCCACGGCGTATGGAGATTCTCAGGCTAGTGGTCGAATCGGAGCTGTAGCCACCGGCCTACACCACAGCCACAGCATCGCCAGATCTGAGCCACGTCCGCGACCTACACCACAGCTCACGGCAATGCCAGATCCTAACCCAGGCGAGGCCAGGGATCAAACCCAAAACCTTAGGGTTCCTAGTCAGATTCGTTTCTTTTTTTTTTTTTTTT
>PVHT021183543.1:7236419-7285508 GCA_004024745.2 Catagonus wagneri
AAAAAAAAAAAAAAAAAAAACAGCAACAAAAAGGGAGTTCCCGGCGTGGCTCAGTGGGTAACGAACTAGCATCCATGAGGACAGGGATTCGATCCCTGGCCTTGCTCAGTGGGTTAAGGATCCAGCGTTGCTATGAGCTGTGGTGTAGGTCACAGACTCATCTGAGATCCCGAGTTGCTATGACTGTGGCTTAGGCTGGCAGCTACAGCTCCAACTGGACCCCTAGCCTGGGGACCTCCATATGCCACAAGTGTGGCCCTAAAGACAAAACCAACAATAAAAACAACAAAACAAACAAACCAAACAATCAATGCCTTGTTAGTTCAGGTGGGAAGGCCTCCCCGTTTCTTTTCCCCGTGGGTCAGGGGAATTCCTCGCTTACTAGCCTAGGGCCGAGGAGGACTTTTGTTGCCTGAGTCAGCTTGATCTCCACCCACCCCTTCCTAATTGGAGCCCACTGGGGTGTCAGCCAGAAGGCCTCGGCCCTCTCTCTCCCTGTTCCAGCAGCTTAGAGGTCCCCGTAGCCCTGAGACCTTCCCATCTTGCATCACTCTGAGGAGGTCAGTCCTCTCGGTGTCACTTACAGATGTGGAATGATGGAGGGCAGGGGTCCAACAGGTGCATCTGAAACCAGTTAGAGGCCACCGTGGCCTTGGTCACAAAGCAGAGGCACCTCCTCCCCCAGCCTCCTACCTTTCTGTCTCTTTGGCAGAGTCACACTTTCCTGCTCTGCTATTCAAAGTCAACTTCCTCAAGGCTTGGCCCCAGGCACTGCCTCTCTTCCTCTGAACCAGCAGCCCGCAGACAGTATCGAGGTGTGGTTTTAATTTGCGTTTTTCAAAAGACAAATGCAAGCAGCTTTTCATGTGCTTGCTTATTGGCCATTTGGATATCTTCTATGAACACCTCTTCAAGTCTTTCCCTTTTTTTTTTTTCCTTATTAGATTGTTGGTCTTTAAAGTGTATGTGTGTGTGTGTTAAACAGTATTCTGGATATGAGTTCTTTGCCAGATTTATATTTCTTCCACTGTACAGCTTATTCTTTTCCTTAATGGTGACTTTTGATGAAGAGAAATCCTTATTTTAATGTAGCCCAACTTATCAGATTTTTCCTTTTTAGTTGTATTTGTGTCTTTGATGAGTCTTCACCTACCCCAGGGACAGGAAGATATTCTTCTATGTTTTCATCTAAAAGCTTTTTTGTTTTTTTGTTCATTTTTAGACTTACAATCCCCCTCGAATTGATTTTGTGGATAGTGTGAGGTGGGAGTGATGAATCTTTTTATTTTCTCATGTGGAAATCCAGTTGACCTAGCACTAGTACAGTTAAACCAAACAGTACATGGTGGAATATGTGTATTCATTGTACCATTCTTTCAACTTCCCAAAAGGCTTAAAAGTATTTTAAAGATTTCCCATCGTGGCTCAGTGGTAACGAACCCGACTAGGATCCACAAAGATGTGGGTTTGGTCCTGACCTTGCTTGGTGGGTTGGGGATCCGGCGTTCCTGTGAGCTGTGGTGTAGGTCACAGATGGGGCTCGGGTCTGGCATTGCTGTGGCTGTGGTGTAGGCAGGCAGCTGTAGCTCTGATTCGACCCCTAGCCTGGGAACTTCCGTATGCCGCAGGTGTGGCCATAAAAAGAAAAAAATTGTGTAAGAAATTTAAAAAAAATTTAAATCCGGAAAAATAACAGTCCAGTTGGAGAGTGTACAGGTGCTGCTTATACTAGTCTCTGAACTTTTCTGTATGTTTGAAAATATTTTTTATTTATTTATTTTTTTAGAGTCACACCCGCAGTATATGGTAGTTCCCAGGCTAAGGGTCGAATTGGAGCCGCAGCTGCCTGCCTACACCACAGCCACAGCCAACAACAGATCCAAGTCAAGTCTGCGACCTATACCACAGCTCACAGTAACACCAGATCCCTGAACAACTCACTGAGCAAGGCCAGGGATTGAACCCACATCCTCATGGACTAGTCAGATTCGTTTCCACTGTGCCACAATGGGAACTCCCTGAAAATATTTTTTAAAGACCGGGTTGTGGGGTGCTTTGTATGACTCAAACGACAGTAGTTGCAAGTCAGACTATTCCAGCTAGTTTGAGATTTCTGGTCCGGGCCTCACCTCTGCTATCTCACTTACTCTGCATCATATCCCTGTGGGGCAGATAACATTGGGCCCGTTTCACAAGTGATAGAAGCTCAGAGAGTTAAGTGACTTGCCTGAGGTCACACAGCCAGTTGAAACCAATCTAAGACTTGAACTCACATCTCTCCGAGTCAAAATTATTTGCTTTTCGGTTGTTTAAGCCTCTTTTCTTCCATCCCATTTCTTAAGGGTATTGATCAGCTGAGAGCCTGTATGCATGTATTACTCACATCCTTACAACAACCTGATGCAGTTGTTGCTGATAATATCTGCCCTTTTACAGAGAGACAGAGAGGTTAAGTAACTTGCTTAAGGTCGCTCCGCTAAGAGTGGAAGAGACAGGGGTCAAGAAACCAGGACACTGGCTCCAGAGCCCTCATTTACAGTCAAAAAAGACACTGTTAAAAAGTATAAATCACTTTAGGAATACAAAGCAGGATTATCATTGGTTCTCACAGAATCCCTGCAAAGTCCTTTCTTCTGCTGACTGTTTTGGCATTCCAAGGGGACACTTGCCTCCCCCAGGTCAGCTAGCAGCTTCTTGAAGGTGGAGCAGCTTCTGCTGCCACTCACCATGAGTCTTTAGTTACTGCTGTCTTCAGAGGTCTTCTGGCTTGGAACTGATCTTAAAGCATTATTTTGGATATGGTCACACGCTGTCCTCTGGAGTAGGATACTAGTTTGTCTTCATGATGGGAATTAAGGCCAGAGGAAATGGCAAGGCACTTACAACCTTGTGGTCGAGAGTGCCTTGGTTAGGAGACAGGTACCTTTTTCTTTTCTTTTTTTCTTTTTTGGCCGCTGCTTGACTTATGGAGTTGCCAGGCGAGGGATTAGATCTGAGCCACAATTGCAACCTATGCTGCAGGTGTGGTGATGCTGGATCCTTAACCCACTCTGCTGTGCCAGGTGGGGGACTGAACCTGCATCTCAGGGCTCCAAAGATGCTGCCAACCCTCTTGCACCACAGTGGAAACTCCAAGATAGGTTTTTTTGTTTTGCTTTTTAGGGCCGCACCCATGGCATATGGAAGTTCTCTGGCTAGAGGTCGAATCAGAGCTGCAGCTGCTGGCCTACACCACAGCCACAGCAATGCCAGATCCTTAACCCACTGAGCGAGGCCAGGGATCGAACCCAAATCCTCATGGATACTAGTCGGGCTCATTACTGCTGAGCCACAATGGGAACGTCCAGGTCATTGTTATTTTTTACTTAAGCCCTTACTGCAAGGATTAGGTGAATTGCTTTTCCATCATGGAGCCTCACTTTCCTCATTTGTACAATAGGAATAAGAGTGCACATCTTAGGGTTGTTGGGGTAATTAATGTGGTAAGTGAAGCCCAGTGTCTCTTAAGGGCAGGTCTTCACATTAATAAATTATCAACACTGCTCCTTATGATTCTTTGGTATGTGAAACCTGCCCAGATCTACAGCCTCATCCCCGCCAATTCTCCCTACTCTACTGGATTTTATCTGTTCTCACCTTGAGTCAACCTGGGGTCAGATCAGGCCTTTTAACCTTAGAAGCTTTGCATCTGCTGTTCACCCTTTTATGTCTCTTCTTCTGTCATCCAACAGTGAGGCCTTCCCTGACCACGTTATTCCTCTAACATATTCCGCTGTTTTACTGTGTTCATCACTTATCAGAACCTGGTATTATGAATTGTTTCTTTTTCTCCTCCCATTTGAGCGTTAAGTTCAAGAAGACAGAGATTTTGTCTGTTTTCTCTTTTAGCATCCCCAGCGCCAAGATTGGTGTCTGGCATATGTCTGGCTTTCAATAGAGGCTGACTTGAATGAATGAATGAATGAATGAATGAATGAATGGAGGAAGGTGTATACCCGGCCCACATTTCTACAATCCCTGCTTTTCTGTCGCAGTGGGTGATCAGCCGCGTCAGGCATTGAAGACAGTCCCTCGGCTCCCAGGTTGGGGGCGCCCAAGCGCGGAGGCGACAGGCACTTGAGCGACGCTCCCCGAAAGCCAGGGCGGTGGCCGCGCCAGAAGAGGGGCTGTCGCCATTTGGCGATGTTCCCGGCGGGCCACCACGCCGCTACCAGGGCCAAACAGGGGGTCGGGCGGTGAGCGCGCGCGTTGATCTTTGGTGACGGTGCCCGGCGCACTAGCCCCGCCCCCTCCCCGCCTCCGAGGCCCGCCCTGCCCCGCCCCCGCCGCTGCGCTCGCTCCGGGCCGCTCAGGCCCCCGCCCGCTTCATGTGGCCGGGCCCGCGGCGGCCGGCGGCTAGGAGCGGCGAGGCGGCGGAGAGCGGCGGCCGGCGAGGCCCGGGAGGTGGTGGCCGAGGCCCAGGAGGCGGCGGCGGCCCAGGAGGCGGCGGACGGGGAGCGGCGGGAGCAGGCCCGGCCCGGCCCTTGAGCGCCCGCCCGGCTGCAGCATGCGCGTCCGCCGGGGGCTGCTGCGGCTGCCGCGCCGCTCACTGCTCGCCGCTCTCTTCTTCTTTTCGCTCTCGTCCTCGCTGCTCTACTTCGTCTATGTGGCGCCCGGCATAGGTAGGAAGGGGGCCTGGGACCCGGGGGGGGTGCCGCTCTTGTCTCGAGGGGACCCTGGGAACCCCCGCCCCGCCCTGAAGGGACCCCAGCTCTCGGAAGACCCCAGCTGGAAGGCGACCTCGAACCTGGCCTTCAGAAGACTCACGGGACCCCCGCCCGACCCTTGGGAGACCCCCCGCCTGGTCCTCGGGGAACCCCAGGACATTCCCGCCCTCTGCACCCCGACGGGCTCTGGAACCCTCTTACCCCCGCCATCCTCCCACCCATCCCCTGGCCTCCTTTAACCCCATCCGGGCGCGAACCCGACCCTCATCGTGCCAGGACGCCCCCATTCTCGTCTTGGCCTCCCTAGAACCCTCACTTTACGCTCCTCGGCTCGTGAACTCCCGCTCCGCCTCCCTGGGGTCTCCTTCGGCCCGGGTTCCCGGCATTCCGCGGACCCCGAACCTCCGCGGCCCGCCTGCCTCTCCTCTCGGAGCCCATGTGCCCGGGTCTCGATGCGTCCCACCTTCCCCGTTCCCATACGTCCTTTCCTTCTCTCTTCCCTGGTGACTCTCACGTTTCCTGCTCTCCTTCCCTACCTACCCTTTTTTCCCTCCACTTTCCCTTGTTACATCCGCCTCCTGGTCCTCCTCCCCAACACACACATTCTCCTCCTTCTGATGGACAGATCGCTTTCCTTGCAGGGTGGCAGTCCCCCACCCTACCCCCCAAGGAGGTCCGCCCCCCATTTAGTCTGCTAACCCCTGAGTGCCCCACTACTCCTCTCCATCTACCTCCCCTCGCCCCGCCTACCCCAAGGGCACACCCTTGTCATCTTCCTTACCTCTTATTCATTCTTGAATCCTCACTGCTCCCCCCTCCTCCGCTCCGGTCCTCAGCCAGTTTCTTCCTGATTGCAGACTTGGGGAAGGGGTGCTGCCTGGGCCCCTCCTTTCTTCCTTTTTTTTTCTCTCCTAGCTTTGAGGGTAGAAGGTGGCCTTTAAATATCCTTTGGTGCCAGCTCTGGGGCAGGGTAGGGGGAGGGGGGGGCATTTGAATTGGCCCTGGAGGAAGAGGTAAGACTAGGGCCTTGGGGAAATGGTGCTGGTGGGAAGGAGGAGCGTGGAGAAGAGGTGGAATGGGTAACTCATTCTCCTCAAAGCCATGTCCTTTAAAAGAAAGGCAGCCCTGGAGAAACTGAATCCTACCCAAATGTCCAAGACCACAAAGCAGACATTTAGGACAGAAAGAGCTTGGAAGGAAATGACAGCATGAGGGTTAAGGTCAGAGGACATCGAAGTCAGACCTGGATTCTAATCCCTGCCCTCTGTGACCTTGAGCAAGTTACTAAGCCTCAGCTTTTCTCCTCTGTAAAATGGGGGTACTCATCCTAACCTCGTAGGGTTTTAAGGGTGGAAGTAAATCCCCTTTTAAAGCACTTGTCACCATACCTGATGCTTAGAGAGTTAAAAAAAGAAAAAGTCATTATATATAGCTTTGGAGAAAGAAGGAAGTAGATGGAAGGTTTAAGGTATGTATTTACCTGACTTTGCATCGCCATGAGGCCCTAGAGTAAACCTCAGTTTAGAGTGAAAAGTGATCAGAAGATGCTGTTGGGAGTGGGCCAAGGAGAGTAAATTCTGCTATAAGAAGGTGGGATTATTTGGATGTTAGGAAAGGGTCGTTTAATTCTGGGGAAATACCCTTTAGGATTGCAGTAATGATTAGTTTCATTCTCTGTTGACCTGTCAACACTGAACTAGCTGAATAGAGAAATTTCCAGATAGAGCAGGAGATTCTCTCCTGACTTTTTTTTTTTTTTTTTTTTTTTTTTTTTGTCTTTTTAGGGCTGCACCTGTGGCGAATGGAGGTTCTCAGGCTAAGAGTCCAACCGCTGGCTTATGCCACAGCTACAGCAATGCCAGATCTGCTCTGCATCTGCAACCTACACCACAGCTCATGGCAACGCCAGATCCTTAACCCACTGAGTAAGGTCAGGGATCAAACCTATGTCCTCATGGATGCTAGTCAGAATTGTTTCCACTGAGCCACGACAGGAACTCCTTTCCTGACTTTTTTTTAAAGGCCTATTTCATTTGATGGTTAATATTGATGATATGTACTGTGAACTAGATCTAGGAAGATAGAACAGGTAACATCAGAATGCTCTAACAGTCTGTGAAGTGTCTTAGGAAAAGCATCCCTCTGGGAAAGTACTGTTTGTGGCCTGATAGATCAGGATGAGGAGATAGGAATTTTGACAGAATAAGAATGGGTGAGTAATTAGTGGAATTGATTGAGAAAAGCGTTCTTTAGCATATTGGATATTAGATTCTAGTAAAAATGGGTGTGAAATGATGGATTTGAACCTAGAGGCAGGCAGTCTTGGAGCCTTAGCCCCTCTTGTGAAAGTGACAGTGTTTTTTTTTTTTTTTTCTGGTGTTGGTGCATAAATCAGCTATGTCTGAATGGAAAAGTGTATCCCACTGGGATGGTAATCACCCTCTTGATTAGAAAGATTAGAAGCCAGATTCTAAAAAAGAAATGGAACCTAGCAACTAAATTAAAATTCCTCAACGGTAGATTTTTAGGTCAGTGGAACCCTAGTGTAAAGCAATGGGCTTCTATCACACTTGGATTCTTGTATCACCGATAACCGAAAAAGATGCAAAGCACTTAAATATCCACTAATCTCTCCTTCAGTGTAAGTCTTCTAAAGGGTAGATCTAATTAGGATTCAGATTCTCTTAGCTGGAAAGGAGAGCAGTGGAAAGGATGTGGAGTGGTTTTAGGGTTCTTGTGGGCACGGGTACAGGGTACATTGAGCCGCTTGGTGGTTTTATTTATCTTGGCTTTCCTGTTAATGAAATTAGTTTTTTTAAATGATTAGCTTTGGACAGAGGGTGGCCAATTGTTTGAAAAGGTTAAAGCAGTCTAGAGAAATAGGTTTTCTATGCCTTGGGATACGAAGACTTTGAGACAATTACTGAAATGAGCTTAGAAAATAATACTTGGTTGAACCACATGAAATTTCCATTTTTGCAGGTCAAAAACAGTTGTATATTAGCCGTTTCATGTAGATCAACATAATACATTTCCAAGTAATGACAATTCTGTTTTCTGGCATAATGGAAAATGTCAGGCTTGTATTTCCTTCCAGTTTAATTTTTTCCAGCGCTGGTTTTGATTTGCTTTGTATACCCTGTGGCCACATTGTGCTCAAGGACTAAGGAGAAATTATCAGTCTAAGAGTGTGTTACACCTGTAGTCAGAAATAGGTAGACTTGAATTTGAGTTATAAGAAAAATCACGTTAGTTAAATGTTTTAAAGTTGCTCATGTGTCATATAGGCCAGCCACAATTTTAGCCTAACTATTGTTAGTATTTTTGAGTTCTAGTGCTAGCTCTTAATATTAGTGACCCATTGTCTAAGAGCAAAAGGAAATTTTCCTTGACTCGAGGGTCATCTGAAATGGAGGTAGCGGTACCATTTAACTTAGAAAATTGGGTGTGAGGAATGTTATTAACTATGTTAACAAATGCAGAGTACTCTTATCTACTTTAATATGCCAATCCAGTTAAGCAATTTTAAAATATGGCTTCATTGGCCATTATGTTTTTGTTATTAAATCAGAAGTAGTGTTTTATATCAGCAGTTTAAAAGTAGAAATGAAAAGGATGGGGCAGAGAGTGCAAGGGAGGTGGGTTATGAAAAAGGAAGAGGAAGGGGATGTGGTGATTAAAACAAATTCTTACATGCCTCTTCTCTGTGGCCCCCTCTCCTCCACAGCCTGAATAATTCTTGTTTAGTTAATCACTGCACTGTTGAAATATCCCTATTCCTTTCAGGGTTCTGAAGAAAGCTTTGAACTTATTTATGATCCTTTAACTTAAAAAAATCTAAGAGCTTGGAGTACCTCCATATTCCAGTCTGACCAGGTCTTTTAGAAGATAAGAGAAATAAACTGTTAACAGATGTACGCTTGAAGGGCTGATTTAAGAAATCTTACGTTTATGGTGCTGTCACATGGGAAGGTTGCAGAGAGGTTACTGACCTTTTTTGAGAGATGCTTGTGCGTTGTTAGAGGCAGTAGTCTTTTCACTGATGAAATTTTATTAGAGTTCCACTACTTAAAGTAATTTTTCTTTTGTCCTTTGATTATTGAGGAAAGGAAATGGGGAATGATTTTTGCCTTTTGGCCTGCTTAGTTCCAAGAAAAGTTTCATTTATGGCTGGCCTTTGGAAGGCAGGAATCATTAATTCTAATTCCACCTGATTTGACCAGATGACCTTGAGCAAGTCACTTGATTCTCTGATCTTGTAGTTGGCCAAAAAACAAAGCTGTTTGGAAAATAAACGAGAGCTGCATCTTAACCAAACTTTCAGTGAGGAGTTCTTATGTATAGAAAATTCATTTGTATTCTATAAAACTTTGGACTTAAGATTTTAGATAAGATGCCTGTTTTTTATAATCAAATGCGATTTTTTCTAATAACCCCAGGAAATTTTCACATTCTCCCCTTGTGAAGGCTAATATGAAAATAGCCTTTTTGTTGTTGTTGTTCCACACATGAAAATGTCCTCTACATTCTTCAGCGCACATAGTTCCTATTTGTTTTCTGGAATCAAATACATATTGTGGTTTTTTTTTTTTTTTTTAATTTTAGAAAATTAAAAACCTCACCCTGTTAAAGGAGGCCCCGGTCCCCATGTGTGCTGGCCTGTACTCACTCACAGTGTTTCCTTTGAATATTGCATTGTGTCTGTCTTAGAAGGAAACCATATTTGGAGAACAGGTTAAATTATAAAACTGAACAGCACCACTTTTGACCAGGACTTTGGCGATATTTTTATGTCCTTTCTGCAGAATTTTGCTATTTGGAAACAAAGTCTTGGGTTTAGAGTTGAAGTCTCTTGAACAGTGAAAATATGCTAGTCCTGGACGGTTTGGGAAGTGCCATTCAGACAGTATCAGTCACTGTTCTAGGGCATAGATCCTCTAGGGAGTAGATGATTCTGCTGGAACCCTGACATTCCACACCCCCCTTCACACACCTCCAGCTTGACAGGCCAGTGGGAGCAGCTTATGACATGTCCAGGAAGTAGGGTCTTGTGTTGCTATGACTTTTCAGGGGGCTTCAAAAGCTTAGAAATTACAAGGCTGTAGAGGCCAAAGTGCTACTGACTGCTTCCCTGATTTTGCAACTTTTTAGATAATGGGTGATATATGTTGGGCTATATAGCTATATAAAGCGAACAGAACTTAAGCAGGCAAGAAGTAGGCAATGCAATGCTTCAGGGGCCAAGGAAATACAGAAAACTGGTGGTCAGCATTGGCCAAGATAAAGGTTAATCAGAAGCAAATGGGTTGGGTGTTGGCTTAAAAGGAGTTGATGGACTTATTGTGAGAAGAGGCAAGCCTGTGTGTACTAATAGTGAAAGGGCAGTTATTCTTTAGTTCCTAATATTAGCTAAATAATGATATCACTTCCATGGCACACTGCATGTGTTTCTTTTTTTTTTTTTTTCAGAAAACCGTGAGAAAATTAAAGGAGTTTAAGATCTGTGGGCCAATGATAATCCAGTAATTAAGTGTCTTCCTATCATGTTACCCACAGCTATGGGATATATTTGAATTCCAGACTTTTGACTGCTTCTTCCATTTTATAGGTGATTGTATAAGCCCAGATTTGAGTCATTAACTTGCCCGAAGTTGAGAATTATAAGCTATTCCTGTGGCACATACCAAATGGTTGAAGAGACTAGACCAATCACAAGAAATAAGTGGAAAAAATAGACGATAGTATATAATCAATTGCTGAATTTTATTTTATTTTTTGTTTTTTTTTTTTTTAGGGCTGTACTCATAGCAATCAATTGCTGAATTGATACTAGTCCTTAATGAGATGGAGGTATAGACAACTAGTTTTTTGTTTTGTTTTGTTTTGCTTTCTAGGGCTGCACCTGAGGCATATGGAGGTTCCCAGGCTAGGGGTCCAATCAGAGCTACAGCTGCCGGCCTGCACCACAGCCATGACAATGACAGTGCTGGGTCTGAGCAGCGTCTGTGGCCTACACCTCAGCTCACAGCAACACTGGATCCTTAACCTGCTGAGCGAGGCCAGGGATTGAACACGAAACCTCATGATTCCTAGTCGGATTTGTTTCCACTGCGCCATGACGGGAACTCCAAGACAACTAGTTTTTTTGAGTGCCTCCTCTGTCAGATACTCTTGGGTATCAGCCACTCTAGAATGAGAAAGGTGGAGCAGTTCTGCCATCCTGGTGCTCACATTCTATCTCATGGAAGGTTTTGCCCTTTGCGATGCTTTTATTCTAATAAAGAGATAGCAAATACACTTGATAGTTTCAGGTGGTGGTAGGAGTGACTGAGGGTCTGTTGTAGATTGAGTGGTTAGGGAAACATCGTTAAAGAGGTGATGTTTGACTTGAAGGGGTAGAGTAAATAGGTCACTCACAGGTCTGGGTGTTGGGGTGGTATTGGGGGGTGTTGAGCATACGTAAAGGCCCTGAGGCAGAAATAAGCTTGAGTGAAGGTTGACTAGATGTTATTGATAAGAAGTGAGTTTAGAAAGTTCATATAGGTCATATGATTAGGCCATACAGGAGCCTATAGGCCATGATGAGAACTGTAGAATAGGAATGAACATGAGCTTAGAGCACTGGGAACTGTATCTAGTCACTTATGATGGAGCATGATGGAGGATGATGTGAGAAAAAGAATGTATATATGACTGGGTCACCTTGCTGTACAGTAGGAGATTGACAGAAAACTGTAAACCAGCAATAATGGAAAAAAATAAAAATCATTAAAAAAAATTAGCTTAGAAATCAGCCAGACCTGGGTTTGACAGAGTGGGCAGACTACTTTGAATTTTCTGACCTGCCTAGTAGGGGATACCATCTTCCTCAGGGTTCTTGTGAGAACTGAGTAAGATAAGCATGTTATTAGAGGGCTTGCACAGAGCTTGACACAAAGCTCCGTATGTTTATAATGATAATTTCTAATCATAGGAAGAGAGATGGCCTCCTGGCCTAATGCTAGTGCTACACTGGGAGGAAGACTGGCCTCCAGTCGGACTTGGCCAGTAACTAGATGGAAACCTTAACGTCAGTTTTCTCATCTGTAAACTGAGGAAATGGATTGTAGTACAGATTTCAGGGTCCCCTTCAGAGCCAAAATTAAATGATTCTGAGCAAGCGTGAGTTGAAGTAGAAGAAGGAGTCATGGTTTCTGTCAAGTTAAAGGCACCCCATTTAAAAAAATTCAGATCTCCCATTCACCGAGTTTCCTGCCTTTAGTGAAATACTGAGCCGGGATTCTGTGGTGAAATGTTGGTATGTAACTGTCAGACCTTCACTCTGTAAGGAAAGTGGAGAAATTCAGACTGGGCAATGCTGTTGTTTGAAGACCAGCCCCAAAAGTGAGAGAATAATGTCGGCACCGAAGTCTGTCTTTGAAATCATTTTGACAAAGAGAGGCAAAAAAAAAAGAACTTTGTTTGTGTTGTTCTCTTGGTCAAAGGAAAAAAGCTGAGAGAGAGATTTTATGGGAATATCTTTGGGATGTTAAGACTTTTTCTTTCTTTTCTTTCTTTCTTTCATTCTCCTTCCTTCCTTCCTTCCTCCCTCCCTCCCCTCTTTCTTTCTTTCTTTCTTTCTCTCTCTCTTTTCTTTCTTCCTTCCTTCCTCCCTCTCTCCTTTCTTTCTCTCTCTCTCTTTCTTTCTCTCTCTTTCTTCTTTCTTCCTTCCTCCCTCCTTTCTTTCTCTCTCTCTCTCTTTTCTTTTCTTTCTTTCCTTCCTCCCTTCCCCCCTTTCTGGCCCATGGGTAATCCTTTTAAGTTTTAATCTGCTAAATCAGTCTTTTCCTCTAGCTTCACACTTTTGCTTTTAAGCATGAAATAGAGCCCTGGACTCATTAGTTCCTGCCCCATCTTCAACCCTCTAGGTAACTGGATGTTAAATGAAAATGAATATTTTATTTTGACCCAGTAATTTTTTTCAGTATTGTGGCTTATACGGAGGAGCATTCGTGCTGATCCCATGAATCCAGGGTTTTCCCAGGCATGGACATCATGTTTAATAATTTAAAGTGCTGTCTCTTCTCAGATTCCCTCTCCCACCTCTTTTGTTAGTTTGAGTAATTATTAGACTCTATGTATTGTCTGCCTCCTTCCCAGGTTGCAGAGATAGCCACGTACTTTGCAGTGACTAGAAGGGAAGCTGGTCGTTGTTTCTGAGGTACCTTAGTTACTGTCATCAATTATGAACAGTTCTCTGAGGCGATCAGTGGCCTAATTATGATGATGAAAAATGTTGTGGAGTATCAGGTACAGGAAAGTGTAGATTGAAGGAAAGCTCGGTGTTGTGTTTTAAAACTTTAATCTGAGGTATGTTAGTGAGCACAGCTGGGTATTATTTTTATTAAAGAGCTGTAGAACATTTAAATATCAGTGAAGAGGAAACTTTTTTCACCTTCCATTTTGTCTTAAAAGTGCGATTCATACCTTTTGCTTAACTCTCATGTGTTGAACAACCGTACATGTGGAAAGATGGTAAAACAGAAGTATTTTTTTTCCTCTTAAAACTGCTAGTTACCCCCTTTTGGAGGAGTTCTCCTTTTAGGCACTAAGCCTAAATTATTCTTGTGATTGTGATATAGTTTCTAATTGGGAGACTCTTGTGAAAATAGTTTAGTCCTAAATTCTGTGTTGTGGTCATGTTTGTATAGTTAAAAAAAATCCTTTATTCCATTTCAGAAAAATGAATGAATTGCTAACTTATGGAAGGTAAACCAGGTGGACCAGGGATGATAATAGCCAACTTTAGGATTCTTGATGTACTTATATATGAATCTGTATATTTTAATTTATTTGTTTTTTTCTTTTTAGGGCCGCACCCACAGCACATGGAAATTCCCAGGCTAGAGGTCAAATCAGAGCTGTAGCTGCCGGCCTACGCCACAGCCACAGCAACGCGGGATCCGAGCCGTGTCTGCGACCTACACCCCAGCTCATGGCAACGCTGGATCCTTAACCCGCTGAGTGAGGCAGCCAGGGATCCAGCCTGCATTCTTGTGGCTACTAGTCAGGTTCATTACTGCTGAGCCACAAAGGGAACTCCTAAATCTGTATATTTTTAATAAAACTATTTAGTCTTTAACTTTTAGAGCGGAACTCATTTTATCCACATCCTTAAAATTTGTGGAGTAATGGTGGGGAAGGCCTCTGGGTTGTAGTGGCATTGTGCCTAGGATAGTGGCCGTCATCCTGTAGGCACTTAAATATTTAATGAAATGAAGGAAGAAACTGGTCTGGTCAAGCTAGCCTCTTCTTGGATTACATTTAATCTCGGGGGAGGGATTCTTCTGTTAATTCTGATTTTGAAGTGAATTTGAATTCATTTTGCCCAACTACTTTATCTTTTTTTTTTTTGGCCACGCCCACGGCATGCAGAAGTCCTGGGGCGAGGGATCGAATCCATGCCACAGCTGTAACCAGAGCCACAGCAGTGGCAATGCCAGGTCCTTAACCCACTGAGCCACGAGGGAATTCCTCCTTGCTATTTCTTTATGAAAAACTATTTATAACGAAGGTTGCCATGTATTTTGGTGATTTCAGCTGTGCAGTTAGTGTTAATAACATTCACACTGATAAGCAGCCATCACCACTATTTCCAAAAATGTCCATTGCCCCAAACAGAAACTGTCTTCCCGTTAAGCAACACATCTCTCCTCCGCCCTTCCCCTTCCCTCACCAGCATCTAGTCTACTTTCCCTTCTGTGGGTTTGACTGCTCCAGGTACCTCATATAAGTAGAATCATGCAATATTTGTCCTTTTGCGTTTGCCGTGTTGAACTTAGCATGATGTTTTCAGGGTTCATCCATGTCATAGCATATGTCAGAACTGCGTTCTTCTAGATGAATAATATGCCATCACATGTATATACCACATCTTGTTTTCTCATCTGTTGATAAACACCTGATTTGCTTCCACCTTTTGGCAGTTGTAAATAGTGCTGCTATGAATGTTGGCATATAAGTATCTGTTTGGATCCCTGTTTTCAATTCCTTTTTTTTTTTTGGTCTTTTTGTCTTTTTAGGGCCATACCCACTGCATATGGAGGTTCCCAGGCTAGGGGTCGAAATGGAGCTGTAGTTGCCGGCCTACCCCATAGCCACAGCAACACAGGATCTGAGCCTCGTCTTTGACCTACACCATAGCTTATGGCAACGCCAGATCCTTAAACTATTGAGTGAGGCCAGGGATTGAATCTGAGTCCTAATGGATACTAGTCGGCTTTGTTAACCACTGAACCACCATGGGAACTCCTCAGTTCTTTTTGGTATTTACCTGGGGGTAGAGTTGTTGGGTCGTATGGTATTTAATCTTTTGAGGAACTGCCAGACTTTTCTACAGTGGCTGTACCATTTTACATTCCCACCAGCAGTATATAAGGGTTCTAATTTCTCCACATCCTTGCAGCCAACGCTTATTTTCAGTTTGTGTATTTTTTTGTTTTTAAGTATAGACATCCTCGTAGGTGTGAAATGGTAGCACATTGTGGCTTTGGTTTGCGTTTCCTTAATGACAAATGAGGTTGAGCATCTTTTTGTGTTTACTGGCTATATGTATCATGTTTGGAGAAATGTCTGTTCAGATCCCTTTGCTTTTTTGGTTATTGTTTTTTGTTTTTTCATTTTTGGCCGCCTAGGGCCAGGGATTAGATCCAAGCCGCAGTTATGACTTATGTATGCCACAGCTATGGCAATGCTGGCTCCTTTAACCCACTGTACAGGGCTGGGGATTGAACCTGCGACCTGGTGCTGCAGAGACCACCGATCCCGTAGTGCCACAGCAGAAACTCTTGATGCTAGTTTCTTTCTTTCTTTTTTCCTTTTTTTTAGGGCTGCACCTGCGGCATATGGAGGTTCCTAGGCTGGGAGTCGAAAAGGAGCTACAGCTACTGGCCTACACCACATCCACAGCAACACCGGATCCAAGCCGCGTCTGTAACCTACACCACAGCTCACGGCAACGCCGGATCATTAACCAGCTGAGCAAGGCCTGGGATTGAACCTGCAACCTCATGATTCCTAGTCGGATTTGTTAACTGCTGTGCCACGATGGGAACTCCTTGCTGCTAGTTTCTTGATTTCTGATTCTTGGTCTTTAAAATGGTTACTCCCTTTGCCAAACTTGACATGCTTTGCACATTCTATTAAATATTTCAAGAGTTTGAAGAGTCCTATGACTCTTCTGATGAAAGGGAGGCCATCTGTATCTTATTGATGTCTTTTGTTTGTTGATTATTTTGTTCAGAAGGACTGAAATATAACTGAAATGTTTTGTTTTTAATTGCAGTTCTCTGAAAGTCTATGTAAGACAGGGCAGATGTAAACACCAAATTTTTGGTATTGGGGACAATCCAGTTTACTGATTAAACGTAGGATATAGAAGAGAAATTTGGAAAATATTATAGATTGGTGAACACAGTCCATGAGACACTGGGCTCATTTTTTTTTTCCATACAGAAATGAAAGGATATGATGATTTGGAAGACTGAGAAAAGTAAATATTTCTTGGCATTTTGTGGCTTCAAATCTCTGTTAGCCAGCACCGTTTATGTTTTGCTGTTTCATGAGTAGTGGTACTTAGAATGAAGACCTGGGTATATGACTTTGAGTTTTTTATTAAGCATGGGTTTTTTTTCTTCTGATTCTTTGAATATTGATAATGCTTTATTCACTAGAGCATTCTGTTCCCCATACTGCCCAGTCTGCCACACAGGCACAGGATGGCAGGAGTGATGAGAAACAGGCTTCTAGTAAAAAGACAAATAATAAATAAATAAATAGAAAAAAGGAGTTCCCATCGTGGCTCAGTGGAAATGAATCTGACTAGTGTCCTTGAGGAGGCAGGTTCGATCCCTGGCCTCGCTCAGTGGGTTAAGCATCTGGCATTGCCATCAATTGTGGTGTAGGCTGCAGACGCTGCTTGGATCCCGCATTGCTGTAGCTGTGCTGTAGGCCAGCAGCTGCAGCTCTGATTCGAGCCCTAGCCAGGAAACCTCCATATGCCATGGGTGTGGCCCTAAAAAGACAATCAATAAAAAAGAGACAGGTTCCTAGGACAGTCCTAGGCTTGACTAGAAAGTGTGTGATGTGAACACAGCAGGTCTTGTTTTGTTTTGTTGACTGCAGCCGCGTCATATGGAAGTTCCTGGGCCAGGGATCAAACCCTTGCCACAGCAGTGATCCAAGCCACTTCAGTGACAATGCCAGATCCTTAACCTGCTGTGCCACAAGAGAACTGCAGGGTTCGTTTAGGTTTTTTCCCTCCTCTTTCCTTTATAATATTATTAGAAAATGAAGACAATGTTAAAGAATAAGGAAATAGGGATTTCCTGTTGTGGCTCAGTGGTTAACAAACCCGACTAGCATCCATGAGGATGCAGGTTCGATCCCTGGCCTTCCTCAGTGGGTTGAACATCCAGTATGGCCCTGAGCTGTGGTGTAGGTCGCAGATGCAGCTCGGATCCCCCGTTGCTGTGGCTGTGGCGTAGGCTGGCAACTACAGCTCTGATTGGACCCCTAGCCTGGGAACTTCCATATGCCACTAGTGTGCCCCTAAAAAGACCCCCCCCCCAAATAGACATTTTAGACAACAAAAAAATTTAAAGAAATGCTTGAGGAGACAATTTAATTTCTTTCCTCACTGGGCTCATGGTTGTACCTGTTCTTGGTGGTGGTCACGTTTACGTGGAGTATTTCTGCTGTTTCTCCCTTGAACAGTCATGGTGATTGATAGTGGTGAGCAGTGATTTGAAGTTACTTAACTTCGCGTAATGTAGCTGCTCTCTGGACCAGTGAAGGAAGGATGCATTTATACACTGAGGCCTTCTCCCTTCCACCTGGAAGAGTATCAGATTTAGAATCAAGGTCCGGCCCTGAGCAGGTACTCGGAGCATTTTTCAGACACGATCAGTCTGTCTCCTACCCATCAGTAGTTTTCATTGCTTTTAGGATAAAGTTCAGACTCCTCATCATAGCTTATAAGAATTTTCATGATCTGTCCTCTGCCTCCCTCCCCAGCTTCATTTATGTTATCCCCCTCCCTCCACATAAGCCTCCCTACCTAGTCTCCAGCATAGATTTTCTTTAAGGTTTTCACTATCTAACTCAAATGGTTCTGCCCATCCTCAGACCTCTAATTTAGTGGCAAATATGAGGGCCTTATCTTTCTTGTTCACTGTTGTATCCTTGCCTGGAACTCTGGTTTGGCACACTGTAGGTGCTCAGTAAATATTTTTGTTAAGTCAGTGAAATAAGGTGGAGGTAGACAGATGTGAGGTCCTGAAAAGTACGGCTCACCAGTTCCCTGCCCATTTGGGTGTGTTGAAGTTGCTCTGCTAACTATTAAGACTTCAAGGTGAAGAAACCAAAAAGGATCAAATAAAAACACAGTGGATTTGTAAAACTATTAATTGTAATTGAAAGTATGATTCTTAGCACAGGCCTCAGATTAATTTTGCCCCGTTCAGTCAGGTGTTTGGTTTTATGGGGGCCTCTTTACAGGCAGATGACATGACAGGTAGGAGTTTTAAGTTTTATTCACTTAAAGAGTCAACATGGATTTTAACCCTTTTAAGTGCAGTGTATCTTACATCATGCTTTGAAATTGCAAATCACAAATGAGTATATTAATGGTGTGTCCTGTGCCCAAACTTGAAACCTAGACAAAAAAAATTAATAAACAGGAGGATAGTCCTGATTTAGGAAGGAGCAGATACAATTATTCTTGTATATTACTAGGAACATTGTTTCTAATTTTTAACTAGAAAATTATTTAGGTTAATGGTTTTGGTGCTTTCAAATTTATGATAAAAGGCATACCTTTATGTATTGAAAATGGTTGTCAGTCTTAAATTGAGAGGTACTTTTTGCTTAGGAAATAGAAATGGTTTTATATTTTACTTCCAAGGAGTGATAAGGAAGAAACACTTTCTGAAATTGGAAAGCCATATGGATGGTTTGGGAAGTCAGTCTGTTATTCGTGAACAGCTCGTCTCTTGTGTTCTATGCTGTTGGATGGAAGGTGGAAATAACCTTGCCTCATTGCTGAGATTATTTTTGAACTGACTCATGCTAGGCTGGCCCCCCTCGTTGCTTTGTCTGAAAGGGACAACTGGAATGCTTCATTGTGCTGTTTGTGTGTGGTGTGTGTGTGTGTGTGTGAGAGAGAGAGAGAGAGAGAGAGAGAGAGAGAGAGAGAGAGGGAGAGAGAGAGGGGGAGAGGGAGGGAGGAAGTAAAATGTTTGGTTTTGGTATTGGCTTCATTTTTCTGTTTCGCTGTTGACTTGGCATGCCTGGCTTTTTTCATTCTGGTTTTAAGTATTCAGAAATCTTAAGATTTCTGTGAATTAGAAGATTTGAATTTATTTGAATTTCATTTGGCACTAGGGGAAATTAACTTTAGGTAAGAGGTGCTTTGGGGATTGGCTTTATGTTAAAGATAATTTTTTTTGTCTTTTTGTCTTTCTAGGGCTGCACCTGCGGCATATGGAGGTTCCCAGGCTAGGGGTAGAATCGTAGCTGTAGCTGCCAGCCTACGCCACAGCCACTGCAATGCGGGACCCGAGCCATGTCTGCAACCTACACCCAGCTCACAGCAACTCCCGATCTTTAACCCACTTAGCGAGGCCAGGGATCAAACTCGTGTCCTCATGGTTCCTAGTTGGGTTCATTAACCACTGAGCCACCATGGGAACTCCAAAGATAATTTTTTCCTTCATTATTTTATTATGTTATAGACAATTTCAGACATACAAAAGTAGAGCAAATAGTATAATCTACTCCTCTGTACAAAGGTAATTTTTGATGTGACCTCTATATATGAAAAATATAAATGTGAAAGGGCCCAAAGACACCCCTCTCCCCAACAAAGTGAAACAAAATATAAGCTTAGGGAGTTCCCGCTGTGGTGCAGCTGGTTAAGGATCCCAAGTTGTCTCTGCAGTGGCTCAAGTTCAGTACTTGGCCTGGGAACTTCCATATGCCTCGGATGTGGCCATTAAAAAAACAAACAAGGAGTTCCCATCGTGGCTCAGTGGTTAGTGAACCCAGCTGGCATCCACGAGGCCTTGCTTTCGATCCCTGGCCTTGCTCAGTGGATTAATGATATGACAGGTTGCCATATCATTCCTGGCCTTGCTCAGTGGATTAATGATATGACAGGTTGCCATGAGCTGTGATGTAGGTCACAGATGTGGCTCAGATCTGGCATTGCTGTGGCTGTGGTGCAGGCCAGCGGCTATAGCTCCAATTGGACCCCTAGCCTGGGAACCTCCATATGCGGAGGGTGTGGCCCTAAAAAGACAAAAGACAAAACAAACAAACAAACAAAAATGAAATAACAAGCTTAAGCTAATTAATAAACCATATTTTTAAAGCCTGGATAATTGGATTTCATTTTTGTTTATATGTCTTGCTGAACCAATTACCCAAATGAGTGTTTCTTAATATGTAAAAAAGGAAGACAAAAAGTATACAAACTTAGGCTTATTGTGAGGATTAAAGGAGAGAGTATTTGTCAAATGTTTGCACAGCTTGGTGCCAGTTTGATACTCAACAGGTACATGTCCCCTTGCCCATTCACAGTTCCTCAGTGGCCGTGCTCAACTCAGTAGAGAGGGGAACGGACACTGGGGTGAGCTGGTACATGGTAGAGGTGGAGAGTTGAAATTTCCAGAACACTTATTTTTTCTGTTGCCCCATCTTTCATTTGAACCCTGGAAATTTAGAGAAGTTTCCAGAGCACTTATTTTTTCTGTTGCCCCATCTTTCATTTGAACCCTGGAAATTTAGAGCTGGAAGAACAAGGGTCAGATGTTTGCCAAGGGTAAACCTTTCTGTGCCGTGGTCCGTCGAAGGCACTCCCGAGCTGGAGGAGCAGATGCTCTGGCTGAAGATGCTGAAGTCTTGGAGGGGCCCTGGGAGCAGACAGTGACTTCTTGCGTGGTTACCACCTGTGTTCTTTTGGTTCTTTTGGCCTTTTTTTCTGAGACTATATTGCTGACTTCTCTAGTTATCTATGCCAGCTTTGACCAAAGCCAGATGCAGAGCTAGCAGGGGGAAGGATAGCAAAAATACCTCTTTTAGGACTTGTGTTGGCACAGATTTTGTGGTTTGTGTTTAGTAGCATTCCCCGGTAGCCACAAATGAACAACACCACTGATTTCAATTTTAGTATTATTATATTAATTTATCAGTTCTATAATTAAAATGGTAACACAGTCTGCATAGATTGAAGCTGTGGTTTCAGGTTGTATGTGTGAAAAACTCACTCTTCATTGTGAATTGTGGACAGACCTATCAGCAGATAATTTATGTAAGCCTGTGTCATCAGAAACATTCCAGAATGAATCATGTTTAATTAGTATCAAACAAATGTTACAACCTTTGTTCTGTTGAATAATATTTTTAAAACTATTAAATCAACTTTAAGAATGATAAAAGGAAATTACAATAATTTGTGCATAATCATCTTTTTCATCACAACTGTTTTCACTTTGTTGTTTCCTTTTCATCTTTATACACAGATATTTGAAAATTTTGTACCTTAGGAATTGTGAGGCTGAGAGAATTGATTTTGGGAGGGTGGCAGCAATTAAGTAAATCCTGTGAGTGTTTATATTAGAATAATCTTGTACAATCTCTTTGCCTTAACATTTTTTCCTGGTTAGTTCTATGTTTCCTCCACTAAAACTAAACACAGTGGCTAGCTACAAGATTATTTCTGAGTTCCCTTCACGGCTCAGTGATTAACAAACCCGACTAGGATCCATGAGGATGCGGGTTCGATCCCTGGCCTTGCTCAGTGGGTTAAGGATCCAGCACTGCCGTGAGCTGTGGTGTAGGTCACAGATGTGGCTCGAATCTGGCGTTGCTGTAGCTGTGGTGTAGGCCAGCAGCTGTAGCTCCGATTCGACCCCCAAGCCTGGGAACCTCCACAAGCCGTGAATGCAGCCCTAAAAAGCAAAAAAAAAAAAAAAAAAAGAAAAAAATTATATATAATTTCTGGCAAGGGATTCTTTAAATGAAGACGCTGAAGAAAACACATTTGTGGCTTTCCCCTTGTGGCGCAGTGGAAACGAATCCGACTAGTATCCATGAGGCTGTGGGTTCAATCCTTGGCCTCGCTCAGTGGGTTAAGCATCTGGTGTTGCCATGAGATGTGTAAAGTTTGCAGATGAAGCTCACCTGTGTTGCTGTGGCTGTGGCATAGGCTGGCAGCTGTAGCTCCAGTTTGACCCCTAGCCTGGGAAGTTCCACATGCCACGGGTTTGGCCCTAAAAGGCAAAAAAAAAGCAAAAAAAGCCACATTTGTTAGTCTTTACCAATATGTGGAAAACTTGGTGGGAAGTTCTAGCCCTTTTGGTATCAATTTAATTTCATTCCTAAATAATATTAATAACATTAAATAGAAAAACCTGAAATTTTATTAAATTTTATTTAATTTAAATGTAGCTAATTTAGTAATATTTGATTTATTGCCTTCATTGCTTGGACTGTACAAGGTAGAATTTTTTTCTACTCTCTTTTCCATACCTGTATATACAGAAGCGGGGCTGGGGGACAGCACTGATGTCAGATGATTTAGTCTTTTCTGTAAAGGTGATTATGTTAAATATAATTAATCCTTCTGTGCCATGACTTAAGCATTCCTAAAAACCACTGTGCCATACAAAATTGTTGAATAAACACCATAGAGCTTATGGAAAAAATGGGGTCAGGCACACAACACTTAAAAACTAAATGAGTGACATATTAAAAAAAAAAAAAGGAACCTAGTGAAACCAGTACAATTTCACAGACATTCAGTGGTTAAGAAACACCATAAATAGGGCACTTTACTTTGAAAAAGACCTGAAATTTGCTTGTGCAAGTGGGCCTCAGAAGAATTGCAACTTGTGAGTTATTGTGAAGTAGAGGAGGGGGAAATAGTACTGAAATAGTACGGGAATAGTACGGAAATAGCACTGAATGTTGTAATGTCCAGATGTGTATGCATACCTGCTTGGTGATCTGGGGTCACTGGTAGATGTTTGAGGTGTGTGCATAGGTGTGTGTGTGTGTGTGTGTGTGTGTGTGTGCATTTAGCCGGTTCAGAAAACTACGCACCTCAAAAAAAGTGGAAAAAGAAAATAACATATTTAGTTTCCTAATCATTTCCAACTCAAAAGGAAAGAAACATTCGTCCCTCATGGGCGCAATTGCACATAAGCAAATGCAGAATTCCTCTTATTCCCAGATTGTTCCCAAATATGTCAGTTGGTTTGGAACAAATTGGGTACTTTCAAAAGAGGTGTTATAGTGGAACTGACTATAAGACGAAGTGTAATGTAATTTGTATAAATACGGGAAACTTAAAAAAAAAGGCTTTTAGGAGTTCCCTGGTGGCCTAGCGGTTAAGGATCTGGCATTGTCACTGTTGTGGTGTGGGTTCGAACCCCGGCCTGGGAACTTCATGCTATGGGTACAGCCAAAAAATCTAAAAGAGATTTAAAAAATTTTTTGAAATGTCAAGGTTACAGAAAAATTGCAAGTGTAGTGCAATGTCTTTTTCTTGAACCATTTGGTGACATGATGCCACATCACCCCCAAATATTAAGAGAGTGTTTTTCAGTGTTCCCGTCGTGGTGCATTCGACTAGGAACCATGAGGTAGCGGATTCGATCCCTGGCCTTGCTCATTGGGTTAAGGATCTGGCATTGCTATGAGCTGTGGTGTAGGTTGCAGAGTCAGCTTGGATCCCATGTTGCTGTGGCTGTGGTGTAGACCAGCAACTGTATCTCCGATTGGACTCCTAGCCTGGGAACCTCCATATGCTGCGGTTGCAGCCCTAAAAAGCAAAAAAAAGGGGGGCGGTCTCAATAAAGAAGGATATTCCAACCAAGGACAATCTAACCATTAAAGTTAGTAATGTTACTTTACCCTTTTGGCCTTCTAATCCTCTGGCTGCCATTAAAGTTTTGCCAGTTGTCCCAGTAATGTCCTTTATATCTAAAGAATCCAGTTCAGAATTGCCCATCGTGTTTGTCGTACACTTTCTTTGGTCTCTTTCAGGAAAATCCAGAAAAGTTCCTCAGTTTCTCCTTGAATTTCATGACCTTGACCCTTTTGAGGATGACAGGCCAGCTCTTTTGTAGCTTGTCCCTTAACTTTGGGTTTGTCTGATGTTTCCTTGTGGTTAGGTTAGGTTTATACATCTTAGGCAACAGAATCACAGAAGTGATGTTATGTCCTTTTTTTTTTGTTGCCTTTTTGTCATTTGAGGGCTGCACCCGCAGCATGTGGAGGTTCCCAGGCTAGGAGTCTAATCGGAGCTGTAGCCACCGGCCTATGCTACAGCCACAGCAATGCAGGATCCGAGCTGCATCTGCGACCTACACCACAGCTCACGGCAATGCTGGATCGTTAACCCACTGAGCAAGGCCAGGGATCGAATCTGCAACCTCATGGTTCCTAGTCAGATTCGTTAACCGCTGCGCCATGACGGGAACTCCTGTTATGTCCTTTTGATGCATGTCAGATGACGCAGGATTGTGACTTGCCCCATTGCTGATGATGTTTGCTCTGATCACTTGACTGAGGAGGTATCTATCCAGTATTTCCACTGTGAAGTAACTCTTTCCCTTTTTGTAATCAGTATGTATTTTGTGGGGAGCTACTTTATATAAATATCTTGTTCTTCAGCAGACTTCAATGTATTTATTTTTCTATTTACTTATTAGTATAAACCCATGCTCTTTAGTTTAAAAAATTTCTTATCATTGTGGGCTTATGGTTTTAGTATGTTTACGCTCATTTATATTTGTGCTCAGTTATTGTGATTAGGCATTTGGGAACCCCTTTGTCCTAGCATCTGCCCTTTGTGATATGCCCCTGTCATTCTTGAACACTTCCTTAGTTTCTGGAATAACAAGGTATTTAGGTACATTTTGTGCTTTCTTTATCCCATGCCTAGAATCAGCGATTTCACCCCAAAATTCTGATTCTTTTTAGTGGAGAATGGGTACTTAGAGGCCAGGATGCACTCACTGCTGTTAGAGTGTTATGACTTCTAGGCTTTCTCATCAGTGTGTAGAGCTCTGGAATATATCTGTGTATACGCATGTACACACTCTTACATACCCCCACCCTACGTCTATGTTTCCATGTGCATATATGTTTAGAAAATGGTGAGTTCACAGCAATAACAGTTTAAATCCAACACCTAAGGTATTCTATTTTTTTCCTTTCCGTATTTCTAACTCCTATCTCTGACTGTAAGATCCTGACTCCTCTTTTCCTTACTGCCTTGGCTTACTGGCCAATCCCCCACGTGCAACCACGCTGCTCTTGTGTCCAGTACTGTTTGGATATGGTTCTCACCCCCGACATAGTTCAGCTCTCTTTGCTGGGCTGTCTCCCTTCTCCATCCCACTTGGGTTCCCACAAGCCTGTACCAGGCTACTCCCTCCTCCCTGTGTGGATCCTTCTCACCCCTGCATTGACTCTGGAACTCCGCCTCACATCCCTTCTTCCCTGCCTGATGCTTTCCTCACCCGTCCTGGCCCTGACACGCCCTGCAGGGCAGCCCCCCTCATCCTGCTGTGCTCAGACATACCTCTGGGTCTCCCCTGCCTACCCGCGGCAGGTCTCTATAGTGTCCCCACCCCTACCTCACCCATGACTTCCTTTAGGACTGAGTTTCTCAGAAGAAGGAAAGAGGAAGATACTATGTAAAACTTCTTGATAAGTAGATTCACATTTTTGGGGAATGACTTATTTGCCTTGACCACTCGTTTTGCGTTCTGAAAATAGAGTCACCACGCCTGTCTGAAATTCTTCTTTGACTATTTTCTGTGTCTCTTGCACAGGATACTCTTGATTTCTTCCTATAGACGCCACATTTTTAGCTAACCAGAGGGCGACAAAGTGACAATTAGGCCACATAATTACGACAAGTTCCTTTCCTTCGTCAGTCTTTCATGTGACTTAGGACCGTGGTATTTGAGAAGCCCTATTTCTCGGAATTGACTCTCTCCATCAGTAGTTTGTGTCTCCCCTTCTTCTAGCTCAGGAGTTCATCTTCCTCTGTTTTCCAACATGACAGTGGCAGCAGGTGCTGCTTCCATTTGTTGAGCCTTTCTAGAAGTGTTTTGCATGTATTATCCTATTAATTAACACCCTCGCTCTGTGAGACAGATGTTTTAGAGATGAGGAAACCAAGATTTGGAGAGGTTTAATAATTTGTTCAAGGTCATACAACTTGCTATAAGCCCAAGTTTGCTTACTCTCTAGAGCCTGAGTTCTTGGATAAGCCTGTGCCGCCTCTATAGCATTAGGATAAGTTTGATTTTTGTTTGTTTGTTTGTTTGTTTTTTAATTGCTTTTTAGGGCCATATGGAACTTCTCAGGCTAGGGGTCGAATCGAGCTACAGCTGCCAGCCTACACCACAGCCACAGCAACATGGAATCCAAGTCGAGTCTGCGACCTACGCCACAGCTCACGGCCACGCCGGATCCTTAACCCACGGAGCGAGGCCAGGGATTAAACCTGCATCCTCATGGATACTAGTCGAGTTCGTTAACTGCTGAGCCATGAAGGGAACTCCCTGATTATACTGTTTTTCAGTCACTGTTTTTGATTTCTTTTGATTTAGGAAGAGGAAGTGTAAACTCAGGAGTTATACTTGGAAGAAGAAAAGCAGATGCTGTTAGCTGTGTGGAAACACTGACACTGCAATGATTGTGTTACTGGAATAGGCCTAAAGAAGTAGGTGTGAAGCCTAGATATTCCCCGCCCAAATCTTTTTTTTTTTTTTCCTGATTTGGGCACGATTCCCTTTCTACAGAAAGGGCACTTTGAAGTAGGAGGATCAAAACTTTCCTAACTCCTCTTTGGAAACTAATGTGAAAATTAAGGCCCTAAAAAGTATATTTAAGCTGTCTAATGCTTTTTAAGGAAGAGCAGGTTAGAATTCTGCTTATTTCTCAGCCCATTTCAAGTGCTGCTGTTTCTTTCTTTCTTTTCTTTTTCTTTCTTTCTTTTTTTTTTTTTTTTTTTGCGAATGCAATGATGTGGCTAATTGTTGTGTTGGAAGAGGGTTTCCATCATGTGGTTTTGAGTTATTTTCCAGGTGCAGAGATAATTGTTTGCGCCTTTGTCTCCCCCTTTGTGATTGGTGTTAGGTATTTGTGAGGTAGCTTTCTGGAATTGGGGAACTTCCCCCAGGCTACTCCTCATGCAAAGAGTTGTTCTTTATGCAAAGCTGCAGGCCTGCCTTGGAGTCAGTCTGGCACTACCCTCGTTTGCACTGCTCTCTAACCATGGAGCTGAGCTAATCATATCTGAGCGTAAACACAGCCAAGTCAGTCAGGCTTTTTGAAAGTGGTGAGGAAAGAAAATAAGCTTGTTTCTTGATGATTTATAACCATGAGAATAGTAAGGATATTTATACTTAGAATTCCTAGGCGTCTAAAAATCAGAGGTGGAGGATTCTTTCTCTCCTCTCTCCCCTCCATCCCTTGCCTTTCGCCCTCCCTCTCGACTCTTTGTCAGTTAATCCGTCTTCAGGCTTACAGGCCTTTAGAAACACGGGTTATACTGTACTGCACTGTGCTCTATTTAGGACAAGGGGAGTTTGCCTGCCCCTGGGAGACAGAAACCTGCAATGAGTTCTGGAGTCACACCTCCTGAGCTCATGTCCCAGCTCGTGTTTGTTGGTAAGTTACTGAACCATTCTGTACCTACTTACTTCGTTTTCCTCATGGGATAATAACAGTCCCTGCCTTATAGTTAAGCGCTCAGCATGGTCCCTGGCAGTGGTGAGCAGACCCAATAAATATTAGCTGCTACTAATTCACATATATAGGATCACAACATAAAGGAGTGCAAGAGGATATTGAAGGTTACTGGAACAACCTCTGTGTTTTACAGATGGGAAAGTGGAATCTGAGATGTTACAGAATTTGCTCAGTCTCCCAGGCAACACCGAGACTGGAGCTGATTCCCAGTCCAGTTCTTATACTAGAAATGTTTACCGGCTTTATCAGGGATTCTCATAAAGTTCGCATTGATCGATGATGATAGGATGAGACCAGGATTTTTCTTTCTTTTTTTTTTTTTTGGTTTGGGATGAAGCTGAGTGGTTTGTGTATAAACAGAAAAAGCACACTCAACATACCTATTGTTTTTATAATGCAGACTGCAGTGAATAAGTTTTTTAAAAAACTTGGCGGGTGGGCCTACCAAAGATTTTAAGAAAGCATCATTGTAGGGACCTAGATTTAAAACAGTGGTATTACTGTCTGTTATCCTTACAAACGTGAAGTAAATAGGATGTCAAGGTGGTTTGCTGCTGGGAGAAGCAGGATATATGTATTTTTGAGGTGAGCAGAAAAGATAAAACAGGTACAAAGGGCATTGTGCTCTGTAATCAGAGTGTGTTGGGGATCATGACGGGTCAGTTACTGCTAGGGTTTTTGTTTCATTTTGTTAAGTATGCATTTTGTATTATAAAAGTAGTAAGTTCAGTGTTTAAATTTGGAAAATACTGGAGTTCCCCTTCTGGCTCAGTGGGTTTAGAACCCAACATGGTGTCCCTGAGGATGCAGGCTTGATCCCTGGCCTCATTCAGTAGGTTAAGGATGCAGCATTGCTGCAAGTGGTGTAGGCTGCAGATGTGGCTGGGATCCATCCAGTGTTGCTGTGGCTGTGGTGCAAGCCTACAGCTGCACCTCTCATTCGACCGCTATCCCAGGAACTTCCATATGCTGCAGGTATAGCTGTGAAAAAAACAAAAAAGAACTAGGAGGAGCTCCCATTGTGGCTGTGTGGGTTAAGAATCCAGCTAGCATCCATGAGGATGTGGGTTCAATCCTTGACCTTGCTCATTGGGTTAAGGATCCAATGTTGCCGCCTGCTGCCATGTAGGTCTTGGATGCAGTTCAGATCCCACTTTGCTATGGCTGTGGTATAGGCCAGAGGCTGCAGCTCCCATTCAACCCCTAACCTGGCAATTTCCATATGCTACGGCCCTAAAAAGAAAAAAGAAAGAAGGGAAGGAAGGAAAATAAATAAATAAATTAATTAATTAATTTGGAAAATACTGCAAGGCTTAAAGAAAATAAAGACAGCCTGAAATCTCAACCCAAAGATAACTTACTGTTAACATTTTGATGATGTTTCTTTCTCTCTCTTTTTTGGGGTACATCTATAATTTTTCAAAAACACAGTTGAATTCATCTTATATGTACAGTTTTGTATACTAACTTAAATGGTAAAACAATCTAGAGGCAAAGTGACTTTCACGTTTTTCAGTCCTTTAAGAAAATCTGGACGTTACTATATGCCACAGAAGAATGTTCTTTGGCCTGGTTTTATGTAGTAGTGATGTCTAAAGGCTGATCATGCTGCACCTTTACTTTTATCAGAATGACTCCTATTTCCCTGTCTATAGGAAGTCTCAGAAATGAAAGTCACAGTAATCTGAAGGGAAGTTTTGCCCTGGTTCAGTAAGCACTTTTTAATCACTTACATACTTAGCTCTTATCTGCTATCTATCTAATAATATTCTAGGACCAGAGTACAGTCATAATCTGCTAATTTGTGTTAAATTAACTGGTTGCTAGATAAAGCCAGGTCACTATAGTTCATAGCAGAGAGCAGTCCATTTTTGCCAGGAAAGATTCAGTTTGGTCGTATGCAGAAAGGAAAGCCAACTATTCAAGGAATATAAATTATAGACAGTATAGAAATCTGAGGGTAAGGATTCTTCCCTAGAATATTTTGTGTTTCCATGAATTCATAAAGTAGAATTTCAGAAAATAATAATAACTGTTAAATAATGGCTACATGTATTGGACATACCAGTCGGTGTACTTTCTTTGGGGCTAAATATTATCACATTGAAAGATATTGGGCAGTAAATTAGCTATTATTAATATCACTTAAAGTGGTTTATAGGGATTTAAAGATGTCACTGTTTTTCCTACTTTACATGTATAGATATATTCAATTTAAGTTCAGGAATGTGCTTCCATTTAATAGTTTATAATTAAAAAATGCTTGTCCTTTTTAAGCATTGCTTTTCTAAGATTCTTTACACCAGATACTTGATGATGTTTAAAATGTAGTTCTGGAAAATAGAAGGTTAAAAATAACATTCATTCTGGGAGGGGGAAGTGAGCAAGGGGATTGACTAGAAAGGGGCTTGAGGAAACTTTCAGGGTTGATGGTCATATTTCATATCTTGATGGGGATTTGGGTTTCACAAGTGTGTGTCTTTGTCCAAACTCGGCAGATGTACACTTATTCATTTTATGACGTTTTATGCCAAAAGTATTTAGAGGGCAGTTTAATGATCTCTCCACTTTGCTTGGAAATGCATGAAAAAATAAGATAAATTAATGGATTGATAGATGGATGTATTTGTGATAAGTTGAGCAGAATCAAGGTGGTGAGTATATGGGTGTTCACTATAAAAGTCTTTCAGCTTTTCTGTATGTTTCAATTTGGAGGGGGGGCTTTTTAGGGCTGCACCCGTGGCATAATGGAGGTTCCCAGGCTAGAGGTTGAATCAGAGCTACAGCTGCCAGCCTACATCCCAGCCACTGCAACGCAGGACCTGAGCTGCGTCTGCGACCTACACCACAGCTCACAGCAATGCCGGATTCTTAACCCACTGAGCGAGGCCAGGGATCGAACCCGCAACCTCCTGGTTCCTGGTCAGATTTGTTTCCACTGAGTCTTGACAGGAACTCCTGAAAATTTTTGTAATATAATGTTAGTTTAGAAATGTTATAAATTAAGGTTCTAATTTCCTACTGTGGCGCAGAATTGGAGCCATTTGAATCTGACCTCTGACTTGATCATTTTAACTTTGAGATGGATAGAGAAAGAGCTAAGAATCATTGGATTCTTCACCTTTCCTATATTAAGGCTCCCATAGTGCCTTTCTCATTGAGTGTAAGGATTATTTTCTGATTATTGTTACTGTCCTGCAAATGATCCAGTGACCTACACTCTGTATAATTATCAAAGACAGCACCTGTGTTCATTTCAACCTACAATATCCAGTGGGTACATAGACACTACTTTGGCAAGATATTTTTTAAGACTAGTGCTCACTCAGTCCAAACCTGTATTGTTCTATTCTCCTGCCTTACTCTACAGACTTCAGTCTGGATATTTTCTGTTGTCCTGATTTCTAGTTCACCAATTCTCCTTTTTTTTGTAGTCCAGTATTAAACCCATCTGCTAAGTTCTCAGTTCTTGAATTTTTATGATACCTTTTTTTTAATCCTCTTACCTGTCTGGTTCTTCTTTTGATATCCAGTCATTTGGTGTCCTGTCTCTTAGCATGCCTGGTAATTTTTATTGAAAACTGGATGTTGTGTATAAAAAATTGTAGTGGCCCTAGGTGATTTTAATTATCCTTGTGTGGAGAAAGCTCACTTTATTTGCTAGTCAGAAGAATGAGAACTGATCCAGTTTATCCCATCAGGAATTGAGCTGACTAAAGCTAGGGTGCGGTTTTGGTAAGGCTCCTGTTTACTTCTGCTTTGCCTGTTCTTGGGGAGTAACCCTGCAGTAGTTCCAGCAGAGAACTTGGGCTGTTTGCCATAGCCCTTCCCCCATGGCGCGTCCTGAACTTTAATCTTTGTCTCCTCAGCATATGAGATGAGTTCTTCAGAGTCTTCCTGTTTGGTTTCTTAGCCTCCTGAGCTATGAAGCTTTGGGATTCTACAAATCTCTGTCTCTTTTTAAAAATTCTTTTTAGGGCCACACTTGCAGCATAGGGAAGTTCCAGGTCCAGTTGGAGCTGCAGCTGCCGGCCCGTACCACAGCTCATGGCAATGCTGGATCCTTAGCCCACTGAACGAGGCCAGGGATCAAGCCCACATCCTCACGGCTACTAGTCGGGTTCCTAAGGGGAATTCCAAGGGATTCTACAAATCTCTTAAGGCGAAAACTGGCTCGATTCTTTTCATTAGAATTCTGGCCCCTTACGTCTCTATTTTTTTTTTCTTCAGACTTGAGGTATTGCCAAATCTCTCCTAGTTTTGCTGCCTCTTAGTAGTGGCTCCAGTCCTGTCCCCAATCTGTTTGCCTACTTTCTCTGCCTTGTTCTTGGTACCCAGAATTGGCAAATACCCGGAGGGACAAACCAACTGCAGGATGTTGGCTCACTGGCAAGCATTCTCCCTTCAGGATTTTGTCTCCTCAAGTCCTGGTTGCCTCAGCAGCTCTCCAAAGTCTTCAGATTATTATTATTTAAAATTGTATTTGGCTTTTCTAGTTGTTCTCTGAAGAATCCCTGGTCTATAGTAAGCTACTTGTAGTAATCAGAGGCAGACACTACTTTATATAAACTTTGTTCATGTGTTTTTCCTTATGTTGTAGAAAAGATATTATTAGTCTTTGCTCCATTCATTAAGGAAGACACGTTCAGTTCAAAGAGAATTGAAAAGAAATATGATCTATTTACTAAGCGAAAAGTAAACCAGCCATTAATAAACTTCCTTAGACATTACTACTCTGCTTTTTGTCTAACAATATTAACGATTAATTTAAAAGTGAATATTAGCATGAGTTAAATGATTTGTTTAGGGCAGAGTCTCTCTATATTGGCACTAGTGCCATATTGGGTTGGGTAATTTTTTGTTGCTGGGGACGTCCTGTGCCGTATGGAATGTTTATCAGCACGCCTGGCCTTTTACCCACAAGATCCTGTAGCTCCCCCTTCCCCAGCTGTGACAGCCAACAGTGTCTCCCGGGGAGCCAGATGTCCCCTGGGGAGCAAAATCACCCCTGATTGAGAGTCATTGGTCTAAGAGGAGGGATTCGTTTTCCTAATTGGATGTATCACAGAGAAGAGGAATTGAATTTTGAGTTACCAAAGTTATTGTCTTTTACCATTGGATTTTCCAGCTTTATTCTTAGCTGATCATTTGATGGTAGACACTGGGGCCCTAAAATGGTTATAAAAGGGAATGGATTTTGTCACCATTAGCTTGTCTGCTGTGCTTTGGGAGCTTAGGTCACTTGTTTACCTGTCCTGGTGTTGAGAAGACAGACTCTTGATTTCCAGGTGATGGTAACTGGTCCAGGCTATGTGTGACATCTCTTGGGCTTTTCACTGTGGCCATCTGTCTTCACTGTGATCTAACACATGTCCAGTCTAAGCTGACAGAAGCAAATTAACACAGAGAAGACCACTCAGAATGTAAATAACCATTTGGAATTTAAGGGGCAAAGGGCATAAAGAGATAAATTAGGGCTAAAACTAGGGCTTAAAAGTGAAAAAGAGCTTAGAAGAAAAATGAATTGGAGTGGACATTTCTGAATGGTATGACACTGCCAAAAATGACTTAAGCCACGTGCCACTCTTTCTCTTACTCTGCAGACATCTTCCTGTTTTCCAAATCATCCTGCTTTGGTACCAAGGCTCTTGTTAATAATTCACAACTCTTCTTCTTCTTCTTTTTTTGTGATGCTCCTTTCCCATCATGCCTCTTAGGTGCTGAGTCAGAGAAGATTGTTATAGCAACAGCTCAGCATCAGGGAAGAGGAGAAATCCCCCTGCAAGGCTCAAACGCTGCCATCTTTCCTGCACACATATCTCATAGCAGCTTTTTCACCTTAATGACTCTAAAGCTTCAATTCAGGGATCCTTTTTTCTTACTCTCATAGGCTTTAAAATCTAGAAATGTCTCTGACACGAGGTATTTGAGAGCTCCTAAAAGTAGGTCTGCAAAAGAAAAAAACTGGTCTGAATGTAAGTGTGAATTGCATTTGATTTCTGGCACAATAGCTGTCATTTCCCCACTTTTCTACTGTTGTCTGGATATGTCTTTTCTGAGTTCCCTAATTTCTGTTTTGTAAAATTTAAAATATTTTCACATTACGTTTATGATAGGCAGCTGCTAGGAGTCAAACATATGCAAGAGTTGGACAAGTAATTAATTGCTTGGGAGCATTAGAGTCCAGGCTTGGAGCCAACATTTTTCTCCCCTACCTTTGCCAGCCCACAGCCTTCTGGGTGGCCACTCATGGTCTGACCTTCGAGAGCTCAGCCACTGCTGTCCCTGCTGTTTTCAAATGCAGGTCGGTCTGGGCCACAGAGTTTTATTTCTGATTGGTTAGATGTAGCTGTCCTGTGATGGGCCCTGGAGAACAAAAGGAACCGTCAAAGCCATTGGGTTTACTGTACGAGTTGAGGGCATACCCAGCACACCTGCTGATGTTCCTGTTGGAGGTGGTAACATGGAGAGGGCATTGCAAGGTCTCTGAGCATTGTAGCCTCGTACTCATGTTTGCATTTAAACCATGACACATCTTCACAAACTTGTAAAATCAGTGTATCGATGTGCTATGGTACATTTAAGTGTTTAAATTAGGATTTTCCCAGAGTGATAGTCCTCATTGTTGTCATGGGTTTTAAAGGTAGCGTAGAAGTTATTTACCTCTCTTCACGATCAGAGTAACAATATGGATAAAAAGAATAATTACATGTGAACTCTTTGGAATATTATCACGATTTTTCTGTAAGTCTAAAATTATTCTCAAATCCAAGGCTTATGAAAATAATAATAACTGACTTACTAAAGGCCTACTCTGTTCTAATCACTAACTTTTGGGTCTGACATGTGTTATTTCCAACCCTTGTAAGATTATGAGAAGCTTTAGTTTTGACCACAGAACCAAGCAAGGCCACATAACCTTGGCCTTAGTTCAAAGACTAACCCTACTCCATTTCACTTCCTCTCTGCAGGGGAATGAGGATAGACTTATTTGAACAAGTGGCTCCTTTGGTTTACCTTTTAAGTCTACACATATGCCTTGATTTTTTTTTCTCTTATAGCACCACTAATAGTGCTTGGCATGTAATTGATTTGCATGCTTGTGTTCTTGGTGTGCAGCCTCCATCAGCTCAGGGACCAACTTTTTCTCTTTCTTTACAAATTATATTATGGAGTTCTTGTCATGACACAGTGGAAATGAATCTGACTAGGAACCATGAGGTTGTGGGTTCGATCCTTGGCCTTACTCAGTGGGTCAAGGATCCGGCGTTGCTGTGAGCTGTGGTGTAGGTCGCAGACTTGGCTTGGATCTGATGTTGCTGTGGCTGTGGCGTAGGCTGAGAGCTGTACCTCCACCTGGAAACCTCCATATGCCACAGGTGAGGCCCTAAAAAGCAAAAAAACAAAACAAAATTAAATTCTAAACTAACATGAGTGCTAACACACGGTCCTTGTCATAGCATAGAGTTTGCGTGTGTTACTTAACTTCCTCACCCAATGAGGAAGGTATTACTTCTCTCGTTTTACAGGTGAGGAAATTGAGGTACAGAGAGTCTGGGTAACTTGACCAAGGTTACTCAGTTACCGTGTGACACAGCCAGGACTTCAAGGGCAGGCGGTCTTATTCTGGAGGCCAGGCTCTTAAACACTAAGCTGTAGCCCACTTTAATGTCTTTGGATCCCCATTGCTTTGTAGGAGACTCTTAAATGTTGACTGGAGGTTAGATTAATAAATTAATAAATATAAAAGCAACTCCCTGGAGGGTAGAAACAATGAAATTCTGATTTTTATAAAGTATTTTCCTTTTTGGGTTAGATCAGAGGGCATAAACAAATCCTGGTGTCTGTAAGGACTAGACAGGCCCTGGTGAGGATTAGGGTCAACTGAAAAGGTTGTGGTCTTTTCAAAGGAGACAGCCACCAGGCTACTCAGCACCTGATGATTGCGTCAGAGTGGGACTTGTATTCCCATTTTTGCTAGATCTTCTAGTACTTCAAGAAAAGCTAGAAGTCTGGATTTTTATGTGAATAATAATAGCATCAAATATTTAAATAAATATAATGCTTACTATGTTCTGGGCTTTATTTATTTATTTATTTATTTAGGCTGCACCCACTGCATATAGAAGTTTCCCAGCCAGGGATCGAATTCAAGTCACTTCTGCATCCTGTGCCACAGCTGTGGCAATGCTGGATCCTTACCCACTGTGCCACAGCAGGAATTCCCCCAGGCTGTATTACTAGTGGTTACAGATATTAACTCATTTAATCCTATGTGAAGTAGAGATATTGTTATCCCCATTTTATGGATGAAGAAATTGAGGCACAGAATGTTTAAGTAATTTGCTAAGATCATTCAGTTGACTAGAGTTTATCCCTAGGTAATTCTATTGCAAAATTGATGCTTTTAACTCACTAAACTGTCTGGCAGTTAATTCACAGTTTTAAGATGAAAGGAAAACCAGAAATGTGTGATGGGCCAAACAAAATACTTTTGTATGTAGAAAGTTTTCAGTGTCCCATCTGAACGTTAAACTGTTTGTGAGATCAAAACAGTTTGTTTCTAAGATAATTGCTTCATTAATCATTTTAGTTGAGAATTCTTATCTGCTGTATACAAGCTTATTTCTCTGTCATTTCTCTGTATCTTTATTTTTCTCTTATAAAGGAATGTAAGTTACATGAAATTCAAACATTACAGAAATATGTAATCTTAAAAAATCAAAAATCCTTCATAATCCAACCTGTTCCTCCAAGTCACTGCTGTTAAACATCCTGGTACATGTTCCTCTAAGCTTTTTTCTAAATGTAAACTAAGGTGTTATTAGTTTCTGAGTCATTTTCAGGTATGCTCGTGTTGTTAAATATCAAAAAATTGTATTTGTGGAGCCATTTCCCTATTAGGCTAGTTTGTTCCTTGATAAATTCAAAACCTGGAGTTCTTAAACATTGCCCGTTTGGGTTTCCTTGATAATCTTCTCTGACAGTGGGGCAAAAAATTTACTATCCTTCTAACATCTTTGACTTTTCTTGCATGATACATTTTTCTCCTTTTAAATATTGCTTATAAAAACTAGAGTTGCTAGCACAGTGTTTTTTTTGTGAATACTCCATTTCTTTAACCTACTTTATCAAAACAAGAATTTTTTCCTCTAGTTCTCGTCATTTCAGCTAAAAGGGTGATATGAAAAGCAATATTAATGGAATATTGGAATGGAATAATAGGAAGTGTATAAATTAAGATGTCAATTTTTGATTAAAAATACGGTTCAGTGGGATATAAATAAATTGGAGATTATAGCTTGAAGCAGGTTTCAAATTTTGAGCACATGGTATTTATTATTACTTAACTGAAACTCTAGACTGGTGTTTAATTTTTTAATTGAGAAATTTAACTTTGAACGTCTGTGTATTTGGAATGTGTTAAAATGAAAATTGTTTTCAGATTCTTTTAAAGTACAGATCCTAATTTTTACCATATCTTTTGATTTTTTACCCACTATGGTTAGAATAGAAATCTTGAATTTGGCTTTAGGCTCACTAACTGTACCATGCATACTCTTTCAACTATATTTAACAAATATTTATTGGGCTGTTATGGTATGCCAGGCACTGTTATTGGGATATACAAAGAAAACATACAAAAATCTCTGCCCTTCGGAATTCGCACTGTGGCTCAGCAGGTTAAGAATCTGACATAGTATCTGTGAGGATGTGGGTTCAATCCTAGGCCGTGCTCAGTGGGTTAAGGATCCGGTGTTGCCACAAGTTGCGATGCAGGATGCAGATGCTGCTTGGATGCCCTGTCGCTGTGGCTGTGGTATAGGACAGCAGCTGCAGCTCTGATTTGACCCCTAGCCCAGGGACTTTCATATGCCACAGGTGTGGCCCTAAACAGGAAAAAAAAATAAAAGTCTCTAGCCTAATATTCTCATGTGTAGCGGTCAAGTCAGACACAAAATAAAATTATGTATCAGATTAGGTGACTGCTATGGAGAAAGATAAGCAGAACAGGGGAGAGGAGTGGATATGTGGGGTTTATTGGCAGAGGGGGCAAGGGCTGCAGTTTGAAATATAGCGAGGTTAGGGAAGGTCTAGCTCAAGTGACCACTGAATAAAGACTTAAAGGAGTTGCACCAGTAAGCCGTTGTCTGGGGGAGATCAGTCCCTCGGACAGAGCTGCATGGGCTGTGGCCTTGAGGTGCCAGCTTGCCTGGGGCACCTGTGGTGCCCGGAGCAGAGCAAAGGTGTGGGGAGATGAGGTGCACATTGTCGCGAGCAGGGCTGGGCAGACGCACTCTGTCAGGGGCCAGCTGTCAATGTTTTAGGCCTTGTAGTCTCTGTAGCAGCCACTTAGCTCCACCTCGTAGCTTGTAGCGCTGAAGCAGCCGTAGACAATACATAAACCAGTGAGTGTGGCAGTGTTCCAATAATACTTGGTTTACAGAAACAGGCAGTGGGTAGGATTTGGTTCCCTAATGTTTGCTGAGTCCTGATTTAGAGACTTGTAGGCCATTGTCCAGTTTTTTGGCTTTTGCTCTGAGTGAGACGAGAGTTCATTGGACGTTTTTGAACAGAGGAGTAATATCGATTGATCTCTAGTTTCCAAGAAAACAGCTGCCTGGTAACGCGACTGTAAAAGGGCAGGGGTGAAAGGGTAGAGTCACCCTGACCAGCACAGACGGCTACAGGTGGAGCAGGTTCCTGAGGGACGGTGATTGGGCTTTGGACCAGCCTAACTGGGAGGACTGGTGGACATCCAAGCAGAGCAGTGAAGGATGCAGTTGGTATACAGATGGGGTGTTCAGGGATGGGCTTACAAACCTGGGCGCGTTCAGCACACACACAGTACATAGAGTCCTGAGACTTGATGCTTGAGAGAAGCAGGCGAGCGCAGTAGCTGTGTCTGCTCTGTTTGGCCACTTTGGGAGTGTTGGTTCTTTTGACTCTTAGATGGATTTTAAGTACAGAACCTTTATGATACTTGGGTTAGGTTTATTATTTGCCACTGATAATCTTAAGTTATAATTCCAGTTTTTACATGCAGCTTTTGAAAAAACTGTGGTAAAATCAGTGTAATTTAAAATTTACCATTGTACCCATTTTAAGTGTACAGTCTAGTAGCATTAAGTACCTTCACAATATTGTGCAACCATCACCACTGTCCATATTTAGGACCTTTTCATCATCCAGACAGAACCTGCACTCATTAAACAGTTCCCCAGGCCCCCTTTCTCCTGGCCATTGGTCACCGCATTTCTACTTTCTGTTTCTATGAATTTGCCTATTCCAGGTACCGCCTGTAAATGGAATCATACAATATTTGTGCTTGTGTGTCTGGCTTAATTAGCATAATGTTTTCAAGGTTCATCCATACTACAGCATGTGTCAGTGCTTATTCTACTTTTTAAAACCTCTTATACTGACTAAGAGGGGTTCTTTGTTACAGGGTGGAATTGATAACTCTGTCTCGTGTTCTAAAATACACATGGTCTCTGTTCTGGAAAGCTTTAAGAGTTCATAGAAGTGCCTCTTCAGCCCATGCAGCCCTCTTTCTTATTTGTGCTACTAGTAAAATAACGATGACGGTATTGAGTAGATGGCCAACATGATTTGATGGATTTTCTGATATTAATATGCCACGTTTAATCAAAGGATAAGCTTGTCTCACTTGGCATTGATAGAGAACCTGAAAAAGTGGCAGCTTAAAGGTAGCAGTCAAGTCAGAATAGATTCCTTCTGGAAACTGGCTGCGAGGTGTTTGGGGGCGCGTAATTTTACAGTTGGCTCATTTGGCAGATTACTGAGCTTGGGGGCAAGTCCTGTAGTGTTTGCCTCCCCCTTCAGAGCAGTGATATTTGCCCTGTCTGCTAAATAACCTCGTCACTCTTTGCTTGATAACAGCAGTACTAATGGCAGTGAGCATATTGAGGGAAAACCTGGCTGTCCTTTGGTTTTGAGGGTTAAGTCCAAGCTCAGCTGACATGTGAACAAGGTGGTGTTTGTTTAACCAACACTGAGTCTCACAGGCAAGTCTCAGTGATGTTCTTGCCTGCGGTGGCAGAAGAAGATGAAGGATAGAATGAAAATTAATTTTCACCTTCACTTTGGGAATGGCAATTGCAGAAAAACCTTTGTTTGTTTAAAAAAAATAAGAAAATTGGAGGCAAGAAGTCTTTTTGAAGATGCAGTCCATTTAGTAGTTACCAGTGATCTTTCATGTCATTTCCTGTAATTTCCCTGAGCCATCCCAGCAGTGCTGGAAATAGCTACTATGAGAGTCCAAAAGGAAGATCAAAGTATCCGTTGTTCTCTCCTTTTGAATTGTGGGTGGCTTTGGGTCTTGGCCCTGGGGTTTAATTTCCTTTTTTTTTTTTTTTTTGCTTTTTAGGGCCGCACCCGCGGCATAGGGAGGTTCCCAGGCTAGGAGTCCAGTTGGAGCTGTAGCCACCAGCCTATGCCACAGCCACAGCATCTCCAGATCTGAGCCGCGTCTGTGACCTACATCACAGCTCACAGCAATGCCAGATCTTTAACCCACTGATCAAGGACAGGGAACGAACCTGCGTCTGTATAGATACTAGTCAGATTTGTTTCCTCTGAGCCACAGTGGGAACTCCTAAAGTTTTTTTTTAATGTCATCATCTAGTGGCAAAAGATGAAATTAATGTATCCAGGAGGTTGGAGAGGACTTTGCTTTGGTCTCCAGGAACCCTGAGAACTTTTTGTTTTTGCTCATATTAGCAGTAACAGCAGTGGCAGTGTCTGGGTTGAAGTGTATATGGAGGCCAAGGGTCTTCAAGGTCATAGTAGCAAACTTAGCGGTTCTTTTTTAAGCCAGGTCAAAGCCATGATGGACTCCCAGGTTATTTTTCTATGAAACGGAAATAATGATACTTCATCAAAATTAAGTGAAACCTCTTGTCTCTTAATTTTCTTTTTGATCAAGGCTTGTGCAAGGACGAAGTTTGAGAGGCGTGTGTCCTTGTTACACATCTCTCACCTTGCCCTCCCAAAGACTTGGTGAGCTCCTGGATGGCTTCCAGGGCTCAGTGATTATGTATCTTGTGTACAAGCATGCGTTGATAGGCATTTTTCAAGACCTCATGGCCAACTGATTTTAATCTTGCCCTTCAGAGGCGGTGCCCACCTGCCTGTACCAGAGTGTGTATCCACTTAAGGACTCCTGGTTGGTGTCTAGCTTGTGGCTGCCATAGGAAGGCATTTGCATTCTTTGAACAATAGATGAGTAAACTCAGGAAAGGGCCTAAACTCTCATCCAGCCAAATTATTATCCACCTGTCCTGGGCTATAAATAATGCTATGACGTGCATTCAGTCCTGTTGGAGTTCCCGGGCTGGTTCTGCTTTTCCATCTTGATTTCCTTGGGCTGTCTCTGGGAAGTTAGGAACCAAGTTGACCTTCATCTTCTCGTTTAACCCAGGAGCCCTAGGCTGTTTCTGATTGGCATCTCAGGAGAGGTGAGATCTAGGCTCTCTTCCAGCGTCATTTGATTTCTCTATCTTACCATTCTCCTCTGCTCTGAAAAAATAAAATGTGTTTACTCTGAGTCCTAACGTGGAAAATTTCTTTTAGAGCATATGCTAACGTTTGATTTAGAAGATATTTCACCTTTCACATTGGCCAAATCCATAGTTTTGGAGGGTGTGACTCTTACTTTGTTTTGACTTCTGGTTATGTTTAATTTTTGTTTTGTCTATTCAGGTGCATTAAAAAAAAAAAAAAAGGCAGTGTCGACTCTTTCCCTCTGCAGATAATTCCACTTCAAAATCAGATACATATCAAATAGAATAAAAAAAAAGCCCGACTTTAACCTAGTCACCATTGGTTTGCCCGCCTTGGGATCAGATATTCATGTTTGCTGTCTAAATGGTGTGGAAGGGGATTAAAAAAAAAATAAAAACAATAGTACACTTTAGCCAGTGTTACACTGGATAGGCCTGTCCCAGAATGCAGCTCTCGGGGAACTGGAGTGGAGGTGAGGTGGGTACTGGGCAGGGAGGCGGGGATGGAAGGAGACTGTGAGCTTTTTTACCCAAGTATCCATGGTGTGACCTGAGGGCCAAACTTTTGGGGCGGGGGGTAAGCCTTCTCAAACTCAAGATAACTTGTACTTAAAGTGTGGTTCATCTTCGCACGATAGATGGTGTGGCTGTGGTCATATCTGAAGCCCTGTGTTTCCCTTTCTAGCCCACAGTCACCAACTGACATGGAAGGTTGTGGCACTTTCTGACTAATACTCTAGGTTCTTCTGAAAAGCCTGCAGCAATGCCCCAGGGAACAAAGAAGCCATCAAAGCTGTGTCCCCTTTTAAAAGGTAGACACACACCCCTCCTAGGGTGGAATGAGGGTGCCCACCCCATAGTTAGGACGATGATGCCTTTATGTCGTAGAGGAGCATGGTCGTAAATCTCTCCTTCTCAGGAGGACTCCCCTTCCTCACTCCCCAGAAGGCAGCCTCTTAAACACAGAGTGTGAATGCCATTGGATATTCGTTTAAAGAGTGACAACTATTGTTGTGTAGTTTTTTCCTCTCTCCTTCACTTGAGATGGGCCAGGAGAGGCCCTTCACTGTCTTCTCTCCCTTGTGCCTCACCTTCCTTCAGCCGGCTTCCCACTAGTTTTATGTGTGCCTGCTCTAGTCCTCTTGGTACCAGGAGGCCTTCACAGCCCCTGCATAACTGCTAGGTGCACAAAGTCTTGCCCGTGAAAGCAGCATGTCTTTTCAAAGAAGTAAGACATCAGTTGGCAGGTGCATTTGCACTGGGTCTGGAAGGGACTCATTCATATCTCTCTCTCTCTCTCTCTCTCTCTCTCTCTCTCTCTCTGGACAAGGTTGGTACAGTCTTCAATTGGTAGCTTAACTTCATCTCTGCTTTTATAACCACTCCCAGCATAAATTATTTAGCACAAATGCAAGCATGATCTCATACAATTACTTAGTATTAGTGTCCTGCTGTGAGCATCGTTTTCTTGTGTTGTGTTCTAATCACAAATTAGCAAATGGTTCTTCACAAAAAATCTTCTCTGGATCTACTTAGAGAGGCCATGTGCGTAGAAGATTATAGTTGCTGCTACCTGATTTTTTTTTTTTCCCCTTTCAGGTGAATTTTTCTTTTACTACTGTGTGGTTCACAGCTTTCCTAGAACAGTTGTTTTTTTTTTTTAACTCATTTTTTTACCTGACAATATTTCAACCCCTTAAAAATTTGCCAATTACCCCATCAGTAGACTGAGTCATTTTATGAGCCAGGATCCAGAAAGTGCCAAGTTTCGTTTGGGGAGCTGGAGTTGGATTTGGGGAAAGGCAATAATAAAACTCTAGCCAGAAGACTCAGGGACTACAGTTATGTTCAAGAATTAGGTTTATTTTAGGGTGGCCTCAGAGTACAGTGACCCTACTCTAAAGATGAAGTAACTCACCCACCCCTTTAGTCATTTGCCATATTGTTGAAGTAAAGTCTAGAGCTGAAAATTTTGATCCTTTTTAAACAGTGATCTAATTGTGAAAAGCACAGATGGCCACTGACAGTTTACAAATGTTAGGCATTTGCTGATTTTAAAAATAGCTGTGAGATGGGAAAATCAAGGTGAGAAGAGAGACTAAAAATCAAACGGCCACGTTGGGTTTGGGGTTGTCAGACAGCAAGAGAAACAAAACAAAACACGGGTAATACTAAATTCGCTCAGGGAGTTATTTATAATAGCTGGGTTTTGCCTCCCTGGACACCGAACCCCCAGTGCATTCATGGTGACAGGTTTATTGGTCAGAGGCACCTGCTGACAAACCCACAGGGTCATAAGCAAGTTTGAACGCCTGGAGAGTCAAGTTCTTGGGTGTGGTGGGAAATGTTAATTGGCCTCTGCTAGGATTCTTATCCCTTGATAAACTTACTCCCTCTGGCAGTCTTGTTAATATTTAAAAATAAAGTGCTAAATCTATTACATAGGACTGTAATTTAATTTTCGTGGCCTTTCAGTGCTGTGTGGTTGCCAGCTGAGGGTCAGTGTCATGTGGTCTTTGGGTGTCCTGAGTTTTAGCCTCTGCAGTGTTTCTCACGGAGGGGTGTGTAGGCCGAGGAATTGGTTTTGGTCTGAGAGAAAGCCAGTCTCAGGGATTAGTCATTTTTCTTTTGGTGAACCTGCAAAGGTGATGGAGGAGAGCTGCAAACGAGCCAGCCTCAGGAATGCTGCATGTGAGAAGAAAGGCAAGTGCGGCTGGGTTTGGTCTTCCCTGAGGTCTTTTCTCTTCACGTCCCTTTTCATCCCAAGCTCATGCTTTTGTGGTGATAGTTTTCCTTGTCTTCATCTTGGGTTTTGTGTCATTAAGATCCAGCCAGTAGGAGCAGCATTGTCTGGGATCCCAGAGGGTTGCTGATGTCCCTTGTGGCCGGAATTGGGGTGTGGCAAGATCTGAAATTATAGAGACAGGTTTTATGGACTCTTCTGAATCATGCTTAGCACGAGGAATTGGAACTTGACCTTGAAGGCAGTGGAAAGCCTTTCAAAGATTAAGTTAGGGAGCAACAGAAAGATTTATTTATCATTTCTCTTCAGGTTTCCTGAGGTATAAAGTAAAGAATGGGAAAAGGGGCATAGAACAGCCACTGAATGCTTTAAGTTCTCACTTAAAGCACTAGGCACTAGGGTATTTATTCCCTTTACTGTAATTTTTTTACCCATTTACAGAATTCTTAGTATAGTATTAATATACTTTAAATTTAGTTGGTAATTTATATCCATCTAAAGTCCAACTTCTCGGAGTTCCCATCATGGCGCGGTGGAAACGAATCCGACTAGGAACCATGAGGTTGCGGGTTCGATCCTTGGCCTCACTCAGTGGGTTAAGGATCTGGCATTGCTGTGAGCTTTAGTGTAGGTCGCAGACGCGGCTTGGATCTGGCGTGGCTATGGCTGTGGCGTAGGCCGGCAGCTGCAGCTCCAATTCAACCCCTAGCCTGGGAACCTCCATATGCTGCAGATGCGACCTTAAAAAGACAGAAAAGCCCAAAAAAAAGGGTCCAACTTCTCCAACCTTTTAATGTTAGCAGTGCCCAGTTTTATCCCTTGGTCAAAGGCGCCTGTCTGATCTCTCCGTTGTAACTATGCATTTCGCCCTTTGCAATAAAGTAATCTGTGGGAAGAATTTTTTTGTTTTTTAGTTGTTTTTGGCCACAGTGCATCTTTTGGACGTTCCTGGACTAGAGATTGAACTTGGGGCCACAGCAGTGAAAGCGCCAAATCCTAACCACTAGGCTTCCAGGAAACTCCAAGAATTTGTTTTTAATGTTCCAGAGTAGTTCTTACAAGTTTTGACCACAGTTTACGCTTCACAGCATTTCTTTGTAGAATAGGTTGGCCCTTCTGTTTCTGTGGTCTTCGTTGGCCTTGCATTGCGGTAACATGTGAGCATCACTTAGCTGAAGAAAGAAAAGTTAACTTCAGATCATTCTGGATCGAGTGAAAGACAAATTGATACCATAGATGACAGAAAATGAGCGGCTTACAAGGGCCGCTAGGATTACGGTTTGATGTTTGCTGAAGACAAGCCATCGGTCTGGAGGAAGGAAGGGCTTCGTAACTACAGGGTGTTAAGGGAAGACCTTGTTTTGCTGAGTGTTTATGCTTCAGAGTTCAGACCTTTTCAGGTGCTTTCTTTGATAGTAGTTTTTGTCTTTATAGAAATCATGACTGATTTCACATGTTTGACAATTTGGGTGCTAATTCCACCTGGAATAATGCCTTCTGGAAACACTCAAATTCACAAAGAGTAGATAACCCTATTAGTCAGTTACAATCTTATAGGCTAAAAATAATATGATTATAATATATTATCCCCATAGGACATGGAGAATAATCTCCTTTCCAAAAGAGGATCAGGAGGGAGACCAAAAAGCTGTCTATGGAAAAATACTTTGGCGTCATGGGCTGGCTAGAGAAAACTTGCTTGGTGAAGTCATAACAGAAGCATCAGAAGGATAATTATGAATCCTTGGAGGGTAGGCGAAGGTGGAGTGATGGTTTGGGATTGGGGAAATTATTTGGGTCTGGAGCAGGAAAAGGCCGGGGGGGAATCCTTAATAAGGCAAAAAAGTTTAGTTGTATTTTTGTGTCCCTGATATAAAAATGTCTGATCATTGTTTTGGGGGGGAAAAAAAAAAGGAAGAAAGAAAGAAAAAGCCCCTGTCCTAAGACAGCATTCCTAGAGTCTGTCTAGCCCTACATATTAAGTAGGTGCTATGTGAAAACGGCCTTCTTGGTAATTGAAATTTTGGATAAATTCAAATAGTTTCGGTTACTGCAAGAATTTTTCATTGTTAGAGAATCTCTTTACCATACAAGAGTTTTTCTGACTTTCATGGAAATGCTGCCTTGTAACAGCAGGGAAAAAAAAAAAAGGCACAGAAGACCCATACTTCTACTCAGCAGAAATGATACTGTGAACATCTTGATGTGCAACTTCCAGAATTGTTTCAGGGGTGTATTTTCCTCCTTGTCTTTAACACGAAGGTTATGTACTGCATATGTCATTATACAATGTGATTTCTTTTCACAAAATTACAGTTGCTTAGTTTTCCATGGTAAGACTGTGCCACAGTTTTTTTTCCCCTAGTCCTTTCATGGGCTCATTTAGGTAGGTTTTATTTTGCTTTTATAAGTAACACTTAGATAAACATCCTTGAGCGTACTTGGCATCTGTCAGATTGATGAATACTTGAAAGTGGCAGCTATGTGTTTAACGGGTCTTTACATTTCACTTGGATGGAGTGTATCGCCAGGTTGCCCTCTGTATGTCATACCAGCTTACGTTCCCTTCAGCAAGGTAGGGGACATCTCTTTCCTCATATCCTCACCAATGTTCATTATTTTTAGTCTTCTGAATCATTTAGACAAGCAACTTTTACCCTCATCCTAAAATCTTATATACTTGCAAAGGGGTAGAAGAAGCTTAGTCGTAGGCGGGTAGCATTTCAAGAGTTAATAGAATTGCTATTAACTATAGAATAGTTGGAGAATCTTTGCTATAGAATTGCATTTTTTAAAATCATCATGAAAATGCAGTTTTTCAGCATGGTCAGAGAGAAAGAGGGGAAATACAGAGTATTAGAAGCCCTGTAATGACCCATGTTCACTCTGGGTCACTCCACCATAATTTCCCTCCTGGCTAGTGCGTGTGGGGAAGGCGGTGGCTCTGGGCATGTGCTTTCCCATCTCACTCAGGCTGCACTCCATCCAGCTTTACCAGGAAGGGGCTGAAGTTCCCTTGTTCTGGAAAGGAGGGCCAGCAGGGTTGGACAGCCAGACCCTCGCTCCCAGGGGAAAAGGAGAGGAGAGAAGGCAGGCAAATACAAATCTGAAGAGAGGAGAAAGTAGTGAATTTAAAATTGTGTAATTTTGGAGTTCCCGTTGTGGCTTAGTGGTAACAAACCCAGCTAGGGTCCATGAGGTTGCCGGTTAGATCCCTGGCCTCGCTCAGTGGGTTAAGGATCCAGTGTTGCCGTGAGCTGTGGTAGTAGGCCAGCAGTTGTAGCTCCGATTCGACCCCTAGCCTGGGAACCTCCATATGCCATAGGTGCAGCCCTAAAAAGCAAAAAAAAAAAGGAAATTTTGAGCCTCAAAGAGACTTTGCAGTCTGGTGGTTCAAGACCCAAAGGGAGGGGAGAAGAATCAGAATTTACAGGAGTTTATGTGATTTGTAAAAGCACATTCAGTATTATTTGATGTTTATGTTTTGAAGACATTCAGTATAAACTGGCATTTTTATTTGCAGAAGCTGTCCTGTGCGTATCAGTGATGGGGCTCAGGCTTGGTAGAAAAGGTTGAGGAAACCACAGCCAGTTCCGTAATGCCATCGTACGGATGGGGCAGCCAGGTCCAGCGAGGACCACAGAGCCAGCCGGGGGCAGGACTTGAAGCAGTGTCATTGGCCTCTTCAGTCCAGGAATTTCCCCTTCACCCTTCTCAGTTAGAACTTGAGGGGTTCTTTATCCCCTCACATCTGTCACTTGTACAGCGTGGGTAAGTCTGCTTCCAAGAGAGAAAACTGGAACACCATGTCTATGTGAAAATCCTTAGTTTCTGTAGGCAGTTCTGGTCTAAGAAGCCGTCCTGGGCTTCTTGAGGACATGAGGAGAACGTGGCAGCCATTATTGTCACCCTTTCTGGAACAGAATGTGGATGTGGAGATAATTCCGGTGTGGCAGCTGAATTTTGAGTTACCCACCCATCTCTTCTTCCTTGACCTTGACAAGCAAAGAACGAAATTGTGAATATCTTACTTATTAACGTCTGTTAGTCGTGTTAGATAAATCCAGTCCACCTGGAGGAATCCTTCATTTTTTTACTGTTATGTATTAACAACAACAACAAATGCTGTTGTAAAGAAAATTGGAAAAACATAAGAAAGAAGGAAAACGTTATCTCATTTGCGGTCACCCCCCAACACCCAAGCGTATTAGTAAATTTGCTTCTTAGTCATTTTTTTGCCTTGTGCCTGTGCTTATTCTTTAGTAGTAACTGCCATAATATAGCAACTTTTTTCATACTGTTAAGAGTCTGATTAGTCTGTGCTAGGTGTTCTACATTTATTCCGTTTATAAGGTTTCGTATAAACCTTAGAACTGTGTAAGATTCTCCCAGGTGTATCACCGCTGACTTATCTGTTCATTTCTTGTTGCTTTTTTAGTTGTTTTCCCAGTTTTTATTTTTACGAATAGTTTAATTTAAAACTTTGTGCATAGAATGCCCTCATATTTAGAAAATTTCCTTGAAATGGCTAGATCAGAGGGTATGAGTATTTTTATGGCTCTTTGTTGGACTGGCAAATAGTTTTCCCAAAGGGTTATACCAATTTATACTTACACCAGCAAAGTTAGTCAAATATCCGTTTCACTGTGCCATTTTCTGGCTTATAGGATCTTTCTTGTATGGTTGCAGGAAAATCAGTCTGCTGCTAACTTGAGAAAACAAAGCACCTCCACCAGATGGCCGTAAGAGCATGCTATGTGTTTAGCTGTAATTCATTAATTTAATAAATAGCTAAGCGTTTACTATTTATCAGACATTGAAGATGAAAAAAAGAGTAAGACAGTCTGTATTCATAAGAACTTTACATTCTGCTGGAAGAGACATGCTAACATTTACAGGGGTCATGATAGGAGTTTATGTATCAGTTGGGAAAATGCCAGTACGGTTCTAGTCTTGGGGGTGGGATGATAATCAGGAAAAGGAGAGTCATTAAAGCTTGGAGTGAGCACCTTCGGCAGCTGCAGGAGGCATGCTTCTCTAGAGCAGGTGGGACTGAAGCCGAGTGAGGTTAGGCCCGAGAGGTGGGCAGAGCCTTTGTCTAGAGCCAGCTTCAGAGAGCAGAGCTGGTCTGCTGGTCTTGTCTCTGGCACACTCCCGTCAGTGACACTTCTTTTCACTCTGCAAGTTTGCCTCCAGGGCAGGACCAGGGTAGTTGTAGTTATTCACGGCAAATAGCTTCCTGAAAAGTAATTTATAGCTGTCTCTGACCCTTGTGCTGAATTGGGCATCCTTGTTTGCTGAG
>PVHT021183543.1:7286508-7343356 GCA_004024745.2 Catagonus wagneri
GCCAGCTTCAGAGAGCAGAGCTGGTCTGCTGGTCTTGTCTCTGGCACACTCCCGTCAGTGACACTTCTTTTCACTCTGCAAGTTTGCCTCCAGGGCAGGACCAGGGTAGTTGTAGTTATTCACGGCAAATAGCTTCCTGAAAAGTAATTTATAGCTGTCTCTGACCCTTGTGCTGAATTGGGCATCCTTGTTTGCTGAGACCCTCTGGTGGGTGTGTATTTCTGGAGGTTGTTAATTGATTGTGCTGTTAAGAATTTTGGGGGAAATAAGCTGAAGCTTAGATCAGTTAAGTGATAGCCATAGGCTACTCAGCTAGCTAGTATCTGTTTAGGCAGCATTTTCATTTCTAATCTCATGTACAGTTTAATAATTTAACAGATAATAGACCAACTGGTCAGTGGAAATGTTTACAGGGTATTTTGAAGCTGTTAATTTTTACCACTTGGGTTTTTTTTTTTTTAATTTTTAATAACTGGGAATAATACTTAGGGTAGAAAACAAAACCTGTTTTGACTTCGTGGTTTTTCTGCTTCAAATGGGAAGGACTAGGAAAGCAAAAGGTTCATCAGATGAAATTTCCCCAAAACAAGTGTTGGGATTCCTTACTCTTAATGTCTACCCCCACTGCCCCCGATAGTTTCCTTTAAATACTTTTTGTGTGAAAATTGTCACACAGTTGCTCCAGGACATTAAAATAGATGTGCCAAAGTGTATAAATTTATTGTCCAAAAAATTCCGTGTCTTAAAAAAAAAATCTCATACAGCTTTCTTTTCCTAAATGTATGTCACTGTGTACCCTGAAGCCTGGATCTTCACATCTTTCCGTGTAGTATGAATAGCCAACATTTTAAGTAGATCTGAAGTGTAAAAATTTAAGATTCATACTAGAGCTTCAAACTTACAGCATTTTAATAAAACAATAAAATTTTAGGGTTGTTCCAGACTGCTATGATCATTGGCACCCACCACTGAAGTGGGGTCCTGGAGGCCAGTCGTATATAAGATTTTAACAGTAAAGATCCAGATGAAAGGAATCAGGCAGCAAAGTGCGGCAATGACACATGTGGACTCACAGGACTCCTGGGCATCCAGAACCTCAGAGACAATAGTACATACTTGTTAAAAACCTGGACTCCGGAGACAAAGACCTGTTGGGAAATCTTGGCTCCAGATAGTCGAGTTACTTATCCAGACCTCAGCCCCGTCATCTGTATAACAAGGATAGTAACCTAACTCTTGGTTTATTGTGAGGGTGCAGTAAGATAAAGGGACCCAAGAAATGAATTGCTTTTTACAGGAATCCATTTCTCTATAAGCAGCATAAGTGGATTCATTCTTACAGAACACCTCTTGTGCAGAGCCGTGAACACTGATGATCTCTGGTTTTGGGGAGAGAGATCAATTATTTTTCAGGTTGTCTTATTTCTCAGAAAGTCTTGGTCCAAAAAGGCTCTGCAAGTTTTGCGGAAATTCTAGCATGGCAGAAATCAAACTTCAGCATTCCTGTGTCAGGTTCTCTTCTTTATTTCCCCTTCATTTTTTTTCTGTTTCTATGTCGTGTGATCTATGAGGGCAGGAGAAGAGAGTGGGTGGCCTTCCTCTTCACTTGCGTTTATTCCTTTAGTGCTTCTGTTCCCTTTATAGCCTCTCCTTTCCCTACCCTTTATTTTATTTTGAAAGCATATGAATGTGAATGGGGTATAATCTTTGGTCTGTAGATTTGTTCCATTGTTCTCCTGGAATTGTACTTGACCCTGTTAGAAATCACACATCGTGTGGTCTCTAGGGAGTGTTCAGAGCAAAGATGCCTGATGTGAGTCAGTCCTGGGAAAGAGCACCTAGTCTGACGGGCCCACACTGAACCCGAGGCCCACCTTGAACCCAAGGCCCACCTTTGCCCGCCCCGCCCCAGCTCTCACCTGCTGTGTATCGGTCATACTGGCTTTGTATTCCGACATCTTCACTCTCGTCTGCCTGCTCCAAGATTTGGCAGGCAAAGTATTGCTGCTCCGTATAGAGCGAAAATACAGCCTTTGGTAAGATTTGGCACCCAACTTGCAGCAACCAAGTGGGAGTCCTTTTTCTGTTCATCCGAAGAAGTTCCTCTTTTAAGGAACTTAGGTCTGGATACTAAAAAGCTCAGTCCTTTATCTGGAGCCATGAATTTTGAATAGGGGTGAATTGACTTGTTGTGATTGATACCTACTAGTTGGCACACCCGAAATTTGATCCTGGACCATTTCTTCATTGTCAAGCCTCTAAGTATAGCACACAAATCCCTTTGTGATCTTGCTCCCCTCCGCTTTTCTAGCGCCCCCCCACCCCCGGGTTTTTCATACATACCCGTCATTCCAGCCATACCCAACTGCTTTTAGTTCCTCAGATGGTTTCTCCCTTCATGCCCCTTCATCTTCACTTGTGCTCTTCCCTTTCCTATTTCAGCGCTGTCCTTTCAAGACCATATCCTAGGGTCTCCTCTTGAGTATTTTCTGAGCCCCTGCCCTCGCAGTGTGATTTACAGCCACTCTCCTGTGCTCCCTTACACACAGCACTGGTTACAGCTTCCTTGTCTGGCTCCTCCACTAAAGATAATGGCAAGGGCTGTATCTTGTTAGTAATTACCTTTTTATCCACAGGATAGAGAGCCGTTCCTGGCACATAATAGGTATATAATGAATGTTTACCTGGTTTGCCTTCCCTGTGTTTCTTTCTATAAAAATATGTGTTATAAAATTTCACCTTATTTCTTAGACAGTCAGCATAGTACACACACACACACACACACACACACACACGCAGTATTGCTCTTTGTTTTTCTCCAGTTAACAATATATCCTGGAAATCAGTTCATAGATTTTCCTCATTCTTCTTCCTCCTCCTCCTCTTCTTCTTCTTCTTGATAAGTGTTATTGAAGTATGGTATACATATTAAAGTGTGCATAAATACATGAACAGCTCGCTGACTTTTTCCAAAATGAATAGACTTATGTAACCGATACCCAGGTCAAGAAACAGAAGATTACCAGAATCCCCTGCCCCACCCCTTCTCCCCCATCCCAAGCATCCCTGTTCCCTGACTTCTGACATTATAGATTAGCTATACCTATTCTAGGGCCTTATATATATAAAATTATACCATCTCTGTCCTTTGGTGTCTTTGTCCACATGATGTAATGAGAGACTCATCCATGTGGTTTCGTTTAGTTATAGTCTATTCTGGTTCCTATACAGTATTCCAAGATTCCAATAGGTTACCATTTTTAATCTGTTCTATAGAAGCACTTCTAGGGTCTTCCCAGTTTGGGGCTGTTTTGAATGGTTCCTCAGTCTTTTGTATGGCCTCACAGTACTCCATCCATGTCAATGGACAGCAGTTTAGTCAACCAGTCTCTTTTGGGTGGACATTCAGTTTTTTATCCAGTGCTTTCCTCTTACAAATAATGTTGCACAAGATTTTGAATAAACTTGTGCCTTATAGTAAGGAAAATAAGAAACCAAACAGCTTTGTGAGGAGTGAGAGTACCAGAGAACATTTTTAGGGAAGAGCTAATCTGTTTGGCAGCTCTGCTCAAATGGTAAAAAGGAATTGCTGAATTTTTCCTAGGAACAGTTTAGCGGTTAACTCAGTGTCTTGGAGTAGAGAGCTAATACAAGAGAACAAAACTGGGAACAAGTACAAGGAAAGCTTGAAATCCCATATCCATGTCATTTTGGGCATAGCTGAGTTCGGAAGGCTCAACAGTGTGCTCTCCTGGCTCAGACATTTATTTATTCAAGTATTTATTGCGCATCTTATGTTCTAGCCACCAGGGGCATAGATCTTGCCCTCATGGAGCTCACATTCTAGAGGGAGATAACAATAGACAAGACAAATAAGAGAAAGTGTAGCATGTTACATAGAATGTTTGAGTATTGGAGTTAAGACACAGACTTTGAAAAGTGGTCAGGAAAGGAATGGCTTTCTTTTTCTACTTAGTTCTATTTTATTTTATTTTTTTTATTTTTGGCCATACCCATGACACGCAGAAGTTCACAGGCCAAGCATTGACATACGAGCCACAGCAGTGACACTGCTGAGTCCTTAACTGCTAGGCCACCAGGGAACTCCCTCTTAATTTTCTTTTAGCTTACCAAGCCAGGTGTAACAAATATTAACGATAGACATGTTTAGGATAAAAAAATTCTGAACTCTTAAGTGTATAGAGTCTTCTCATTGTGTCTTTTCCTCTTGGGTTCATTGTATCAATTTATTTTGTTTGTAATTTGGAGTGTCGGAAATCATTATCTAATGAGGAATTTTTTATGAGTCTGAGTCATTTATTAATGGGTGTGTTCAAGTGAAAATCATGTTACCTGCTTCGTAAGAATTTGGAGGCTGACTGGAATTCTAATGGAAAGGGGAGAGTATGTTTTCCTGTTAGGAGACCCAGTGCTTTGCTCCCGGAAACTCTGCAGTGAAAGCCGTGGCCCAAGGCTGCTTACACTGACATCTAGATGGGTGGAAATTTCCAATTATATAAACCTGAATGGGGCTTATTTTTCTCAGCTGAGTTATGATCATAAGCGATGCCCTAGTCTAGATATGGGACCTGGGTCATAATTACCATTTCTCATGAAAGTATAAAAAAGTTATTAGTAACCCTGAATTTGTAGTAAATGTTATTTTAGCATTTATCATACTGCATTATACCGTCTTCCTCTTCTTCTTTGACTGCACACACGGCATGTGGAAGTTCCCAAAACTGAACCTGCACCATAGCAGTGGCTCAAGCCACCACGGTGACGACACTGGATCCTTAAACCCCCTGCGCCACAGGAGAACTCCTGTACCTTATTCTTTGTTCTGCTCGCCCTTGGCCCCAGTGGCCTAGTACTGTGTGTAAAAAAATAAAAACCAGAGTTCCCTGGTGGTACAGGGGTTAAGGATCTAATGGTGTCACTGCTGTGGCTTGGACTCAATCCCTGGCCCAGGAACTTCTACGGGAAAGTAGGTGGTGCTCAGTAGGTACTTGTTAACACAGTGGAGGATTTAACAGCCATGTGCCAATTAAAAAATTGTTTTTAGCCGTGACCCAGCCACAGTTGATCAGAACCGTATTTATTGGACAGTAGCGTTTTTCTTTTTGTTTTTTTTTGTCTTTTTGCCTTATCTAGGGCCGCACCCGCAGCATATGGAGGTTCCCAGGCTAGGGGTCTAACAGGAGCAGTAGCTGCCGGCCTTTGCCACAGCCGCAGCAACGCGGGATTCAAGCCGCGTCTGCAACCTACACCACAGCTCGCGGCAACTCCGGGTCCTTAACCCACTGAGCAAGGCCAAGGATCGAACCCACAACCTCATGGTTCCTAGTCGGATTCATTAACCACTGAGCCACGACGGGAACTCCCAGTACTGTTTTTCAAAGCAATGCTCATCAAAATGTTACGGAACACCTAACCTTACCTCCCTGTTTTTTGTGCTTTTTTCTGGTTTTTTGGTTTATTTTTGGGGGTCTTTTTTTGGCCACAACTGCAGCATGTGGAAGTTCCTGGGATCAACCCTGGGCCACAGTTGGAGCCTATGCCACTGCTGCCGCAATGCCAGATCCTTAACCTGCTGCGCCACATGGAAACTCCTATTTCTCTCTTTTTTACTTCACTTACCATGTGACCTTGGGTAAATGACTTCCAGAGGACCTGATGTCCTTATCTCAAATAAGAAATCAGGGTAGTATCTAGTTACAAAGATGTGAATTTTAAATGAGATCAGTTAGATTGAAAGCAGCGTGTGTATGCATATGTACTTCCTAGTTGAGGCCAGAAAGAACTATGGGCTAAATTTAGTTATAGGACTTTTAATAGGGATGCTTTAAGTTCCTACAGTTTGGTCTCTATAACCAACTGCAAGAGCAGAGAACAGGAGAAAGATAGCTTAGCAGTTAAAAAGATTGAATATTTTGTCTCCTCTGCATGCTTCATATGAATCAGCAGTTTGTAAACTGTTTTCCAGCAACACTCAGCAGTTATCAGTTATCTACCATGGTGATGAAAGTTCTGATTTCTATTAATATCCAAAACAGTTTCCCAAAATGAGTGCTGCAGAGAGCCACTTGATGCTGCTCGGTATATTAGTCGGGGGAAGAGGGCTGGTTGGGGAAATGGCGGGTTAGATAATTCAACATCTCTCTTGTAGGATTTCGTTTTTTATTATTAATTTTATGGCCACTCCGTGCCATATGGAAGTTCCCCAGCCAGCGATTGAATCCGGGCCACAGCTGCATCAACACCAGATCCTTTAACCCACTGCACCGGGCAGGGGATCAAACTCGCACCTCCGCAGCAGCCCGATTCTTAACCCACTGTGCCAGCGCAGGAACTGCTGTTGTAGGAGTTCTTTGGCCTGGAGTTACTGTGCATTGTGCATCTCCAAGAGTTGACAGCTTTTTAGTAACAGACGAAACAGGGCTGCTGATAGTCCTGCTTGTGGCTGAGCCCATCTGACGACACCTGGACCACTAGAAGTGTGTGCACCACTCTTTGTCGAGTGTAGACTACTGGGCTGGTGTCCAGAGGAGAGCAGCCAGGATGGGGAGGGCAGCTGTGGTGATACCAAAGCGGGGCACACAAAGGAAGTGCAAGGCCAGGCAGGTTAGGTGGGGTAGAGCTGAAGGTGGAGGGAGGTTATAAACACCTGTCTTCTGAAAGCGGAAATGTGGGAAAGGGATTTGACTCTTTTATCAAGGGGCAGAATGAGAACCAGTGGGTAAATGTGGCTGGAAAATATTTTGGATCCAACCCAAAGCAGAATTTTCTTTGAAGATGTCTCTATTTTACTGTATGTGCTTAGAGGGTATAGTTTGGGGGGAGGTATGGTATGAGGACGTACTGAAAAGTGTCCTTTAAAATCCCATCCAACCCCAAGTCTGTGAATTTGTGATTATTTTACTCAGCCTTTTAATTTTTTCAGGCTTGTGCTAATGCCTGTGGATAATTAGAAAAAGCATTAATAATATATGGCTTGTGTGAATTTGTTAGTTGAAGGACAGAACTATCGCGAGACCATTATTAGCAAGCTATAGACAAATATAAACATAAGGCAGATTTTTGACGATCTTTAACAGAAACACAGGAATTCAAGAACGGGGAAGACTGGAAGAGTGTATAAACTGGGGTCAGAAGGATTAAGGAGATTCGCAGAAAGGAGAGCAGAGCACTGCAGATCAGCAGATGCCCAGGGATGAAGGCAGGAGATGGAAAAGGCTTTTGTTAAGGAGCAGTGTGGGTAGATCTGTAATTAAGAACGATCCATCTGGCAGCTTTATGTAGGAGATCAAGTGTGAGGGCTTTCTCCTTAAGAGCAATCATGTAAGCCGTGTGGTGTTCTGAGGGACAAATTGTGGCTAGAAGATGGATGAGCAAGTTTGTAAACTTAACCGTGAGAGCCCAGGTACGCCTGGTTCAAATCCATCCCTCCCTGACCTTGGTGAAGCAAAAAGGTGGAGAAACCAAGGCCTAGAAGCGGACCCTGAATTGAAGAGTATTGCTTGTCTCTTAGGCTGTGAGGATTACACGCGATGAAGAATTAGGAAGTGCTGCATATTACTCACTGTTGTTTATTACGTAGGTGTGATGCCTACCTCCTCTAGAGCAGTGGTTCTAGAAATGTGGTCCTCCGACCAGCTACTCTGGTACCTCTTGTGAGCTTGTTACAAGTGCAGATTCATGGGTCTCACTCAGACTCACTGAATCAGAGTCTCTGGGGGTGTGGGTGTAGGTGGTGGGGGCTAGAAGCAGGCTTCAAAGAGCTCTCTAAGCGGTAGGCAGGGAAAGATTTGGGGAACTGCCCTAAAGGAATCCTACAGTTGGGATTCGAGAACTAAGAAAGGGAAGGAATTTAAAAGGCCAGCTGACTGCATTGTCTTTGCAGCAGAGAAGGCAAAAAGCTCAGCGATGATGCAGTCTGGGGAAAAGGAGGTTTTTTTTTTTTTTTCAGTGCCAAACTTGACAGCTTTGCACACAGTGTTCAATAAATATTTGTTTTTATATGATTGAAGACGACTGGTTTAGTGGTATGTTGGGGATGGAAGGAAGATTTCAAGGGAATTATATAGACTATGTATAACATACATAACATATAGCCTAAGGGATAACAGAATACTGTGGAGCCACATTAGAAATATGATCCTGGATGAAGTTTAAAGCTTAGGTTTAACGGATATTTAGGAACTGCCTCTCTACTGTGACTGGGTGCTGTGCTTTCTGCTGTAAATAGCAAATGAGATGCTACTCTTGTTTGCAGAAGCTTCACAGAATTATACTTTTTTAAGGATCTGAAGTTATTTTTTACCCTGTAACTTCGTCTAGCTAGAGTAAACTGCCCCCGAGCTATTCTCTGCTGATGCCAGAAGTTGCACATGCAGCTGTCTTCTAGTCACTGCGAGGCCTAATCTGAGACTGCTCCCGCATTTCTGAACGCATTCTGAACAGTGACTTCTTTATCATTTTACAGCTCTGGATATACCTTAGAAATGATTTGAAATCTTTGGAAAGATTTTATGTCTCTGTTTAATGCAGGTCACCTGGGGTTTGCCACGTTGAGAGCTGTGCCACTTAATCTACCCGCCCCCATCGCCAGTACTAGCGCCAAACACAGTAGCTTGAACTAAAGGAAATTGACTTCTAAGCTTCATCCATTTAGTCATTACTGCCCATTAAGTGCAGGACACTGTGATAATAATGATGAAAACTGTCCACAAAATATCTTGTTGAAGAGCCGGGACCGCCCAAGGCCATGCGAATTGAGTCTGGAGGAGTGGCCCGGGCTCCCTGTTGCATACCTGCCTGGGGCCGGGTTGGAGGTCAGCCAAGTGTTCCAATGAAGTCTAGCACACATCAGAGGTTAGATTTGTAAGCGCGCCACCCCTGTAAGACCCTTTGACAGTGAGTGGGACAGGAGCAAATGGAAGCCATTGTTTATAAGCCTTATAGTTTCTTAAAAATAGATGGCATTTGAGATTACAAATGGAATACAGGAAATATATTGGAGATCCCCTAATTTCATGCTGTGGAGGGACTTCAGGAAAATCCAAGGGAAGATCACTCTCCAAAGACAGCAGTGATTGGGCAGTTAGTCTGAAAATCAATTATTAAGAATATGTTTTTTGTTTTGCTTTGTTTTTATCGAGATATAACTTGCATATAACATTATTTTAGTTTCAGGTGCACAACATACGATATTTTGTATGTATTATAAAGGGAATTATATATATTTTTTTGGCCACAGCGTGCAGTGGCTTGATATGGAATCTCCGTTTCCAAACCAGGAAGTGAACCTGGGTCTCAGCTGTGAAAGCGCCAAGTCCTAACCACTCAGCCACCAGGGAACTCCAGGGAATATGTTTTAACTGACACTTGGGCCAGGCCACCTGCTCCTTTCCTATTGCTTTGGACTTTGGGGCTGAGGTGTGCGGGTAGTGAGGACTGCTGACATTCTTTCATTATATTCTTTTTCTTTCCAAATACTGCAGAGTAGCTGGAGCCTTCGTCTGCCTCTTTCAAAGACAGCGGAACCCAACCTATATCTAAATGTTTCCAGAAGACAGGGCGGCCGTGATTTCCTTTCTCTGAGGGGAGCCATCAAGTATTGAGAATGTGAACTTAAGGAGAGCAGAGATCTTTTTCAGAATGTTTTAATTGGTCCCTAAAGGGTCTTTCTGATCATGACAGTACAAATACAGACTGGGTATTTAGTGACCTGGAAGAATATAATTTTTTTTTAATTTATGGTTTTTCTAAAACTGTTGAAAATGGACAAAAGTTCCTCTAAATCTGCCTAGCTACACGCGGAGTATTGGTGTCCTGAAAAACGTAGAACCCGGTATGGAAAATGGAGTTATAACCTTGTAGGGTTTTAGTACTAAAAGAGGTTTCAAAAAGAAAAGGAAAAAAAGAGACCCAAAGTTCTGTGGGTTTTGGGTGTGTTTTGTTTTACTGATTGCTTTTGAATTAACCTCTTTTTCGCCCTCTGCTTCTGTTTTCTGCAGTGAACACCTACCTCTTCATGATGCAAGCTCAAGGCATTCTGATCCGGGACAACATGAGAACAATCGGCGCTCAGGTTTATGAGCAGGTGGTTCGGAGTGCTTATGCCAAGAGGAACAGCAGCGTGAACGACTCAGGTATATTTTTAGTAAAGGGGTGGTCTGCTCAGAACATCCCCTCTAGGACAGGTAAATTTGGTTCAAATAATTATTGCTGATGGAAAAAAAGAGTACTGTAAAAGAGAGAAAGTTTGGCTGAGTCTTGGATTATTACTAAAAGAAGCTCTTGGAGTTCCCGTCGTGGCACAGCAGTTAACGAATCTGACTAGGAACCATGAGGTTGCGGGTTCGATCCCTAGCCTTGCTCAGTGGGTTAACAATCCGGCGTTGCTGTGAACTGTGGTGTAGGTGGCAGACGCGGCTGGGATCTGGCGTTGCTGTGGCCGTGGCGTAGGCCGGCAGCTGTAGCTCCGGTTTGACCCCTAGCCTGAGAACCTCCATATGCCACCAGTGCAGCCCTAAAAAGCAAAAAGTATATATATAAAAGAAGAAGCTCTTGCAAAATGAATCCTTGTTCCTTTTGCTAACGGTGTATTGAGGGTGACTGGATAACTCCATTTTCACTACTGATACATTTCAGGGAGTCTGGGGGCTGAGGAGTATCTTTCAAGACCCACCCCCCCCCTTGTGTGTAGTTGCCTTAAGTAGGCAGATTAAGTATATATCTTTAGGACGTCAGTAAAACAGGAGCACCAAAAGCTGTTTCTGGAAGTAATTTAATTTCAGAGAATGTATCTGTAGAGCCAGCGAGGATAAACACTTATTTTTAGGGCTTAACATTGTGAGGATGGCTTGTGGTAGCGGTGTGTCCACCGGGCTTTCAAAGCTCATCGTAGATTCCACACAGGAACAGTTGCTCCAGCTCTGTTCTTCCTTTGGACGCTGTTTGAACTTGTTCGGCCCCGTAGTTTACAAATGCTTTAGTTGCAACTTAACGAATTTCCATTTCATAATCATCATGTAATCCAGGACAATTTCCTCAGACTGTAAAAGTGACTTCTAGGGAGTTCCCATCACGATGCAGCAGAAACAAAGACGACTAGTATCTGTGAAGACCTGGGTCTGATCCCTGGCCCCGCTCAGTGGGTTAAGGATCTGGTGTTGCCATGAGCTGTGGTGTAGGTTGCAGATGCGGCTCGGATCCTGTGTTGCTGTGGTGTAGGCCGGCAGCTGTAGCTCTGATTGGACCCCTACCCTGGGAACGTCCACATGCCACGGGTGCGGCCCTAAGAGCAAAAAAGAAAATCGACTTCTAGAAGACAAGTTGAATAGATTGCCTGGTTTATCTTCCCCGATCAGGGTGGCTTAATTCTAGCTTGTGCCTGAGTTTGGTGATCAGACTCATTTGACTTTGAGAAAGCTTTTCAGACTATCAGCTAAGCATCCGTGATGCACCCAAGAGTGAACATATTTGCCTCAACCTTTCGAACTTTTTACCTGTAGCTTTTATTATCTTTTGAGCACTAATTATATAAAGAAGACCCAAAAGTTAGATGGCTTGCCTAACGTTACATTGTAAGAACTTGTTCCTGAATGATGGTGTTAACGTCAATTGTCTTTACAAAAGACTATACATAGCAAGTTCCTCACCTTTGAGAGAAAGCTGTCTTTTTTTATGTCTCTCTTTTTTTAACTCTTCCAAAAATTGAACATAGGAAGTATTTCCAGATGGTTAAAATGGGTCTGTCATGAGGCTTCTTCAGTCTCCAGCCAGGGATGGTTTTTATTTAGAAAATAGATCCTGAGATTTCATTTTGCTGCGCATTCATAATTTGCTTCTTTAACTGCGGACTGATGTGCTTTCCTTGTGGCTTCTTCCTGACCTCACTCAAGCCTAGTATTATAAAATATATGTATTTAAAAAATCTTCTTCCAAATCAGTCCTCTGTTCTTCACTAGTAAGTTCTAAGGTTGTCCAGAGCTCACTGGAGAATGTGAAGTTGCTTTCCAAACTTTGCAAATGAAATTATTCTGCGGTGCGTGGGATCTTAATAGAAGTATTGCCGCTGAAAGGGAAGTTAAATCCTGAGAAGAATCCTAATTTATCAGTCTGTCCTGCTGGCCAGGACTTAGCAGCACCCGGGGACTATAGTTAGCAAACTGATAAACTTTGGTACTTCCTTTCTTCTTGTTTGCAAAAAAACAAGTGATCCACTTTTCAGAGCTTTTTTTTTTTTTCCTTAATGGATTTTATTTCAATTATAGGTGTACAGAAATGACTTTTCAGAGCTTTTCAGCCAAGTTGTGGTCTCCCAGGACAAGTAGCCTGAGCTCTGCACCACCCCTGCAGAGGAATCCCTGCAGTTCCTGAAGTCAAGGGAGAAGGCTGAGCACATTTTTGTTTCCTAATTCATCGTGTGTGGTGTTCGGTTTTGCAAATGATCCCATACACTTTGTCTCACTTGACTCGGATATGGCTCCATGGAGCAGGCAGGATTTTGTTAGCTTCCTTTTTTCACAAGTCCAGGTAATCTTGCAGTTGTTGAAATGGCTTGATATGTGACTTTCCGTAAACCCTGCCCCAGACTGACTCGTGGTTGTGGAATGAAGCTCCAGAATCCTCTGGCTGCTGTGCAGAGCTCTTTCCCTTATCACTCTCGCTAAGGAGCATCTGTGCCGTCATGACCTTTGCCCCAGCCCAAGTGTTCCTGCCTCTCCAAGATCAGACAACGCTGGGGTTTCTCTGGGCAATTGGTGAGGGGATCCATTTCCTCTCAGCGTTAGAGGGCACGTAGCAGGTCTCTGTCCCCACACTACCACTGGTCTTGCAGCACAGGAGCACTCAGATTCCCTGAGGAGTTGTCGTCGTCCCTGGAAACTGAGCAGAGAGTGAGTCACACCCTTGGAAGGCATATTCAGGGACTCGTTTTTATTTATTTTTTATTATAGTTGATTTATAATGTTCTGTCAATTTCTGCTGTACAGCAAAGTGACCCGGTTATACGTTCATACACGTTCTTTTTTTCACATTATCTTCCATTATATTCCATCCAGGGACGCATTATTATTTGAATTATTATTATTTGAATATGTTTGTCCTCAAATTATCATACACTAAAATAATCCTTCCCAGCCTCACTCTGGTTGGAATAATCATCCATTTTGTGTGCCCGCTGGCCACAGTGGTGGCATGTGGAAGCTCCCGGGCCAGGGATTGAACCTGTACCACAGCAGTGACCTAAACCACTGCAGTGACAATGCCAGATCCTTCACCTGCTGCACCACACAGGAACTCCCCATTTTCTGTTTAATGTGTCTGTTTTCCTCCTAAATTATAAGTCTTTGCCATTGGGGCCTGCCTTACAAGTGGGAATGCATCTCCACACACTTCATAGTTTCCGAAATTGAGGAAACAACAGGTCAAAAATATTAATTTAAAAAAAAAAAATTCCAGGAGTTCCCTTCATGGCTCAGTGGTTAACGAATCCGACTAAGAACCATGAGGTTGCAGGTTTGATCCCTGGCCTTGCTCAGTGGGTTAAGGATCTGGTGTTGCCGTGAGCTGCGGTATAGGTCACAAATGCAGCTTGGATCCCGCGTTGCTGTGGCTGTGGCGAAGGCCGGCGGCTACAGCTCCGATAAGACCCCTAGCCTGGGAACCTCCATATGCCGTGGGTGCAGCTCTAGATAAAGGCAAAAAGACAAAAAAAAAAAAAAAAAAAAAAAAAAATTCCAGGCGTTCCCGTTGCAGCGCAGTGGAAAATGAATCTGACTAGCATCCATGAGGATGCAGGTTCAATCCCTGGCATTGCTCGGTGGGTTAAGGATCCGGTGTTGCCGTGAGCTGCGGTGTAGGTCGCAGACGTGGCTCGGATCTGGTGTTGCTGTGGCTGTGACATAGGCCAGCAGTTGCAGCTCTGATTCAGCCCCTAGCCTGGGAACCTCTATATGCCACAGGTGTGGGCCTAAAAAGCAAAAAAAAAAATGGCCTTTGGTTTGTGAAATTGTGAGTCTTGCACAATTGATTATGAGCAGGTGGGGGAGATGCTTAAGAGAACAGTGGCATCAGAGGAGAATTCTCTGAGTTCATCCAATCCAGTCCAGCCACTTGGTTGTGTAGCTGAGGTGGCATCTCTCTCTTAAATACAAATATCCAGGTACCATTCTACCTGGTCACTTACCCAGAGGGAGACTTCTTAGCTCTGTACATGTGTGCACAGGCACACAAACCTCTCCACACTGATGGCCCCGTCCCCTTCTAGTCACACACTCAGAAAAATGTTCTGTTGTCATAGGTGTTGTCGTAGACAAAATGAGCTGTCACTGCCAGTATGCTTTGTAATATAGTCAGTGAGGTAGGTGTTCTAGACCTTTCTCTCTGGTTTTTAGGTGCTGGCCTTCATGTCTGCTCCCCCAGCAGGTAGTCATCCTTAAGCATGCTACCTTTTTTTTTTTTTTAGAGCCGAACTCAGGGCATATGGAAGTTCCCAGGCTAGGGGTCGAATCGAAGCTACAGCTGCCGGCCACAACCACAGCCACTCTGGATCCAAGCCTTGTCTGTGACCTACACCAGAGCTCACAGCAAACGCTGGATCCCTGACCCACTGAGCATACGAGTCGGATTTGTTTCCACTGAGCCACGACGGGAACTCCCTTAAGCATGCTATTCTTGAAGAATGCAAATTCTTTGTATTTTACAAATGCTTGTCCTGGTGACATCTTTCTAGTGTATATAAACCTCTACCTTTTTCAGGCAGAGAGTCAAGTGTTTGGCCTTTTCTCAATAGGAGGAGAAAATGGTGATTCTTGCTAGAATCCTTTGGTCAGCGCTTTTCAGTCCCTGCTTAACTGGGTTTGGTACTATGAGGGGAAAGGAGAATTTTGCCATCATCGCATAGTGGGCTAGCCGTGGCAACCTGACTGCACGTTGGACTCCCCCGGGGGCTTTACAAAGACTGATGCCTGCACCCGACCCCTAGAGGTTCTGACTTCGTTGGTCTGGGATCCAGCCCAGGCATCAGGATGTTTAAAACTTCCCAGCTGATTAGAACGTGCGGCCAGGGCTGCTGAACCAGTGGTGTAAAGCGAAGGTGAAGCAGGTAGGCCCTTTGAATCTGAGACAGGAAGGACGTCTATTGTCTTCCCACATTATAAATGTAAAAGCAGGTGCCTTTCTCTCACATCTACTTGCCCTGCTGGAAGAACACGACCTGATTTGACATAGATTAGATTTAAAATTAGAAAGTAAAACCATGGCTGTAGACATTCAGCAGGCTGGCCTTTTCCCTCGGCAATTCCCTCGTCCAGTGTGGTCCTGCTTGATAAAGAAGACAAGAAATTGGCGTTTGAGAGCCCCGAGGCGAGTGCAGAGCAGAGTCCGCCCGTCCTGGGTGGCCAGAGAGACCTCGGGCCGCACTGTCACCGGCAGTTTGTACCAGTCCATGAGCAATTAATTTCTCCTATCTCTTCCACTTTTAAAGGCTTCTACTGATAATGAGAAAGTAGATTTTATTTAAATGTTTATGTAAAGAATTTAAATTTAGGCATGGGGAAATTAGGTTGTGGGGGTTCTCCAAGGTGTAGGGCCAAGTTATTGAGGACTTTGACTTAGAAGTTGTGTATTGGAGGTTTCCTTTCTTTTTTTTTCAAATGACATTAGTAGTTTCGTAACCGGAAAAAAAAAAAAAAGTGGTGTTTTGTTTCATGCTAGCTGCTGCCAGGCTTATTATATATGTCAGTGTTGGAAAGAAGTAGAAAGGAATTGATATGTGTCTTCAAACAGAGAGCCTCAAAGTAGGGTTATTTTCAAGGTTATCAGAAAGTATCTTGTCTTCTCTCCCACTTGTTTTTTTTTAACCGCTTGTTTCCTATTTAGGTTGTAGTTGTAAGCCTTGGTTTTGTCTTTGCCTGGAATTATTATTCTGATTTGATTGATTTGCTTATGAGAATGCTTATTGTAATACCTCTGGGAATTTTTTTGCCTTGTAGGGAAATGCAATTACTGTGATGCTGTTTCTAGCCAGCTTCTCTCTCCTTCCACACGTGTGCACATCGCAAACACACATTTTCTAGTACACACAAAAAAACTTAGAAACATTTTCTTTTGGTCTTTTGTCTTTTTAGGGCCGCACCCACAGCATATGGAGGTTCCCAGGCTAGGGGTCTGATCGCAGCTGTAGCTGCCAGCCTACACCACAGCCACAGCCACAGCCACATGGGATGCGAGCTGTGTCTGTGACCTATACCACAACTCACAGCAACGCCAGATCCTTAACCCACTGAGTGAGGCCTGGGATTGAACCCACAACCTCATGGATACCAGTCAGGTTCCTTAACCACTGAGTCACAATAGGAACTCCATATGTTTCGTCTTAAAGGGAATCATTTTATGCACAAAAATATGTGTATATGTATAATTAAGAAGCAAAATCACAATCATCCAGAGTAATGGTTCCTGACAGCTTTTTGAACTGTTAAAACCTTCAGAAAGGACTCAGCTTGGGATAGGTTTGCATGTGTGAACTGAGGACTTTGGGCTGATTTCTGCGTACATGCGATTTTACCTTCAGTGTTCATGCTGACTTGGTTTATGTTTTTATATAAATGTGAGCCTGTTTTTCAGGAAAGCTACAACTGAAAAGAACTGGAAACATTCTGTTCTTTCCCCTGTTAAGAGACTTAAAATTCTCTTCAAATTACCTCTCACTGAGTTTGTCCTCTGAGTACTGGTAGCCATGTGTCTGTGTAAAGGGTTTCTCTGTATTAGCCATTTGATTCTTGGAAGTGCTTTCATGGCACTTTTTAAAAAATACCTGAGGAGTTCCCTGGGGGCCAGCAGGTCCAGCATTGTTACTGCTGTGGCTCAGGTCCACTCCCTGACCTGGGAACTTCTGCATGCCATAGGCAGGCCAAAATAAATAAATAAAATGAAAAATAAATTTTAAAAATATCTGATTTGGAGAGTCTGTAATTCTGGGAGCAAAGTGAGTTTGAAAAGAAAAGTTTTAATTTTCATAGAATCAGCATGAATCAAAAAGGACTGGTGGGAGATCTTTGGTGGCTCAGCAGGTTGGGGATTCAGCCTTGTCACTGCTGTGGCTGTGGTCGCTGCTGTGGCACAGGTTTGATCCCTGGCCTGGGAACATCTACATGCTGTGGCCATAAATTTGTTAATAAATAAACTCTAAAAAGTAAAAACAGGGAGTTCCTGTTGTGGCATAGTGGTTAACGAATCTGACTAGGAACCATGAGGTTGTGGGTTTGATCCCTGGCCTTGCTCAGTGGGTTAAGGATCCGGTGTTGCCCGAAGCTGTGGTGTAGGTCACAGATGCGGCTCGGATCTGGCATGGCTGTGGCTGTGGTGTAGACCGGCAGCTGTAGCTCCGATTAGACCCCTACCCTGGGAACCTCCATATGCCGTGGTTGCGGCCCCAAAAAGCAAAAAATAAAAATAAAAAAGTAAAACTAAAAGGCAGTCAGATATGCAGGAATTCCCTTTGTGGCTCAGCAGGATAAAAACCCAACTAGTACCCATGAGGATGCAGGTTCTATCCCTGGCCTTGCTCAGTGGGTAAAGGATCTGGCGTTGCTGTGAGCTGTGGTATGTAGGTTTTAGATGTCGCTTGGATCTGGCATGACCGTGGCTGTGGCAGCAGTATGGGCCAGCAGCTTCAGCTCTGATTCAACCCCTACCTAGCCTGGGAACTTCCATATGCTGTGGGTGTGGCCCTAAAAAGACAAAAAAAAAAAAAAAAAAGAGAGCGAGAGAGGCAGTTAGATATCCAGATTCCTTTCCCGGGGCTGGCAAAGGACTGGAGACTTGATAACCTCCAGAGATGGTGAAGCAGAATATCCCTCAACTGGGGACGCCTGCTTTGGCTTAGGATACCTCCAAGCTTTTTCTCCTCCTCAGTTTTTTTTTTTAGGAAGCCTGCAGCAAAAACTGTACTGTTCTGGCAGGAGATTAGAATGGGCTTCTCTGGGGAACCTGCCTGGACTAAGAGGAAAGATCCTGAGACTGGAAATTTTCAAACCAGACTTCTGGCCAGAACATCCTCCAGTGAAGAACCTCAGTCCGGACCCTTCCACTTGGCAGACTTGTGCCCCACTCTTAAATGTTAGCAAATGGCCGAGGATCACTATCACAGAAAGGGTTGAAAACATGAAACAAGATACTATAACAAAATGAACATTCAGAAAATTAAAGGCATTCTTTGAAATAAAAAATATAACAGCAGGCGTGATAATTAAAAGAAGGGCTGGGTAAACTGAGGCAATCTCTCTGAAGGTAGAGCAAAAAAAAAAAAAATTTAAATAACAGGATTGAAATTCGGATAGAAAAGTTGAAAAAATTATAAGGATGAGAGGTCCAGTATCTAAGTTATGTCTTCTGATCTCCAGAAAGAGAACACGGGATTCAAAAGGAAGGAATTCATTACCACAATAATACCTCCTCCCCATCCCAAAATTCTAGAGCAAAACATGAATTTCCAGACTTTTAAAGGCCCACCAAGTGGTCAGCGAACTGGATGAGCACACAAGCCCCAGCAAGGCACACCAGTATGAAATTTCCAGAGCAAAGAGAAAGTTCTTTATAATTCCAGAAAGAAATTACTATCACCTTTGACAAAGATCGGGAATTGGCATGGCTTTGAACCTAGAGAAATCTAGAAGGCAGGGGAGTTATTTCCAGCCTAGAATTCTATAAAACCAACCAACCTGTGTGTCAAGTGAGGAATAATAAAAATCATCAGTTACACAGGGTTTCAAAATCACTTCCTATTCCCTTTTCTTAGGAAGCTCCGGGACGGATGGGCTGTACCAAGCGAGAAAGGGAGAGAAATTGAACTTGGGGAAGAACGAGGTTCAGTACCGTAGGGAGGTGAAGGGCGTCTCCAGGACACTGGGGAAGGGAGATCTGAGAACAGCGTGTGCACCTCAGACGCCCAGGAAGGCCCGTCCACGTCGGGGTGGGTCTGGAGGCACGGACCTTCCTCAGGAAGGTGAAGCTGAGGGAAGACCTGATGCCTGTGTCTTAAGGGAAGTGACGGACATGGCAAAGGGCATGGTGTTGTCTTCATTCCGCGTCAAAGGAAGCAAACAGATAAACAAGACAGTCATTCCAAGGGAAAAAAATTTATTCAGGAAAAGAAGAGTAATCATATCTTCCCACGGTTCTCAGCTACAAAGAGCATCTATTGAATCGTCGTAATGTGAATACCGAAGATTGTCCTAAACACAGCTATCGTATTTGACGGTAATAGGAAGGCTGGAGAATGGAAAGGGTGTGTGTGTGGTGCAGGTTGGGGAGGAAGGGGTTGAAATCTTCATCCCCCGTAGTGAGAAGCCGACTGACCTAAAACTGAAGCATCAAGATGGGCCGTATGTGGAGTTCCCGCTGTGTCAGGAACGGCGTTTCTGCAGCTGTGGTGTAGGTCGTAGCTGTGACTTGGATTCAGTCCCTGGTCCAGGAACTTTCAAATGCATGGGTACAGCACCCCCCCCCCCAAAAGAAAATTGGCTGTATAGGCCGATGGAGGTAAATGCTAAGGTAGTTGGCTTTAAGAAGTGAGCACAATTCCTTTAGAGAAAGACATGGGAGAATCGGTGCTCTTCTTGTTTTTGATTTTTAATTACGTTGTAGGGTCATCTGCCTGTAAACCGACTGCCTGTAAAGCTGTAATAAAAGTAAGAATAGGGAGTTTCCACTGTGGCTCAGCAGAAACAAATCCGACTGGTATCCATGAGAATGCGGGTTCGATCCCTGGCCTCACTCAGTGGGTTAAGGATCCTGCATTGCCCTGAGCTGTGGTGTAGGTCGCAGAGGCGGATTGGATCCCGCGTTGCTGTGGCTGTGGCGTAGGCCAGCAGCTACACCTCCGATTCGACCCCTAGCCTGGCAACTTCCACAGTTTGGCCCTAAAAACCAAAAAAAAAAAGGAAGAAGAAAAAAAATGCTTCTTTGGTAGGCATTGAAGAATCGCAGAAGTGATAACATGACCAATCTGAGCTGCTTTTTTTCCTTCTCTAGACTATCCTCTTGACTTGAACCACAGCGAAACCTTCCTACAAACCACAACTTTTCTCCCTGAAGACTTCACCTACTTTGCAAACCACACCTGCCCCGAAAGGCTCCCTTCCATGAGTGAGTAGAGCTCTTGCTTATCTTCCTCTGTGTTTAAAACAGATGTCCTTTTATTTTATTAAAATTAAAAGGAGCGTGTTTTTGGTCTCTCACTATGTCTGCTTATGTAGAGATTATAGACACCTCTTGATCGTGGGCAACAGGGTCCGTGAAAGTTACCTGTGTCCTGGCTCCCCGTTGGTCTTTCTGCGAAAGTTTTCCTGTGCTCTCGGTGCCATTTTCTACCACATTTTTTCACTCTTTGCTTTGCTCCCCTCTTTTGCAACTTGGGGTCTGCTAAGATGTCCTCAGGAAAGTGTAGACAACGAGCTTTGTCTTTTAGTATAAATTTCACACTGATAATAACTTGTTTAACATGAAGAATGTTCTTTCTTTCTTCCTTCCTTCCTTCCCTTCTTTCTTTCTTTCTTTCGGCTTTTTAGGGCCACACTCAAGGCATGTGGAAGTTCCAGGCTAGGGGTTGAATCAGAGCTGCAGCTGCTGGCCTACACCGCAGCCACGGCAACACCAGATTCTTAACCCACTGAGTGAGACCAGGGATTAAACCCACATCCTCATGGATCCTAGTCAGATTCGTTTATCGCTGAGCCACGATGGGAACTCCTGGAAGTAATTTTCTTAAGAACGTGCTGCTTTAAAAAGTTCTTGGGAGTTCTCTTGTGGAACAGTGGGTTAAGGACCTGGCAATGCCACTGCAGTGGCTCAAATCAGTTTCGTGGTACAGGTTCGATCCCTGGCCTGGAAACTTCCAGATGCCCATGCTGAGTGTGGCCAAAGAAAAACTTAAATAATAAAAAATTCTTGGATGTTTTCTTTCTCTTCCCTTCCCTCTTCCTTTCCTTCTTGGAATCTCATTTCTAATCTAAAGCAGTGACAATGTATTATTATACCTTTTCTGTGCTCTAGGGCTTCTTGGACAGTTGTGTTCCTGACTTGACTCAGATGACAAGTGTTCTGAGTTTGGACGTGACTAGTCAGGGTTACTGATCAATCAGTTGGGCATTGTGTCTCTTCCTTCTTTGGGAGCACACAGAGATGGCACCAAGCTCAACCCCTTTTCTCCCTCCCTTTTTTTTCTCTGAGGGCCACACCCAGGCTAGGGATCAAATCGGAGCTACAGCTGCTGGCCTATGTCACAGCCACAGCAATGCCAGATCCGAGCCACGTCTGCAACCTGCACCACAGCTCAGAGCAATGCTGGATCCTTAACCCACTGAGCAAGGCCAGGGATCGAACCTTCAATCTCATGGTTCCTAGTTGGATTCGTTTCCGCTGTGCCATGATGGGAACTCCTCTCCTTTCTTCTTGCGAAGTTCAACTGCTGTTGTACTTAGCCTTAATTTCTTTCTACACCCTTGGCAGAAGCAGAACTCTGAAGTCTTAATTTCTTGATTTGCTGTTTTGCCCAGTAATAGTGATGAATTGAAATGTACTGCATGGAAAACAGAGGAAAGGATCCCCATCTCTGTTAAAAACACAACCTGCTGAAAAAGCCCTGAACTGCTGTAGAGGTTAAAACTTTGAACATAGGAACAAGAATCTGCTGTTTTCTGGCCTCTTAATTGTCATCCCCCCCCCCCCATGCAGAGGGCCCAGTAGACGTAAACATGAGTGAAATTGGAATGGATGCCATCCATGAACTCTTCTCTAAAGACCCAGCCATCAAGCTCGGAGGTCACTGGAAGCCCTCGGATTGCGTGCCTCGGTGGAAGGTAGGGCAAGATCAGATCCCACGTGCTGGGAAGCCCACCTGGGACCTGCCGTCATCGGAATCCCCAAGGGTTTCACACTGACATTTTGTAATTTGCACCCTACTTACTACTTAATGCAAAATAGTTGTATCTGCTGGGAACATTTTGGAGGAATGGGTTTCCCGAAGGACTCTTGTGTTGCCACAGAAATTCTTTGTCCCGGTGACCCAGCCAGACCCTTTTCTTCCTTACAGGAGCACTGGCTGAGCCAGGGGTGGGCAGTGGTAGGTCTCCTGTGATGCGGTTGCAGAAGCCTCCCTCACAAATTTGGTGCTTCGTGCCTTATTTGGCAATCCTGCTGTGAGCTTAGTGGAATAAAAAGCAGAGTTATCTAGCCTGACACTGAGAATTATTTAGTTTTTTTCCTGTGTGACTGTAGCCAGGAGACATCAGTAGTGTAGATCGATCAAGCTTAAGTCCCTTCTTTTCAACAGGTCTTTATTAAAGTACTTGGTCTGTGCCAGCCCTGTGAGACGTTGTGGTGCAGCAATGATCAAAGCATATCTGGAACCAGATCAGTGTTTCCAGCCCGTCACTGAATGTAAAATCAATTTAATGACCAGCATTTATATATAAATATGTCTGTCTATGGATATACTATATATGTGTGTGCTGGGTCACAGTGAGTGTAGAATGTGTGTCTCCCTCTGGGTTATGGTCTCAGATTCATTCACAGCCCCACCGTGTACATGTTATGGTGCCTATAAAAGCGAGATTCACTTACGTCCAAGGGTTGACTTGCCAACACAAGTCTTCATTTAGAGAAGTTAAGGAAAAGGCAGCTCCCAGAACGCCCCAAGAGCTGGTCCCCAGTTCCGCAGCAGTGCCCTGCTACCAAGGTACTCCACTGAGGGGACTAACAGGTGTCCTCTTTTCCTGTGACCCACTGCAGGTGGCAATCCTTATCCCCTTCCGGAACCGCCACGAGCACCTCCCAGTCCTGCTCCGACACCTGATCCCCATGCTCCAGCGCCAGCGCCTGCGCTTTGCATTTTATGTGGTGGAGCAGGTGAGTGGTCCTTTCTTCCTCTCTTGTTTTTCTTCTGAGACAGCAGTTTAGAGAGCTTCAAGCCAATCCATCCTCGGTGTACAGAGCCGGTAAAACTGAAATGTAATGATTGAGTCACCCGGCGGTAGGAAGGGGGCCAGAGAGCAGTTCTGTGCTCCTGGTTTGAGACGTTGCTCAATAACAGCAAATCTGAGCGCAGGATGGAACGCTGTTTACCCTTGAACAAAGGTCTCGCGTGTGCTGGTTTTACTAGAGCTGCATTGGGTGGTGTCTTTAGGCTCCAGACCCAGGAAATTCCCCTTAAGATAAGGAGCCACAGGTAAAAATGGCAGTGTTGTTCTTCCTTCCCTCTGGGCCGGGCACTCTTCTGAAGGCTGTTTTATGGCGGGCTGGCTGGCTGCCTGTACCCAGCCCTGGCAGAGAGGAGCTTGGGTTTATCTTTAGCACGCTTTTTATTTCTGAGGAAGTCGAGGCCACAGGTCAAGTGACTCTAAAGTCAGTGATGAGTGAGGCTGGACCCCACCTCCTTTCTGGTGGAGGGAGGTCTCTCAATAAGTTCTCCTTTGGAGGGTGCTGAGTAAGCCAAGATTGCGCTTCAAGAATCCTTTTAAAAATAAAGTTCTGCTTCTTTTAGGTCGGCATCCATCCCTTTAATCGAGCCATGCTTTTTAATGTGGGTTTTCAAGAAGCAATGAAGGACTTGGACTGGGACTGTCTTATTTTTCATGACGTGGATCATATACCGGAAAACAATCGTAACTATTACGGCTGTGGACAGATGCCCAGGCACTTTGCAACTAAACTGGATAAGTACATGTATCTGTGAGTGTCATTTCCTCTTAATTAAAGAGGTTAGATCTAAAACGATGGTTGAGAGATGCAAAGATGGCAAAATCCAGTTCACTCTAGCCCGAATGTCAATCAGCTGATGAAAGGATAAACGAGGTGCAGCACCCCGTCGTACAAGGGAATTGCTGTTGGGCAGGAAAGGGAGTGCGGTACCGACATATGTGACAGTGTGGATAAGCCCAGGAAACAGTATGCTCCGTGAAAGAAACTAGGCCACGTATTGTAAGGTTCCATTTTTTTTGTTGTTTTTGCTGCACCTGCTGCACGCTGAAGTTCCAGCCAGGACTGAGATCCCCGTGCCACAGCAGTGACCCGAGCTGCTGCAGTGACAACGCCGGATATAAGATTCCATTTATATGAAATGACCAGAATAGGCAGATCTATAGAGACAGAAAAGAGAATAGAGGTTGTTTAGGGGTGAGAAGAATAGGGGGAAATGAGGAGTAACTGCTAGTAGGGGGTACAAGGCTTCTTTGGGAGGGAGAGGGTTATAAAATTAGTTAAAATTAATTATCAGAGTTCCCTGGTAGCCTAGTTAAGGATTCAGCATTGTCACCTCTGTGGCTTGGATTTGATCCTGGGCCCAGGACCTTACGTATGCTTTGGGCATGGCCAAAGATAAATAAATAAAAAAGAAATGAATCGCGGCCATGGTTGCACAACTCCATGAGTACACTAAAAACCCTTGAATTATACACTTTAAAAAGGTGAATTATATGGTATTCAGTTCTGTCTCAATAAAGCTATTATGAAAAGTTAATTAGAAAAAGGTTCAGTTAGGTAGCTCCTCAAGTTGATGCATCGCAGCCTGAGAAAACAATTTCCAGGGCTCCAGGGCAGTGGCACAAAGGTATTGTTTTACTTAGGACTTAGTTCCTCAGCGAGATGGCCTGTTCTGGGGGAAAGAAGTCGCCCTTTAATGCACCAATGATTGATGCCGTACATCTCTTTTTAGGCTTCCTTACAGTGAGTTCTTTGGTGGAGTGAGCGGCTTAACAGTGGAACAATTTCGGAAAATCAATGGCTTTCCTAATGCTTTCTGGGGTTGGGGTGGAGAAGATGACGACCTGTGGAACAGGTACTGCCCTTGTGCTGTCTCCTAGAAATGCTCTCCCAGACTCTCCAGACCAGCACCGTCTAATAGCAGTATGGGGTATTAAGCCATGTGTGTAACTTGCAGTGTTCCCAGTAGCCACATTTTAAAAGGTTATTAGAAAAGAAAAAGGTGCAATTAATTATTATATTAATACACATTTTGAACAGCCGTATTTATCACAGTATATCCAAAATAATGCCATCTCAACATGTTATCAATTTAAAATGTTAGAGATATTTTACATTCATTTTTTTTCTTACTAAATCCTTGAAATCTGATGTGTATTTTATACTCATAGCACATGTCGCTCAAGCCTCCCCATACCAGAGGTCACATGTTAGTTATGTACACACGGATTTATCCCTGCCGTCAGGTGAGGCTTGTGTTACCCAAGTGTGTGTGAGCAGTCCTCTGTGTCAGTGGCATCAAGTAGTGGTTTTACCGAGTAGATGAATCAGCAACAAATAACCAAAAGGATTTCTACCCTGTATCTACTTTCTAGCTCAGCTGCTGCTTCTTTTTTTTTTTTTTTTTTTTTTTTTTTTTTAATATAAGAAGGATGTGTTGGTTGTTAACACAAAGTAATACTTGCTGGTAAAAACTCAGATGATACAAAAGTACATAAACCAAAGAGTATAAATATTAATCCCTATTGTTATCCTGTGTCCTTCCCAGGAAGTAGCCATTAGAACAAGCTGTTTCTTTCTACGTAGCCTATCTGTTCTTACGTAAACAACGCAAACACATCCCTTATCCCCTTCCAGCCACGTTAATATAGACAGATCCACTTCATTAGTAATATTATTACTTTTTTTTTTTTTAGGGCCATACCCACGGCATATGGAGGTTCCCAGGCTAGGGGTCAAAGCGGAGCTACAGCTGTCGGCCTACATCACAGCCATAGCAACCCCAGATCCGAACCGTATCTGCGACCTACACCTCAGCTCACGGCAGCATCAGATCCTTAACCCACTGAGCGAGGGCAGGGATCAGACCCGCAACCTCACGGTTCCTAGTTGGATTCATTTCTTTTTTTTTCCCCCACTTCATTATTTTTAACAATTGCATGGTATTCCTTTATGTAGATAACAGTTTATTTTAATCCTCTCCTATTGGTGAACATTGTTTAATTTTGAACATCTTTGGTTCACCTGTGCAAATATTTCTTTAAATTTCTAGTTGCGGAACTGCAGAGTCAAGAAGTAAATGCACTTTTGGAGTTACCATCGTGGCTCAGAGGTTAATGAACCTGACTAGGATCCATGAGGATGCGGGTTTGATCCCTGGCCTTGCTCAGTGGGTTAAGACCCGGCATAGTCGCGAGCTGTGGTGTAGGTTGCAGATGCGGCTCAGATCCAGCATTGCTTTGGCTGTGCTGTAGGCCTGCAGCTGTAGCTCCAGTTTGACCCCTAGCCTGGGGATTTTCATATGCTGCTTGTATGGCCCTAAGAATTAAAAAAAAAAAAGTAAATGCACTTTTAAATTTTGACACTTATTGCTAAATTTTCCTCTGGAAAAGATTTCAGAAAGATACTGACCAGCAGTGCATTGGTGCACAGGTTTTCTTACACCACTGCCAACACTGGATAGAAACAACCTTTTAAATTTTTGCGATGTTTCAGCTCTTTAGTAGCCATGTGTGGCTTGTGGCTACTCTTGGGCAAAGTATCTCCAGACAGCTTTCTTTCTCAGTCTGATAGGTAAAATATGGCATGCCATCCTTTTAATTTGGCTTTCTTAGGAATCTAGTGAGAACAGCTTTTCCGTACATTTAACTGGTTTGACTGGTTTTTAAATCCAGTTGAGCTCTCCCAGGACATCTGTCCTAATTCTCATCTTGCTGTCTCTCTCCAGCTCAGCAAGGGACCTCTCAGTACAGGAGGCTGTGACTGGTTTTCTGCAGCACCCCGCACAGTTCCAAGCACATAGTAGTGGGCATTCCATATCTATATTTATCAAGTGAGAGTAAGAACACGTCTTCACACACCCAGACCTCCCTGTCCACAGTTTCCGAATTTGAGAAAACAACAGGTCGAAAATATTAGTTAAAAAAAAAATTCCATGGAGTTCTTGTCATGGCGCAGCAGTTAATGAATCTGACTAGGAACCGTGAGGTTGCGGGTTCAATCCCTGGCCTTGCTCAGTGGGTTAACGATCCGGCGTTGCCGTGAACTGTGGTGTAGGTCGCAGACGCGGCTCGGATCCTGCGTTGCTGTGGCTGTGGCATAGGCCGGCGGCTACAGCTCCGATTAGACCCCTAGCCTGGGAACCTTCACATGCCGCGGGTGCGACCCTAAAACGACAAAAAGGCCAAAAAAAAATCCAGGATTTCCCATTGTAGTTCAGCAGAAAACGAATCTAACATCCATGAGGACGTGGGTTCGATCCCTGGCCTTGCTCAGTAGGTCAAGGATCCAGTGCTTCCGTGAGCTATGGTATAGGTTGCAGACACAGCTCGGATCTGGGTTGCTGCGGCTGTGGCGTAGGCCAGCGGTTTGACTCCTGGCCTGGGAACCTCCTCCATATGTCGAGGATGCAGCCCTAAAAAAAGGCAAAAAAAATTCCAGAAAGTTCTGAAAAGCAAAATTTGAATTTGCCACATGCTGGCATCTATTTACATAGCATTGTATTCAGTATTATAAGTAAGCTAGAGATGATTTAAGATGTACTGGAGGATGTGCACGGACCACATGGGACTTGAGCAGCCACAGATTTTGGTATCTGTTGGGCAGGTGCTGGGACCAGTCCCTCCCAGCTGGAGACTGAGTGCTGACTGTATAGCAAAATGAGAGTGTAATTTGGAGTCAAGGAGGATGTTGAAATAATATTCCTTCACAGTTTTAAAATGTGAAAATGACCATAAATTTCAAATAGATGTCCACAGTCTGCCTCCATGTATTATTTCTTGGAGCTCTATCAAGTTTCCAATAAACCTAACTCGGAAAGACTTATCTTTATGATATTAAGAATATAAGAGTTGCCTGGTGGCTTAGCCAGTTAAGGATCTGGCATTGAACTGCTGTAGCTGTGGTTACTGCTGTATGCAAGTTTGCTCCCTGGCCTGGGGACTTTCACATACCATGGGTGGTGCCCCCCCCCACCCCCGCACAAAGAATAAGTGTCCTGAACACCTGCTCTAAATTCTGCCTCCCTCCTGTTGACGTTTCATAAATTGTGAAGTTTTACATCTAGATTGGAGGACATCATATAAACAATTTTCTCTCCATGGTGATGGGGGGAGGTGGGCGGAGACATAAGTTCTCCCTAATTAGGGAGAACACTTGGTGATGGACTTTGCTGACCTGCTCTGTAGTAGGTTGTGGAGGAAGAAGTGGTACCCACGGATGGGGTAGAACATGTTTTTGATGAGACCCAAACAAACGGGCCCAGAGGGAGCACATGTGCACCTGTCTGCTGGGGGGACACACAGCTATAATTGCCACTGAGACCCTAAGAATTTTGAATTTCCTTTCTTTTTCAAAACTTTGTTGTATGCTAGACTTCTTTTCTGAAACTGTGAACTTAGAGGGGAAACGATTTGAGTGTTTAGATGCAGAAGAAGTTCTGTTGTTCAGCTTGGGGTTCTTCAGCCTTGGGATAGGTTGGGTCACATGTAGGACTTGATCATTTTATCCAAAAGACCATCCGCTTTGTCCCCAGAGTACAGAATGCAGGCTATTCTGTGAGTCGGCCAGAAGGTGACACCGGGAAGTACAAGTCCATTCCTTATCACCATCGAGGAGAAGTGCAGTTTCTTGGAAGGTTGGTGCAGTTTGTTTATTCCGCATACAAATATCCTGTGTCCTTTGCATTGCCAGCTGTCCCCAAGCATTACAGCCCCTTGGCTTACTCCCGATCCCTCTCCAAGCTCTTGTTCAGACAGCTCTTTTAGAGTTCCTGTATATATTTTAAGTGTAGGTAGGTGTTTGGGGGGCAAAATCAGACTATAGGTGAAAATTTTCATATTAAAATCTTTTAAGGAAATCACTCTGTCTACATCTTAGGCTTTATAGTCTCCTCTGTGGCCGTCAGAGAGGTAGAGAAAAACCCGCTCAGGTTAAGGTCTCTGTGTAACTCACACTCACTTGACAAGGAGTTGGCACCCTCTCTGCAAGCTCTGGTTCTGGAAGGGTGCCCCTGAGCTCCTGTCTGTGTGGTCGCAGCTGCTCTGTTACCCTCCATACCTCAGCACAGAAACTCCAGGTTGGACAGAGTGGGCCACGTGGACAGTGCACCTCTGCGTTGTCAAGAGTGGCACTTTCCGTCTTTCGTTAGGAGGACTGTTCTCTAGACAGCCGCGATTGCATATGAGAGGCAGAGGGCACCGAATACAGACTGAACTTTTTCTCATCTGATGTATTTAATAGATTACCTCCCACTTCCCCGCTTTGTGTTCTTGGCCAAGCCAGTTACCGTGATGAGGCTTGGTTTCCTCGTCTGCTAATGGGCAAGAGCCTTAAATGAAATGTTGTAATAAGTAAAGCAGCTGGCATGAAGTAGGAGGCATTTCTAATTACAATAATGGCATTTATGAGCCTGGAGGAGCCGAACGGCCAGTCCCCTGCCTTGTGGCACAGAAGCCCCGCGGTGAGCTGTGCCCTCTCCTGTGGTCTGCTCTGCCCCGTCCCCATCGTGAGGGGCTTGGACCCTCGCTCAGAGCCACCCCTCTGCTCTCTGCTTCCCAGGTATGCTCTGCTGAGGAAGTCCAAAGAACGGCAAGGGCTGGACGGCCTCAACAACTTGAACTACTTTGCAAACATCACATACGACGCCTTGTATAAAAACATTACTGTCAACTTGACACCCGAGCTGGCTCAGGTGGCCGAGTACTGAGATGAGGAGAGAATATATGTTTGCTTCACCCACCGCCACCAAGAAAGCAGCCTGACGACGTGTCTCGGGGCTCCACAGAGGAAGAGAACAGAAATCCAGCATCCAATGAAGGATCACAGGGTTCAAGGAAAAAATGTGAACAGAGCACACGCACAAAACGCCTTCACCGTTTGGACCCACCGGGGTTGAGAGCGTCAGCCCGGGAACCGACTTTCTCTTTTCACAAGACAGATGTCTGCCCTGCTGCCCTTCTCCGCTCCCCGTCTCCCGCCCCAACGAACCTTCTCCGCCACAGTCTTCGGAACCAGAGCTGTGATCTGCCACGGCCCTGCCGCGGAGGCTCTTCCTGCGAACGGCCTATGGAGCTTCTTGCCCTCAGAGCAAAGAGGGAAACCCACCACAGGGCAGCTGTGTTTGGGAAGAGCAAGTGAAACGCCACACACCATTCTTCTACATCTCTGGTGTTCTCTTTGGTTTCATTTTTTTACCAAAAAAAAAAAAAAAAAAAAAAATACCTGCTTTGGGTGGGGATTGAGGGTGGAGGGGAGGGACCGGGGAAGCTAAACAGACATGTAACAATCACTTCTTGAAGAAGTATAACTGTAAATAAGCCATGTAAAATGCCTTTTTAAAATTTAATTTTCTAGCTGGCTCGAATTCAAACCAAGGATTTACACATTAGATCCCGTGTTTGTTTGGCAGATGCAGGAACTCAGCTGAAATGGAATCACATCATCTCCCCAAACTGCTGTCACTTTGGAAGGGAGTGGATATAGGGCGTGTCACAGAAAAGAACAAAACAGTCCAATCTTCATCGCTGATAGCTGGCTTCTCCCGCCCCCTCCCGTCCCCCCCTCCAGAAGTCTTGCTCTTGGCTTTGGCTCGGGATTCTCTCTTCCCTGCTGAGCACGTACACTCTCGTCCCGGCCGTTCGCTGAGCAGGGAGCTGCGTGCTAGAACACTGCTCTCCTGCTCCAAGCAAACCCTTCAGGTGGGCCCACTCTGCACACGCCCCAGAACTCGACTCTGTGTCTTGTCCTTTGATCGGCATGAAGAGAGAGGGTGGATGTTGGCTTCTCCTACTTCTCTCTCTCTCTCGTGGAACATGGCCACAATTTCTGAAATCTGTGCCTAAATTACCAACTAGCTTCAGTGATTCCTCTGAATATTTCTCTTCTCGGTTTCTGGAAAGATTGTGAACATGATTAGCTAGAACATAGAATAATGAGCAACCAAATTATGAAGAAATCATCCGGGGAGCAGGTGACACTTGTGCGCTGTGGATCAGCCAGGATCCAGTTGGTCAAATCAAAGCTTTGGAATTAGACTAACTAAGCTGCCAGACGGACACAGGAGCCCAAGTGCTCTATTCACACCCCTGTGTGCTTTTTGAAGTCAGATTCTAAATTGCATTGAATGCGTGCCTCACTCTTTTTCCCTGAGCCAAATCCCTCACTTCAGAGTCCTCTTTGGCTTCTGCAAAATTCTGAAAAATATCATTCCCCCCGCCTTTTCCATAAGACATATTTATATATCGTTATGAGGAGTACTTTCTGAAGAGTACTTCATATTTTTTTTAATTGCCTTGTTTGCCTTCAACTTCCTTAATTTTCATGGTTTACATGGATGCGTGTGTAGGGGCGACATTTGTGTATATACACTTGGGTTGGGGTTTTTTCCGTTGCCTGTGTTGGTTCCATGGACATATGATCCCCACAGGCTGTGGGAGTGATGGGCCAGGCCTTGTGTTCTGTTGTGTGTTTTTTTTTTTTTTTTTCTTTTGAAGAGTAGAGTACTATTTAGAAAATAAATTGCATTGCAAAGCTCTTATCGGCTCATATGAGAGAGCAGAGTCCTGCCCTTGAACACGCTGGTAAGTTGTATCATAATGTTTTCAGAGTTTTGAGCATTTTGTGCTTTAAAAGACCTTCACGAGGGAACATGACACAGAGAAGTTCTGGCTCTCCTCTGGCATACGGTGCATATAGCAATAAAGACTTCTCTCCCCCTCTGCTCCACGCGCCCCTCGGCCTCTGTGCTGGCGTTGCCACTTCTCCCTCTGAGGGCTGTGAGCTTCCTTAAGCTGGATGCGATGACGATGCCGTCTGGAAGGGTTTGCCAAGTCAGACCGATTCCTGGTCGAGGCTGGCGCGTGTAGACTCGGCAGCGTTGTAAAGTGATCTCTTTGGAAGCCTGTCATTAACGTATTTGCCACCAAGAACAACATGTTGGCCGAAGGCTAATGCGCAATTTGAAAAAGGAAATGCTGGTCCGAGGACAGAAGGAAAAGTCTCTTTCCACTGCCCAAAGTAGGGTCACTTAAATCATATCATCTTGCCATCGTGTGTGAGTTTGATCGTGTGAAATCTCTTGCTGTGCACTGTCAGTCATTTATCCACAGAGCTGAGGAGTATCATGTGGGGAAACGTAAACGTTAAAAATACAGCCAGGCCTGTGTGCTGTAAGTAGTGTGAAATTCTCAACTTTAAAAAAAAAAACAATAAGAACCAAATGTGACCTTGTCCTTTTGGCAGCTGAAATTCTTTAAGGCTACCGACGGACGACCCCTTAAATCAGTCTCTTTTGATTCTTTGTGCAAGGAAGTTTTCCTTTCACGCTGTTTGGTTTTTTGTTTGGGGCGCGGGGTGGGGGGTGTCTATCTGCAAAAATACTCATTTTGACATTATAGGACTCTTGTGAGAGCTCCTCTACACAGACGTGAATATCCAAGCGACAGCCACACGTATGATTGTATCCACTCACCATCGACGATGGCATTGAACGTAGCTAGCTTATTTCCATCACTACAGTTTTTTGAGCTTGCTGTTATGTTTTAAGAGGTGCCAGGGGTACATTTTTGCACTGAAATCTAAAGATGTTTTAAAAAACACTTTTCACAAGAAATAGTTCTTTGTCATTACATTATTTACTCATGTGTTTGTACATTTTTGTATGTTAATTTATGAATGATTTTTTCAGTAAAAAATACATATTCGAGAACCAAATGTTGGTGGTCGTCTGTGTTTGTCCGGGCCCATGCGGCATCTTAGAGCCTTGGCTTTCCCTTTGCGAAGCTGACCTCGGGTGGTCCTGAGAGCAGTGCTGCCGGCCCGAGCCCTGCAGTCGGACCGCTCGACTGGAAAATGCTGCTGATGTAGCCACAGCATCCAACCCCACCTCACTACCGGCCATCCAGCCACACTTGGGTCTTCAGTCCACAGTTGGCCCAGGTGTTGCCCATTAAGTCCAGTGTGACACCTGGACAAGGAGTCGGGGGTGGATGGAATTCGCTTCTAGAAGGTCCTCTGGGGCCGGTCGAGAATTTGCCGTCTGCCTAATTCTACTTGGAGGTTGTAACCATAGCTTCTTTTTGTTTAAAGTTTACCACTCGCTAATATATGCGACAGTCTCTGTCCAGGTGCTGGCGATCTAATGATCAGCAAGACGGTAAAGCGTCTGTGGCCTCAGCTTACTGTCCTGCCCGCCTGCGCGCCCAGGTGGAGGGTCTGAAATTCCAACCACAGTAAGTGCCGTAAAGGAGGTAACTGAGGACCACGGGTGCGTGGCAGGGAAGGCGTCCCTGAGGTGTGGTGTGTGAGCCGAGGGAAGACCCGCAGGGTGCCCCCCGGAGCTGCAGGAAAGGAAAGCCGGTAAGGCGGGAGCGGAGGGGGCGAAGGGCGCAGCGGGCGGGTGCTGTTAGGCTGGGGAGATGGAGGGGGCAGGCCGGGTGGTGCAGGGCCCTGCGAGCCAAGGCAGAGTTTGGGATTTATCTTTAGGGCTGTGGATTCAAGTGTTTCCAGTAGGTAGGGGCCTGTGTGGTGTGAGTAGAGAATAATTTGAATAGATGCCTCTGGCTACAGGGAGAATGGCGGGTTGTAGAGAAACAAAGGAGAGGTGGGGTGCCGGGCAGGCACGGCGAGGCTGGGTGTGCAGCACGGAGGGGAGGAGGTGGAGAGAAGCTGCAGGGCCTGCACACCGATTGCTGTTGGGAATGGAAGATTCACTAAGCTGGCTTCCCCATTTGTGTGGGTAGCAAGGCCATTCTTATGAGGGCCTAGAATCAAACCAGGACCACGGGGAAGTTCGTGAGACCTGATGTGTATGTTGAGTTCAGGAGGTTTTGAGACAACCAAGAGGAAATGGCAAACAGGTTCTCATTCGCATTCTGGTTTGGGACGCAAAGGAGCGGTCGGGACCACGGACGGGTTTGTGAATCTCAGGTGGCAGAAGAGTGAAGATTTCAGGATGAGATTGCTGAGGGCCAGAGCAGAAGAGGACGGAGAGAGGGCGAAGGCACGCTGGCCTCGACCCAGGCCTCTAGCATCTCTGCTTAATAACTGCTGGGAAGAGGATGAGTGAGCGGGGCAGGCAGGAAGCGTGGTCGGAGGAAAACGCGAGTGGAGAGGACAGGAAGGTCCAGGGAAGGACTGTCGAAGGGAATGGCCAGCAGCACCGGAGGCAGCAGAGATGCCGTGCAGGATGAGGTGTGGAGCTAATGGTGAACACGGGGCGGACGCTGGTCGAGGCAACAGCCATTTTGCTGGAATGGGGCTGCAGGGGAAGCCACCCTGGCGAGGACGGAGAAGAGAGGAAATGGAGCAGCAGCGGGTGCAAATGTTTCTTGAATGTCATGTGAAGGGGTAGAAAAAGAAGGCTGGAAGCTGGAGGATGTGTGTGAGGCTCAGGGCACGTTTTTTGTTTGTTTTTTAGGGCCGCACCAGCGGCATAAGGAGTTTCCCAGGCTAAGGGTCGAATCGGAACTACAGCTACTGGCCTACATCACAGCCACAGCCACGCCAGATCCTTAACCCACTGGGCGAGGCCAAGGATCGAACCCGTATCCTCATGGATATTAGTCGGATTCGTTCCCACTGTGCCACAACAGGAACTCCTCGGGGCACGTTTTGATTTTGGTTTTCCAACAAGGGAAACCCGAGTGTGTTTTTGAACCCTAGGGGGGTGTCCGCCAGAGAGAGAGAGCTGAATATCCCCGGGACAAGGAATAATCCAGCAGGAGTCCTCCTGAGCCAGTAGCAGGGGGTGAGACCAAAGCGAAAACCAAAACCAGGAGAAGTTAGGAGCCCTTCACAGGCCACCCTAAACGGCAAACACCCTGTGAAGCCCCGGGTTGCTGCCACGGAAATCAGGGATCCCTTCCCCTAAGTCACCAGAATCAGCGTTTGACGGAATTGATTTCTGGTTCTACCGCTTCCAACCCACTCAAATGTTTTGTTAATTTGGGGGAAGTCCAGTCATAAAAATAGTAGTTCCTGCTTATCGAGGGCTGCTTCTGTGCCCGGGGCTGTGCTAATTAAGCACACGATTAGCCCTCAGTCCTCTACAAGATAAACTCTGCCCTTTTTTCTAGATCAAAGTTTCTCAGTCTCACCTCTTGACATTTGAGCCTGATAATTCTTTGTAGGGGATGGGGAGGGGAGGGCTGGTGCTTTCTCTGCAGTGGAGGGTATTTCACTGCATCCTTGGCCTTTACCCTTAGATGCCAGTAGAACATCCACCTCCCAGTCAGAACAACCTGAAATGTCACCGGACATTGCCACACGGCCCTGGGGAGAGCGAAATCCCCCAGTTAGGAACTGCTGCACGGAAGCCACTGGAGCCACCACTTGCCTGAGGTCACAAAACTGAGCGATGGAGCCAGCCAGGATCTGAACACCAGGTCGTTTTTACCCCAAGGTAAATGTTCCGAAGCCCTAGGTCACTTATGCAACTCTCCCTCCTCCCCTCCTTCCTTTTCTTCTTCGGATTATGTGCTTTCAATAGATTTGGTTCACAAACATAGCTCACAGATATTTTATTATAAAATTAATACATGATCACACGCTCACTGAAAACATGGTTTAAATCTTTCTCCCTTTAGCGTTAGCCGTTTGGCTGGTGTCTGTATCTGTACCTATATATCTACATGGATGTATAGGGAGAGAAAGACGTACACTTTTATTTTTTCATCTTTTTTTTTTTTTTAAAGGCCTGCACCCTTGATATATGGAGGTTCTCAGGCTAGGGGTCAATCAGAGCTGTAGCCTCTGGCCTACACCACAGCCACAGCAATGTGGGATCCGAGCCACGTCTGTGGCCTATACCACAGGTCACGGCAACGCCGGATCCTTAACCCATTGAGTGAGGCCAGGGATCAAACACACGTCCTCATGGATGCTAGTCAGATTCATTAACTGCTGAGCCACAATGGGAACTCTGACATGTATACTTTTAAAGAACTGTAAATAGAGTCACTTTTCTGTACAGCAGAAATAGACACAACATTGTAAATCAATTATACTTCTATTAAAATTTTTAATTAAAAAAGAAACAAATTATAATTACTTCCTTTTTATCTTACTGTTTCTCGGAGACCTCGTCTCCATGAACCAAGAGCCTTCTCGAATAAAGTTTCGATATCCCCCCTCTCAGAAGCATTGCATGGGCACCCAGTCTATGGGCTCCCTCCCTCATGCACCTTTCTTTTGCTTCGTAAGATTTCTCACTCCGTCCAAATCCTACTCTATGTTTATTCATTCTTTGTTCACTGACTGTCAGCCCCACTCGAATGCAGTCCCCATGAAGGCAGAGACTGTCTTGTTCCTTACTCTATACCCAGTGCCAAGAACCAGTCCCGACACATAGTAGGTCCTCAATGAATATTTGTTGAATGAATGAATTAATGAACCTATATTATTCCTTTGACTAGTGCTTGTAGTAAGCCATTGTCTGGATGGATATAATTTAGCTATTCCACTTCTCGTGGACACAGACACTGTTTTCAGGTTTCCACTGTTACGTTATATGCACTGCAGTGAACATTGCACATAAATTTGTGTGCACATGTGTAAGCAGGTCAGCTTGAGAGAATCCAAAAAAGTGAAATTGCTGGGACGAAGGATTTACTCATTTTAAATGTTGATGGAACACACTAAATTGTCCTACAAAATGGAAGCAGGAATGAACACTTCTACCATCTATGAAAGACCATGCCTTTATTTCTTTAATCCCCTGGAATTGATTTTGTTATTTTTCTGAATGGACTGCCAATTGTCCCAACAGTATTTATTGTAATATATAACTTCCTCACTTTTTGAAACACCATGTCTCCTACACTAAATTCTGTAGCAAGATTCTTGCATTCTACTAAGCTTTTTGTCTCATTTTGCTTTATATGATTTATATTTGTCACTAGAGTATGTTTTTGTAAGACAAGTGTCTCTCATCTTTCATACCCTCCTCCAACTTTTAAATGTAAGCTTTCCTAGAATACATACGTACAGAAAAGTCCATGAATCATAAGTGAATAGCTCTTTGAATGGTCTAAGTGTACATAACCTTATAACCTCATCATTGTTTATTATTAAATTTTCTTTTTAAAATTTATTTTTATTTTTACTTTTTGTCTTTTGGGGGCCACACATGTGGCATAAGGAGGTTCCCAGGCTAGGGGTCGAATCGGAGCTGCAGCAGCCATCCTATGTCACAGCCACGGCAGCTCAGGATCTGAGCCGCGTCTACAACCTACACCACAGCTCATGGCAATGCCGGATCTCCGACCCACTGAGCGAGCCCAGGGATCGAACTCGCATCCATCATGGATACTAACTGGATTCATTGCCACTGCACGATGGGAACTTCCAAATTTTCTTTTTAAAAATAATTTAGTTTTTTGGCTATGATGGAAGTTCTTAGGCCAGGGCTTGAACCCACACCATGGCAGTAACCCAAGCCACTGCAATGACAATGCTGCATCCTTAACCCACTGAGCCACCTAGGAATTCCCTATTATTAAATTTTCTTGGCTATTTTTATATATTTTCTTAAACCAGTGAAATTTAGATTCATTTTGTCAAGTCCTATTAGGATTATGATTGACATGATGCTGAATTATTAATTTGGGAAGATTTAACATCCTTCCAGGATTAAGTCTAATCTCTGAAATTACTGAATACTTTTTCTCAGAGAAAACTTGAATCATTCTCTCCAGCCAGGACCAACTCATGATCCTGCAACTTCATTTTTATTAGTCAGTGGGGTTACAACCAATAGTGCTGTGACAAAAAGAAAAATCTGTAAGTGATAGGCAAACAAATCTTACAGCATTTTTCTGTTTTCTGGTATTTGTATTTCATTCCATTATAATTATTCTTTTGACAGAAATGTCCGTGATCTTGTCACCAACTGGGAATCTTGGCTCCAAGTTACTTCTCCTGTGGGTGAGTTGGACTTAAGAATTAGACTTTAATAGTAAGAAAAGTACCTTGGATTTCTGTGTGGTGCTTTACAGTGAAGTCACCGTGGTGACGGAGGCCCCGCTGGCTGACCGTCTAGTATGTGTCAGGCGTTATGCAAAGTAGCTCACTTACTCTTTGCACTTACTCTTCACAGTGACCTTGGGTGGAAAGTATTGTCCCCTCCCTTTTCCAGAAGAGAAAACAGAATCTGAGAAATGTGACTTCACTAAGGGCTGGTGTGTCTCTGGCTCTTTCTGCCTTCCTCTTATCTCATCTGGTTCTCTCCTTGTCAAATTGAGATGGTTCATTCGTTCTTTCATTCAGCAAATATTTGAGCCCATACCCGGTACCTTGGGTCCTACTGTAATCAAATCCTGGACTGGGAATTGAATAGGGAGCAAAACGAGGAGTTCTTATTCTCCGATCCAGTTGAGAAGACAAAAACAAACCAACCCCATTTCATAGTATATATCGGTATATCATGTTAAGGAGTGACAGGGTGCCCCTAAGATTTCAGTTCTAAACTGTTTGCCTCCAATACGTGTTGTTGAGGATGTGGGAAAATTGCAACTTTTGTGCATGGTTGGTGGAAACGTAAAATGGTGCATATGCTGTGGAAAACAGTCTTTCTTTAAAAAATTAAAAATAGGAGTTCCCATTGTTGTCAAAGGGTTAAGAACTGATCAGTCTCTGGGAGTTGTGGCTTTGATCCCTGGGCTTGCTGAATGGGTTAAGGATCCAGTGTCACCACAAGTTGTGGTTTAGGTCGCAGATGTGACTTGGATCTTGCTGTGGCTGTGGTGTAGGCTGGCAGCTCCGGCTCTGATTGACCCTTAGACTGGGAACTTCCATATGCTGTGGGTGTGACCCTAAAAAAAAAAATTAAAAAGAGCGACCACATGATCCAGCAATTCTACTCCTGGGTATATATCCAAAAGAACTGAAAGCCTCAGAGGGATATTTTATACTTATGTTCATAGCAGCATTATTCACAGTAACAAAGGAGGGCTCTAGCCCAAGTGTCCATCAGCAGAGGAATGGATTAGCAAAATATTATTCAGCCTTAAAAAGAAAAGAAGGGAGTTCCTGTTGTGGCTCAGCGGGTGTAGAACACAGCTAATATCCATGAGGATGCAGGTTCAATCCCTGGCCTAGCTCAGTGGGTCCAAGGATCCAGTGTTGCTGCAAGTTGTGGCATAGGTTGCAGACGCAGCTCAGATCTGGCATTGCTGTGGCTATGGGGTAGGCTGGCAGCCACAGCTCTAATTTGATCCCTAGTCTGGGAACTTCCATATTCCACAGGGGTGGCCCTAAAAATAAAAAAATAAAATAAAATAAAGGAGTTCCCTTCATGACACAGTGGAAACGAATCCAACTAGGAACCATGAGGTTGCGGGTTCCATCCCTGGCCTTGCTCAATGGCCAGCATTGCTGTAGCTGTGGTATAGGCCAGCAGCAGTAGCTCCAGTTAGACCCCGGGACTGGGAATCTCCATATGTCTCAGGTACAGCCCTAAAAAAAAAAAAGGGGGGGGGGAAATTGGAGTTCTCTTAATGTGCAGCAGGTTAAAGATCTGGCATTGTCACTGTAGTGGCTCAGGTTGATGCCATGGTGTGGATTCAGTCCCTGACCTGGTAACTTCTACATGCTGTAGGTGCAAGAAAAAAGAAAAAAACCTGGAGGCTATTACAGTAAGTGAAGTAAGCCAGTCACAGAAAGACAAATAATGCCTGATTCCATTTATATGAGGTTCCCAGAGGAGTCAAATCCATAAAGACAGAAGGCAGAATGGCGTTTGCCAGGGACTGAGGGGCGCGGGAAATGAAGGGTTATTGTTCAGTCATAATCGAATTTCATTTCTGCAAGATGAAAAGTTCTGGAGACGGGCTGTACAACAGTGTGAATATATTTAGCAATACTGCACTGTACAGGTGAAAATTGTTAAGATGGTAATTTTTAGGTTATGTATATTTTACAATTAAAAAAAATTTTTTTTTAATTATTATAACATCCTGCTTCTCAGTAACCCCCTCCATACCATCCATTTTATTTTCTTTTTTGCCTTCATGAGGTTTTTAAAATTAAAAAGCTTTCCAGATGGCTTTTGGCTTTGAAATCAGAAAAAAAAAAAAGATGTAATTTTTTTTAGTCAACGTTTTCATTAAAAAATAATAACCATAATCCCATCCAACAGGAACCGCCATTATCCCCACTTTAAGTCTTGGTAGCCCCTCACATAGTAGATCTTTATTAAATATTTGTTGAATCAATTTGTAAATTAGAAAAAAAAAAGTTTTGCCTCTGTTCTGTGTTTGATCATCTGTTGAGGCAGAATGACAGCTACAAAGACACGTCCCATCCCTGCCATGGCCCTCAGTCTCCAGGTGGCTCTCTTCTGCCGCCGGCCGGGATCAAAGAATGTACTGCGCAGTCTTGCCATCAGCACCTCCTTCCCGAGGTGTGTCCTTTCTTCACCGTCAGCCTTGTTTTTCCGTGTGGCTGTGTAATCTGTCACTCTTTGTTGTCACTTCCTTTTCCTTTGTATCAACAGAGCCTGGCGTGTCTGCCCATTCTGGCTGGGCTCTTTGACTTCCTTCTAGGTGGTTGCAGTTATGTGTTACATGGTGCTAACCTGGCCAGTGCACAATGTTGCCTCTGTGTTTTCCTGGACGCCTTTCTTGCTCTGTGATCCTCCTTCACCATTCATATTTCTGTTACTTTTTTAGCCTACCTCGAGGGCTGGCAAACTCTGGCTCCCCTGCTGCGCATTTCTGTAAATAAAGTTTTATTGGGCAAACAGCCATGCCCGCTGCTTCACCTAGTGTCTGCGGCTGCTTCAAGTTACAGTGGCAGAAGTGAGTGGTTGAGTTGTGACAGGGACCGTGTATGGACCCCGGCGTCTAAACCGTTGACTGTCTAGCTCTTTGCAGGAAAATCTGTGCCAGCCTCTTGGCCAGCTAATTCAGCTTCAAAGGTTAAATTTTGTATGTGAGTCTGGCGTGTCTTAGGTAAGGTAATAAGTCAAGAATTGGAGTGCATTTAAAGCTGACGTTGGGGACATAAGCTTCGGGGTGTGTTCCCTCGCTCTTCCCTCTGCTGGGAGCACTCTTCTAATCTCAGGTGTCTTCCCTGAACACCCAGTTTGCGGCAGCTGACTGTCCCAGTTTTGTGTAACTTTTCTTTACACCTCATCACTAGATGACTCAGTCTACTTGCTGTTTGCGTGTTCACAGTCTACTTGCTGTTTGCATGTTCTCTTACCCCTCGACATAGTAAGCCTTGAGGGCTCTCCTCGCCATCCAGGGCAGAGCGTGACAGCGGAAGGTGTTAAAATAGTTGCTGAGAGAGAGACGAAAGGGTGCATACCCAGCTACCTGACCTCTTAGCTTTTCAATGTGTCCTTCTTACAAAAGTATGAACCACTGCTAAGGAAATGGAGTCCCGGAGAAGTGAAGTGACTGCCCCTGGGAGTTCTGGTTGTAGAAGTGGGAGCCCTAACTCTAACCCTAACATTTTTCCTGGTCCCTCTGCTTTCTAGAATTAAGAACAGGAAATTTAGGAGTTCCCGCTGTGGCGCGACAGGACCAGCAGCGTCTTGGGAGTGCTGGGACCAGGTTCCATCCCCGGCCCTGCACAGCAGGTTAAGGATGCGGTTGCTGCAGGTCTTAGATCTGGTCCCTGGCCCAGGAACTCCATATGCTGTGGGGGAGCCAAAAAAAAAAAAGAAAGGCAGCAGAGTTACATCTCACGCTCCCCTCTTCCTCCCCATCAGCCTCCCCACAGAACAGGGACCGCTTTCCCCTTTGGCTCCTACAGCCAAGCCGCCCGGCACTGTCCTGGAGATCCCTCGGCCAGTGCCTGGGGTGCAGAGCGGGGCAGGGCAAGGGGGCCAAGAGGGCGAGAAGGGTGCCGAGCTGTGCTGTCCTGAGCTGCGTGGCTCCTGCCCTCCTGGGGACGTTTTCAGCCAGAACAAGGAGCAGAATTCACTTCACAAGTGGCAGGAATCACCCTGAACAGTTACGGCGGAGCCTGGCGGAGCCTAGTTCCCAGGCGATGGTAGGTCTGAATCCTTCCTCAGCCACGTGCCTGTTAAAGGACCAGCTCCCACCCCCCTACTGCGGGGTCACGGGCCAGGTCAGAAGGGAGCATTGGCGTCTGTCCAGCACTGGGAGCTGCACGTCAGACAGGGGGTGTTGTCACGATGGTCAGTGGTAGTGGCATCAGGGGGTGACACCAAGGGCTGTGGGCGGTGCCTTTGTCTCTTCTCTGTAATTTCAATGCCCCCAAAGCCGCTCCAGGTAAACACGCAACATAAGACAGCGAGTTTGCTAAACCCCGTGGCTTCACATATCAGCTTCTCCATCACAGCTTTGCTCCCGTCCCGCCTGCAAACCAAGAGCTTTGAAAGGGCCTGAGAGGTGCGCAAAGACCAGAAGAAGGACGACAGGACCGGAAATCCCGGGTGCCTTTGCTGCCAGGGCTGCGGGTCTTCTTGGCTTTGGTCAAAATCACATGGGAGCGTGTTTTTACTAATCAGACCCCAGCTTGGCTCTTGCAGTTGGAGGAGCCAGTAGTTATCATTCAAATCACCCCTTCCCCAGAGACACCACCTATGGATTGCTGCTGAGTTTCAGAATTTCCTGTTACCGCAAAAGCCCCACTTCTTCACACTTTTGAAACCCTGACCAGGAGCAGTGGTCTGAAACAGTGAACCTGCCCTCATAGACTGCATTTTCAGCTTTCTGAATCTGAGCCTTCTCGCTCGCTGCTTCTTGAATCATAGTGGCAACTTTCACTCCCTCTCTAATTCTCGTATTTATTCATCACACCTCTGTTATCGTCACTGCTTTGCTTGTGGGTCCCATCCCTGGCCGGGGAACTTCCACACACCTTGGGTATAGCCAAAAAAATAAAAAAAGAAGAGAAAGAGGAAGTTATGAAAAGAACAAGGGAAAGAGAGTTACGGGAAGAAGAAAAACGAAGTGCACAGGCCCCGAGGCAGGAGAGAATGGCTTGTTGGAGAAAGCAGATGGAAGCCAGTGCGGCTGGGGAGGGGGGGGAAGGGGAAAATTCGGGGCCTTGCAGGCCACGGTGAGAACTTTGGCGCTCAGGGACGGCCAGCCAGGAGCTACTAAGACGGTACCAGCAGGCGAGTGACGTGTGGTTTCCCTCTGGCCGCTGAGGGGAGCAGTGTGGCAGCAGAGAAACCAACAAGGAGAAGACAGGCGTGGAGAGGATAGTGGTGGCTTGGACCAGGGTGGTGGCAGTGGAGCTGGACCCAAGTGGATGATTCAGGACCCACTTTGGAGGTGGTGATGGGCGACACAGAGGGATCATGAGTGTTGCTGGCACTGGAGGCCAAGGCAGTGGGAGGTGCCATAAGGAGCGGAGACTGGAGTTTGTGAACCGACCACACTGGGACTTGAACCCAGCCAGAACCCAGACTGGGACTTGAACCCATGGGCCAGGACTCAAACGCAGCCTAAAGCCAGATTGGGACTTGAACCCACAGTTGTTTTTTTTTTAATTATAAAATCACTCACCGGGCATCTGGACTTACCGAAGTTCAGGTTCTTTTGTGTCTTGGTGCAGAAGGACAAAGCAAGAGACAAAGTGCTAGGCAAGAAATAGATTTATTGGCGTTCCCGTCGTGGATCAGTGGAAACGAATCTGACTAGTATCCGTGAGGACGCAGGTTCGATCCCTGGCCTTGCCCAGTGGGTTAAGACTCCGGCGTTGCCCTGAGCTGTGGTGTAGGTCACAGACGCAACTCAGATCCTGAGTTGCTATTGCTGCAGTGTAGTGTAGGCCACAGCTCTGATTTGACCCTGAGCCTGGAAACCTCCATATGCTGTGGTGCAGTCTCCTCCCCCCCAAAAAAAAATAGAGAGAGAAAAAGATTTCTTAAGATAGGACACTTGTGAGAGATACAGCCGCACAGGCAAAGAAGCTCTGCCCTGAGGATTAGCTGGGCTACAGTTTGTAATCCAGGGGAATGGGGACGGAGAGGGCTGTCTTCCTTATCCTGTGAGTAGACGGCAGGCTTACATCATCAGCTCCTCTGTCGTATCCACTAAGGGAGAGTTTGACTCTATGAGGTCAAACGAGGACCGTCCTGGTGTTTATTCAAGTCAGCAGAACATGTGCTAAAATATGTTGAATCCTCTCAGGTTTCCACGTAACAAGGGCCTCCTACTTTGGAATGTCATCTTGCCCTTAAGTTTCTGTGCTCGGTCCTAAGGATCATTACCTTGCTGAACTTGAATGCGGGCCTCATTTTGTCTTTCACTTAATGACCCCCGGCGTATTTCATGCTTCTATTGATGGTTTTATAACTAAGCAAGGCTGCTTCATTCCGACGGCTTTCTTGAGTGGCGATTAGCTCACAGGGGTCTCCCCAAATGCCCTCGGCCTCCCTCTCCCCACTGGGGCGTCTGCGAGTCCCTTTGTCACTATCTGACTCCATCCCTGTCGGCTGGGGGTGGGGATGGGGGAGGACGAAGTGTTTGGGGAAATTCAGGATGTCTTTTTAGGATGTTTCAAGTAGGCAGGTTAGGTATTCAAGTCCAGAGCCTGGGCGAGCTCAGATGCTGATGGGAGCGTGAGATTCGTGCGTGTTTACTGAAGGCAGGAGAATGGGTGAGGTCACCAGGGACGTGCCAGTGGCCGGGGTCCAAAGACAGAGCTTGGGGAGGACATTGCTGAGAAATGACCACAAGCATGGATGCCGTGGCAGGGCTTGACAACAGGAGCGTGACCTCGGGAGACATCTGGTGGCACAAAGGGGACCCTGAGGTGGGGATGGGGTGTGGACATGGCCCCGGGAGTATGGACTCTCACTGGAAACTTGGTGTGGGAGGGGATGGAGGGATGGCACACCTGTGGGAAGACGATGGGCTCGAGGGAAGGCCTTTTGTGTTTTTTAACTCAAGAGGTCCTGGGAGAGGGAGAAACTGAGGCTGCGCAGAAGAGGCGACTGTTAGAAGAACAGCCCCGAGTAAGCCCGAGGAGGCGCCAGCCTGTCCCCTGGCCACCGTCACCGCTGCGTCTGCTCTCTCCCTCTTTGACTCTGGGCAGGTCACAGGCCCGTTTTGGACACCCATCGCCGTCGCCTGGGCCCCAGATGACTTGTATGTTGCTCTGGGCCCAGCCTGGCTGGCGGGATGGGCCCCAGGGACAGAGCAGCCTCCAGCAGGGAGGACGTTTGTTGGTCAACAACCGCAGTTTGTTCCTGCCCCCAGGGAGGCCACCAGGCTCCACCAGGCTCCACCAGGCCCACCTCGCTGCACTGACCAGTGCTGCCTGCACCAGGGTCCAGCAGGCATCTTCCAATCCGCCTCCGGCCCTGCAGGCCCCAGAGAGGGGCAGGCGGGGGCTGGGTCCTGGCTCCACCTCGTAGTCGCTCTGTGACCTGAGGTAAATCATGCGAACTCTGGAGCCTCAGTTTCCTCCTCTGTGAAATGGGGATGATGCTGGTGAAGCCCTTTGAGTGGAGGATATAAAATGTGAATGAGGAGTTCGCGACGTGGCACAACGGAAACGAATCAGATTAGGAACCATGAGGTTGCAGATTCGATCCCTGGCCTCGCTCAGTGGGTTAAGGATCCGGCGTTGCTGTGGCGTAGACCAGCAGCTATAGCTCCAATTCAACCCCTAGCCTGGGAACTTCCATGTGCTGCGGAAAAAAGGACCAAGCCAGTCCCCCAGCGGTGCCCCGAGGCAGGTGGAGGAGAGTCCTGCCGCCGCGCCGCTTGTTTCCCTCTCAGCCATTCTGGCCTCGCTGCGCCTCCCTCTCACTGAGCTCATTCCCGCCTCAGGACACGTGCACTTGCTGGCCCCCTGCCTGGCCTGGCCTTCCCTCGGCTACTCCCATGGCTGTTCCTTCAACTCCCGCTGAGAGCCGGCTCCTCAGAGAGGCCGCCTGAGCTGCCTCCATCCCTCGCTCGCTCTCCTGTTCCACCTGCCCCAGAACTCATCACTCCAGGCTCCTGTTTGCCTGTTGCTGCTCTGTCCCCGAAATGTCAGCCCCGCAAACGCAGGAACGAGACCTGTTTACGTCTTGGCTCTTCCCGACCCCTGACAGTAGGTGCACCAGGCATGTTCGCTACTGTAGTTTTTCTAGAACTATTTCTTAGTCCCTCGAGGCATGCAGTGCTCTGTGGGTGGAGCAAGGCCAGATAAGGGCCAGCTTTTAAGTGATGGGTTTCCCAGGCGCTCATTATTTCATTTATTCCGTCAAAACCACTTCCCAGAGTGCCTGTGGTGGGGCAGGCCCCGAGCTGGGTGCTGGGGATGAAGCTCTGTCGTGGAGGCTCCCAGCTACGCCAAGGGTCCCTCACAGAAAGGACAGTCGGGGCCTTAGTTCCCCAACCTTCGATGGCTCCCTATTGCCCCAGGCCGAGGCCCACCACCCTTATCTCCACAGGTCCACTCTCCTTATCCCATCCAGCTGGCTTTTCTAGGAGGACCTGAGGCCCCGCGGCCCCTCTGTGGTTTTCCATTCTCAGGGTGGTCTCTGCTCTCACCGTGCCCCCAGCCCGAGATACGCTTCCTCAGCCCCCCACCGCCGAGCTGGTTGGTGTTCACACAAACACGCGGCCTCCTGGCCCTTCCAGGCCCCACTGCTGTCCCGTTCCCCTTCCAGGGCCGTGGCCTGAAAGCCTTCTCGGTTCTGTGTCATCACATCCCCCGCGGCCTGTCAGCCATTCTTTGTATGAACCTTCTCCCCTCAGGACCTCACACCCACCCGTGGCCCAGTGGGGATGATCTTATCCCTGTTTATTTTCAGGCACCAAGGCACAGAGAGGTTTCGTAACTTGCCCAAGGACACACAGCTAGACAGGGGACGGACCCAGTAGGCTGACCCAGATGCATTCTTTATGTGTGGGCGCTGCTCTCTCAGCCATGTCGCCAGGCCTTTCTAGAAACGCTGCTAGCCTGTGGGGAGCTCGCCCTTCCACTTCCACCTGCCCTCCTCAGGCCGCCCTCCGAGGCCCTGGAGCCACCCTGTAACCACGGTGCGGCACGGTCATCGACCTGTCACCGCCTCGCACTACCCCGGCCTTATAGGTGGGGAAACCGAGGCGAGGAAGGGACTGCATACCTGCCAAGCTGGAAAGCAGGAGCTCTGGGTCAGTCCCGGGCCCTCCGAGCCAGAAGCCCACGCCACGCTCCCCTGCAGGCTTCGTGCCACCATGGCCGGCCCCCCGCTATCGCCCCCACTGCATCATCCCCACGTGGCCTCACACTATCGGGTCAGGCCTGTTTTGCACCCCGTTTTAGAGTCGAGGGAACAGAAGCTCAGAGCGGGGTGATGTGGCCAAGGTCACTCAGATAGTGAGGGGTGGGGCTGGACTTTGAACGGGGCCGTGGGACCTCAAAGCCTTTACACAGCTGCCCTGTGTGTCCAGGTGACTGGGCCGCCTCATTTCTCTCCCCCGCCCCGGGAACTCGAGTCTCCTGGGAAGCTCCAGACTGTCACTTGTTTCCAGCAAGAGCTTTTGGGGAGCTGACAAGAGGGAGCTGCCCACTCCAGCTGCCCTGGGCCCTTCTCATCTGGCCATGAATGAAAAGGCAGCCAGGTCCAGCCCAGCCCCTGTCTGCACAGTAGGGTTCCTGACAGCTCGGAGGCTCTCAGCCAGCAGCTGTGTGTGGCCTGGAAGCCCCCCACCCAAATGCGCAGCAGGCCTGCTCTAAGGGGGATCTAGGGGTTGAGCAGCCCCTGGGCCTTTGCACTAGCTAGTCCCTCTGTCAAGAAAGACCTTTCCTCAGTTTCTCCCACAGCCAGTCCCATCTCGTCTTTCGAGTCACAACTCAAATGTCACTTCAGAAAGGCCCTTCCTGGCCCTCTGGCTCACTAGAACATGAGCTTCAAGAGGGCAGGGTTGGAGTTCCTGTTGTGGCTCAGTGGGTTAAGAGCCTGACATAGTATTCATACGGGTAAGGGTTCAATCCCTGGCCTTGCTCAGCAGGTTAAGGATCCAGCGTTGCTGCAAGCTGTGGTGTGGGTCACAGTTGTGGATCCGGCATTGCTGTGGCCCTAGCCTGGGAATTTCCATATGCTGCAGGTGCTGCAGTAAAAAGAGAAAGAAAAAGAAAAAAAAAAGAGGGCAGGGTTGTGTCCACCACGTGGGGGAGACCAAGAGTAAGAAAAGGAACACTTCAACAAGGTCCTTTCTGAAAGTGATGTGCTGTAAACGTACCCAGGCAGCGTGGAGAGTGGGACAGGGGCCTCTGAGGTGGTGCTATCTGGGCAGAGACCTAGATGAAATGGAGGAGCCATGCCAACATCTGGAGAGAGGAGTGTTCCGGACAGAGGGAACAGCAAGTGCAAGGGTCCTGTGGCAGGAATATGCTGACGAGTGGGAGGAGCTTCGTGGAGGCCAGCATGCCAGGCGCAGGGCGCTTGAGAGGAGCGAGGGTAGATTTTCCCCCTGCGGGATGACTTGGCAACGTCTGAAGACATCGTGGTTGTCACACTGCGGCGTGAGGGTATGTTGCTAACATCGAGTGAATGGAGGCCAGAGACGCCACACTGCACAGGACAGTCTCCTCCGCAGAAGACGATCCTGTCCAAACGTGGCTGATTGAGAGATGCTGGGGGGCTGTGTCCCCTGGGAGCAGCCTCCGGCCTGCCTGCTGTGCGCTGGCGCCACCTGGTGGCCCTCTGAGACACTGCAGCAGCCCACGGAGGAGCCAAGACTTCGGAAATGATCCCTCCAGCGCTCATGCAATACCAACGGCACCGGCGGCCAGGATCACGGGCTTGCCCAAGGCTCACGATATGCCAGGTCAATGAAGATGTTTTATTCGGATAAGCCTGAACTCCACATCCACACTAACAGGCAACTCTGAATGGACACGTCTGAAACTGGACTCATCCCCGGCCCCTCAGTGAGTCAGTCACCCTGGACTCCTGTCTGTCTGTCACCCCGTGTCCTCTCCTGCTCAGAACCCCCCATGACACCCACTTACCATCCACAGAGAAAATCAGTGTCCCTAAATGGCCCCAAAGGCCCCTGCCCTTCTATTTAAAATCAAAACACAAGCCTTCCTTCTCCCTCCTTCTCTACTTTTTATGTACAGCAAGAATCACCGAGTGACATACGTTTTACTTATTTATCTTGCTTATTATTGCCCAACTCCTCTTTGCAAAGAACTCCCCGGGGGCAGGGGTCATCTGTTTGGTCATCGATTTCTCTCCAGCATCCAGCACTGTGCCTGGTACATAGTAGGTGCTCAACAGGTACCTATTAAATGAATGGATGGATGGATCTGCACAACCTTGGCTGCCTCGCACTGGAACTTTGTGCTGTACAGTTGTTTAGAACCGTCCTGGGCCCCCAGCCGGTGCTTAACAGGGCAGTACTGCACTTCGGTCTCCATTCCCGGCCTCCTTCCCCCTCCCCTCTCCGCCCTCTCAGTCCCTGAAGGGAAGGGATTGAGTCTCAATTATCTTCCTTTGTCCTTCGCACACAGTAGGGTGCTCCTTAAATGCTGGTGTTGAGGGAAAGGCATTGAAAGTTGAGGAGTGCCTTCTGTTAGCCACACACCGAGACAGGCCCTCCTACCTCGTTTTATGGGTGCTGGAACTGAGACTCCCACGTGGACAGAAGCAGGCCCTGTGCCTCAAGGGTGGCGCAGCGCCCTCCTTGCGCCCACTCAGAGGGTGAGCTTCCGGAATCCTTGGGAGCAGAGGGAAGGACTGTCATTCTGCCAAGTGACCAGCAGAGGGAAGCAGAGATCTGTGGCTCCCGGGATCTGTGTCTGCAGGGCCCTGAGAGTGAGCGTCTCCTTACACGTGGCACCCTAGGCATTTCATTTGCCTCCACCCGGGTCCTGGCCTGGTCTGAGAGGTCTGTCCTACCAAGAGGTGCCTTTCTTCTGCCCTGCACTGAGCCCTTATGCTCTCCCAGGCAGCCTTACAACAACCAGAATGAGCAGGTCCTATTACTGCCCCATTATTCAGAGGTGGCAACTGAGGCCCGACAGGTGAGGTCACTAGCCAGAGTGACGCTGTTCCACAATGTGTGTTTTGTGTATGGAGGCAGAGCTTGTGACTTTGGACGGGAGCCAGGATTGTATGTATTAGACATTTGCGTGGTCTCCTTTGAGGAGGGGGTGACTGTATCTGCAGGTGGAGGAGAGGGAGGCAGACACTGCCTGGGAGGGTGGAGAGTAGCACAGAATAATTATTTGTTTAAAATATTCGTGGGAGTTACTGTTGTGGCTCAGCGGGAACGAATCTGACTAGCATCCATGAGGACGTGGGTTTGATCCCTGGCCTCGCTCAGTGGGTTGAGGATCCGGCGTTGCTGTGAGCTGTGGTGTAGGTCACAGACATGGCTCGGATCTCACATTTCTGTGGCTCTGGCGCAGGCCAGCAGCTACAGCTCCGATTCTACCCCTAGCCTGGGAACCTCCATATGCCGCGGGTGTGCACAAAGACACAAAATAAAATAAATAAGATACAATAAAATAGTCATGCACCCACCATATCAGAGAATCAGACCATGTCAGAGGTCTTCAGAGCTGGGATGGCCCAGAGAGGGGACGCTTGACCCAGCCTCGGAGGATGCTCAGAGGAGGGGAGGAAGCCTACCTGACTTTTCTGGGAGGAACAATAGTTACCCATCTGGAAACAGAAGGATATTTCAGACTGAAGGGAGTGTGTGCAATGCTCTGGGGTGGCTCAAGGAACGTCAGTAGCCAAGACTGGCTCAGAGAGCATTAAAAAGATGGGGGTGGGGGGAGTCAGGACGAGGTGGAGAGATGCTGGGGCTCAATTCACTGAGACTCAGAGACAGGTATGGACCACTGGTGTGAGATACAACACAGAGGGTGCTGTGGGGTCCCCGGAGGCAGCCCTCCACCTCCTGTGGGAATCTCAAAAGAATGTCACTGTCCCCCTTTTACAAATGGGGCAGCGGAGGCTCAGCGAGGTGGGGCAGCCTGCTCACACAGGCAGGAAGTAGAGGGCTGGGCTTGGAACCCGCTTTTGGAGGAACCACTGTGAACTCGGGAGAGATATTCAGTGAGCTCTGGCTGAATGAATGAATTTGCAGATTCACGTGCCTGGCGTTGGGCTGTTTTCCCAGCATTCTCTTATTGAAGCCTCAGAAATAACTGTGAGGGAAGTACTGTTATTTTCATATCTTTTATGGATTTAAATTAAGAAAAATCAGTTCCCATGGTGGCTCAGCAGTAATGAATCCGACTAGTATCCATGAAGATGGGGGTTCGATCCCTGGCCTCGCTCAGTGGGTTGAGGATCTGGCGTTGTCGTGAGTTGTGATGTAGGTCGCGGACACAGCTTGGATCCCATGTTGCTGTGGCTGTGGCTTAGACTGGTAACTACAGCTCTGATTGGCTCCTAGCCTGGGAACTTCCATATGCCGTGGGTGCGGCTCTAAAAAGACCAAAAAACAAAAAAACAAAAGAAAACAATGCTCAGAGAGGGCAAGTGATTTGCCCAAGATCACACAGCCCACAAGGGTCAGAAGTAGGATTCAAGCCCTAGAGTCTGTCCTCTTATCTGTGGCACCAGAGTGTCCCAAACTCTAGCTGGCTCTGAGTTTTGTCTTATCTGTGCTCCCTGCCTTCCTTAATCCGTATTTTAAATGCACCGCCCACCCACCTTTTTCTAAACTAAACCTGTTTCTCTTCAAAGGAAACAATATGTCCTTAGCAGAAATGGAAAACTCATGTAGTGAATTGAAGACAGCTCTGCAATAAGAGCTAAACAACGTTCTTGCCAGGTACTTACTCGCCAGCCCAGCCGGGAAGCAGGGGCCTGGCTGGAGCTTTTTGTTGGCAGGGCGCGTGAACGAGGTGATAAGGAGATGTTAGCAGCAAGGGCGATTTTCTCCTTGCGGTGCTCACAGCTGCCTGCCTCTGGGATCTGATCCCCTGTGACCTAGGTCAGTCCCTCAGCCCACACCCTTCTCAGCTCATCCAGGCCCTCCCAGGCCCTGCCTCCAGACCAGGGTGGGACGGGGGGACCCTGGGAACGGAGCCCCCCTCCCCCTCCCTCCCGCCTTCCGCTCCCCCCTGGCAGAGCCCCTCAAGGAGGGTATACAGCTGGCGCTCGGCCAGGCCTCCGGAGCCTGGCCTGCAGAAACTCAACGTTCGGCGACTGGTCTTATTTTGTTTTTAATAGAAAAATGTTCCCTGCACCAACTCTTTCCTGGGCAGGGTTTGGAAACCATTTCCAGATGGGAAATAATTTTAGGGAAGAGGAACAGCTGAAATTACCAGCCATTCCACTGCCAGCTCCCACTGGGATGCCGCAGCCTCGGCGCCGGAACCTTCCCGAGGTGTGTGGGGGGGTCCGCGTCGGGGAGAGGAGCCAGGATGGATTGTTGAGACTGGATGTCTCGCCTGGCCGAGCTGCGGTCAGGTCCTGTGGGCACCCCGAATCCTCCTGGGTACTGCCAGGCTCCTCTCCCATCCTCATTCCTCGCCAGTATCCGAGATCCAGCTGCCATTTTGCAGGAAATGCCAAGGCTAGAGTGTGTTGGACACACTATTGTGTTAAAATCAGCACCAGCCAGCCCCGGGGAAGTGGGCAGATCGGACGGCCCAGGTTCCGCACCAGATAAAGTGTAAGGAAAAGAAACAGAGAGTGGGGAAAACAGAAACGCAAAGACTGGAAAGATATCAAGTTTTGTTTTGTTTTCTTTTCTTTTTTGGCCACCCTGTGGCATAGGGAGTTCCCAGGCCAGGGATCAGCTCCAACCCACAGTTGCAACTTAAGCTGCTGCTGTGGCAATGCCGGGTCCCTAGCCCACTGTGCTGGGCCTGGGATCAAACATCCCAGCGCCCCCAAGGTGCCGCTGATCCCATGGCACTACAGTGGGAATTCCTATTTCTTTTTGTTTGTTTTGTTCTTTAAATGAGCAAAACAAAATGTAGTGTCTAGGGACACACACATGTTGTTGGAACTCGGCCTCTGTCCACTGGTGCTGAATAGAAACACGGAGACCGAGTTTGGGGCAAAGTAGAAACGTGTAGCCTTTATTGCTTTGCCAGGCAAAGGGGGCCAGAGCAGACTAACGCCCTAAAGACCGTGCCCTCTCCTGAGAGAGCGTAGGAGGGGGTCTTACAGTTTGCGGTGGAAAATAGGGCCGCAGAGAAGGATCAGGGTAGATGCAAGCTTGTATTCATCTTCAGAGCCGGTGCCAGGCGGTCCCGGGACTGGTTCTTGTGGTCCTTGGGGTCGTCGCACGTGACCTTCTTTCCAGAATGAATTAGTTGAACTTCATCAAGAGTTAACAGCTTCCGTTTCTTGTGCGTTTTTAGTTGTCTGTATCCCTCCAGGAGGAACCATGCTCCTCCCCCAAGGCTGCGCTATTATTTCTTCCTTTCTTCCTTTCTTCCTTTCTCCCTTCCTTCCTTCCTTTCTTTATGGCATATGGAAGTTCCTGGGCCAGGAGTTGAATCCCAGCCACGACTATGGCAACGCCGGGTCCTTTAACCCACTGTGCAGGGCTGGGAATTGAACCCACACCTCCGCAGTGACCTCAGCCACTGCAGTTGAATTCTTAACCCACCGTGGCGGCTTTGGGAACTCCTGCACTATTTTCTCTTGACTGCTCCTCCCCGGTCTCTGCATCACCTCCCTTGCCTGAATCTGCCTTTTGGAACTCAAGGAAGGTCACAGAGGCTGAATGAAGCTTATTTCCTGCAGAAAAGAAATGGGGGACACAGAAAGGCTTTTATGCCCAGGAGCCCCCCAGGGCCCTGCTCGGTTTCACACAGACGTGATAAAACTATAAAGAAACACAAGGGTTGACTCTGAAAGTCAGGGTCATGGTTCCTTTTGGAAGGGGACAGGGCTCCTGGGGCTTCTGGGGTAACTGGCCAAGTTCTGTTTCTTCTCCTGGAGATGGTGGCAAGGAAGCTCTGTTGTCTTACGATAAATTGTTAAGGCGTATGTCTGCACTGTGTGGTTTTCTGTATCTGTGCTTTATTTAAAAAAAAAAATTAACAGAAATATCCCCGTGCAGATGAAGGAAGTAGCTTTCCCAAGGGTGAGCAGAGAGCTGTGATTTGAGCCCAGCCTACAACCTGAAGCTTGTTTATTCAAGAAATAGTTGCCAAGCCCCGGGTCTGTGCCAGGAGACTGTGGGTGAGAGAGCCGCGTCCCGTGCTCACAGCGCTGGACGGCTGAGCAGCGGGACCGTCAGGGACCAGGAGCCCCTCCCGAGGGGACAGCTAGGGATTCTGGATGAAGTGGGGCAAAGAGCCTGTAAACGGACGGCTGGACTCTCAGAATCGAAGGGAAATAAGTCCTCAGGGGCTACCGGCAAAGTGGAATTGAACATTGTAGCTCGAGCTAACTTCCCTGGAGCATTTACCCACCTGGGTTGGGGTGGAGGGATCCTAGGAACTTTGGAAAAGACTTAATTTTAAAAGAAATAAAAGGTGCGTGAATGGTATACAGCACTTTCAAAAACCCTTTCTCCAGTAATTCCCGTCATGGCTCAGTGGAAACGAACCCGACTTGCATCCATGAAGATACGTGTTCGATCCCTGGCCTCGATCCGTTGGTTAAAGATCTGGTGTTGCCGTGAGCTGTGGTGTAGGTTGCAGATGGGGCTTGGATCCCCCGTTGCTGTGGCTGCAGCACAGCCTGGCCGCTGCAGCTCTGATCTGACCCCTAGCCTGGGAACTTCCGTATGCCAAAAGTGCAGCCCTAAAAAGAAAAAACAAACAAACAGAAACCAAAAAACTCACTTTCCCCAGGTTTACCAGTTGTGAACAATCTTTTGCTACATTTGTTTAATCACTCACTCTCTCTCTGTCTTCTGGAGAAATCCCCCCCCCCTTTTCTTTCTGAATGATTTGTGGACGTGATGCTCCTTTACCCCTAAATTAACTGGTGTGCGTCTCCTCAGGACAGTGGCATTGCCTTATCCAGCCCTATAGCGGTCGAACTCAGCAGCTGTCCTAGGCGGTGAACACTGTGCCGCTTAGCCCCGTGCTGTCCCTCCCTCAGAGCGGTACCCCCCGCACCCCCCCCAAAACCAGAGTCCAATTTGGATCGTGCCTCACATGGACCGGTCGTGTCTCTTTCAAGTCTTGTGATCTGAGAGATTCTGTTCTTAATCTTCATATATTTTGAGGAGAACAGGCCAGTTCTTGAAATATTTTTTGAATGTCATTATCACTTATTGGTGCTATGAACGTGGATCATCGGTGGAGGGGGGCTGGGCAGGGGGTGAGGGCAGAAGCAGGGAGGCCCAGGCGGGGGTTGTGCAGCTGTCCACGCGGTGGTGGCAGGAGAGGTGGAGGGGCTGGGGAAGAGTGGGTTGGGGGCTCTGGGGTGAAGGGACCTCTTTTTTGCCCCAGGATGCAGGCTGGCCTTTTCCATCTCTTCCATAAGCTACGGGACTTGGTAAGTTCCTTCACCTCCCTTCACCTCTCTGTGCCGTAGTTTTCCCATCTGTGAAGTGGGGACTGGCAAACACCTGGGGATTAGGTGAGATGACACACGTAAAGCACCTGGCTTCTCGTTAGTGCCACAAAGTGTTGGCTGCTGTGACTCTGACTGTTAGTGTCACCATCATCTTCCTCCAGACTTCACAGCAGTGAATCCCGGTCTCTAGAATTCCACGTAAATCTGGAGCTTAGCTCCCGAAACTGAGTCCGTTATCCATGAATCTCGCTCTGACCTCATGGGCCCCAGCCCCTAAAATGTGGGACCTTTGGACCCATTCCTGGTGCCCCATGACCCCATCGCTGACTTGCTGACCCCTGCCTCCAGTCTCCCTTGGCCCAAGGCAAGACAAAGGTGGATCCCAGGCCAGACATTTACAGCTAGCCTCCTGTTTGTACTTTGAGATAGAAATAACAATAGGAAGGGGGCAAATAGCTGGACTTTGTCTCCTGGAGACACTATAAAATCGTGGTGGAGTTCTCTGTTGGCCTAGCAGGTTAAGGATCTGGTGTTGTCACTGCTGCTGTGGGTGTGGCCAAAAATACATAATAAAAATTACATTCAAAACATAGGTAAGGTGGAGTTCCCTGGTGGCACAGTGGGTTAAGGGTCTGATGTTATCACTGCTGTGGCCTGGGTTCGACTCCTGGTCCCAGATCTTCTGCATGCCAAAGGTACAGCCAAAGAGAGAGAGAGAGAGAGAGAGATGTAAATGATAACACAATTCAAATGGTACTAAAAGGTAGGCAGTGAAAATGAAGTCTTTTACTTACCCCAACTCCCAGAGCACATTCCAAAGGCAATGCTATTTCCAGTCTCAGAGAAAGTCTGTACATCTATGAATACACATGGCCATAGACACTCTTTACTTACACAAATAGAAGCATAATAACCCCTTGTCTTGCATATTATTTTATTTACTTGACACATCTTGTTGAGCTTCCTAATTTGTCACACACATACTTGTGTCATCCTTTTTCACAGCTGCCTAGTATTCTACTGTGTGGCTAGGCCATATTTTACTTAGTCATTTATGTATTGCTGAGTCCTTTGGTTATTTCCAGCTTCTTGCTATTACTAAACAACAGTGTAGTAAGTTTCTCCTTAATATCTTTTTGTGTGTATGTGAGATTTTATGACAGATTTGTGCATTTTACATTTTGATCCGTATAATCAAATTGCACTTTTTTTCTTTTTTGGCCACACTTGTGGCTCCTGGGTCAGGGATCAAACCTGTGCCACAGCAATGACCCAAGCTACTGCAGTGACAATGCCGGATCTTTAACCGACTATGCCACAAAGGAAATCTGCATTTTTGCAGAAGTCGTGTCAACATATTCTCTTATGAATAATGTGTGAGGGTGCCCGTTTCCCCACAACCTTGCCAACATCGTGTGTTGTGAACATTTGAATTTTTTTGTCACTCTAACAGATGAAAGCAGATGTCTCAGTAGCTTAAACCTCTCTTTTTTTTTT
>PVHT021183543.1:7364142-7450179 GCA_004024745.2 Catagonus wagneri
ACTGCAGTGGCTTGGGTCACTGCAGAGGTAGGGGTTTGATCACTGGTCAGCTGTGGCTCAAATTCAGTCCCTGGCCCGGGAACTTCCATATGCCACGGGCGTGGCCATTAAAAAAAGAGAGAAAGAAAATACACCCATCCACATTAACTTCATCACATCCTAAATTCCTGAATGGATTTGGATCTTTTTCTGGGCTCTCAGTTTTTTTCCATTAATCTGTAAATTGATATAGCCCACCTCCATAGTGTTTGAAGTATTGAGATTTAATTAATTTATTTTTCATTAGACCTATTGACTTTATTTGTTGTTGTTGTTTTGTGGCCACGCCCTTGGCATGTGGAAGTTCCCAGGCCAGGAAACGAACCCACGCCACAGCAGGAACCCAGGCCACTGCAGTGTCAGTGCCGGATCTCTTAACCCACTGTGCCACAAGGGAGCTCCTGAATTATTTAGATTTTATGGTATGGTTTAACATCTGATAATCCCATTCCACTTTCTTCCAGGGATTTCTTGAATATTTTTGCTTGTTTAATTTTCCATATGGTTAATTTTAAAATTAGTGTCCCTGGTTAAGAGGCTGATAGTACTTTTATTGTGATAATAATGAACTTATAAATCAATTTAGAAATAACAGACATTATTTTCATAATGAAACTTCCCATCCAAAATCATGTGTACCATTCTACTTGTTCAAGTATATTTTTGTGTTGAACCTGCACTGCTGCAGATACAATGCTGGATCCTTAACCTCTGCCACAGTGAGAATGCCTTAAAAGTCCCTTTTCTTTCTTTCTTTCTTTTTTTTTTTTTTTTTGCTTTTTAGGGCAGCACCCACGCATATGGAGATTCCCAGGGTAGGGGTCCAATCAGAGCTACAACTGCTGGCCTACACCACAGCCACAGCAATCCTAGCTGCGTCTTTGACCTACACCACAGCTCATGGCCACGCCGGATCCTTAACCCACTGAGCGAGGCCAGGGATTGAACCCGAATCCTCATGGATCCTAGTCGGGTTCATTAACCTCTGAGCCACAAAGGGAACTCCCTCATTCCATTTTTTAATTCATGCCCATAATTTAGATATAATTTTCATCCTCTCCATGTTAACATTTTTCATCTGTTGGCAGATTTGTATCCTCTTTTCTGGGTGGTTTATGATAGTATCTTTGTATCAAGGCTTTTACACTTATTTTTTTAAACTTGTCATTGGAAGGGCTTGATTTTTCTGGGTCAGCTATTTGCTGATCATTTCTGTGGGTCCTAGGAAGGAGGATAGTGCCTTAGACGTAATAACTAAAAATTTTCTCCTCCTGCTAAAAAGACGGGCTGTTCTCTGCAAATGTCATCTCTCGAATTCTTTGTTACAACACCTCTGTTTCTCAGAATCAAACCAGTTCCAAGAGGGCTTCTGCTACTCGCCCCACCTCCTACACTCTTTTTCTTTTCACAGCCACACTTGAGGGATATTGAAGTTCCTGGGCTAGGGGTCGAATGGGAGCTGTGGCTGCAGGCCTACGCCACAGCCACAGCAACGCGGGATCCCACACGTGTCTGTGGCCTACACCACAGCTCATGGCAGCGCTGGATCCTTAACCCAATGAGTGAGGCCAGGGATCGAACCCACATCCTCACAGAGACTACCTTGGGCTCTTAATCCACTGAGCCACAGCAAGAGCTCCCTTACACTCATTTTTATAAATAAGGACTACGGCTTTTGACCTAAGGGCAAGCACTCATCCCCAGAAAGTGCTTTTTTGCCGATGCTTTCTGATATTTGCCACCACTGGACCCACTCGCCACCTCCTGATGGCTTCTACCCTGTTTCAAAGCTACTCTTGGAAAATTTCACGCCTACTCTGAAGTCCTTGGGTTATAAGTCTCTCCCAGTTTAGCTGAAAATTGGAGCTTGTGGGTTTTGGCATTCTCTCTGATGCTTGGGTATAATTTCCAGAATGGGAAGGGGAAATATTGCCTTCTGCAGCCGTTTTCCTACCCCCGTTCTCTTACTGGGTCCTTTCAGCTCCTCTGAGACGTACCCAGAGCAGCTGTGAGGGCTGCTGGTTGCCCCCATTTTCTCCATGAGAAAACAGAGGCTCCGGGTTTCTCATGGTGCTGCGAGTGGCAGGAGGCCAGCCCGTGAGGTCTGTCTGTGAATCGGATCGATACGGTCTCTGTTCGCCTTATCGTCTGAGTCAGGCTGGGACTCGGGCAGGACAGCGGGGCGTTGAGGAGACCGAGGTCTGACAGCCTCACTGTTCCCACTCCAAAGCGCCACGGCCACTGGTGGGGAGCCACAGGGCCGCCTGGACCCCTGTCCTGGGGACATCGAGGGAGGGGAGGCTGGCTGCAGCCTCTCTCCTCCAGCACCTATCCCCCCCTCCCCGGGGGGGGGGGCGCAGATAACCAGGAGCACAGGCAGGAGCACCCCCCAACCTCATCTCCCAGCCCCAGATGGGGCCTAAGTGGAATCAGCCCGGGAGAGTGGGACAGAGCCTGCCCACTCAGCCCGGCCTGCGTCTGGGGAGCTGCCTCCCGCCTCTGGGCTTCCTGCCGACCACATTCCCGGCGTGATCCTGGCTCTCCTTGGGGGAGGACGCTGGAGGGTGGCTTTTCTGCAGCTGAAATCCTCGTTTAATAAATCTCCTAACCCACAGTCATGCCCGCAGTGTATAGACCACTCAGCACCCCGGCCTGGATGTCAGAAAGGAGATCATTTCCTCCAGCCCGCAGCCTCAGACCCAGACGTGGTTTTTCACTCCTGTGTGAAAATGACCAAATGAGAGGGGTTTGCTGTCCTGCAGCATATGGAAGTTCCCAGGCGAGGGGTTGGTTGAATTGGAGCTGCAGCTACTGGCCTATGCCACAGCCACAGCAACACCAGATCTGGGCTGAGCCTGTGCCCGACACCACAGGTCGTGGCAACGCCAGATCCTTAACCCACTGAGTGAGGCCAGGGATCAAACCCGCATCCTCATGGATACTCGTTGGGTTCATTTCCACTGGGCCACAATGGGAACTCCACCTCCTCTAAAATTCCTAACAAGGGGGCTAGCGCAGTGCGGGTAAACATATACTTGTCAGTGTATGGTGAAAGAATTATTCTTCTTTAATAAAATCCCTTCTCTTAAGTGCCTACTGTATGCATTAGACCCATGATCTTCCCAAACCCTTCCAGCTACCAAGGTTCCCTTGTACGGATGAGAAAGCCAAGTCTCAAAGCACGGAAAGCAGCCTATTCTGTGTTGAACCGATACAAAGAACATCTAACCAAACTGACTCCAAAATGTTGAAAGATAGAGCCTCGGTTAGTCAGTTTTTGCTGCCTAACAGAACTCTCAAAACCTCCATGACTTTTAATAACAAAGTCTCACTTTTCTCACTCATGGATCCCCAGGTCGGCTGGGAGGTCTAGCTTCGAGACTTGAGTTCAGCCTTGCTGCCTGCATCACGGCCAATGCCAGAAACCAGGAAGGTTACATGAAGATACACGATTCCTCTTGCAACCTCTACCCAGAGCTGGCAGCCCCTCGCTTCTGCACTTTCCACTGGCCAAGGCAAGTCACACTCCCGAGACCCTGGGCTGGGTCGGGGAGCTATTTTCTGCCACAGTGGGAGACACTGCAGACATGTGGCAATGGGTGTGACCGTCTCATTCCAATAGAGGGAGGCTGTCAGAGCCGCAGACCACAGCCTCATCTACCACAGGGCAGTTCTGGGGTAGTTAATTCATAGTGTGACTTGGCAGGGACTCTCCTCAGGGTCCAAGATGGCTGCCACAGCCCCAAACCAATCTCCAGCCAGCCTTATCCACTCAGCACACTGCAGATTGAAGGTTGAGAGTGTGACCAACCTTCGTGGTTGTCCAGGACTGAGGGGTTTCCTGGGACATGGGACTTTCAGGACTAACACCAGGAAAGTCTGGGCAATCAGGACGAGTTGGTTACCTGTGTGTGTAACAGACTGTTCCTGAACATTTAAGGGCAACTAGGGGTGGTGTGTGTGTGTGTGTGTGTGTGTGTGTGTGTGTGTGTGTGTGCGCGCGCGCGCGCATGTGTGTGCGCGTTGTTCCACAGCCCAACAGAGCAAACCAACAAACACTCAGTATTACATGCCGCTGAATGTAAAAGTCGTTTGGTCACTCCTAATTCCACAGGGAATTTCACTTGGCTGATTTTCTGTACAGGCCCCCAACTTTCCCTCATGTCAGCCTCGCCCTCACCTCTTCAAGCTTCCTCCTAAAACTCCATTATGCTTCCTTAATTCTACAGAGTGATTTAGTGCAACCTCCAAACTCCAGGTCTGTTTTGCACACCCCCAGATGGCGAAGCCACTGGCCTTTGGCACAGCTAAACTCCAGGGCCAAAGTCTGGCAGCAGATGTGTGTTATTGGCCTATACTGTGTTTTAAAATCACATGAGCCATTATTTCTGGCTTCTCTTCAATCAGAAGACATGGCCACACTGGACAGGTATTTCTTCATGGCCACAGTTGGCTGAACTGTGTAGAGGCGGCTTCCTTTTCTTTTCTTTTTCTGTCTTTTTGCCTTATCTAGGGCCGCACCCGCGGCATATGGAGGTTCCCAGGCTAGGGGTCTAACAGGAGCTGTAGCTGCCAGCCTGCGCCACAGCCACAGCAACGCAGGATCCAACCGTGTCTGCAACCTACACCGTAGCTCACGACAACGCCGAATCCTTAACCCACTGAGCAAGGCCAGGGATCGAACCCACAACCTCATGGTTCCTAGTCAGATATGTTAACCACTGAGCCATGACGGGAACTCCGAGGCGGCTTCCTTTTGAATGAGGCAGAGCTCTCCCCTTTTCCACTGTCCCCACCCCTCCCTAATGCCTCCCTGTTATGACAGCTCATTTCATACACTTTCCTTATTTACTTGGGGTCTTGATTTTGCCACCCTGTCTTTAGCAGCACAGAAATGATAGAAACTCTGCAGGCTTGGTCTCTCCTTCCCCTCCACCCCCCAAACTGGCCCAGCGTTTGCAGGTGGAAGAATTCCTTCTTGCACCGATATGATTCATGCCTATAGAAGCATGTACAGTCAGCTTTTTGTTGCTGGGCTTTTTTTTTTTTTTTTTTTTTTGGTGTTGTTTTAGGTGGCAGATGTACTTCTTAACTTCAGTCACTGTGAAAAATGCACCTCTCAGGTCTTTTGTGTGGAACCTAATTGACAGATGGACCATGGATTCATTCTCACAGTGGTGTGGAGGCTGTGCTTGCCAGGAGCTACCCCGGGTTAATCGCAGAGGGAGGCAGGGATCCCAAGGCAGACCCGTTCCCCAGAGACACAGGGCTCCTCTGGAGGCTCAAGGACTTCCTGTCAGCCTTACTGATAATCCAATATTTTATTTTATTTTTTCATTTTATTTACTTATTTATATTTTCACTTCTTGCCTTTTTAGGCCACACCCATGGCATATGGAGGTCCCCAGGCTAGGGGTCAAATCAGAGCTACAGCTACCAGCCTACGCCACAGCCACAACAATGCCAGTTCCGAGCCGCATCTGTGACCTACACCACAGCTCACGGCAACACCAGATCCTTAACCCACTGAGCGAGGCCAGGGATCGAACCTGCATCCTCATGGATACTAGTCAGGTTCGTTACTGCTGAGCCATAATGAGAACTCCCTGAGTGTTTTTAGAACTGCCCTGTGGTCCACAGCCAACCAGTCTTCCTCCTGCTTTCCTCCCTCCTTCCTCTCGTCTCCCAGCCTCCTTTGGCTCCCCGCTCTCTTTCCTCCATCACGCTTTCTCCAGTAAACCTCTTGTGTGTCTCGTCTCATCTTGGCTGTCTCAGAGGACCTGAACTAACCCACCTTCTCATTACAGATTTAGATAAACCCAAAGGAAGAGGAAGAGAGGGCTTCCAGGGAGGTAAACATCATGAGTAAAGGGGCGGGAGTGGGAAAGCCCAGGCCGTGTTCACCCCACAGGGAAAAAGAGCCTGTCTGCAGAGCGCATCCAATTCCCACGCTCTAGACTCTGAAATGAAGTACTGTGTGTCTTTGGCTAAGTTTCTGAGCCTCTCTTGGCCTTAGTTTCAGGTTCTGCAAATTGGGAATCATAACAGCACCCATCGTGTGTGTGTGTGTGTGTGTGTGTGTGTGTGATTACAAATCAACCATACTTCAATAAAAAAATAATAGTACTCATTTTATAAGGCCTTTGTGGAGATTAAATGAGTAAATATGAGAAAGTGTTTCAAATGCCCTAAGTTACCAACTAAAGTTAGAGCTGTAATTATAGAAGTATTTAACACCGCCCAGCTCTGACGGGGCTGGTTTTCAGCTTTGAAGAAGGCAACACACATATTTTCCTTTCCTAACACAGCTGGTTTGTGGCCTTCAGGGTGCAGATGTGAACCAGACCTGGTCCCTAGAAGAGAGGAAGCAGGGGCATGGGGTGGGAAGGGCCACCCTTTCCCAGGCGAAGCACCCCACTTGCAGAAGGAGTTGGGGCTTGACCTTATCTTTATGACTCTACAGTAGCCAGAGGAGAGAGCAGAGGTTGCGTGGCTTGGAGAGGCTCCCAGATGTCTTGTCTCTAGCAGACGGCGGACATCTGGACACACAGGACATCAGAGACGCCTACAGGGGAAGGTCCGGATGCTCATCACTGGGTGGCAGCTGCTGGTAGAGCTGGAGGGAAGAAGGAGCGATGTCCTGAGGTCCACCCGACCTTAGGCTTCACGTCCCGGATGCAGGCTTAGATGCTGGGGTTGAAATCCTGCGGGTAGCTCCCTGCCATCACTACCAGCAACACACCCATTGCACAGATAAGGTAGTTGAGGCCCAGAGAGGTGACATGCTTAGGTTTCATACAGCAAGCACGGGGGTAATGTTGGGATTTGAACCTCGCTCTCACGCCCTTCGCCACGGGCTGAGGGGTCACTCTTGGGGTATTCTCCTCACCTCTTCATTCCTTTTTGGTTTGTTTGTTTGTTGGCCTCACCTGCAGCATGTAGGAGTTCCCAGGCCAGGGAGCAAACCCGTGCCACAGCAGCAACCTGAGTCGTGGCAGTGACACCAGGTCCTTAACCTGCTGCACCACAAGGAGACTCTTCCTTTTTTTTTTTTTTTAATGAAATGACATTTTTGAACACTCCCCACAGGCCAGGACTGTGCGAGGTGCTCTGGATATATCATCACCACGTGTAGCCATCGGCACAGCTATAACTGGAAGTCATCTTAGTTAGGAATGTTTTTGGCTTCAAGTGAGAGAAAATCTGACTCATGGTGTCTTCAACAACATAGGTGTTTGATTATCTCATTAAGCACGAAGTTTGGAGAGAAGCGGTCCCAGGGATGGTTCTATTGCAGCTCTGTTTTGGGGCTCTGCTGTTTTCCTGGCTTTCCCTCATACTGCCCACCGTCACATCCTTACTCAACGGCCCCCAAAGAAAAGGAGGCCAATAGGGAGGAAAAAATCTCCTGGAAGCCCCTGACCTATGTCCAGATGGCACCCACGTGGCCACCCCTGGACAAATCCCTAGCAAAGACGAATGTCACTGGCTGGCTCAGACCAAGAGTGGGTCATTTCCTGGGCAATGAGTGGGGCCCCCTTCCTAAACACCTGCTTGATTCATGAATAAAATTGGATTCATTAGAGAGGGAGAAGCCGGGGACCCCCAAACATTCTTCTCTCTGGTGTGTGGGAATTTTCTCCCTGGATTGAGGGGGGGAGGAGGACATGTTATTTGGGAGGGACCTGGACTGAGGCGATGCTGGTTTGCACTCAAGCGAGAGGTACGGGATTAGACAGCTAACATTTATTGAGCACCTACTATGTGCCAGGCTCATACTGGGTGATTTCATTCTCTCATCATTTAATTCAGTCCCCACAATGGTCCTGTGAGGAAGGAAACGTTCTTCCCATTTTTCATATAAGAAAACTGAGACCAAGCCTTGTTCATAGGTATGGTGGGAGACTGAGCCGGAATAAGTGCTAATGGCGGTGGACTTCCACTAATGCTGTGTCAGCTACTCTGATAGGTGTGTCAGCTGGATTAGGTCATTTATTCCTTCATCCCAGTTTCACCAATGAGGCATCTCAGCTCGGGGAGGTGGGGCAGGCTGCCTGGGGTCATGTGGTTTAGTGTTGGCCAGGCCAGGCTGTGAACCCCACTGCCAGAAGGCTACCCCATGGGGCTCCCCAAATTTGGAGAAAACTCTCTAGGCCTGTTCTCTGGCCTTTTTGGGATTGTTGGCTTTGCCGGCAGATAAGCTGGATAAATAAACAAGAGCTTCAAGAAACTCCTTTTGCCTCTTGATAGTCTGAATATGCTGAGGCCACATGAGGGTCATCCAACTGCTTTGACAGGTGACATTAAACAGGCAAATAAATGAATCTCTAATATTTTGGCAGGAACTGTTAAGTACTGTAAGGGGGGGGGGGAGAACAGTTCAAGGCACTAGACAGGGCTAATGAGACTGCTTTAGACCAGGCAGTCGGTGGGGGGGCTTCTTTGAGGAGATGACTGTTGAGCAGAGACAGAGGGATGAGGGATGTGATGAAAAAAGCCAGCCCGCCAAGTATCTGAGAGAAGAGTGTTCCAGTCAGAGGGAATAGCCATTTCAAAGGCCCTGAGGTGGAACGGGTTTGGCACATTTGGGGCAGGATGAAAGATGAATGTGGCAGGAGCAGAGAGGGCGAGGCAGGGAGTGGGAACACATGAGGTCATGGAAGTGAGGGCAGGAGGGGGCGGGTCAGGGTTCTAATAGGAACCCGTAAGGACTTGGGTTGTGTTCTGAGTGAGGTGGAGCCCTGGAGGGTTCTGAGCAGGATTCAGGTGGAAAATCTGACTTCGGTTCTAGCAAGATCCTTCTGACTGCTGTGGGGAGAATGGACTGCAGAGAGATGAGGGCAGAAGCCAGGAGACCAGGGAGGAGGAAGAGCTCGTCCAGGGGGCTGTGGGTGAGATGAAATAAAACCTGTGCCTAAATTCACCCGGCAGTGAGTGGCAGACACAGGATTAGAATCAGACCTTCTAGGTCCCAGCTCCGCGCTCTGCCCACCAGCTCATAAAACGCACATGTGCCCAGGATCCAGGCCCACCACCTGCAGCGGAATGACGTCCGGTTGGATTTCTTTTCCAATATGTTCTCTATGAAAGGACAGCGAGATAGGTTAACTAGCCTAAAACTGTACTCTGACTCCTCCATGGAAAAAGTACATCTTGTATCTTGGAAAAAAAACAAAAGACAAGAACCCAAAACCCCTCACATGTGCCGAAGCACTCATAGTCTGCGATTCCCTTTACTGACAAGCTCTCATCAATACTTCACAGAAACCCCTTAAGGGAAAGTACAGATCTGACCTCTCTGCTCTCATAAGGAACTGGCCTCCCAGAGGTAAGCTCCCTGGCCAAGGATTGGGGGCGGGGGGCTTCTATTGGGGGGGACATGGGGGTGGGGCGTGTGGAAGGGGTGCTGAGCGGTGGGCTCCAGGCCTTCCAGCTGGCATCCCAAGTTCTCACCAGCAGCCAGGGGTGGTCTCTTCCAGAGCCACTAGCACCAGAGCCCAGCACCTTAAGTGCCAGATGGTTATGACAATGGCCACCATATTCTGAGCCCCTGCTGTACTCAGGTCTGGGTGCTTTACATCGTTGGTGTGTCCTTCACAGCAGTTGAGGTTGGGGTACCCAGGTCCGGTCCAACCCCACCCCGCCCAGACCAACAGCATAGAAAACTAATGGCCTCTAGTCCTTCTGCGGTGGGGATGCGACGTTGCGGGGGGCTAGTGTGGAGACTGCTCAGGTGGCCTGTGGGGGAGAGTACAAGGCCCTCCATCCTCACACTTCCTTCTCCATTCCCATCACCCCTCATCCCCCCATATCCCTTTTTCTTCCCCCAATCCCCCCCTTTCACCTACATCACTCCTGCCGTCTCACCACATCCTCTTCCTTACCCTCCAACCCACGTCTCCTCTCCCCCGCATCCACATTTTCCGCACATACTCCCTCCCCCGCCCCTTTCCCAGGCCAGTGCGTCAGAGCCTGTCCCGCGGGAGCGGAGGGGAGCCCCTGCCCACTCTCCCACCTGGGAGGGATCGCAGGCCCCGCCCCCAGGCGGGTGGGCGGGGCCAGCGGGAGGGGCGCGGGGGTGGGGTCGGCCTCGGGACTAGGCCCGCGTGGCCCCTGAGGCAGACCCGCAGCCTCCCGAGCTCGGCCGCTGCAGCCGGGTCGCCGGTCCTGCCATGTCCTGGGCCGTGGTCTTTGGCCTCCTGGCCGCGCTGCTGCTGCTGTTGCTGCTGCTGACCCGCCGGCGCACGCGGTGAGTGTCCCCCGCGGGGCCCGCGCTGCCACGCGCAAGACAAAGGGGGCGTCTCGGCTCTCGGCTCCGGGCCGCACTCCGGCTGCTGCGAGGGGGTCGCCGAGCCAGCGGCAGGCTGGCGTCGGAGGCCCGCGCTCCACTCCCGCAGTCAGGACGGGGCTCCCTGAACCCCCGGGCGAGCCCGTCAGAGGTGGGAGGCCAGCCCCCCGGCCTGAGGGGCTCCCGCGCTCCTCCCCCGCCCCGGGGTGAGGACCGGGCCAAATGGCAGCTGCCGGGAGGGCGCAACGTGGGGAGACGCGCGGGCGAAGGTGCGGGGACAGGGGACCCAGGGGGCGAGAAGTGAAGTCCGGGCCGGAGCGCGAGGCCCGGGACCTGCGAAGGTGTTTCAGGTGGGAACCGAGAGTCACAGGTGCTGAGTGGGTGCGGACAGGCTGGGCGCGCCTCCCGGGGGCGCGGGGTGGGGAGAAGCCCTCGCCGGCCCGTCAGCCTCCGCCTGGATCCCGCACCAACACGGTTTCAACCCCCAGCCTTGTTCTCAGCAGTCCCGTGAGGCAGCCTTGCTCCTCACTCCCATCGCACAGATGGCAGAGTTGAAGCAGGGGTAGGCGGGGGGGGGGGGGGGGGGGGGGGGGGGGGGGGGGGGGGGGGGGGGGGGGGGGGGGGGGGGGGGGGGGGGGGGCGGCCCCTGCCTGACCTGGGTGAAGGGGCTGGGAAGGCGCGGTAGTTCCCTCTGCCTGAGAAACTCGGCCAGCAAAGGGGTCTCACTTCTGCCGAGGTCCTGGGTAGAACCCGACCGGATGGCTTAGCTTCCTAGTCGAAGAGGTTCTCCTGCCCCGTCGAGAATCTGTGATTTAGGAGAAAAACTAAAACCCATCCGTCTCAAATCAAGGAGACGGCGGTAGGTCTTTAGCTTTTTATAAAATATTTTTAAAAAATTAATTTGAATTGTACCAGGAATGCAGTTGACTTAAACATTTATCCCATTATAGGTAAGACTGAAGCCCTTCTAACCGCGCTTCCGACAATTCTGGACCTCTCTTATTGATTAATTCGGGAGGAACCTTCCAGAGCTTTTTAAAAGTACACTTTTTAAAATTTTAGACTGGTTTTATATTTACAGAAAAATTGTACAAAGAGTTCCCAGATACCCCTCACACAGTTTCCACCACTGTTAACGTTTTACGTTATCATGGAACAATCATTAAAACTAAAAAACTAACGCTGGTCTGTTACAATTAATCAAGCTCCAGACTTTATTTGAATTTCATCAGTTTTTCCATTCACGTCTTCCTTCTGTGCCAGGATGCCATCCAGGGTACCTCACTGCCTTTGGTTGTCGTAACTCCTCAGCCTCCCAGCTCTTGAAAAAATTGCTCTTATGCACATAGACGTTAGCCCGTAGATAACACAGGGCAGTGGAAGTGTGTGTTATGTGTGTGTACATTTAATCCGAGTGTCAGCAAATTCCAGAAATTTTCTGGAAACTTTTTAAACAGTGCATTAGTGTGAATTTCCAAACAGTGAGCTCACGATATTTTTCTTTAAAAGCCAGACACTTTTCCAGGTGAGATTTAAAGCCATGCATTCAATCATTCGCCTGGTAAAATTGAAAATGAAAAAGAAAAATGCAACAGATAAGTGACCCTGTGGAGAAACGAATTATTTTTCCTAAGTTGTCAGTCTTTTTGGAAGCTCTCTATAGAGTTGTTTTCAGACCGTACCCTTGCTGTTTTCACTCCAGATTTTAGTTTTGACATCTAACTGTGTTGCTATGTGGCAGTCTGATTCATTATTTTGATCTTCTGTGTAATATTCCATAATCTGAATAGGTGGCAGATTTCTTTTCCCCCTTTTACTTCTGTCCCTATTGATGGACTTTAAAGTTGTTTTCAGTGTTTTTGCTGTTGCAGACCGTGTGCTGTTGTCATCCTGTGGAGCCTCCTAGTCTGTGCTTTTCTCTGGCGTAGGTGAGGGCAGCCATGACTGGATACTGGGGTGGGAGGTAGGGTACCTGTGTGCTCAGCATATGGAAACTCCCAGCCTCCAGGAATAAGAACGAATTGAAGCGTTTCCTGGTGGTTCAGCAGCTTCAGGATCTAGCCATGTCCCTGCTGTGGCTCGGATTGCTCCCGTGGCTTGGGTTTGATCCCTGGCCCTGGAACTTCCAGGTACTGTCATGCCCCATCCAAAAAAACAGAACAAGTTGAGTTAGCCACTCTGTGCCACAGTTTTCCAATCTTTAAAATGGGGATGATGGTGGTAATAGTAGGTAAGAATGGAGTTGCTGGGTGAGAAGGAAGGCCAATTAAACTTTATTGTAGCTTAATTCTTTTTTTGTTTTTTGCTTTTTAGTGCCACACCTCGGCATGTAGACGTTCCCAGGCCAGGGGGCTGAATCAGAGCTTTAGCTGCCAGCCTACTCCACAGCCACAGCAACTCCGGATCCAGGCCATGTCTGCGAACTGCACCACAGCTCATGGCAACGCCGGATCCTTAACCCACTGAGTGAGGCCCGGGACTGAACCCGCGTGCTCATGGATACTAGTCAGATTCATTTCCCCTGAGCCACGATGGGAACTCCTCGTGGCAAGGAATTTTAAAGCTGGCTCAGTAACCGTGAGCATTTTCTCCTGGGAAAGGTCATGAGCTGGGAGTGAGGAGGCCTTGGTTGGGAATTTGGAGTCTGACTCTTGTGCCCACTGGGGCTAATGATCTGCCATGTGAGTATCAGAACATCCTTCCTGCTTTCCAGGCCTAAGTTTCTCCATCTGTGCTTGTTCTTTTTTTGGGTGGGGTCATGACAGTACGTGGAAGTTCCAGGACCAGGGATCAAACTTTGCCAGTTTGATCTGCCTCTCTCTTCTTCTTTGGGCCTGTGTGGTTGCTGCAGGGGCTGCTGAAAGAATCTCCTAGGTGGGACACCCCTTTTTTGATGGGAACAGAGGCCACGGTGGCATCTTATGCGGGTTTCTAGTGGCGCAAGGGCCATCCTGGACCCCTGCAGGATACAGAATTACTAGGCACAAATCTATCTCATTCCAACATGCGCTAAAGGTCACCAAGTGGTAGTCTGTGGCTGGATTCAGGCCCAGGTGGGTCTGGTGTGGACCACGTAGTACAAGGGGGGAAAACTGGGGGAGTCCACACACAAAACTCCAGATTTCCAGCTTTTCCTGAAAAAATTGGAAGATCTTGCCTGGGACTCAGTAGTAGAACCCTCTCTAAACCTTGCCACAGTCGGAGTTCCCTTCATGGCTCAGTGGTTAATGAATCCGACTAAGAACCATGAGGTTGCGGGTTCGATCCCTGGCCTTGCTCAGAGGGTTAAGGATCCGGCGTTGCTGTGAGCTGTGGTGTAGGTTGCAGACGCGGCTCAGATCCCGCGTTGCTGTGGCTGTGGCGAAGGCCGGCGGCTACAGCTCCTGTTACACCCCTAGCCTGAGAACCTCCATATGCCGCGGGTGCGGCTCTACATAAAAAGGCAAACACACACACACACACACACACACACACACACACACACAAACCTTGCCACAGTCCCCACCACTCCCTGTTGCCTCTTCAACATCCAGCGGTTCTCTTTACCACTGTACTTGCTCTACTGTTTTTTTAATTATGCTGAAGAACAATTTTATGAATCTGTTTCTGTTACAGAAAAATGGGAAAACAGCAGCTGGAGCAGGATGGCTGAGCTTTTTTCTATACAGTGGGAAGCAGTGAGAGGGAAGAGCAAGAGAGGTTTAGGGAGACTATTGGTAAATAATGGCAGACACCTGCAGATGAGCCCTGAGGAGAGAATGGGTTAAGCAGTTTCAACAGAAGCTCAGGTTGTTCCAGCTCAGCTGGGCAGCAACTAGCCCCTGTCCCTCCATTAAATCCTCGCTGAGGCCCTGAATTGAGTTGAAACTACTAGACAGAGTTCAGGTGATCCACCCACCCACAAATGATGCAGCCTCTGCTCTGGGCATTCCAGAAGGCAAACTGTGTGCCAGGCACTTAACCTTCTTTAGCCCCCTTAACCACAAGGCTGGGAGGCAGGTGCTGCCCATTGAGCACCAACTGTATACATGATCCATACATGATCCATTCATCCGAGACTTATTAAGTGCCTGTCATCTGCCAGGCACTGTTCTAGGTGCTCTAAGAGTTGCCTGCCTTGGTGGAACTTCTCTTCAGAGAAGGTGTGACAGTTCAAGGCACACAAAGTTGGGTGACTCCCTAATTTTCACAAAGTTCCAAGTGGGAGAGAGGCAGGACTGGCGATGGGATTGGTGGTGGGGTCTGTGAGCAAACGAGCAGCTTTTGGAGGAACCCACATGATGGGAATGAAAGCCCTAAGGGAGAATTAGAAAAGGTGCCTTGGTATCAGAACCAGGAAGGGCAGGAGCTGTGGATGAGCGGCTCAAGCCCTGCATTCCTGCCGCCCAGCGCCTGGCCATGCCTCCAGAGAGTGAGAGTGTTAGTGGGCGAGGCTAGAGACCACAGACCCCAAAATAGAGCCTCCTTCGCCCCGCTAGCCTCCGGCTGAGTCACCCTGGAATGTGACCTGGGCCTGAGTTGTATTCAGAGCCCAGGGGCTGGCAGAGCTGCCAGCGTATCAGGGATCAGTTGCTGGGCTCCCTGCTTCCTGCCTTTGTCTGCGCCTCCTTGGGACTTCTCTGGGGAAAGGTGAAAGCTGCCAGAAATAACACTAGGCTCGCCGGGGAGCTCTAGCAGCTGTGGGATAAAAGGCAGGGAAAGGAAGCCCCAGCCCCACCCACATCCCAAAAGATGGCTTAGGGGGAAATGTCAGGCTCTGCACTTGGACAGGTCCCAGAAACCTCCCTGTGTCTGTTTCCTTACCTGCAAAGTAGATGTGTACCTGTCCACTCGGGGGTGACTTGGGGCAGGGGAGCTTCAAGAGTGTGGGCTGTGCAGCCAGGCCAGCCTGGATTAGAAACCCAGGCTTTCCACAGCGGGCTCTCGGACAAGTGGTGCAGCCTCTGACTCAGTTTCTTTTGCTGTAAAGTGGGCATCATTAGTAATCGCTCCTTCCTCATAGGATAACGCAGGGCTCATGGAGTATCAGCCATTATTACTGAGGAAGGAAAATTTTGGAAACTGTGTAGGACCTGACACATAGCTGTTGCTCAGGAAGTGGCAGCCGGGAGTCTTTGTTGGTTCTGCTTCTCATACCCAGCCCAGCTGCTCCCTGGTTGCTGGGTGCCAGGCACGGTTCTACAACTCCCTTCATCTTCAGAACATAGCCCCATGTGGCAGTAATGGCGTCACTCCAGTTTTATAGACAAGGGAACCCTCATGGGGAAACCAAGTCACAAGGCCAGCCAGAAACATGGCCGTGATTTGAAACCAGAAAGTGTGGTGCCAAAGTCGGGCTCATAACCACCAGGCCCTCCTGCCTGTTGTGCAGTAATCGCTGCTCCCGTGTCCTGTCTCTGGGCCTCGACCTGGGCTGGAGCAGGATGGTGTGCACTGGGGCCCCTGCTCGGCCAGCGTGATGCGTTACCTTTAAACGGAGCCTTCAGGAGAAGCTGGCTCACAGGGAGATGAGAGGAAAGAAGACTCCTGGCATGTCTCCAGCAGCCTCTTAGGATCCTGAGCTGTACCTTTGCAAGTCTCCTCAACGATGGGTTCGGAGGCAGGGTGGGGGTCGGGGAGAGAGGAGGAGGCACTTCCTAATGCCCTCCACCTCACCGCTGGTTCTGCTTCCATATTCCCCCAACTCCGGCCCCCAAATCTGGCCAGTTTCTCCATCCATCACCGGTCCTCTCCTTCGGGTTATATTAGGGGACCGTCAGACCGAGGGGGCAAGAGGCCGTGGTGGAGGAAGGTGAAGGGGAGGAAGGATGAAGGGTGCAAGTGCAATGATAAGTTTGAGTGTATTGGTTATCTCTTGCTGCGTAACAAATCGCCACACACTTGGGAGCCTAAAACAACAGCCGTTTGTTAGCTCACACTTTGATGGGTCCAAAGCCCAGCACAGTGTGGCTAGGTTCTCTGTCCAGAGTCTTACAAGGCTGAAATTAAGGTGTTGTTCAGGCTGCCTTCCTATCAGGAGCCTCTGGGGAAGGATCTGATTCAGCTCCTTGTGGTTGTGGGACTGAGGTTCCCATTGCTTTGTTTGCAGTCAGCCCAGGTCCTCTTGTGGCTTCGCTAGGCCCCCTGTATCCCTTGCTATGTGACCCCTTCCATCTTCAAAGCCAGAAACAAAACAATCTCCCTTACTTCAGATCTCTCTCGTGTTTTGAGTCTCTTTTGCTAGGAATAGCCCTGTCCTTTGTAAGCCCTGTCCCCACCTGATTAGGTAAGGCCCACCAAGAAGGATTAATCTTTTTTTAAAGTCAGCTGTACCATCTACCCCACTCTGTGGGAGGGGACTATACAAGCCGTAGGTCACTGTGGTCACCTTAGAATTCTGTTCCTCACAGTGAGCTATAAATATGTTATTACATTCTCAGAGGCATCCCTCTGCTCTCACAGATGAGTGTTTGACCTTGACTATCACACACACAACCTTCCCACCTCCTGGCTGAGCTAGCTGTACTGTCATCGCCGCAGGCCATGGGCGTGGCCTCTGGCCTCCTGAGATACCTGACATTAGAGCTGGAGAGAGGCAGCCGGGGGTCAGCGATGAGGCCAGTTCTTGCTGCTGTCCAGCCGTGCTCTCCAGCCTCACCCTTTCTCTATGGGTATGACAGGGAGTGTGAGAGGACAGGGCCCTGGTCCACACTGGCTCAAACAGAGAACTCTGTATCCTTATACTACTGGGTTCTGGAAAGTTCTCCTGCCTGCAGAGGGATGCCCACCTTAATTGGACCCCCTAAAATGTACCAACATCAACCGGTCCCCTTGCTCTCAGACCCCTGTGGTCTGTTCCCTACTCAGCAGCCAAAAAGGTCCTGTAAAACCTTAAGCTAAACCGTGTCCCTGCTCTGCTCCAGAATCCCATGGCTCCCACCGCACTCAGGGCAAAAGCTGAAGTCCGCAGAGCTGCCCACAAGGTCCTGTGTGATCTGGCCTCTGTGACCCTCTGACCTCGACTTCCACTGTTTCTCCTTTGCTCCCGCCAGTCCGGCCACACTGGCCTCCTCAGTGTTCCTTGAATATGCCAGGCATGAGCCAACCTCAGGGCCTTTGCACTTGCTCCCTCTGCCTGGAAGCCCTTCCTCCAGAATCCGTGTGGCTCCCGCCCTCACCCCCTTTGGGTCTCTGGTCAAATGTCTTTTCTGGGGAGACTGCCACTCCACTTAAAATCACCCCCATGCCCTACACTCTGTCCTCTTCCCCGCTTTATCAAATGGTGATAAGTGCTGTGATTTCTGCAGGCGCCCTGGCGAGCCTCCCCTGGACCTGGGCAGCATCCCCTGGTTGGGCTATGCCTTGGAGTTTGGAAAAGATGCTGCCAGCTTCCTCACTAGGATGAAGGAGAAGCATGGTGACATCTTTACTGTAAGTGCCTCGGGAGGGAGGGGGAGGAGCAGCTGGGCCTCTTAAACCTGGTGTTCACTATTTCTTCAATATCCATTCATACACTAGCCATGCACTAGTCCAATCAGCTTTTATTTTTCCAAGCCAAACTGTATCCAGCTTTATTAAAAATACTTTTCATAAACAATCATGGTATTTCAGGCAGGACATAGGCAGACAGTCATTAACAGTATACAGCAACTCTCAAACTCCCTTTTTCAGTGGACTACCAAAATTGGAAAGCCACAGTAAAACCCCTGAAGTCCTCATGTGAGGCTCTGAGCAGGGAAAGTTTAGAGTGAGGGCTGACATTTCACATTTAGCATATGGTTTAACATCTTTTCACAAGCTGACCCTGACTTTCAGGAAATGGAAATGAAAATGGCAGAATTATCAATCTAAAGATCCACAGTCTAAAAAAGGAACCACTGCTCTTTTGAGGGATGGCATCTCAATGGTGACACCAGAAGGTCCAAATTGCTGACATTCTGATAACCAATTTTGTGGGATCGGGTCCCAATAGGTCTCTGTGGACTTAAGGGAGTCAAGTCTCTGCTGAGGGTGGAGAGGTAGAAGAGGGCATAAAAAACTAATTTTAGTTTTCCACACCACAAGGCATTTGCGCCAAGATGGCTAATGTGTGTCAACATCACGGGAGTCCTCCTCCCTGGGAACCAAGAGGAGGTCTCAGAACTAGACAGGAAAGGTGTTTTTTCCCCACATCAGTCCAGCTTCAGAGACATTCTGTTAGTGACATGTACCCTTCCCCCAAAGCAGCATTGAGGTGTTCTGTGCACTAACAATATAGCTTAAAAAAGTAAAATAAGGAGTTCCCATTGTGGCTCAGTGGTTAACGAATCCGACTAGGAACCATGAGGTTACGGGTTCGATCCCTGGCCTTGCTCAGTGGGTTAAGGATCCGGTGTTGCCGTGAGCTGTGGTGTAGGTTGCAGACGTGGCTCAGATCCCGCGTTGCTGTGGCTGTGGTGAAGGCTGGCAGCTACAGCTCCTGTTAGACCCCTAGCCTGGGAACCTCCATATGCCGCGAGTACAGCCCTAGAAAAGGCAAAAAAAGACAAAAAACAAAAAAAAAAGTAAAACAAAAGTTGCTTAAAAATAGTGTTTCAAATTGTGCAGTCACCAGAAGCACACAGTTATCAAAAATGCACGCACTTCACTTGGCATCTCCAGCACCTTCAGCTTTCCGTGCCTGGTCTGTGTTGGCATCTCCATTTTCTGCAGAGCTGTTCCTACCCCTGCCAGCATCAGCTTTCCCCTCTTTCCCTTGGGTACCTTCTCTCCCTTTTTTGCAGGGGCCTTTTTAGGCTTGGGCTCTGGCTTTGGAGGAGCAGGTTTAGCAGATAACCTTGCAGATCTTCTCTGTGGGTCATCCTTCACCTTGGCTTTGTCTTCTTTAGCGTCCCCTTCAGCCTTTCTCTTGGGCATGATGACAGCGGCAGGACGTAGGCAGTGGGCACGGGGATGCAGTGGCACGCGAGCTTTGGTCCATCCAGCAGGGGTTGCTCTCGCCTCTTCACACTGCTCTTTTTTTTTTTTTTTTTTTTTGACTGCACCCACAGTATGTGGAAATTCCTGGGCCAGGGACTGAACCCACGTCACAGCAGTAACCTGAACTGCTACAGTGACAACATTCAGCTAATCTTCTGTATGCCTATCCAGTGCTTACCTAACATCCATCCCTCTATTATCCCTCTGGCATTTTCCCAACATCGAGCTGTGCAGTCATTCATTAGTATCCAGTGTTTGTACATTTGTCTAACTAAGCTCTATCCATTCATTCAGTTTCCATCCATCTAGCATCAGCGTATTCATCTAACACCTGTCTGTCTGCCCAGTAGCTAAGAAACCTTCTTCCATCTTAGTACTGAGTCGATATTCATGTGTATATTCCATCTCCATATATTCCATTTCAACCCCCCATCCAGCCACTCATTTGTCCATCTTTCTAAATATCTATCCAATATCTGTCTTTCCATCCGTTTATCTATTGTCTCTTCCTCCATCTGTCTACCCAAATTTACCCAGTGTCTCCCAGGCATATACCTAGTAGCATCCATCCAGCTTTCATCTGTATATTGAATTTCCACCAGCTTCCATTTTCCACTTATCAGCCCGTGTTTCCATCCATCTGCCACCAAGCCAGCATTCAGTTATCTGTTCATTCCGTATCCAGTCTCTCCTCTCAATACACATCGATTTATATCTCTCCATCCACCCCTTCAACATCCAAACAACTGCCACTCATCCATCCACCTTCCATGCATCCTTCTAACTTCCATCCGTCTAGCATTCATCCTTCAGTCTGTCTACGCAGTATCCACTTAGAGTCCTGCCATCCCCGTACCCAACATTCATCCATACGTTTGGTTTGCAGCCAGCCTCCAGCTGCCCAGCTGACATGCGTTCAGTGATCTATCCTTTCATTTTTCCACCCATCCTAACAAGCTATCCAGTACCACTTTGGTGGGTATTGGCCTATATTTTATAAGAGAGTTTGGTTAATAAGACGCACAGACCACATTTTGAAAAGAGGACCAAGGCAGTGGGTAGTTAGGAGTTGTGTCACCTCCTCCACAGACATTTGAGGGAAAATGCCTGTACCTTTGTTGACGGCGGGATTACAGCCCTCCAGTGCTGCTTCCTTCCCTTCCTGAGCAGCGTCCTGCGTGCAGAGCTCAGCCTCCCGAAGAAGTGGGTGTGGCCTTCACATCCACTAGCATTTACCTAACAGTGTCCTCCCTCCCCTGTCCTTCTTTCCACCCAATTCATCTGTCCGTCCTTCCTTCTTTCCACCCATGTATCCATTCATCTATTCCTCTACCCACCCCCACACACTTATGATGTATCCCCAGCATTTATCCACCAACATCCACATATCCATCCACCCAGTTAATCTGTCCATCCGTCCACCTGTGACGCACACACATCCACCTGCTGCCTTCTGTGGGCAGACTCTCTCCTGACTGCTGGAGATGTGACAGTAACCCAGATAACCGCTGCAAACGCTTAAAAGTGAGGCGGTTAAGAGCATCACCTTTCATTCAGAAAAGCTGAATTCCAGTCCCAGCTCTGCTGCTTCACAGCTGTGTGATCTTGGGCACATTATGCGCCTTCTGTAAGCCTCACATTTCAGCCGTAAGTGGGTGAATGATGGCCCCACCTCGCAGGGTGGTCGTGAGGGGACACGGTCTGTTAAGTGCCTGGTGGGGCTTGTGCCTGGCACAGGGTGAGTCCTTGACCTCTGAGAACTGCCGTTGTTCACGGCTCTGCTCTTCACTCCGTGCCTGACGCCTTCCCAGGTGCTGGTAGGCGGCCGGTACGTCACTGTCCTCCTGGACCCACACTCCTACGACTCGGTCGTGTGGGAGCCTCGCACCAGGCTGGACTTCCACGCCTACGCCGTCTTCCTCATGGAGAGGATTTTCGACGTGCAGCTTCCGCATTACAACCCCAGCGATGAAAAGTCCAAGATGAAACCGTGAGTGGCCACAGGCGGTACCTGTGGGTGGGCCAGGGTGGGCAATCGGCTTCTCCCCGTGCAGTTCAAGTCCTGTGTGGGTTGAACTTGTCTCCACAACAGGAGTGCAGTAAAGACATTTTGTTTTGAGAAAACAAACAAAAACAAAGACAACCGCAGCGAATTGGCTGAAGAAGAACTCTTCTCAAGAGACAGCTCTGATTTTCGTAGGAGGCAGGGGTTGGGGTCAGCCAGACTTAGATTCAAATCCCAGCTTTCCCACTGCCTCGCTTTGTGGCTTTGGACAAGTCACCACCCCCCGCTTGGAGCCTCTCTTTCCACATCTGTCAAATAAAGGGAGGTGGTGGGGTGATGAATTTTTTATTATTTTATTTAATGGCCACAGCCATGGCGTATGGAAGTTCCTGGGCCAGGGCCTGGATCTGGGGCACAGCTACGGCAATGCTGGATCCTTTAACCCACTGTGCTGGGCTGGGGATTGAACCTGCACCTCTGCAGTGACCTAAGCTGCTGCAGTCAGATTCTTAACCCACTGTGCCAGGGCAGGAACTTCTGTTAATATTTTTGAGTCCATGCTCTGTGTGGGCACCATGCATGATCTCATGAATCCTCACAGCAGTGCTAGACGGAAACTTTGTATAGCCTTTGTAAATGAGATGAGAACACAGGGGCTCAGAGAAGACAAGTAGTTTGCCAGAGGTCATATAGCAGGTCCTGAAACAGAAAAGATACATCAACAAGGGGACCTGTGAGCACGTTTACTCTGTATTCATTCAGCAAGCCCCTGAGGACCTGCTTGTCACCATCCTTCCTTTGAAGACACCTGCCAAATGCCAGGTGTTTGACAGACTTGCATTTATATCTGTGTAACAGCCTCAGGGGTAGGTATTTTTATCCTTATTTTAAAAATGAAGAAACTGAGGCCTAGAGAAGTAAAGCGACTTACCCAAGGTCTGCTGCTAGTACGTGGCGGAGCTGGGATTTGAACCAGGTCTGCAGACCTTTCAGCTCATTCTCCTCCACCCGAGATACTAAGGGAATAAGACTATGCATTCGCTCCTAAGGCGTGCACGCGGTCTGATGGTCATCCTTAGAGATCTGTCTCTAGGAAGAGTCGCCTCCTGGTCAGGAAAAGCATCTAGAAGGCTGGGTTTTGCAGGGCCCGTAAGGCTGAGGAAAGACCAGCATCACAAAGTGAGCATTGATGAGAGGCCATGCTCAGTCTGACCTTGGCTTTGTGGAACAGCTTCTGGGAGTATTTTGGAGCCTGAGTGTCCTGGGTCCCTGCTGTTCTGGGGTTCCATTAGTAACAAGAGTCTATACAGCTAATTGCATCCTATGCCTCTACCCAGGGGGACCCTAGTTCCCTCCAGCATCTGACCCCAAGAATTTCTAGGCATTTTTCACAAGCTGGCATGAGGTCATCTTGACATGAATGCCACATATGCTGAGGGCTACTGTCTGCATCAACAGCTAGTGCTTAGAGTGAAGTCGAATGAACAGCTGGGTCTGAGCCAGTCACTACGCCAGCTCCCATTTATTGAGCACTTACAGTGTGCCATGTGCTGAGTTAAGCACTTTACCCACATTATCTTACATGGGTCACGTCTATTGTTTTCCCGTCCATGGACCATCCAAGAGGTTTTTTTTTTTTTTTTGGCCTTTTAAGGGCCATACCCAAGGCACATGGAGGTTCCCAGGCTAGGGGTTGAGTTGGAGCTATAGCCACTGGCCTACACCACAGCCACAGCAATGCGGGATCCCAGCTAGGATCAGTGAGGATGTGAGTTCGATCCCTGGTTTCTCACAGTGGGTTAAGGATCCATCGTTGCTGTGAGCTGTGGTGTAGGTCGCAGACGCAGCTCAGATCCCAAGTTGTTGTGGTGTAGGCCAGCGACTACAGCTCTGATTTGACCTCTAGCTTGGGAACCTCCATATGCCACGAGGGTGGCCCTAAAAAAGCAAAAAAAAAAAAAAAAAAGATAGTGGTGCCTGGCACAATGAATAGTAACTGTGGTTGTTACTGATGATGATAGAAGTAATAATATCTTGTCTTCCAAAAGCCCCCATTGCCAATGAGGAACTGGAACCCCAGGATTCTGATGTTTGGGGAAAGAGGCGCCCGTGTGAATATATTTCCTTCTGGAAGCTACACTCTCACTCTCTTGTTCTTGGCCCAGGACTCTCCTCCACAGAGAACTGCAGGCCCTCACCGAAGCCATGTATACCAACCTCCGCACCATCCTGCCGGGCGACACCGTGGAAGCGGGCAGTGGCTGGCACGAGACGGGTCTCTTCGATTTCTCCTACAGCTGCCTGCTCAGGTGAGCCCTGCACCCTGAGGCATTAACAGTGGCCAAGGGACCCAGGAGGCCTTTGTGGGTGGGGAGGCAGTTTGGAATGCTCCAAAGCAAAGGCTACAAGATGGCATTTGCATCCGGGACCCCAAGTGGTCGCCTGACTCTGCCTATGAGTTGTAAAGGGGTTACAGGCCAGAAAAAGGGCCTTGCCGGTCACCCAGGAAGCGAGTCACACAACAAGGCTCCTGAGACCGTCTTGTCCTGTGGCTTCCAGACCTGGGAACTTCACTGATCAGGAAAACAGAATGTTTGAGAGACCAACCCAGACTTTAACTTTTTCCCAGACCTTGTAAACCTGTATTAAGAACCCCACTACCTACCCCGTGTTCCTTCCTTCAGCAGTGCCAGACATTTTTCTGGGCTCTGGGGATGCAGCAGGGAAGAGAGAGATGACGTTCCCATAAGGTCCCTCACAGAGCTGACACTAGCTGGGGAAACAGATGATAAACTGACAAAGACAGTTAAGTCAGAGAGGGGTGAATAGGACAGCCGAGCTCTGTGGATGGGCGATAGTGCATGGCCAGCTCTTTTAACTAGACTGGCAAGCAGGGCCTCCCTGGGTTCTGGCCTCAGAGCTGAGACCTGACCGCATGATGCCCTGCAAACCAAGATTCTAGGAAAAGGAAACAGCAATTGCCAAGGCCTGGAGATAGGAAGATGCTTCGCAAGAGGGCCAGTGTGGCTGCAGCCTAATGAGCCAAGAAGGTGGGGGGGCACGTGATAAGGTCAGAGAAACTAGCAGAAACCAGGTTTCACAGAACCTCAAGGCCATGGAAGGCCTTGGAATTTATTCTTAGATGTGTGACCTTAGGGCTTTAGACAGGGGTGTGACACAGTTGGACTTAGAGTTTTCAAAGCTTTCTTTGGCTGTCAGATGGACACCAGAATGTAGTTGGTGCATGTGACAATGAGACGGAAGCGGGGGACCTATTGGGAGGCTGTAGTAGATGCTTGGGTGGGAGGGGATGGAGGCCTCAGCCAGGAGATGGTGAGAATTCAGGCTTTGGGGATGGAGTGGAGGGACCTGGGGAAAGGTTTGATTGGACGCTGGTGGGGAGGGAGGAGCACAGCCATGGGCAGTGAGGGAAAGAGAGCCAGTAAGGACAACTTGTTGATTTTTGGTGGTGCCATTAACGACTAGCATCTCGTAAAATCAGGACATTTCAAATGCACCCCTCCTCAGATTAGAGCAACACAGTTTCAGAATAAAGGACAGGCATTCGCTGACACATATGGGCCCACAGGAACATTTGTGACACGTGTTTACATATAGGTTCGGTGTGTGCTAATGCATTTAATCCTCACAACAGCTCTCTGAAGCGGGTACTTTACAAACCCCAGTTGACAGATGGGAACATTGAGGCCTGGAGTCATTTGCCCAGAATCCCATGGTTGGGGTCCCAGCAGGGCTGGCTGTAGAGCCTACACTCTCAAGCACGACCCTCAATGTGTCCACTTTTTGTCATTTTTCTCTGCAGTGGTGCAGACACTGTCAAGCACTGTGATTGCTCTGGGTGATGCTGGTCTGGCCGACCCTGACATCATGTGGTGGGGAGACTGAGGTCCAGAGAGGGGCAGCCAAACCACGCAGCAAATTCACAGTAGGAACCCCCAGGTCTCCCAGCTCCTGTCCCCTGTCCTTGTGCAGGCAAAGAAGTCGCGAGGAAGCTATGACACTGGGGAAGGTGGGGCCCACGTGGTGGCAGCTGGGTCTGTTTAGGCCCCTGGTAACACAGGCAGAGTGCAGGGGGCAGGGTTAAAACGATCCCCATGTCTGCAGGGCCCAAAGGCTGAGCTGCAGCTCTTGGTTTGGCAGTGGCCTCGGGCCCCTGACATAGAGAGGGAGCCGGCAGGTTGGATGCTAGTTGGATGATATGGAGGTGCATGTTCACAGAGCCTGGAACCGTGAGATCCTGTTGCTTAAACCTGGCAGCCTGTCCTGTGTGGGACCCTGCCTCGCTCAGACTCACACGCCAAGTTCTAACTTTAATTCATCTGGTATCAGCTCACCAGCCTCCTTGCTGCCCTTGCAACAGGCCAGGTACACTCCTACCTCGAGGCCTTTGCAGTTTCTGTTCCCTTGCCCAAGAATGCTGTTCCCTACTTGTCTGCATGGCTCCCGCCTCACGGCATTCAAGTCTCATCTCAAGGGTCACCTCCTCAGGGAGGCCTTTCCTAACACCCCATTTAATATGACCTTTCTCTCTCATGACCCAGCCCAGGTCCAGCTTTTCCTTTATGGCCACCCATAGGCCATGTGGGTATTTACTCATGTAATCTCTGATTATGTGTTTTCAGCTGTGTTAGGTGTTATTTCGAAGTGGAGGAAGGGCCGTAGGAAGGGCCCTCACTTCCGCAGTGTGAAACCTTGTGGTTTTCTTTTCTTTTTTTGTGTGTGTGGGGGGTGTATTTAAAAAAATTTTTTTAATGAAATTTATTTACCTTTTTTAAAAATTATAGTTGATTTACAATGCTATGCCAATTTCTGCTCTATGGCAAGGTGACCCGGTCATACATATGTGTACATTCCTGTTCTTATATTATCTTCCATCAGGGTCTGTCCCAAGAGACTGGATGGAGTTTCCTGTGCTGTACTTATACTGTAGGACCTTGCTGTTTATCTATTCTACATGTAATAGTTTGCGTCTTCTCTGCAAACTGTTGTGGGGGTATTTTTCATTGTCTATTTTTTGGTAGAAATTTTATCTAAGGAAACGGTTTTCTGTTCTAAGAAAAAACCAGTGCAGGTAGGATGGCGAACGGTGACAGGCGTTTAATTGTGGTGTCGGGGAGGCCAAAGGGCCTGGGGAGGACCGTCTGACCCTGCCAGCTCGTTCCCGTCCAGAAGGGGCGGCCGTGACTCCTGCCCAGGGCTACCAGGCGGCACTGCAGGCTCCGGGGGGCCACATTCTCTCCTTTTTCAAGAAGAGAAGAAGGAGAAGTCTAGATTATGTATGAATTTCCCAGAATGTTTAAGTATACGTTCAGGTTGTTTTTAGAAAAACTGGTAACCAAACAAACGTTTTGTGGACTGTTTCCGGTTACTGGGCTTCACCTCAACAACATGTGCCATGAGGAGACCGAAGGCATTCGTCTGGGGAAGAGGGACCCAGGGGCTCACCCGGGCGGAGGCGGAGGAGGAGGAGGGAATTCCTTCTGGGCTGATGCTGAGGTGTCGGTCGGAGCAGCTGGTGGGCTGGACTCTGGAGGGTGCTGGTCGGGCTGTCCTGAAGGAGGGTTGCTTCCTCTTGGCCCAGTGGGGTGGGCAGTGTTGCACCGCTGTCTCTGGGGGCGCGGAGGCCAAGGCTGGATGAGGGAAGGTGAGTGGGATGCAGGGCAAAGGTGGGACCATGGTGTGGATGGCTGAGCTCAGTCATGGCGACCCCGTATTTCCTCTTAAGAGCAGTGTTCCCAGGATTAAGCTCTGACTATCTGTGCATCCACTCACCCCCCCTTCTTCCTTCCCATCCGTCCATCCATCCATCCGTCTGTCTGTCCATCCATCAATAGAACACTTACTGAAGGCCTGCTCTGTGCCTGCCCCAAGCAGGTGAGGAACAAAGTGGGTGTATACGGGCCCCACCCGCCCCCATTCCTGCTTCCACCCTCTCCTCCTCAGGAAAATTCCTGTTCTGGGAGATCCAGGGATTATGAGGACCTGACAGGGGGCTGGATGGGGGCTTCATGGTCTCTCTGCAGAGATCCTGGCCCCTCCCACCACAGGGAAAAAGTGAAAATCTGTGGTTGCCCTCCCAGGACTGACGCCGGTGAGGCCGGGCTCCTGCAGCTGATGGTGAAAGCATTTCCCCCTAGAGAGTTCCTCTGGGCGGTGTGTGTGTTGTGCGCGCACACGAGGGCCCACACTTGCTCCTGTATCTCTTCCTTTCTCTATACCCCCGACCAGGCCCTGTCCCTCTCCCGCTCAGACCCCTCAGGGCCCTTCAGCTCAAGGGCAACCTTCTCACCCTGGACACCCAGCCCTGCCTGCCCTGTGTGACAGGCTCTGCTAGCTCCCAGGCCGCTCCGCCCCGTCCCCTCACCCTTCAGTGCCAACGCCTGGGCCCATGGCACCTGCAGCTCTCTGACCTTGTCACAGTTGCTTCCATGGCTCCGGGCCTTTGCCCAGGTTTGCTCTCTGCCTGAACCCCTGTGCCCTGCTCATCCTGCAGGTCTCAGCTCAGACCCTGCCTCCTCCAGGGAGCCTGCCCTGACTCCCTCTCCAGGGGCAGGAGCCTCCCTTCCTGACTGGTGCCCCTTCTCGCCCACTGCCCGCCCCTTCCTGCTCTGCTCACCAGCCTCCTTGCAGCTCCTCACGCTCCTTCCTGCCCCGGGAGCTTGGCTCTTCCCTGTGTCTCGGACCCTCCCTCTGCTCCCAAGCTGGCACCTTCTCATCCTTCAGCGAGCCCCTCCCGCTCTGTTCCCCACTCTGAGCACCAGCTGACATGTGGCGGGTCCACGCACTTCTCCCTCTGTCCTGCACTGGACTGCTGGCTCCGTTAAGGCTTGAGGGTTTTGTCTGTTTTCTTTACTGCTGACTCTCTGGCTCAGAACGGTCCCTGTCACATGATAGGAAAATTAGATACTCCTTAGGCCTAAGAATGGGGAAGAGCTTGGCAGCTCTGGGAGGCTTGGGCTGGGAGCATCCAAAGACGACCCCTGACCGGCGGTTTGCTGCCCCCAGAGCTGGCTACCTGACTCTGTATGGCGTTGAGGCACCACCATGGACCCAGGAGAGCCAGGCCCAGGACCGTGTCCACTCAGCTGACGTCTTCCACACCTTCCGCCAGCTTGACCTGCTGCTCCCCAAACTGGCACGTGGCTCCCTGTCAGTGGGTAAGCACCATGGGGGCCTTGGTGGGTGGTGGGGCTGATGAGGGACCCAGAAAGGAAGTCCACCCTCAAGCTGAAGGATCCTAGGCAGCACAGGAGGAAAGACATTCTAGTGCTCCGAGAGGCAGTGAGTTCCCCTACAGTGGGGGTGTGCAAGAGCACAGTGGTGGGCAGGGCTGGGGCCAGAGTTGGGGTTCCCGGTGGAAATTCTGATACAGCATATCTGGGGTGAGGCCTGTAGACCGTGTGTGTGTGTGTGTGTGTGTGTGTGTGTGTGTGTGTGTGTGTGTATTCCTTTTCTTGTTTTAAGATTTAATTTGCTTTAGGGGTTCCCGTCATGGCTCATTGGTTAACGAGCCCGACTAGTATCCATGAGGATGCGGGTTCGATCCCTGGCCTTGCTCAGTGGGTTAATGTTCCGGCGTTGCCGTGAGCTATGGTGTAGGTCACAGACGTGGCTCAGATCTGGTGTTGCTGTGGCTGTGGCGTAGGCCGGAGGCTACAGCTCCGATTCGACCCCTAGACTGAGAACCTCCATATGTGTGGGTGCAGCCCTAAAAAGACAAAAAAAAAACCCTAAAAAAAGAAAAAAGATTTAGTTTGCTTTAAAGATTTTTACAAGTAGTTTTATGCTGGTTATAAGAAACTCCAGCCACATAGAGTAATTTACAGGGAACAATAAAAGAGTGGTCTGCTTTCTTCCCATCTCAGCCTACTTCCTCTGCCTTCCACAGGTGTGACCATTATTACTAGCTTGGAGTATACAGATTTCTCTAAACACACACATACACACTCACATAAACACAAGCTGTGTTTTATTTTTATTTTTAAGGTTTTTGTTTTTCTGCACCCATGGCATGTGGAAGTTCCTGGGCCAGGGCTCGCACTTGCACCACAGCAGCAATCCAAACCACTGCCGTGACGATACCAGAGCCTTAACCCACTGTGCCACAGGAGAACACCTTAAGTGTTTTTACTTCTTTTTTTCACTGAGGTATAATTTACATATAGGAAAGCATACATGTCTGCACAGCTGAAAGGTAAATCTAAATTTTTCATGCTCTTTCCCAGTTAAATCCACCCCCAGAGGTAGGCACTGTGTAGATTTCTTTCACTTCAGCCTAGTTTTACCTGTCCTTGAAAAAAAAGAAAAAAGAGAAAGGAATCGTACAGCGTGTACCCTTTCAGGTCTGTGAGATTCACGTGGGGTGTTGTATGTGTCAGTAGTTGGTTCTTTTTAGTTGCTGTGCAATAGTTCATTAGAGAAATAACCACGGTTTGTTATCCATTCTAGTTGATGGACCTCTGTGGTTTCCAGTTACGGGCTGTGAGTTAGGCTGCTGTGTACATTCTTGTATGTGTCTTTCTGGGAACACGTGCCTTCCTTTCACTTAGTTATTGGCCCCTTTCCTTTATAACGTCGACATAGCACGCTGGAGGAATTGTTCTGCCACTTAGAGTTTTCACTGAACTCTCCACATTGGTTTGTAAAAACCCGTATCATTCATTTTCACGGCTACAGACAGGACTCAGTTTTGGTAAGAGCTTCACGCCTGATTCAGAGCCAGGGCACAGGAACGACTGGGCTGCTTTCTCCCCAGGCCACTGTGCCTCAGACTTCTCCGGTGAGAAGACTCCTCTGGGGTCCTTGTTTTTTGTTTTAGTTTTTGTTTTGGCTGTACCTGTAGCATACAGAAGTTCCCGGGCCAGGAACTGAGCCCTTGCCACAGCAGTGACAGCACTGGATCCTTAACCTGCTGAGCCACCAGGGAGCCCCTGGGGCCCTTGTTAATAAGACAAGTCCCCAAGTCCCATCCCAGTCCATTTGAATCTGAATCTCCAGGGAGGCTGGGAAACTGCATGTTTGACAAGTACCCCGGGAAGCTTAAGAAATACTGTGTGTCCTGGTCTCAGACACTTTCAACAAAACTCAGGTTCAAACCCCCTACTCTCCTGCTTCCTGGTGATTTGGGGCAAGTTACTTAACCTCTTTTTGCCCGAGGTCTTTTTTTTCTGGAGCGGGGAGGCAGTGCTAGATAGAGAATCTGGGTTCAGGTGGCTTGAGTTAGTTTGCTGGCTCTTATGTGCTCTGTGTGTCAGTCATCCCTTCTGTAAAATGTGGACAATGGTGGAATCCTCTTAGAGGGTGGCTGTTAGGATTGGCTGAAGTCAAAACCAAACCAAACCAAAACCAAAGCACCCCACACTATTTGTTGAGCACTTTCTGTGTGGCAGATACCAGCGTTGTCTCATTCTGTGCTCACAACAGGTCATTATCCCATTTCCTTTATTTATGTGTTTAAAAAAAAAGTCAAACTTGTAACACATTAGATTATTTAAATTAAAAATCATTTTAGATGTTTTAGATATGATAGGTGATATAGCTAGTAAAAAGTAGTACCACTCTCCCGAGCCCAGGTTCCTACGGAAACTAAGGTGAACACGCTGATGTGCCCTCCACAGCAAGGATGCTCTATTTTGAAAATGGAGACAGATACACATGTTGGAGGGTCACTGTAGGTATTTCAAAAAGGGGTTTTATCTGTTATCTGCAACTCATTTTTTTTAACCTAATAATGTAGCTGTACATTCTCTCATGTCAATTCAGACATCTTCTAGAGCCATTGACCAATGCAATTAGATATGAGAAATCAATTGCCAATATAAGAGTGAGTAAAGAGGAAATAAAACTATCCCTATTGGCAGACAATCTGGTACTATACCCAGAAAACCCCAGAAAATCTATAATAAGACCAACTCAAGCCAAAAAGAATCTAGCTAAATAGAAAGATATAAAAATCAACATTAAAAAAAAAATCCAGACTCAGAGTTCCCGTTGTGGCTCAGTGGTAATGAACCCGACTAGTAGCCATGAGGACATGGGTTCGATCCCTGACCTTGCTCAGTGGGTTAAGGATCTGGCATTACTGTGAGCTGTGGTGTAGGTCGCAGATATGACTCAGATCCTGCATTGCTGTGGCTGTGGTGTGGGTTGGAAGCTACAGCTCCAGTTTGATCCCCAAGCCTTCCATATGCCACAGGTGCAGCACTAAAAAAGCATACACACACACACAGCACACACACACAACACATACACACAGCACACACACACAACACACACACACACCACACACACACACACACACACACACAAATCCAGGCTCTTTTTAGCTCTTGCAGGTCAATATTTAGGCAGCCACCCCCCCTATGGATATTTATAATTATTTCCTTTCTTTTGATGGCCATCATAGAGTTTCATTGCACTTGTATCTCTTCTATCTGGTGATTTTCTTTCTTTCTAGCACATTCCTGGAAGTGGATTTGCCAGATCAAAGTGTATACACATTAAAATTTTTATTAGCTATTGCCACATCACTTCCAAAACAATGGAGCAATTAGTATGCCTTGCAAAGGGAAGGAGTCTGCTCATTCCCCACCAGATTTTATCAGTCTTTCCATTTGTTTGCCAGTCTGTTGGGCAGAGGTGGGTAACTTGTTTTAATTTGCATTTTCCCACAACCTTGTCAATGTGCAGTTATCAGTCCTTAAATCCTTGCCAATCTGATGGGCAAAAAACGGGGCATCTCGTTTTATGGGCATTTCCCTGACTACTATGATGAAACATCTTTTAGTGTTTAAAAAGAAAAAAATGCTGTTTGTTTTTCCTCTTTTGAGTTGCCTATTCATGACTCTTAATGCCTTTTTAGAGGCAATTCCTAGTCTTTTTGAATCCTGCCATCAGTGCTGGAAGGTTTGGTATTACTAAATTAGTTTTGCAAGTGCAGAACCTGAAGCTCAGAGAAGTGAAGTCACTTGTCACAGACCAATAGCTGGAAGGAGGCAGAGCCAGCAAAATGGAAACTTGGTCTGTCCGATGACAAAATTCTGTACATAAAGCACTGACACATCCCAGCACTGATTGCTTCTCCAGGGAAGAGGAGTTTCTCGCTTGCCCTTTCCTCCATCCAGGGGCACCTATTGGACTCAGAGGGCATTATTCTGTTATTCTGAGAGTAGCTCTGGGCTAGGAATAGGAAGGCTGCATTTCCCAGTATGGGCAGCAGGTGGTGATGTTGGGAAGGTATTCAGCTAGGGACTGGAGGCTGGAGTGTAGAAAGCCGCCCCCCCCCCGCCCGCCCCGATCTTGCAGGGGGGCATATGAAGCCCTGCAGCTACTTTGGAAAAGCGGCTTGGCAGAACTTGTCAACATATAAAATACACATGCCTTTGATCTTGTACTTCTGCCTCTTGGAATTACCCTACAGAAATGCTTGCATGTGTCTACCAGTCCATAGGTATTCATTGTCATGTCCGTTAGTTTAGCAAGCCCTAGAAACAACCTGAATGCCCACCAGTAGCAGCTGATGAAATAACTTATGCTTTCACACAAAGGAAAACTATGTAAAAAGGAACAGAATGTACTGCTAAAGGGTGAAATCTACTGTTATGAAAAAGGGGCACAACTGTGTGTGTGTGTGTGTGTGTGGGTGTGTGTGTGTGTGTGTTTAATGTGGGAACATTTACACATTTTTAACCTCTGAGAAGGCTGAGATGAGATGGAGGGAAGGGAAGTTTACGCTTTAGGGTATGCCTGAACTCTTAGAGCTTCTTTCTTTTTCTTTTATTGTTTTTACTGTTACTTACCATTTGTATGCATTATTTTTCCTTTGCTTTGAACAATTTAAACATTTTAAAAGAAAATTGACCCTTTTAGGGTCCCTTAGACCATTGAGTCTGGGTGCTTCTCATATAGTAGGGAGTTGGGAGACAGTAAAGAGTTAAGTAATCCTAAGCTAATCATACTGCTTCTTTCTGGAATGTTCATTTCACTGGATTAGTGGCTATTTTATTTGAATATTGTTTGGGCGGAAAAGGCATCTTTTTTTTTTTTTTTTGGCTGTACCCGTGACATGTGGAAGTTCTCTGGGCCAGGGATCAAACCTGTGCCCCACCTGGGGCAACACCAGATCCTTAACCTTCTGTACCACAAGAGAACTTCCAGAAAAGCCATTCTTACAGAATCACAGGGCCTAATGCAAAAATCGAATACACTTTAAAGGTAAAACACAGGAACAAAAGCCTGGCTCCACCAGGGGTCTCTCTGAACTGTACCCTCAGGTCTCCAGGGGACAGAGGTCTTTCCAAGCCGAGGTCTCTTGTTTTACAAATGTAGAGACTGAAGGACAGGGCTCTACCAAGCCCACCCAGCATGAGAGGTCTGGGATTGAACCCTATTCTCCTGCCTCCGGGTCACCAGTCACACGAGCCTGGCAGTTCTGATTCACAGCATTGATAAGCAATCCCTGGGGCTGATAAGCAATCCCTTATAAAAATGGCAGGAAGGTAGCAAGTATAATTTAGCGCAGCCTTGTCAGTACGGAGTGTGTTCTTTGCGTGATCTTTTTGAGTCCTCCTGATGAGCCCAGGAGCCAGGTTGCCCCATTTTACAGGTGGGAAGCTGAGGCTCAAAGATGCCAAGCGATTTGCCAAGATCATCCTTCAAGGAGGGGACGGTGCTGGGATTTCAACCTGGGCCTCTCTGGCTGCAAACTGGGTCCTCTTTATTTCACAAGCTTTTATTTCTTAATAATAGAAATTATTAATGAACAGAAATAACACATGAGTACATTCTCCTTGAACTAATAATTAACATCCATTAGACTTTGTTTAATAATATAGCTAACATTTATTAGGCCTCTACAAAGGCATCATTTTGGGGGGCTTTATATGTTAATATATTCAATCCCTGTATAACCCTTTGTGGTGCGTACTCTTATCCCAGTTTACAGGTGAGAAACTGAGGTATTTAGAAGTGAAGTGCCTTGTTCAAATTCTCCAGAGCTAGGGGTGTTACCTGGGCTCCCCTGCCTCTTGTAAAAAAAAAAAAAAAAAATCAAATATTGCAGAGAAGCCAAATTCTATTTTGACCACACTTCCTCTACCTCTAGCCCTGTGGTAACCATCGTTATTGGTTTGGTGTTACCCTGCTAGAACCCAGTGCTATCCTATAGAAATAGAATGCCAGCCACATAGGTAATTTAACTTTCTTTCTGGCCATGCCTGTGTTCCCCGGGCCAGGGATCAAACCTGTGTGACCACAGTGACCCGAGCCACAGCAGTGACAATGCTGGATCCTTAACCGTTAGGCCACGGGGGAATTTCTTGGCCTCACTGCTTTAAATTGAGAAGTATGTCACCTAAAGAAAAGTGTCTAGAGGTTGAAGAAAAGCATATGGAGCATATTACCTGAAAAATGTAACGAATAAGTATAGGTAAGTTTAGCCTGCATTTTACGTCCTGTAACATGCAGCCTGGTTTAGAGCCACTGAGTGGGTGAGTCTTCCTGAAACAGTGCTTTGTGGCCCCAAAAAAGTCAACAAGAGCATTTCTAGTACTTTGGAATCTCATAGCAATCCAGTGCAACTCTTGCTTTTCCAAGGGGTGATTTGGGATCTGCACATATATGTGTCAACATAGCCTCATCTTGCAGTGCTAACACAGTGTTTAAATCATGAGCGCCTGCTGGCTTTATTCCCTCAAGGTCTGCCTGGGTGGGCCTGGCTTGGGCTGTACATAAAGAACTTCTCACTGGTTTTCACTACTGCATGGTTTTCCAGAATGTAAACACAACATTGTTTATTTAATGGTGTTTGCAAACTGGGGATCCTTGAGCCATGGTTGACCTCCAGAGACGTTTTTGTGCCTGGGCAGTGATTACAATTTATTGCTTAGATGCTAACCTTAAAACACGTGAGAAGATTCCACATGAGCATGTGGATTTCAGCTGCTTCTGGAAGCCCAGACTCCCTGGCTGTTTCTCCATCAGTCCCCAGGGGCTGGTGGGTGGAGCCGAGTGGGGCCGCCTGACCCTCCCATCGAGCTGCTTCCTGACCCTCCTCCCTCATTCACTTTACCTGCCTTTCCCACAGGTGGCTGACTTTGAGACCCTAGACCCTTCTGCCCGCTCCTGGTAGTCAGTTCGGTCACTCCCAATGCCTCCTGACTGCAACTGGGTTGAGCCTGCGATGCCCGCATGCCCGTGGGCTGGGTCCTCTGGGATCAGACCCTTGGGAGGGAGAACACGGCTCCCTGTTCCTTCCCCTGCTCTGCAAAGAAACCCATTTATTTGACAAACGTTAATTGAGCACCTACTCCAGGCCAGGCTGGCATTTAAGGGCTTCCTGCTGGGGTTCTCACAGGGCTGTTCCTTGCCACAGGGACTCCCAGCCTCTGGAGTGACGCCCGGAGGACCATTGGCTTTGTGGGAGGTCTGGGCTGGGCGGCCTTAGCCTGGAGGTGGATCTGTAACTCCCATCCTCTGTGCTCCGTTCCTGCAGGGGATAAGGACCAGGCGTGTAGGGTCAAAGGTCGCCTGTGGAAGCTGTTGTCCCCAGCCAGGCTGGCCACCCGGGCCCACCGGAGCAAATGGCTAGAGAGTTACCTGCAGCACCTGGAGGAGGTGGGCGTGTCGGAGGAGATGCAGGCGCGGGCTCTGGTGCTGCAGCTCTGGGCCACCCAGGTGGGTGCCAGCAGGTGTGGGTGTGAGGCTGTGCACACACAGGTGGCTATGTGCTGACAGACGCACTTAGGCACGCGCCTGAGAGTCCATATGCACATGCCTGGGTGGGAGTGAGCACGTGAGTGTGTTGGGTGTATACATGTGAGTGTGTGGCACTGTGAGTGTGGATATGGGTGTGTGCACGCACCCAGCTGTCTGCCCCACTCCCTGACAAACAGGCTCGTGAACAGGGTCATTCATTCAATATATATATGTGTGTATATATATATTTGGAAAAATGTCAAACTTACAGAAAAGCTGTATGAGTAGTTTAATGAACTCATATATACTTTACTTTGATTCCCCATTTTTAAACATTTGACCACATCTGCTTTCCCTCTCTCCTGCTGTGATTATCTGATTGAACCATTTGCAAATAAGTTGCAGACATTGTGATTCTTTGCCCCTAATTACTTCAGTGTGCATTTCCCAGGAGCAAGAATATTCTCTTGCATGACCACAGCATGGTGATCAAATTCAGGAGTTAACTCAGATACAGGATCATTGTCTAATATACAGTCCATATGCCAATTTTGCCAGTTGTCCCAATAAAATCCTTTATGGCTCATCTTGGTCCAGAATCCAGCCCAGGATCGCACACTGCGTTTGGTCATTCTTAGTCGTCTTTAACATGGAACCATTTTCATTGCCTTTGCTTCCATTGCCTTTCACCGTTTTTCATAACCTTGACATTATTGAAGTGTGCAGACCAATTATTTTGAATACTCAATTAAAAGTTCCAGGAGTTCCTGTCATGGCTCAGTGGAAACAAATCTGATTAGCAGCCATGAGGACACAGGTTCAATCCCTGGCCTCACTCAGTGGGTTAAGGATCCAGCGTTGCCATGAGCTGTGGTGTAGGTCACAGGTACAGCTCGGATCTAACACATCACCGTGACTGTGGTGTAAGCCGGCAGCTACAGCTCTGATTTGAATCCTAGCCTGGGACCCTCCATATGTCGTGGGTGCGGCCCTAAAAAGACAAACAAAAAAGTTCCACTGAGGATTCACCCTGGACCTCAGAGCCCCTGCCCTGTGTAGCATATGTTTCGGCCGGGGTGGGGTAGACATCAAGGAAACTCGCAGGGTGAGTTTATATGGTGCTGATACACAGGGCATAAAACAGGGTCCTGACTAGGCAGGTCCTGGGGGTCTTTTCTGGCTAGGTGTGGGTAAGATGTGAGGATAGAGAATTCCAGGCCGGGGAAATGGTCTGTGCAAAGGCCCTGGGGTTGGATCATGCCAGGTGTTTGGGCAACAGCAAGGAGCTGAGTGTGGTCAAAGCAAAGTGAAGGGGAGGGGTCGTGGGACGAGGGAAAAGACCGTGGAGGGCCCTCTGGGTCCAAGTAAGTAAGGACTTGGGGTTTTTCTGGGTGGAGTGGGAGCCCTGGCAGGATTCCAGGCGGACGAGGGAGAGGATCTGAGGAGCACGGGCAGAAGCAGGGACGGTGGAGATGTCCCTGCCGAGGAGATGAGGAGGAAGTGGATAGCTTCTGGAGCAAAGGGAAGGCAGCCAGTGGAGCTGTTAATGGACCAGATATTGGATGAGAGAAAGCGGGCCTGAGGATGCTGCCTCTCCAGGCCTGCAGCTCCCTCTGCTCTTGGCCTCACCTCAGCAGTGACAGTTGCACAGGCTGACATTTCTGGGTAATTCCTCTCCCATTGACTTAGGACTTATTTTTAGTTTTCTCTCAGAGCCATTAACTGTCCCTGCAGGTGGAGGCTGGCAAGGGGTTTCATCAGCAGTTGGGGCCCCATTTGTGTCTAATAACATATTTATGGGCAATGACTTGGAACTCCAAACTGTCCCCAGAATCACTTATGGAAATGACCCCTGTCAGCAGAACTGGACGCTGGCCTGGGGGCTTGAGTGGCAGAAAGTCTGGGGAACAGCCTTTGGTGGGACCAGGAGAACCAGGCAGGACTTGGGGATGGGTTTTTCTGGGCTTCAGTTTCACCCTCTGAAAAGAAGTAAAAAGAATAAGAGCTGAGCACAGAATCGGGCTTTCCCCCTTCAGTTTTATTTTGAGATAACTTCAGATTACGGCAGGGTTGCAGAGATGGTGCAGAGTTTTCCCACATCCCATTCACCCAGCTTCTCCTGTATTGACCTCTTCCAGAACCACCATTCTTGTCCAAACAAAGAAAAAAGCCTTCATTACATTACTATTAATTGAAAGTCCATACTTTACTTAGATTACCCCATTTTTTCCCATTAATGTCGCTTTTCTCTTCCAGAATCCAAGATTACACTTTGTACTTGGGGTTTTTTTTTTCATTCCTTAAGAAAAAAATTTAATCACCAAAAGTGAAAAGAAATATAACCTGTGGTCTCCTAGCCCTCACTGTGCATTCTTTTGAGCCTCAGGTAGGCTTCCCCAGGCAGTGGCAGTGAAGGCCACCGGCAGCTCTGGCCAGCCTGGCAGTCCCCACAGAGGAAGGTTTTTCTCTCTCCCATGAATTCTAGTGTAAATTCCAAGTCTGATGCCCACATGCCTGGCCCAGATCACTGGTCCCCTCTGAGTCCATCATCCATCACTGACTGGCCCAGGCTGGGTCACGTGGCCACACCTGAGGTCTGGAGGGGGTTAGTCAGCCCTAGATGAGCCGCCCAGACCTAGCATGAAGTGCAGGTAGTTCTCTGAAGGAAAATGGGGTGCTGTTATCCAAAGGAGGGGAGTGATTGGCAGGGCAGGCAGGGCTGCAGATGTTCCCCGCGCCCATTGACTGACAGTGCGGTGAGGAGGCCACAAGGTGGCGCACGCGAATCTCTGAGCAGCAGGTCTGGCACACAGTGAGCGCCCCCTGGAGGTCAGCTACCACTGTTCACAGAAAAGGTGGAACAGAACACAAGCACTGCTGGGTGGTGGCCCTTGGCTGCAGTGGGAAGGAATGAGATTAGACCAGAAGTGTCCTCTTGAGTAAGCTGAGGCAAGGCCCCACGAGATAACACTCAACTTCCAGGGTAGTTGACTAAAGATATTTTTCTTTTTTTTTTAGGGCCACAGGTGTGGTACGTGGAAGTTCCAGGCTAGGGATTGAATCAGAGCTGCAGCTGCTGGCCTGGACCACAGCCACAGCAATGCTGTATCCTTAACCCTACTGAGCAGGGCCTCATGGATGCTAGTTGGGTTCATTTCCACTGAGCCTCCTAAAGATCTTTTATGGATGTGTAATCATACACACAAACACACACACACACACACACACACACACACACACACACCTGTGCAGTTGGGTGGAAGGCAGTCTGTCACCTCCCTGACTTCACAGCTTTTCCCTGAAAGCACAGTTAACCAGGCAGCCTTATGTCCCACTCCTTCTTTGTAATTAATGAGCAGTGGCCCCCATCTGACCATCTGGGTAAGATAAAATGGCCATGGCACTGAGTTAACCCAGAGCTGAATTATTTATCGCCTACATTCCCCCGGCTGTGTAAGTGACGACAGCAAGTGACCTTGCTTATCTCAGCCGGATCTCAGGTGCTGGAGGAAATCTCAGAGACAGTCCAAGGCCATCGGTTCTCAAACCCACAGGAGAGGCTGGTGGAAGGGGGAGACCACTTCAGAACACCTGCTCTTCACTCAGCCTGTGGGAGTCGCCTCAGGAGTGGGCATGTTTTTATCCCCATGTTACCAAAAGGGAGATTCTGAGACCTGGGGAGTGGCTTGTCCAGAGTCACAGGAAATCGGCAGCTGGGATTCAACCAGCTCTGTCTGGTCCTGGTCCAGGGCTCTGCCAGCCTACCTCCTAGGCTGCCTTAGGGGTCCCCAGCCTAGAGGGATGCAGATGTTTATTTGATAGATACCACGGAGCCCCCACTGTGTGCCGGGCAGTGGGGAGGGACTAGGGCCTGCTTAGTTTCCCTTTTCACTGAAAGGTGTGATAACAATGCCTGCCTGGGAAGATTGGATGAGGGAACCTGGCACCTCCTTGGTGCCGAGTTCACGGCAGCTAAAAAGAAAGGAAATCTGTTTGACCATCACTGATGCTTTGGTGCATTTATTTACTGCCTCTCTTCCCAGCTTCTGTCCCAAAGGCAACCTCAGTTGCCAGGTTCTTGAGTCTTCTTACTAGAGATGGTCTGTGTTTCTCATATATTTTCCTCTTTGAACAAACATACAAATGGTAGCTTGATGAACCCCCACCCTGCCTCTTGCTTCAGTGCATCTTGGCTACACTCCCGTATCTGTACACACAGAGTCAGCTCCTTTTGAACAACTTCCCATGTTATCGTCCTGTGGATGGGTTGTTTATTGCACCAGTCTCCTATTGATAGATATTGAGGTTGCTTCTAATCTGTTGCTTTTACCAGCACTGTGCTAGATATCCTTGTGCAAATGTCCTTTGGTCCGTATGCAATTATGTCTGTAATAGAATTTCTGGGTAAACGGGATGTGTAACGATTACTTAATATTCCATTATTAAGATTGAATAGGATAGACATTTATGGGAGGCAAAAATCTTCCTCCAGATCGAGGTTAATTAGCATTCCAGTCGTGTCTAGAGTTCATTTAAGGGTACCCCATATACGTTTAGCCACATGCTGAGTTACCTGAGTGTTAAAATATTCTGCTAAAGCTCAAGTTTTGCAGCAAGAAATGTCACCCATTTTCCTAATTACCTAACTATTGGGGAGTTTTACATAATTTTTTTGTTCAAGAACCTGATAGCTTTCACAGTCATTATAGATTATTGCCGCTTTGCCGTATGTGGACACAGAACTGGAATATTTGAAAACAAACATTCAGATACGGTATCAGTTCGCTACTGTTGCATAATAAACAGCCGCAAAAAGTCAGTGGCACATACCCTGATGGGCATTTATTTAACTCACTTGTGTGAGGGCCCGTTGGGCGTCGGGTGGGGTAGACCGGGCTCAGCTGGACAGCTCAGCTCGGCTCTGTGTGTTTCTCATCCTCCTCTTGGGACCGGCCTGCTGGCCGGGCGAGGGGACACAGGTCTCTTGAGGCCTGGACTTGGAGATGCTGGTCTCTCCCTTCTGCCTCATGGCTGTGCCCAAACCCAAGGGGCTGGAGAAATACACTCCGCCTCTTTAAGGGAAGAGGGGCACAGCCACGTGGTAAGGGGCAGGGGTGTGGGAAAGGGTGGGGCTAAGGACACAGTCACCCTCAGACGCGAGCACGTCTTTGTCGATGGACTTGGTCCTCATTCCTGACATTTTCACCGATTAGCTGTGGAGGTTGCCTGTGTGCCCTCAGATCGATGATTTTGCTCAAGCTCAGGGAGGCCACGAGTGGCCTTGAGGTAGGCGTTGGGCTGTGCCAAAGCCATGAAGCTTGCTTGGGCCGGGCTGGGTCCAGAAGCTGAAGACAGACATGGGTCATGCAGGGGTGGGAGCCCAGGCCTCCTGACTCCTGTGCCGTGGCCAGGGCTGTGTCCACGGCGCAGACTGGTCCGCTCTCACCCCAGCTTTGCCCTCTTCACAGTGTAACAGGGCCTCCTTCTCATTTCAGGGGAACATGGGGCCTGCCGCCTTCTGGCTCCTGCTCTTCCTCCTCAAGAATCCCGAGGCCCTGGCTGCCGTCCGAGAAGAGCTTGAGCCTGTCCTCTCACGAGCGGAGCAGCCCATTTCACAGATGACCACCCTCCCACAGAAGGTTCTGGACAGCACGCCTATACTCGGTGAGACAATCAGACCCTCCAAAGACTGGGGCATCATGGGCCCCTGTCGGCCAGGAACCATCAGTGTCCTCTGACCTAGGGTCCTCCTGGGCCTCCTGTCTTCCTAGACCTGGAATTTCCATGCCTTGGTCTCTGCTATCCAAGGCTCATGGTCTCAGTGGGAGATTGAGTTGGTTGCAACTGTTGGTTGCAAATGGCAGAAAACCTAACTTAAATGGGCTGAAGCAGAAAAGGGACTTCTTTTGGGGCAGGTAACTAAAAAGTCCAGAGGGGCTGGCTTCAGGCACAGGTAGACCCAGGTGCTTTACGTGCTTTCAGGTCTCGGTCTCTCTCCATCCTTGGCCCCATTTTCCACTGGGTTGGCTCCAGCCTCAGGCTGGCAAGATGGCTGCCAGTGGCTCTAGGCTGATGTGCTCCTGGCTCTGAGAGGATGTACCTCTGTGCAGTGTTCCTCCTCAAAAGTCCCAGGAAGGTGTTTCATTGGTTCACCTTGGGCCATGTCCCCATCTGGAGCCAATCATGGGGTTCAGAGGCTAGGATGCTCTGATTAGGCAATCACAGCCCAGTCCCAGGTGTTGGGGGGTGGAATTGACAGCCTAACTCCTGAGAGTGGGAGAGGGTGTGGTCCATCGAAGAAGACAGGGACAGTTTCCGGAAGGGGAAGGTATGCTGGGTAGGCAGACACAACCAGTACTGGCGGCCCTGCTCTCTCCTTAGCCTTCTCGGACATCTCCCTGGTTCCCACCTTCCCTCACAGCTTCTTATAGGATCAGATCCAGAGTCTCATGTCCTAGGTCTCCGAAGAGCGTAGCAGCCACATCTCATCTCTTGGCCATTTTCGGCCTCTGTGTGACAGTAGGCAAGCCGTGCGCCCTCCCTGAGCCTCCCCACGCGCCGCCGTAAAATAGGGGCTGGGGGTGGCCTCCCAGTGGCTGAGGACAGCGCCGACCCTCCCTTGTACCCGCCCCCTGCAGACAGCGTGCTGAGCGAGAGCCTCAGGCTCACCGCCGCGCCCTTCATCACCCGCGAGGTTGCGGCGGACCTGGCCTTGCCCATGGCGGATGGGCGGGAGTTCACCCTGCGACGTGGCGACCGCCTCCTCCTCTTTCCCTTCCTGAGTCCCCAGAAGGACCCGGAAATCTACACAGACCCAGAGGTAAAAGGAATACCAGGACCGTGGGGGGTGGGGAACAAACCAGTGACGTCAGGACCCATCGGTTCTGGGTGGCAGCCTGGTTCTGCCCTATGTTTGCTGGGGGACCTTGCCCAGGTTACCTTCTCATCTGTGAAATGGATCCCATAACAGCACCTGCCTCACAGGGTTGGCAGAAAGATTGAACGTGATCATGTGAGAAAGATCTTCACGGCACCCGGCACAAACTATGCGCTTTGCAAGGGACAGCTGAACATTTTTTCCTGTTTTCAGAATGTTATAGTGTCAGCTTCTCAACACTTTTCCCTCTCCCTGGACTTCGAGATAGGGCAGACTTTCACAGTTTCTCACAAATTTGGATGCTCTCTGTGTGCCAGGTTCTGTGCTGTACATTCATTCATCCATCCACCTACCCACCCATCTGTCCACCCAACCATCCATCCACTCAGCTATCTGTCTGTCCACTCAGCCACCCATCCATCCATCCATCCACCCATCCACTGGCTCTTCCATCTGTCTATCCGCTGGTCCATTCACCTGTCCTCCCCCCCATCCTTCATTCAGCAGCTACTCTATACACCCTGTGCTCAGATACAGTCTTCATGTCACCACTCGACAATGTGATCAAAGGAAATTAGCATTCTATTTTTTAAAAAATAATTTTAATTTCTTTTAAATTGTAAAAGCAATATATACTTCCAAGAGAAAAATGTATAGACATATATTTAAAAGTAAACATTTGAATCCATCCTCCTTCCTCTCCAGTTCCGCAGAATCCCTAACATTAGTTGGGAGTGTGTTCTTTAGATGATATTTCTGCCTTTACAGGCACATAGCAACACACTCACACTCATACGAATAGGCAGGTGTGTATACAGGGTCACACAATACATCCTATTCCGACACTTGCTTTTTTCACTCAACAACCAGTCTTAAAAATTCTTTCTTTTTTAAAATAAAGTTTAGTTGATTTACAGTATTGTGTCATTTTCAAAAATTCTTTCCACGTCAGCACACACAGAGCAAACTCAACCTTATAAACAGCAGTCGTAATTTTTATCCAGTCCCCCATCAGCTGAGCTTTGTATTATTTCCAGTTCTCTCTCTTATAAACAAGACTGCGATGAGCATCCTCATACGTTTTTCTTCACGTGTGCGTGTCTTGGGGATGGAGTCAGAAAGGGACCTTCATCCTGTTTCAGGTGTTTAAATACAACCGATTCCTGAACCCTGATGGGTCAGAGAAGAGGGACTTTTACAAGAATGGGAAGCGACTGAAGAATTACATTATGCCCTGGGGAGCTGGGCACAACCAGTGCCTGGGCAGGGCCTACGCCGTCAGTAGCATCAAACAGTGAGTAGCATCAAACAGTGAGCCTTATCCTCCCCTGCCCCAGTCATAGGGGGTTGTGACATCTGCTCCGTCCTTCTCTCCAGCTGGGTGACCTTCTGTGCCTCTGTTTCCTCAACTGTACAATAGGATTACTGATCATACTACGTCCCGAGGGAACTGGGATAAATGAATTGGACTTGTCTAGGTACTTAACCCACTGCCTGGCTCATTGCAGGCATTTACTAAATAGGCATGCAATAAATTATCCTATTTACTAATATTGCCATTATTCATACGTAGGCATTATGCTAATGAATGGGCACATGACATTCACCTTTTGGCCTCAGTGTTCTCAGCAGTAAAATGGAGGTCTTAGTACAGCCAGTTCTGCTCATGTGGTTCCTCCAAATCACTGCGCCAGGCGAAATAACACTTTAAAAGGCAGGCACAGGATTGTGGGGAAGTGGGGGCGGGGCCACGTACTCAAAAACTTCGTCAGGGACACATTCAAAAAAAAAAAAAAGATAAGTACCTTGGAAAATACAGTCGTACAGAGTTGCAGATGTTAAATGGAATAAATAGAAGTACCTAAGTGTTAACAGTAATTTTGGAGTAAATGTAGTGTTTTACTTTGAAAACAACCTGATGCTTGCCCTGGAAGTGGGCTTTGGATGGAGCTGTGAATTATGGTGAAGCCTGGGTGGGAGGAGGGTATTCTGAGATCAGACACTTGACGGAAATGGTGTGGTTCACCGCTTACCTGGTGAGTTGAGGTCGCTGGCAGAGTTTGGGGTGGGGGGTGTTTTGTGAATTCCTGCTCAGCTTGGTTCAGCTGGGTGCGGTTTTTCATTCTCCTGGTGTTTCTTTCTCTTCCTTCCTTCCTTCCCTTCTCTCTCTTTCTTTCTTTTTCCTTTTTAGGGCTGTACCTGTGGCATATGCAAGTTCCCAGGCTAGAATCGGAGCTGTAGCCGCCGGCCTTCGCCACAGCCACAGCAACGCAGAATCCTTAATCCACTGAGCAAGGCCAGGGCTGGAACCCACATCCTCATGGATACTAGTCAGGTTCCTAACCCTCCGAGCCACAATGGAATCTCCACTCTCCTAGTGTTTCTTGCAGATGAAATGTGACACATAAACAAACGTGACATTTTTGTCACGCTGCATTTGCGCCTTAATGTATCAGTCTCTTTGGCATGAATTCACATGCTCAGAACAAGTGCTACAGCAGAACAGACTGTAGTTCGTACTGCATACAGTGTTTGAACAGATAAAAGGAGGTAGTGCATACGGAATGCTTAGCACGGTGACTGGCACACAGTGTTCAATAAATTAGCCAACTCGTTATTTTTAGTCTCATTTAATCGTCACAATAACATATGAGGCGGTGTCAGTCTAACACTGACTCTAGAGGCCAGATTATTCCTCAGTGTCCTGCCTGATAAGTGGAGGTGCCAGGACCCAAATGCAGGTGTGGATACAGAAACCACCCCTAACTCTGTGTGGACTCACCATCCGCCATCATGTGGCTTCGGAGCTGGAAGGGACACAGCCCACCTCTTTGACTCTTTGAGCAGGTAGGGAAACTGAGGCCCAGTGTAGGAAAGACACCTGACAAGGGTTACCTGCCCTTAAGAGGCAGAGCCCAGGTCTGTGCCCAGCTCTCATGCCCAGAGTGCTGACATTGCTTTCTGCTCATCTTCCTTTTATTTCACTCATTCGACAAAGCCGAAGAATCCCTGGGAGTACCCGCTGTGGCTCAGCCGATTAAGAAGCCAACTAGTGTCCATGAGGATGCAGGTTTTTTTGATCCCTGGCCTTGCTCAGTGGGTCAAAAGATTTGGCGTTGCCACGAGCTATGTCTATAAAGTCTCAGATGTAGCTTGGATCTGGCTCTGCTGTGGCGCAGGCCAGCAGCTGCAGCTCTGGTTCGACCCCCTAGCCTGGGAACTTCCATTTGCGATGGGTGTGGCCCTAAAAAAAGGCAAAAGAAGAAAGAGTCCCTGCAGTGCGCTCTGTCCCCACTGGGCACCTGGGTTGTGTGTGTTGGTGGCAGCAGTGGGGGAGGGGAGAGCTCAGGGTAGCATCAGCCCAGCCGACCTTTACTAACACAGTCGATGGCAAGGTAAGGCAGGTGGCAGTTCACACCAGCTGCGGCTGCCACCCCATTTCAGGGCACGCCAATCACATCATCGCGTGGTTTGTGTACATGTTGTTAGGACTTATTTCCAGAAGATAGCAGTAGAGAGTACCTGCCTATTCTTGCAAAGCTGGTGTGTTCTAACAGGCTTCCCATGGACGGCAAGCAAGCTGTCTTGATGGAGGGGTGCCTGCTTCTCATCTCACGAAGGCAGCTGTGGTTTAGCAACAGCCCTGACCAGGGCAGATATAAAGGCCCCAGCAGTTTGTTGGGGGCACGGGGTGAGTAAAGTGGGAAGAATCAGAAAGGGTCCCTGTCGTATTATTCAGAAACTAGACTGTGCGGCTGTATCACAGGACCCCAAGTCTCAATGGCTTGTACAACAAAGGTTTAGTTCCCACTCACATGTCGGCTGTGGGTCTGGGGGGCTCCTCCCCTCCGTGCAGGGACTCAGGGGCCAAGTTCTTCCCATCTTCTGGCTCTGTCATCTCAGCATGCAGCCCACACAGCCGCCAGGCAGCAGAGAAAGCTGGAGAGTCGGGCCCTGTGCCTTGTGCCCACAGCCGGGCGGCCAGGACTAGGGAGTCTGGTGAACAGGAAACGCCAGTGATCTGCACCCTCACTTCTCCCAAAATGAGAGCCGGGGTCAGACCTGCCCGCTTGGCTCCGAATGAGCCCCGCTGTCCCCCTTCACGCTGTCCATGCCATCTCTCTGCAGGTTCGTGTTCCTTGCGCTGGCGCGCTTTGACCTGGAGCTGACCAGCCCGGACATGGAGATCCCCGAGTTTGACCTCAGCAGGTACGGCTTTGGGCTGATGCAGCCAGAACGCGACGTGCCCATCCGTTACCGCCTCCGGCCTTGAGCTCCAGGGCGGACGGGGCTCCACGCACCCAGCCTGCCCCCAGTCTCCCAACTTGCTGTGCCTGCGTTTGGCCTGGGGGCAGAGCTTTGAACACCGGCAGTGCCATCAGTACCCCCTCCCTGCTTTTTTTCTGGAAAGCTGTGTCTGGGGAAGAGGAAAGAAGGGAAGCTGAGAGAAGGGGAGTGAAGAAAAGATATCAGAAGTTCTGTGGCTTATCTGCTGCAAAGGTTTAGTTCCAAAATGAGGCTCTTTCTGTACCGGCTGCTCGTGCTCCTCTCAGCTACTTGCTAATCCACCAAAGCGAGGGCAGACAGGGCAAACAGGGAAGCCCCACTGCTCTGCCCCAGCCTCTGAGGGGCCACCGCCCATGCCCCTGATAACGGTGCAGGCCAGACCTTAACCAGTCAAGTCAGATGCTGGCCATCAAACAGCCACTCAGGGCCTAGCAGTGTGTCTGTCAAAATAAGCGCTGACCCTGAATTATTATTAAAGGACCTAAAGCTGAAGAGTCCCTTAGAACACCTGCTTTCCGAGGTGCTCTGCTTGCTAGGCACGTTCCCCATCTCGCCGTTCACCCTGATCTTTGAGAAAGTTCAGGCGGGTGTCCTGAGCCTGATGCATCCATGGTGCAGGGTGGGAGCACCCTGCAAATGCTGGTCTCTGAGGAGCAGACTTGTCTGCTAGAGTTTGGGCTCAGGATGAGCCGGGTTTTAGCAAGACACAGCCCTGATGGGATGGTCCCAGTGAAAGGAGGCAGCTGAGGCTCCTGGGACTGTTCGAGCCAAAAAACAAACAAACAAAAAGGCTGGGGAGGTGCTGGTTTCCTGCATCCTAGCTTAGAAGCTCCAGCTGTAGGCACCATCCAGACTGCAGACCTCTTTTGCGTGGCCTCCACTTATTACCAAACTACATTAGAGTTACCGTGTTGTCTTTGGGAGAGTTAGTTCAGAAAGTTCAGCCTCTCTTGAGGACCTGAAGGATCTGTCCACTCTGGGCCCATATTCCCACGGGCAGCCGTGGGCCAGAGCAGAGTAGCAGCCTCCTTGCTTTTCCGAGGCATGTGTGTTCTGGTTCACTAGGATTTCTGCTTGGTCTGCTTTTCCATTCACGGTACCTCTGGCCCCCCAAAGGCACCCAAGTTTGAGAGCCCTCTTCCTACTCTTAAAAGTGATATTGTAGAAGGTGGTGAGAGCCTACTCGTTGGGCCTCAGCTCAGTGGTTCCTCCTGCCCTGGGTACGCTACCCTTTGATCAAACAGATCAATGGTGAAAACTTGCCTTTGCATCAGCTTTAGAAAAGAAAAAAAAGAGAGAGAGAGAGAGAGAAATTACCTGGAAACCTTTATTATGATGAAAAGTATTAAGTCCTGTTTATTAAGGGCCCTCTAAATGCCTATGACAGGAATGGTATATATAGTATTTCTATTTTTCACAGAATCTCTGTGAAGAGAGGATGGTTATGCCCTCTTTATAGGTGGAGAAATGGGCTCAGAGAGGTGAAGTGACTTGCCTAGGGTCACACAGCTTGTAAGCTGGTAGAATTTGGCAAACGGACTTACTGTTCCAGTAGCAAATGCTGGGTGGGCAGTTCTGTGTTCCTGGGGCTCAAGGGGGTGGTGGACGCGCAGTTCTGTTTGGCATTAGAGAGCCGACGGAGCCAGAGGCAACCACGGATGGATGCGTCTCATGAGTCTCACTCAGACACACACACACACACACACAGAGCTAGCTCACTGTCGTTTTAGCTGGAGGGAGAAGAGAAAACCTGAGATCTGACTCTTCGAGCGGCTGATCTCTTCTTGGAGCACGGCACCGGCACCGGGGCTTGGGGGCTTCCCTGGTCCTCAGCCTCCAGGCGGCCCCAGGATTCCCAGACAGACACGGTGATTGGCAGGAGGCGGAATATCCCCAGGGAAACCCATCTTCATGCCTGGGTGACCCCCGCTGCCGCCTGCTTCTTAACTCTGCAGGAAATCAGGGCTGGCAGCCTACTGTGGGAGGACAGAGCCGGTTTCCGTGGCAACCCTCAGCTGCCTCATCCTGGCTTGGAAGAGAAGGAAGGAGGCCAGCAGAAATAGCTCCAAGGAGGATCTCTCTTGTGCCTGGCTGCTACCCTGATGTGCTGGGGAAAAGCCCTTCTGACTTCCCCCTTCCAAATCATGGCTCTTTGTCACCGAGACTAGACTCTCACCTGTGTTCAAAAAAGGGCCTATTCCCTTCAAAGCTGGCACCTCCTTGGAGCCACAGTCATTAGGAAGAGACGATTCCCCCACCAGGCAGCTCCAGCTGGTACCAGAGATAATGAAGTACAGCTTGGGAGACAATGCTTTAAACCCACTCTTGTTTTAACCTTTATTCTTTTTTCTTTCTTCTTTTAAAAAACATGAGCTATAGAGAAAAGAGGGAGAGATGAGCTCATTAGCTCCTTGCTAGTGGTTACTTAGGGAGGTACCCGGACATCATCGTATTTCTTTGTAACTTGCTTTACAATCAAAAATTGCAGGACACACGTCAGAAATACTCTCAGGTTGACATAATGGAGTGTTTCTTTACCATCAGCACGGTTATTATTTTTTGCTATATTTTGTATTGTTGTTTATCAGATATTTTCATTTAAACAGACTCATTTTTTAAAACTAAATTTGTTTCAAAAGTGAACTTTTTTTTTGCTGCTGGTGACTGACAAGATGTTTCACTTGCTGCCAAAAATAGAAAGTGACTGTGAAAAATAAATCTGCTGGGGAGGGGTCCCCCTTGCTGGTGTAACTAAGGCTCAGAACCTGAGATCTGTCTCTTCTCTGTGACAAAATGCAACCAACAAGTGTTTGAATGGTGTTGAGGCCACACCAGCACCACCCTGAGGCTTTGTCCTTGACAATCACGGGTAAAAGGAACAGGAAGAGGAGTAGGCTGCCCACCAAAGAGTGTGCCTCACACGTGATGCCAGGGCCACTCAGGGTCACCTCCTGCCACCAGTGGGTCCCGCCCACAGTGAGCTGATGGTGTCCCAGTGGCCCATTCTCCAGATGGAGAAACACTGTGAGAGTTGAATTGTCTTGCTCAGTGTCATTGATCTGGATGTTTGTCGTTTTAAAGACAACGTTTCTTGAGTGGCAGTGACTATTCCACCTTGCTGTTTTAATAAAGAGTTCTATTTTCATATACTGTCATCGAGTGGAAATGTGCTGAAATACATTAAACCATCCTTGTTTGTGGAACCGCCTCTGAGTGTGATTCAGATTGAGAGTCGGCTGCATCCAGAACGGCAAGGCTAGCACCTGGGAAGGAGCTCAGAGCACCCACGTGCACGGCTCTGGGACAGAATCAAGTCACACCACCAGCCACCCTCCAAGTCATATATTATTATCTCCATTTTTACAAAGGAAGAAACTGAGGGTCAGAGAGTAAGGTGGCTGGTCCAGGATTCAAGTGCACCTCGCTGCCTCCCAAGGCCGTGTTCAGGATCTTTCTATCGACAGTCCTCCTGGTGGCAGAGGAGGGACCAGGTGCCTGTAGAGGATCTTGGAGGAAGAGGCTCACAACCCAAAGTAAGGCAAGCAGAAAAAGTTTCTTAAAAATTCACTAGATGTTGTCTATCCTTCATGCAAATATATGCATTTGTTTTAATATAAAAAAGGGGAGAAATAAATTAGCTTTGGAAAAATTGAAAAGAGAAAATTGTTTTTTTCTTACAAACCTTTTGTTTTTTCTTTTTGGCTGCACCTGTGACATACGGAAGTTCCTGGGCCAGAGATTGAACCCTGTGCCGCAGCAGCAGCCCAAGCTGCAGCAGTGACAATGCTGGGTCCTTAACCCACGAAGCCACAAGGGAACTCCAGACCTTTGAGTAAAAATAATGTCCTGAGGCAAATATCCTGCATGTCAGTTTTCTGCTCTGGCGGGGGTGGTCATGGAAGCACCTTTGATGAGAGTGGGTTTGGCTATGAGTGACATGTCTCAAAGTAACACAGAAAATATTTTATATGTTAAAATGTTCACATTCAGGGAGTTCTTCCTGTGGCTCAGCAGGTTAAGAACCCGACCTGGTATCCATGAGGATGCCAGTTTGATCCCTGGCCATGCTCAGTGGGTTAAGGATCTGGTGTTGCCAAGAGCTGCTGCATAGGTTACAGATTCGGCTGGGTTCCAGCATTGCTCTGGCTGTGGTATAGGCCAACATTTGTAGCTCCGATTCGATTCTTAGCCTGGGAATTTCCATATGCCTCAGGTGCGTCCCTAAAAGAAAAAAAAAATGTTTGCATTCAACACAGCAGACATTTATTTCTCTGTCATGCAGATGCATGAGACCAGAGGTGGTGTGGCATCTCCACAGTCACCTGGTCTCTTCCAGCATCTGTAACCAGTGCTTTCCATCTCAGGGCCCAGTATGGCTGTTTGAGTTCCAGCCATTTTGTCCACATTCCAGGAAGGAGGTAGGGGTACAGAGAAAAATCTCTTGCTTCTATCTTGTTGGTCACAAATTAATCCCATGATACTCCTTATTGCATAAGTGGCTGGAAAATGTCGTCTTTCCAAGGAGACCAATATATGCCCCCAGAAGGGTGCTATACCCCAGCTTGAAAAGTGCCAGGTTATGCCCTCCTATTTGCCAGTCGTGGTCTGAACCACATGCAGGGCCAGAGGAACAACATTTTGCCTCCCTGAGCCATTGACTTTGTATCACAGGTCTGAAGCTGCAGGACTTTGACCTTTCAGACCCCTGTACCACAAAAGTCAACAGGAAGACTCCAGTGTTTTATTTTGCCAGGTAAGGACACTAAGAAACATATTTGTCATTTATTTCCACTGTCCATCCATGAAAGGGTATTTGAATACCCCTAACACAGAAAGATAGGTTCCATATCAGAATTAACACAGCCACTCAAGAGTCAGTGTTAGGAGTTCCCGTTGTGGCACAGCGGAAACAAACCCAACTAGGATCCATGAGGATGTGGGTTTGATCCCTGGCCTTGCTCAGTGGGTTAAGGATCCGGCGTTGCCATGAGCTGTGGTGTAGGTCACAGACGCAGCCCAGATCTGATGTTGCTGTGATTGTGACATAGCCTGGAAGCTGTAGCTCCAATTTGACCCCTAGCCTGGTAAACTCCATATGCCACAGGTGCAGCCCTAAAAAGCCAAAAAAAAAAAAAAAAAACCCAAAAACAAAAAAAAAATCAGTATTAAAGAGCTCCACAAAAAAAAAAAAGAGCTCCAAAGTGGAAACTATCCAAATGTCCATCAACCCATCAACTCATGATTGGATAAACACAGTGTGGCATATTCATACAGTGGAATACTCTATGTCAACAAAAAGGAATGAAGCACTGGTACATGGCATGATACAGATGAATCTTGAAAACATGTTAAGTGAAAGAAGCCAATCCCCAAAAGCTACCTGTTGTACAATTCCATTTATGGGAAATGTCCAGAATCGGTGCATCGATAATGACAGAAAGTAAGTTAGTGGTTTCCAGGGGTTAAGGGTTGGGAAATATGGGGGGAAACAGTGACTACTAAAAGGTATGAGAGATAGTGCTTGTCAGGTATTGTGCCCAGCTTGGAGGCTCTGAGAATAGCAGAAACTGGACCTCAGAGTGTCTAAAAATAGCCTTTTACATCCTGAAGGTTAAAAAATCGGATCAGCAACTCCCTTGCTTAAAATGCATCAGTGCTCTTGCTTTAAAATCCAAACACCTCCACACAGCCCTCACCTACATGGTTTTTCTCTTCCTCCTTCTCAGCCCATTCTTACCCTCATACACTCAGCACTAGCCATACCTGCCAGCATTCATCTTCAACCCTCCCACCTGCCCCAGGGCCTTTGCACCTGCTCTCTCTTCTACCTTTATGGCTTGGTGATCAATGTGATTTAAGACTCATCTTAAATCTTCATCACTCTCCCAGGGTGTTCTTGAGCTGAAGTCACTTCCTCTCCTCCCCACTATTACTTATTTCCTTAGCAACGAGTGTCAATATTAGATTATTTTTAAATGTCTCTGTTTGTGTCTCCCATTTAAACATGAGCTCCAGGAGAGCAGGCTGGCTTCACCACTGCTGCATTCCCAGTATGCAACCTCAGCTTCGTACATAGTAGGTGCTCTGGAAATACGTGCTAACAGATGAATGACCTTTTTCTCATCTTGGGAGAGTGTGTCCTTTATCCTGGACAATGAGGAGTCATAAAGGATTATAAGCAGGGGAGTGACGTGGTCAGACTTATGCCTTTAAAGGTCAACCCTGGTTGCAGGAGGGAGCTTGGATTCAAGGGAGTGTAAACTAGGGAAAGGAGATGAGCGGAGGCAGATGAGATGAGGACAGAATGGACAAGGGCGGTGGAGAGAACGTAGGAGAAACATCAGTCCCCAAAGGACAGGTGGGCTTGATTTTAATGAAGTATTATCTTAAGAGAATCGGTTAATTAGCTTTTGATCTCTGTGGCTTTGATTTCCTCCTTTTGCTGACTTGCTCCTTTTCTGTTGCGTCTTGGAGTTCCCAGGCTCCTCTGTGGGGGAAGAGATATTAGTTTACCTCTAATTGCTCTGCTGGAAGCCCAAGCCTCAGTCCGTCCTTGCTGTGTATTTCATCAGTGTTTGGCCACAGCCTCTAGGAGTCAATGGCTTTGGCAAAGTCTGGGCTATGAATTGGCTCAGTGGCCTACGTGCAGGTTTACCTATCTTCCTCTATGGGGACCCTCTGGTGGAATCCTCATTTCCTCCCAAGGAGGGAGTTCGAGAGACCACGCCCGACTTGGCACAGAGCATTATGTGTGGTAAACACCCCAAAATATTAGGTGGTAGATAGGTGGGGAAGGCTAAGTAAGTGTGTAGATTCTTAAGTGGCTGGGTAGGTGGGTGAGTGGTGGGTAGATGAAGGAATATTTCAGCTGGATGAGTGACTGGGAGGGGGAAGAATGAGTAGGTAGATGAATGGATGGGCGGATGGTAGATAGGTGAGTGACTAGGTGGGTGGAGTGATTGGGTATATGGGTGGATGGATGGAAGGATGGATGGATGGAAGGATGGATGGATGGATGGATAGATGGTTGGATGGATGGGCAGGCAGATAGGTGGGTGGAAAGACAGACGGTATGTGGATGAGTAGATTTATGGATAATTGGTAAGTGGGTAAATGAGTGTGTGGCAAGATGGACAGTGGGCAGAACGTGTGAATGAATGGAAAGATGGATGAGTGAGTTAGTGAGTGCATGGATTGTTGAGAAAGTGAGTAGATAAATGGATGGGTGTACAGTTGGGTAGTTTGGTGGCTGAATATGTGGATGGATGGATGGCTAGCTGGGTTGATGGGTAGGTAGGTAAGCAAAAGATGAAGAATGGATAAAGGTTTGGGCTGATCAGAAAACCAAGCTAACCCACCCTCCAGGAACCCCAGGACTTGATAAATGTGGTCAGACTAGGAGTTCCTGTCATGGTGCAGCAGAAATGAATCTGACTAGGATCCTTGAGGACACAGGTTTGATCCCTGGCCTCTCTCAGTGGGTTAAGGATCCAGCTTTGCCTGAGCTGTGATGTAGGTTGCAGATGCGGCTCGGATCTGGCATTGCTGTGGTTGTGTAGGCCAGCAGCTACGACTACGATTTGACCCCTAGCCTGAGAACCTCCATATGCCGCCAGTGTGATCCTAAAAAGCAAAAAAAAAAAAAAAAAAAAAAAAAAAAAAAAAAAAAAAAAAAAAAAAAAAAAAAAAAAAAAAAGATCACACTAGCATAGAGCAGGCACTAGAATCAGCTGTCTGGTCTCTTAAGGATCACCCAACAGCTAATAAATCTTCTTTACATTGGAATATTCAGCCCAGGGGTGAGAAAGCTCGAATTAAATGATGTCGGATTCGTGCAAAGTATTTAGTGCAATGCATGGTGTATAGTAACTGCTTGATCAATGTAGCTGCTATTATTGTGGCTATTTGTATTGTTACTGATGTTGTATTGATGTGTACTTGCTGGTGCTGTGTATGGTCCTAAGCACCTCACTTGCCTTATTTCATCGGTACCCACAGCAACCCTGGGAGGTAGACTCTATCGCTAACCCCATTTTACTCATGACTGTGGTTATTATTCTTGGGTTTTCTTTTTTTACTGGGACAGAAGAGAAACAGGAAAAATGACTAAGTCCAAGCTGCTGGAAGAAAAAAAAAAAAAAGCCTGGGGCTGCTAAACCTTTATTTGGGCAAGGCCATAATATAGAGCAATTGCCCTGACTGACACCCTTGAGCTTTTGTGTACCCCCATAACCACCCCCTTAGAACGGTTATTCCTTCCCGAGAGTCCATGGGCAAAGGGAAGAGGGGATTAATTAGTCTTGCTCAGTGCCCAGAAGTGCTGGGAAACCTGAGTAGGACACTCAGTGGGATTATAAATAAGTGATGGCTGGTATGATGGAGTCCAAGAAAAAAAAAAAAGTCTGACTTCAAATGGACAGGTCTCTTGCCAGCACAGCTTAGAAGGGGATTCACTGGTATTTACCTGGCTGAATTAGGCTGACTTGACCTCATTTGGCCTCAGGGAAAGCTCTCAACACCTCTCAGATGGAAGTCTGCTGAGAGGGCCTGAGCAGAAGATGGTTCGTGACCTGGGGCTGGTACTCAGCCACCCACTCGCTGATTGACCTTTGGGATGCTGTTTCTCTTGATGAGCATTTTGGTTATCCCATCTGTAAAATGAGATGGTTATGCTTGAACTCTTAATGCAAGTCTCCTTCTCCATAGAACATTCTAAGTTTTATTACTCCTCTTGCATTGTTTCTTGTAAGTACATTATGAGGAGATGGTAATCTTCCAGTTAGTGGAGAGAGAATTGTATCATTCTCTCATGGGCTCTTTGGGATATAAGTGGCAAATCACAACTCAATCTGGCTTAGGTAAGAAGGGATATTTACTAGCTCCCCAAATTGGAAAATCCAGAGCACTGCCTTCAGGCATGGTTGGATGCAGGAGCACTAATTAATGACGTTGTCGGGATTCAGAATCTCAGTCTCTGGGTTCTACATTCCCTTTTATTGGGTTTATTTCCTCTCTCTGCTTATGATGGTGGAAAATTCTAAGAAACGAAGACCAGATGCTTTCAAATAATGTATAGTCTTTTCATTCAGAAAATAAAATTTCTAAATTAGGCAGTATGCAGAGCCTGTGGGAACAGAGAGTGGCAAGACAATCTCTTTGGACTTTCTTGGCCTTTGTATGCAAGAAGCATGGACTTAAATTTATATCAAGGCATTTAACATAAATGAGAAAAATGACTTGAATGCGGAACATGAGGGAGAGGTGGAGTGGGTGGGGAGATTGTGGGGTTGGGTAGCATAAAAGGAGAAGTATTTTTGACCACCTTGGCCATCGTCATTCTGCCTTGGAATATGGTTTTATGGAGACTGATGCCTGGAGTGGTGGCAGCTATTTTGTTACTATGAGGCAACAAACTTGGGACAAAGAGCCAATATATTGAAGAATACAGAGCAAGAAAGTTGAAGAAACATGTCTCCTTAATAACATAGTTGCTGAACCAACTCTCATACCACCCTCTTCCTAAACTTTTATGTGAGATAACGAAATATTTTTTAAGCCCCTGTTAGGTAAGTATGCTGTTATTTGAGTTGAGCAAGACAGACTACCCTTAGGTAACCCATTCTATAAGGTAATGAGAGCTAGTAATGAGTAAGGTTTTCTTTTTTGTTGTTGTTGTTGTTGTTTGCCATGCCCACTGCATGCAGAAGTTCCAGGACCAGGGATGAAACCTGTGCCACAGCAGTGACAACACTGAATCTTTAACCACTAGGCCACCAGGGAACTCCCTAAGTGCTTTCTACAAATTCCTCATAATTTCCATCGTTGTTTTACACAGAGAAAAAAATCAAGTCTCAGAGAGGTTAAACCACTTGTCCAAGGTCATTCTGACTCTAGAACTCACTCTCTGAGCCACTGCTGCCTTCCTGAGTAATTTTGCACTGAATACTTTGCACAGAGTGAACAGAGAAGTAGTAGCAACAAGGCTGTTGCTAAAAAGTTACAGAGCTGTTTCCACTGGCTGGTTTTCTAAGACTCAGGTGTACAGAGATGTTCTTTATCTGAATCTGGAGCCAGAGCCTGAACTTTGAAGGAATCAGGGCACCTGGGGTGATGAATCTGAATGACATGGAATATCTAGCACTCACCTCAGGTTTGGGGAACTCTCCTCTGTCGGAGCCTTGTGGCTGTGAAATTGCTTAGCCATTCCCATCATCCATCATCTCTGTCCAAACCCCGCTGACTCTGGACAATTGCAGAAGTTTCATGATAGGTCTTCCTGCTGCCAGCTTTTGACCCCCAACATTCCGTAATGCACACAGGAGCTGGAAGTATCACTTCTGAACACATGGGACGCACACGACACTCCTCTCCTTAAAACTCATTCATGGCTTCCATCACGATTAAGAAGAACTCAGGAGTTCCTGCTGTGGTTCAGTAGGTTAAGATCTGACTGCAGGAGCTTGGTTGCTACAGAAGCAAGGGTTCCATATCTGGCCCAGCACAGTGGATTAGAGGATCTGGCACTGGAGCAACTGCAGCTGGGATTCAGTCCCTGGCCCAGGGAACTTTCATATACCATGGGTGCAACCATGAAAAACAAGAAGGAGAAGGCGAAAAAGAAGAAAATCCCAACAAGGCTGTGCCTATCCTGGTCCCATCCACCTTTCTAACCTCCCTTCCCAAGCTCATTTCTATTCTAGGGATTTTGCTCTTTCTGTTTCCCCTGCCTGTATTTCTGTCCTCAGAACTTCACGTGGTTGTTTTCTCCCTGCCCTCAGGGTCTCATCTTAGACGTATCAGCTCCTCCAGGAAGGCTTCCCTGCCTGACCACCCTGTCTAAAGTTGCTGACACCTCTCTCAGTCATGTGCTATCATTTCCTCTGATTTACTTTTCTTCGTGGCATTTGTCACAACTCATGTTATGTGGGGTTTTTTTATTTACTTGTTTGTTAACTGCATCTCACACTAGAATATAAGACCATGAGCAGAAGGACTGCCTGTTTTATTCTCATGGCATCTGAAGTGTTCAGAGTAGTACTTGGCACATAGTAGGTGCTCACTAAGTACTGGCTGAGAGAATAGCATTTCCAGACTGGGAAATACCTCTGCCTTCTACTGAATTAATCTAAGGTTTCTAACCTTGGCACTACTGACATTCAGGGCTAGAGAATTCTTTATCGTGGGACTCTTGCCTGTGCGTTGGAGGATGTTTAGCAGAATCCCTGGCCTCTGCCTCTGAGATAATGGCACCTTGAACAAGGATCATGATGATGGAAGTGATGAGACGTGAACAGATTAAAATACATAGTAACATAGTGTGCAACTCTATGGAAACAAATCCTTTAATTTTAGAAAGAAAGGAAAGGGCCAGAGGGAGAAGGACCTTACTTTAGGGCACTGTAGGTTCTTCAGCTTTTCTTTTCCGGAACAGGGGGCTCACCACTGTGTCCACAGCACCTATTTACGTATCATGCAGTAAATATGTATTTGAAAGAATGAATAAGCAGGGGAGTTCTCATCGTGGCTCAGCAGATTACAAACCCTACTGGTATCCTTGAGGATTTGGGTTCCATCCCTGGCCCTGCTCAGTGGGTTAAGTATTCAGCGTTGCTGTGGCTGTGGTGTAGGCTGGCAGCTGTAGTTCCGGTTGACCCCTAGCCTGGGAACTTCCATATGCCATGTGTGTAGACCTAAAAAAAGAGGGAATAAGTGAATAAACATGGCACCCAATTATGGCATTCTTAGGGAGACCTTGCTCACTTTTGCAGGTAAATTATTCAGATTTTAATTCATTTCTGGAGATTACTTGATTGATCTGTCTCCCACACTGGACCCACAGGGGAGGATGTGTTCTTTACTGAGCCTGGCACAGATCTGGCACACAAGAAGCTCTCAATAACCAGCTGTCCAAGGTAATATGAATGATTCACCAGGGTTTACAAGCTAGTTCATCCCTCACTCTCTCTTCCCATCACCTTGCTTTATTTTTCTTCTTAGCAGTTATCACCAGCTGCTACATTGGATATTTACTAATTGATGTGTTCATTGCCCAGCTGCCCCCAGTAGAATCTAGAATTCCATTCTGGAATTTAGAATCTAGAACGGAAGCTCATGAAAGCAAGAGTTATGTAAAATTGCAATCTTCTCCCTCAAACCCAGGCTCTCTCCCTCTCCTCCCACAGCGCTTATCACTGTCTGACATATTCTTTTACTTTCTTGGTTTTGGTCTGTTTCCAACCATCTCCACAAGGCCTGGACGTTAGTGTTTGGTTCACAGCTGTATTTCAGACGCTAATCTTCGTGCTTTGAACACGGTAGGCGGTCAAGCCACGTTGTTGACCAGACGAAGCAAGGCGGGATTTGGAGGCAGGCAGTGGAGGTAGCCCAGGTAGGAAGGGCCAGACCTCTAGGTGCATCTCCTTCACCCAAACCCCCAGTCCGCCCCCAGCCTCAGGAGCCGGGCAGGCAGGAGTTAAGCGACGCGCACGCTTCCGACCCGCAGGTGGCGCCGTCCCGCCTCGTTGCCCGACTCCGGGCGCTCCGAAGTGCGGGACAGAATCGCAGCGAGCACGGAGCCGAAGCTCAGCCCCGACTTGTTGATCTCGCCCTAGCAGCCGCCACCGCTGCCTCGGGAGCGGGAGGACGAGGAGGTGGAGCAGGAGGCGCCGCCTGATCCTGGCCCTGCCACCCGCGCCCTGGTGCCTGCCCGTACCCCCAGCCTCGCAGAGCGCGCTTTGGCCCCGCGGCGCCTGCAGCTCCGGCGTGTCGCCTGCCCGGCCGGTATAGGCCGGGCCCAGCCCGGCCCCGGGTCCGCCGCTGCCCGCGGGCGGGGGCGCCCGGGCGGCCGCGGCGATGCGCGGACCCTGGCCCCAGGAGGCGGCCACCCTGGGGGTGAGTGTTAGGGCGCGCGGCGGGAAAGCAAGGGGACACAGGAGCGGGGCTCGCCTGCGGAGGTTCGGCCTCTAGGTCTACCCAAGCTCCGCGGTTTCAGGCTGGGGGCGGTGGGAGGCTGGTGAGCGAGGGCCGAGCCCGGGGAGGTGTGCGATCCCCATCTTGGGGTGAGGGGATAGAGCATGAGCTTCACGTGCCTGGGGGCTCAGAGGAGCCCCCGAAATCAGCAGTGCGCGGAGGGAGGAGGGCTCGTTTTGAAAAGGCCAGAAAATTCAGCTCATTTCCCCGCCTCCCACCTCCCCCACCCCTTCCTTTCCAAGCCCCGGGAAAGGCGCAGAACCCGGAGTTATAAAAAGCCATCGCAGAAGAGGAGCAAGGAGGAGGAGGAAGAGGTGGAACAGGAGGAGGACAAGGAGAAGGGGGCGGGGAAGGAAAGAGGGGAGGGCGAACCAGGTGGATCCCCAGGACTCTGTGCGCCCCTCCCGTCGTGGGGTAGGGGGCGCAGAGGGAGGGGCAGGACCTAGCGGAGAGCTTGCCTTTGCGACTTCAGGGTTCACCTCGTTGCCAGAGCAACCTCAAGGATGCTCCCTTGGCTTGGGGAGAGGGGTCGCTCCAGGACAGCGAGGCTGTGCTCACCGCTCCGTCTGTTGTGACCGACAGGTGAACACTTGAAGCCCTCCAGAATTGCCCCAAATCTTTAAAAGGTTTAAAAAAAGCAAACCCGCTGCCACCTCCAGCCCTCAAATCCTAATTACCTCAGAGCTGCGGAAGGAAAAGATGAGGGGTTTTTTTATTTTTTAAGTTTTTTTCATGCATCGCCCCTCTTCTCCCCATTGCGGGGCCAGTTCCCGCACTCGACGGGGAGACCTAGAGAGAAACGAGTTTCAGCACTCGAAGGGGCGGACAGCGCCCCAGGCGGCCGGGTACGCCGGGGCTGCAGACGCCCGGGGTGGGGCCTCCTGGGCCCCGGGGTGCCTCTTGGGGGCCCTCTCCCCGCCCGGAAAGGCCGCCCCTCCCTCCATCCATGGGGTGGGGCGGGCTTCAGCACTGGCAGGAGGGACAGCGCCCAGCCTTTCTGCCCGCCCGAGCGGCTTAAGCTCCAGGAAGGTCAAGGCCGGCTGGGGCATGGGTGGAGAGGTAGGGAGGGGCCGCGCACAGCTCCCTGTTTGCTGACCTGCGTCTGCTTTCTGCCTCGCAGCCGTCGGGATGGAGGTGAGAAGACGGTGGTGACGCGCACCTGCGCGGCCTCCTGCACCCCCAGCAGCCCACAGCGCTCCCTGCCCCCCTCCCCCGCGGCAGCCGGCCTTGCCGTCCAGTGACAGCGGCCTGGGGGGGCGGGGGGGGCGGGGGCGGCCGGACCAGCGATGCCGGCGGGCATGACGAAGCATGGCTCCCGCTCCACCAGCTCGCTGCCACCGGAGCCCATGGAGATCGTGCGCAGCAAGGCGTGCTCTAGGCGCGTCCGCCTCAACGTCGGGGGGCTGGCGCACGAGGTGCTGTGGCGCACCTTGGACCGTCTGCCCCGCACGCGGCTGGGCAAGCTTCGCGACTGCAACACCCACGACTCGCTGCTTGAGGTGTGCGACGACTACAGCCTGGATGACAACGAGTACTTTTTCGACCGCCATCCAGGCGCCTTCACCTCCATCCTCAACTTCTACCGCACTGGACGGTTGCACATGATGGAGGAGATGTGCGCACTCAGTTTCAGCCAAGAGCTGGACTACTGGGGCATCGACGAAATCTACCTGGAGTCCTGCTGCCAGGCTCGCTACCACCAGAAGAAGGAGCAAATGAACGAGGAGCTCAAGCGTGAGGCCGAGACCCTACGGGAGCGGGAGGGCGAGGAGTTCGATAACACTTGCTGTGCAGAGAAGAGGAAAAAGCTATGGGACCTACTGGAGAAGCCTAATTCCTCTGTGGCCGCCAAGGTGAGTCTGAAATCTGGGGGATGCTGGGCTGGGGCGGGGGTTCTGCCTGTGTCCCCAGATTCAGGACCACGGCTGGGGGACTCTGGCTTAGTCTCCAGATATGGAGACCAGAAAAGAGGTAGGGCTATGGCTGAGACCTCTGAGGTGAGGACCAACAACCCCTCAGGCTGCTCCTATGTGGCCTTGGCCACCCCATCCTTTTATTATTCAATATTTTATGCCCCAACTTTGTTGGAGAAAGGGGTTTACAGAGATTTATGAAAACCCATAGTAAGAGAATGGACACTGCAAGTAATAGCTGGACATGGTGGGACAGTAAACCTTGCTAGGAGGAGAGAGTTGAATTTGGTCTATTCTTCATAATGCTCCCTTGTGGATGCCCAGACCTGGGCTGGAAGGGGAGTCAGCCTACAGTTTTAATACTTATCCCTATATTTATAACCTCACTTTGCCCCCAGGAGGTAATGAAGGCAGCTTATTGACATACTGGGGGGATCTTGAGATAATGTCGGTTTTAACATAAGTGAGAAAAATGCGGCAAAGGGACTCTGAGGGGTGGGTGTGTGCGTACATGACGCATACAGCTGACTGTGGACGCTTGTGAGCAAAGGGTCACCCCTGGTTGGTTCTTTATTTGTATAAGTTGATTCCAAGAATTGTTTGATGCAGCTTGTAAAGATGCTTTGGCTGTTGGGAGAGGATGTCAGTTTTGAAACAGGAGAGAAAAAAATGAGGCAACGTGAAAAAGCAAGAGAAAGAGGCAGGAATGAGATCATCACATCGGGTGGGCCAGGGAGTCCTGTGTGCTGCGGGCAAAAGCAGAGACTGCAAGGGACTGAGAAAGGCTTGAGGGGGGCAGGGGAGGCAGTCCTGGGCCAGAGGTCATTTGTTGCTGAGCAGCTTCTCTGGGTCAGATTGGGGTTCAGGCATGGCTTGGGAGAGTTGGGGTCCTATCTTCATGTGGCCAGTGTGCTGGGAGTTGAGAGTAAATGACGAGAGTGTGTGCGGTGCTACAAAAGAGGCCATGTGGGGCCTAGGGGGGAGCCCAGAAAAAAAGATGTTGTCAGAATCCACGAAGACCAAGTCAGGAGAGATATATGAAACATAACTCTTTCTCTGAGAGCAGGGCCGGAAAAGGAGGGCAGGTAAATGTATTCGCGGTGAAAGAAAAAAAGAAGAGGAAATCTGCCTGGCACCCATGCAACATTAGCTAGGGCTGCCTCTGGTCTGGCTGGCCTCTCATTGCGGGGCCCCCCAGGCTCAGCTGGCCCCTCACTAAAGGCCCACCTATGGCACAGGGTCTGGAGGGGGTTTGTGGGGACCTTTCTCCAGATCCGGGGGCCCAAGGAGAGGCCATTGAGAGTGAGTGTAGGAGTGGGTGGCTGGCTGGAGAGTGGAGAGGGAGGGGCCCAAAGGTTTTCTCTCTTCCCTGTTGATCCTACAGAGGCGCGGAGATTCCTAGGCCTGGTTTCCTCCACTGAGGGCCGCCTCTGGCCGTAATCCTGCCCCAGGTTTCGTGTCCAGAAAGCCTCTCTTAAGACATAGTCACTCACCCTTAACCGGCTTAGGATCAACAGAATTATTTTGCTATTTCCAGGCCTGACATGGGTTCCTCCTCTCCACACCCGGTTAGACCCAGGCACGATTCTCCCTCCTCCCTGCCTTGTCCCTAAGACAAGGGAGGGAGGGGCAGGGGAGGGGAGGGTCACCTCCCCTCGAAGAAGCAGGCAAAGGGGGCTGTGTTTGGGCTGGCACCTGGCAGCAAGGCAGGGCACTTGGGCTTGCAAAAGGCACTGTTTGGGAATAAACAGCCTCATCTCTCCTTCGGGTTAATCCGCTCACGGGGAAGAGCTTCGTGACCTCTCTGTGATCCTGGTCGCCGGCTGCTGGCTTGTCCTGGCAGATGGACAGTCTAGGATATTCTGTGGCAAAGGCTGAAATGGTGAGGCAGGCAGGCTCATTGACTTTCAGTATAGAACTCCTGACTGCCATTGATCACGTAGCCACTGTGTATGAAGTGTAACAACACGTTTAGTCCTTATACCAACTATTATTACCCCACTTTTCACAAATAGGGGACGATCAGAGAGGTTAAGTAGCTTGCCTGAGGTCACACAACAGGCAAACAGGAGTAGCCAGAAATTCAAACTCAAGTGTGCTTTTGAAGACATTGTTCTGGGAGTTCCCCCCTGTGGCTCAGTGGAAACAAACCTGACTAGTATCCATGACAATGCGGGTTTGATCCCTGGCCTTTGTCAGTGGGTTACAGATCCAGTGTTGCCGTGGGCGGTGATGTAGCTCACAGACATGGCTTGGATCTGGCATGCTGTGGCTGTAGCATAGACCGGCAGCTATAGCTCCAACTGGACCCCTAGCCTGGGAACTTCCATATGCCGCAGGTACGGCCCTAAAAAGCAAAAAAAAAAAAAAAAAAAGATACTGTTTTGTCCATAGTGGTTGAGTACCATGGTCTCCTCCTCAGCCTCTGCTTCTGCTTTTGCCTCCTGCGATCCATTCCCCACTCACTCAGCAGCCAGAGTGGGCTTTTCTAAACGTAAATTGGATCCCATTCTTCATCTGCTTAAAATGCTCCAGAGAGGTTTCCCATCACACTCATGCAAAGTCCAAACCCTTCACCATGAATCTAGCTCGGTGCCCTCTCTGAGTTCATCTCTTCTGTCCTCTAGTTCAGTTTCAGCTCCACTGGCCTCCTGGCTGTTTGCTAAACAGGTCAGGATATATCCTAATGCAGAACCTTTGCCCTTGCTGTTCCTGTTGCCTGGAAATCTCTTCCCCATGTTGTCTCTTGGCTAGTGGCTCCTCCTCATTCTGCACTGGAGCTGGTCCCTGTTTGAATGTCCCTATCCTCAGAGAGACCTTCCTGACTCTGTCTTAAACAGCCTCCCTCCCCTAACACACCCTTGCATCTTGCGCTGTCTATCCCGCGTAGGGTTTAAGTGCCATTCTGAATTTATACTTGCTTCCTTGTGTTTCTCGGTTTCTCCCTGACAAGAATACGAGTGTCGTGAATTGTATTCACTGCTCTGTTCTCAGCGCCTGTTGTGGTGCCTGGCACAGAGGGTCTCCAGATAAGTACATGTGGGATGAATGAATGGAGCAAGCAACCAGTCAGTCACTGGGTCTCTGAGGATCTGTCACTCCTTCCTCCCAGCCCACCTGCAGCCCAGTTCTCTCTGCCTCTGGCCTTTTTCCATCATCTCTTCTTTGCCCTCCCCATCCCCACCCAGCCCCTCAGCTTGGATGCTTTGCTTGTCAGAACAGCAAGGCCTGTGGAACTTTCTCAGAGGTCGCAGAATAAGAAGTCAAATGGGGGATCGCTGCTGGGTGATCGTGAGATACAGAAATGGCCATACCTCAGGAATCCCTTTGTAGCACAGTAGGTTACGGATCCAGCATTAGTCACTGCAGTGGCTCAGGTTGCTGCTGTGAAGCAGGTTCAATCCCTGGCCCAGGAACTTCCATATGTCACAAGAGTGGCCAAAAAAAAAGAAAGAAAAGAAAAGAAAGAAAGAAAAGAAAAAAAAAAGGAAATGGCTATACCTCATATACTTAAGAGTAACAATAGACCTGGACTCCAATTCCAGCTCTGTCACCTCCCCAGTTTCTGGCTTTAGGCTAGTTCTTTACCTCTCCAAGCCCTAGCCTCTCACCTATAAAGTATAGATAAAAGACACACCTTGCAAGGTCATCATAATGTCATGTTTGTCAGAATTTAGCACAATGCCTAACCCACAGTAGGTAGGGCCTATTGTTATAAATAATAGAGAGCTGAGTCCTTTTTCTATGGCTGGGTGGGCTGAGTTGCAGCAAACCCTTTCCTTCTGATAGCAGTCCTGGGAGGCTGAGCTGCTGCTGTTAATAATTGATGGATGTTCTGGCAACACAGAGACAAACCAAAGTACAGGCCCTCGCCTTCCCCATCAGGGGAGTGAAAATCAAAATCCATTAGGCAAAAGGCATTGTGATTGATTCTTGTTTGGAAGCTGGGGTCAACCCCATCCGAGTGATGGGCTTCTGGTGCTGGGCCACCACGGAGTTTCTGCTTTCTGGGAAAAGTACAGGCTTTTCTCAGTAGGTCAGAGAGGGGATGAATTTGCCTGGCCAGGGGTATCTGCAGTCCCTGGAATAGTCTCAGGGTTAAAGTCCAGAGATAATTTCCTAATTTTCAGAGTAGCTGCTGTTTATCGTGCCAGGCTCTGATTAGTGGGGCTTTATATCCACCATCCCATTGAAATTGCTTCAACAATTCAATGGAGGAAGTCTGCCAGTTTGGGTTACAAGTCACAGACTAGAAAACTCTAAGTGGCTTCTGTAAGGAAGATGTGTCCTCTCACCTAACAGGAAGTTCCAAGGTAGATGGTTTTGGGTTAATGGTTCCATGATGCCATTAGGGTTCTAGATTCTTTCTGTCCTTCTACTCCTCCAACTCCTGCAGGTGGATGTATGCCTCACATCACAATGTGGCTACCCAGTTCCAGCGTCAGATGTGGAAACATAGAATCCAATCAATGAAGAGAGGCATGTCCTTTTATGTGCCACTGTTTTTTTTTTTTTTTCTTATGAGACAAACCTTTCTTTTTCCATCCCATTAGCCAGATCTGGTCACATGCTCATGCTCTAGCTGCAAGGAAGCTTGGGAAAGCAAGTTTCTGGCATTTGCAGATGTGGAAGGAAATGAGTTTGATAACTGATATTAATATTCATTTGCAGAGAGGAAATGGAGGCTCTGAGAGGGGAAGTTTCTTTCCAGATTTACACGGCTAAGTCCTCGGTCAGTATTTTTTGAAGAAATGCAAATGGCAGAGTGAGGGTTGGAACCCAGGTTGGTCTGGTTCCTAAGCCTGTGCTTCTTAATCCCGGAATCTTGGGCACAGACCATTCAAGCTCTCTGAGCTTCAATGAGCTCATCGCCAAGTGTGGTGTACAGATGCCCCCCTTTTGGGGCTGTCTTGGTGATTCAGTGAGATTTCAGATGTGAATGTAATTTGCAAATGGAAAGTACTTCATAAATATGAATTGTTATTGTTATTATTATTTCAAAGTGGAAGTAGTCTTTTTTTTTTTCATCTAGTTCTGTGATCAGTGGAAGTAGTCTTTATTTAGGGACATTGGTTAGTAGTTTGCCCACCACAGATCTGATTAAGAATCAGCTCTGGGAGTTCCCATTGTGGCTCAGTGGTTAATGAATCCGACTAGGAACCATGAGGTTGCAGGTTCTATCCCTGGCCTCACTCAGTGGGTTAAGGATCCGGCATTGCCGTAAGCTGTGGTGTAGGTGGCAGACGCGGCTTGGATCCCACGTTGCTGTGGCCGTGGCGAAGTCTGGCAGCTACATCTCCTGTTAGACCCCTAGCCTGGGAACCTCCATATGCCGCGGGTGCGGCCCTAGATAAGGCAAAAAGACAAAATAATAATAATAATAATAATAATAGTAATAATAATATTAAAAAAAAAAAAGGGATCAGCTCTGAAGTCCAGCAGATGTGGTTCATTTCTGAGCTACCTCGCTTACCAGGAATATGACCTTGGGCAAGTTCCTTTTCTCCTCTGAGTCTTATTTTCCTCATCTAAAATAAATGAGAATTATAATGGAGCTCACCCTTAGGGCCATTAAGAGATAATCTGCATAAAGAACTTAGCCCAGTGCCTGGCATGTAGTAAACATTTTCTAAGTGACAACGGTGATTATTAGTGTTGTCACTGAACTCTATTCTAGCTGTACACCTCGTTGGCAGTGTCCCCTCTGACAGTGTTGCTGATCACTGACTGCCCTCTTTGGATTTTATGCCTTTAGTGTGATGGTGCTTCTGCTTCCTTGACCTGATCTGGGGAAATTTGTGTTTTATCATCAAAAAAACAAAAAAAAAGAGAGAGAGAGAGAGAGACTCCCAGCTCAGAATCCACAGGGCCCCTCCAGTGCTGTGAGCCGTCTGGCTGAGGCTCTTCCTGGCTCCGGTGGTACATCCTGGATATTTGTATTTATTCCCAAAAAACAATATGCCAGAGATTCAGAATCCTGGCTACAGGGTCACACAGACCTGACGTTTCCTAGCTCTGGACTTTGGACAGATCTTATTACCGCACATACTTCCATTTCCTAACCTCTAAATGGAGATGATAATAAAAGCCACCTCACACGGTTGCCTGGAGGATGGTGCGTGTAAAGCGGTGACGCCGTGCTTCGTAAATCAGTATCCTGATTTTTTTTTTTTAATTTTTTCTTTTTTTTCCCTTTTCTTTTTACAGCCGCATCTGCAGTATGTGGAGGTTCCCGGGCTAGGGGCTGAATCAGAACTGCAGCTGCCGGCCTACGCCACAGCCATGGCAACATGGGAGCCGAGGTGCATCTGAAACCTGCAGCTTGTGGCAACGCTGTAACCTTAACTCCTTGAGTGAGGCCAGAGATCGAACCCATATCCTCACGGAACACTATGTCCAGTCTTTGACCCACTGAGCCACAATGGGAACTCCCAAGATCCTGAATGGATAAAGGGAAATGCAGAAGGTGCTTTGAGAACTTGCATGGGTCAAGATCGGTGGCTGTTTTCGGGCCTTTCTGCCTCTGTTGTTACCGTCATTGAGGTTTCAGGGGTCTTTCCATTCTTCCAGGATGCTTGACCAGGAGCATACCTTGGCAGCTGGCCTTTCAGGGGTCTTGAAAGGCTACAAAAGGGTAGAGATTGTGAAAACACTTAAGAAGGAAAAGTTCCGGCCAAATGAGCAGTTTGGCCAAAACTTAACTGAAAGAGAACAAACATGCATTAAGCACCAACTCCATACCCAGCACTGTGTGTACTTCCTATATTTGATAGCGCCATGAATTTTAGAGTTGGATCACCCAAGTTCAGAGTTTAGCTCACCATGTGATGTGTGGCAAACTACTGCACCTCCTTGTGCCTTCATTCATGAAAGGGGGAGAGTAGTAGGGCCTGCCTCATTCAGTCTCTACCAGGATTCAGTGAATTAATGCATGCAAAGCATTTCAAATAGGGTTTGGCACGTAGAAAGCCCTCAATAACTGTTACGGGTTTCTGTTTTGTCTTGGCTTTTTTTTTTTCTTTTTATGGCTATACCTGCAGCACATGGAAGTTCCTGGGCGAGAGACTGAATTAGAGCTGCAGCTGCCAGACTACACCACAGGTGCAGCAACGTGGCATCTGAGCCATATCTGTGACCTACACCGCAGCTTGCAGCAACGCCAGATCCTTAACCTGCTGAGCAAGGCCAAGGATCAAATCTGCATCCTTATGGTTACTAGTTGGCTTCTTAACCCACTGAGCCACAACGAGAACTCCTGTTTTGTCTTGTTTTTAACTGTCATCGTTTCATTTAATCTTCCTATCATTCCAGATAAATAAGATTCTTTTCAAAAACTCACTATTCTTATAAAATGATACATACTCATTATAAAGGGAGGTTATATAACTTGCTCAGCATCACACAAGCAATTGGAGCAGAACAGGGACCCAATCCTGACAGAGAAGATATGGTCAGAGTTCCATCTATGTCCTTTTAGATCTTCCATTTTCAGTGCCACTAGCCTACCTCCCAGCGGCCAGCTCCTGCAGTTCTTTGCCTAGAAGCTGCCTCTGACTGGTGGAGTCCAGTAAAGACAGAGAGTTAGTGCCCTACCTGGAGGGGCAGCCCTCAACTGATGACTGATGGGGAAAGTGTACAAATACTCCAGCCCCCCCCCCCGGATGGGGGTATAACTCAGATGTGCATGGTCTACACTGGCCCCCAGAGCTCCTCAGCAGAATTAAGCCCTGGGTGCCCCCAGTGAATCCTTGCTTGATAATACGCTCTGTTTGGCCTCTTTCCTTTCCCTGCTCCTGTCCCCTTTCACTCACCGTGTTTGCTGGGATCACTTCCCACATAAGCCACTTTACTCAGATCCTTGTTGTAAGATCTGGTTCCGGGGATGCAACCAAAGACCTGTGGGAAACCTCCACATCCTATCGGGGATCATCTTAAAAGAAGAAATTCCAGGCCTGGCTGGGCTCCGTCAGCCTCATCTCCATCTCCTGGAGAAAACGAAAACAGCAATAGCAGCAGCAGCAGCAGCCACCAATCTGCCGGTGTGCCTGGCTCAGTGCGGGGGGCCTCAAAGGCACTGAGCATCTGATTCCCACGGTCACCCGACGAGGGAGGGATAATGATTACATCTTACAACCATGGAAACAGGCCCAGGGAGGTAGAGAGGCTAGCCCGGGGCCACACGGCGAGTGGGAGGACTCCCTGACTGTGAGCCCATGACCTGACCGCTGTGCCCTTTGAATGACCTTCAGGAAGTGAGCAGTGAGCTTCATGTTGCCTCTCCACCTTGGGGAACTGACGTGCCGCAGAGATGAGAGGCGTTCAGCATCTCCCGTCTGACTCGCTCCTGGGCCCTTGTGACCTTGCATCCAAAGTCCAAGGATGGGACTGTTGGAGACACAGGGTTAGCATTCAGCATTGTTTTAATAGATAATTTAAATAGATAAGGCCCTCCCTTCTCTCTGAGGAGGTAGAGTCTTGATTTTGGTGTCTCTGGGAGAGGTGGGCATGACCAGAAGGGGCCAGGAGCACAGGCACAACCCAGCCGCCAGATTGGAGGCGGGCGGGGCGGGAGCCGGATTTCACACGTTCGTATCCTGAGCATCAGCTTTCCTTTCAGATCTTCCCCGATGACATAAATAACAAATAACACGTAATGGTACCGAATGAGACATACTCCTGCGGGTACAGGTACGGCCTGGGTTCAGAGTCCACCCCCACAGTTCCGGCGGTGTGAAGCCACAAGGTACTTCACCCCGGAAAGGCTGGGAGTGGGGAGAACAAACAGGGCACGCTTCACGGAGCAGGGGGCTCACCCCGTCTGATCACCTGAGCTTCGAAAAATCCCCATACCCAGACCTACCACTGAAACACAACCTCTGGGTGGCTTCTTTCTGATTTGTGGTAAAATACAGATAACATAAAATGTACCGTCTTAACCATTTTTAGGTGAATGGTTCATTAGTGTTATATATATATTCTTGTTATTGTGCATCCAATCTCCAGAGCTTTTTTATCTTGCAAAATTGAAACTCTACCCATAAAACAAGAACTCCAGTCCTGCCCCTCAGACCCTGGCACCCCCTTCATAGGAATTTGACTACATAGAGCATTCGTCTTTTCACAACGGGCTTGTTTCACTTCGCGTTAATATCCTCGAGGTTCAGCCCTGCTGTAGCATGTGTCAGCATTGCCTCCCTTTTTAAGGCTGAATAAATACTCCATGGTGTGTGCCCACCACATTTTCGTTTAGCCATTCATCTGTCGATGCACACCTGGGTTGCTTCCACCTTTTGGCTCTTTGGTGCATAATACTGCTAGGAACCTGGCTGTCCAAATATCTCTTGGAGACCCTGCTTTCGATTCTTTTGGGTGTATATCCAGCAGTGGAATTGCTGATTGATGGGGCAGTTCTAGTGTTAATTTTTTGAGGAACGGCCCTATTATCTTTCATAGGAGCCACACCATTCTACATTCCTACCAGTACTGCACCAGTGTTCTGATTTCTCCACATCCTCACCAACACTTGGTATTTTCTGTGTTGTTGGCTTTTTTGTTTTTTCTGATTTTGTTTTGTTTATAGTAACCATCCGAATGGGCATGTGATTTTGCCCATTTTGCCAAAATCACCTCCTTGTGATTTTGATTTGCATTTCCCTAATGATGAGTGATGTCGAGCAACTTGTCCTGTGCTTGCGGGCCATGTGTGCACCTTCTTTGAAGAAATAGCTATTCAACTAATTTGCCTATTTTCTAATCAGGTTGTTTTTTTTATCCTTGAATTGTAGCAATTTCTTTACGTATTCTGGGTATTAACCCCTTTATCAGCTCTATGACCCACAAATATTTTCTCCCAGGCTGTAGGTTGCCCTTTTACACAGAAATTTTGAATTTTGATGGAGTCCAGCTTGTCCATGTTTTCTTTTGTTGCTTGTGCTTTCGGTATTCAGTCTAAGAAACGACTGCAAAATCCAATTTCATGAACCTTTCCCCCCATGATTTCTTCTAAGAGTTTTATACGTTCAGGTCTTCTTGTATTTAGGTCTTTTAGACATTTTGAGTTAATTTTTGTGAGTGGTTTGAGGTAAGGGTCTTCATTCTTTTGCACGTGGACAGTTTCCTGCATCATTGGCTGTCCTGTGATTTAGACTCCCGGGGAGGGTTGGGGAAAAGAGCGGCTATTGAGAAGGGCACTGGGGAGGTGAGAGTCCGAGGCCCTGACACGTGTGGAGCTCAGAGCTGGGGACGCAGGAAGGTGCCTCGGGGTCAGTTGCTATTATCATCGTTGGCCAGGATAACGGTTGGTCCCTGACACTCCCAGCAGGACGCCACCATTCCTCTCCCACTCGTGAAAGCTTTGTAGAGCACGAGTGAGAGAACGTGACACATCAGGGTGAGTGGCCCACGTCCAGAATGTGCCCACTTCTCACCGCCCCATCGCTGCCTCCCTGACCCAGGCCCCCACCCTCTCCTGCCTGAACAGCCCTTCCTGTCAGTTGCTTCCACCTGCCGCCTCCGCGATCTGCCCTCCAGGCGCAGTCAGAGGGAGCCTTGCAGCTCAGTCTAGCTCACTCCCCTGCCACGGGTCCCGTCTCAGAGGAAAAGCCCAAGTCTTCACCTCGCCCCCACCCCCACCTACAGGGCCCATGATCTGGCATCTTTCCTCTCCCTCAACACCCCTCCAAGCACCTTCCCTTCCACTCTCCCCGCCCCATTGGTCGTTCTGCCCGCAGTGTCTTCCTTCAACACCAAAGCACTCTCTACCTCAGGGCCTTTGCACTTGCGGCTCCTTCCGCCTGCTAGAGACGTCCCAGAGACAGCCACGAGACTCACTGCCTTCATTTTCAGGTATCCTCTTAGGGAGGCAGCCTCTGACCACCCGATCTAAAATAGCTCCCCAGCACTCTGCATACAGCTCTCCTGCTTGATTTTTCTCCCCCTGGCACAGCATGAAATTACCTAATTATGCATTTATTTTTTTCTCTCTCCCACTTGGATACAAGCCTCAAAGGGCAAGGTTTTTGTCTGTTTAGTTATGTCCCCAGGGCCTAGAATAGTGCCTGCCAGAGAGGAAGCACTCAGTAAATATTTGTCAAATGAATGTGGTTTCATTTTTTTTGGCCACACCCACCGCATTTTTAAGGTTACCCGGGCCAGGGATAGAACTTATGCCACAGCAGCGACAACATCAAATCCTTAACCGCCCGCACCACAGGGGAACTCCTGTTGAATGAATGAATGATGTTATCTTAGAGATGGCTGAAAATACATACTAATCAATGAAAAAAGGAATTTTTTTAAAACAGACTTTGGGACTGTCATTATTACTAACACGTTTCTAGAAGTCTGACTCGCATCTCATCCAGACTCTCATCTCATCTCTGGTTGTAGAACATGCCTGGTTTCTCAACTTCACGTTGACGTCTGGGAAGGGATAATTCTCTGTGGTGGGGGGCTGTCCTGTGCATTATAAGGTGTTTAGCAGCATCCCTGGCCCGAATGATGCTGCGTGAAGAGTGGGCAAGAGAAAAATAAAAGATGAGCAGCTGCCGAGGGACGTTGCAGTACTGCAGCCTTGCTGCAGAGAGGATTCAGGCAGCTTGAAAGACGGCGGTAGCTGGAAAGCCAATGGCAAGTGGCTGGATTGGGGATGTATGTGGGATGTGGGGTTCCTGGCAGCCACAAGACCTCAGCCTCCATCAGGAGCCACAGATACCCCATCCGTGTGATGGGTCTTAGGCCCTGGCCATTTTCTAGCTGTGAGCCCTTGAGCCAGGTAGCTCAGTTTCCCCTTCTGTAAAATGGGTACGATCTCAGCCCTTACCTTATAAAGAGGTTATGAGGATTAGATGACCTAATAGGGTAAAAATAATAAACACATAAGATCAATAATAGCTGTTATATTAGGATTGGTTGTGTTCATAAGATTTATTGAGCACCTGCTGTGTGCCAAGAACTGTGCTGGATGTTGGGGACACAGTAGAGAACAGAACAAAAATTCCAGGAGCTCCCTTGGGGCGCACTAGGTTAAGGATCTGGTGTTGTCACTGCAGCAGCTCAGGTTGCTGCTATGGCGTAGGTTTGATCCCTGGGCCAGGAATTTACCCCCGCCCTAAACCCCAAAGATTTCAGCATTTGTGGCATTGATATGCTAGTAGGGCAGAGAGTGAGAGCATTCAGAAAATGAAAAAATGCATTTATTTACTTCTTGGAGCTGAGCAGCTGTGGCAGAGAAATCGTGGGACAGTGAGAGGAAGATGAATGGTAACTGGGTATGTGATGTTATTAAGGAATGATCATCGCTGTTGTGATTATGTTTTAAAATGTTTATTTTTTAGAGATACCTCCTGAAGTATTTGTGGATGAAATGATGAGATGATATAAATATGCCATATTGTGCTTGGTGAGAAGGTACCATGGAGGAAGAGCAGTGGGGGAGGGGGCAGGAGCGGCCCAGTGGGAGGGTGACCAGGCTGGTCAGGAAAGGCCTCGCCAAGAAGGTGCCAATTGTGTAGACACCTACAGGAAGGGAGGGAGGGGGCATGTGGACTTCAGGGGCAACGAGTTGTTTCTGCTGGAGAAAACAGCACGTGCTAAGGTCCTGGGGCAGGAATATGTCTGGGACAACCAGGACATGTGGCCAGAGAGGAGCTGAGGCGGTAAGGAGCTGCTCTTGGACTTTGGCCTTTCCTCTGAGTCTGAGCTTCTGTGCTGGCCTCCCGGCCTCCAGCTCTCCGCCTCTAGTCTGTCCTCTGCAGAGAACCCGAGCCATCTTTCTCAAGTGTCATCTGCTCGTGCCAGTCACCGCCTTCCAAAAGCCCTCCGTGGTTCTCACCGCCCCCAGAATAAAGTCCAGTCTCCTCGGCCTGACCTTCAAGGCCCCAGGCAACCTCTCCACCTTCACCTCCTCCTGTCCTCTCTCCCTGGTACCCTCTGTTCATACCACACCCACCTTTTTGCATTCCCGGACTACTCCATCCTTCCCAGGTCCCGCTCCCCATTTTGGTGCGAACTGATTGCTCTGCCTTGCATCCCGTCTTCCTCTTGTCTGCCTGCAGCCTCTCTCTACTCACCCTTCAAGGCCCAGCTTCTCCCTCCCTCCACCCCTCATACCTGCTTCAGGCAGCACTGCCTGCTCCCTCCTCGGTGCTCCGGAAACCTGGTGTTCATTCCTTTTTCCACAGAAAAACACTCAAGACTAGCTTGAGAGTTATTCTGTGGATGCCAGGCCTGGCCCACAGAGAGACAGGAATGCTTAAGAGATCAGGCTCCACACTGATTGCCTACATTCAAATCCCAGCTCAATGACAGTACAAGCTGTGTGCCTTTGGGAGAATGACTTAATTTCTCTGGGCTTCAGTTTCCTGATCCGTAGTTTGGGGAGCCTCACAACCACCAGAGTTGTTGTGACAATTCTATACAAAGTACTCGGAGCAGTTCCTGGTGCTCAGCAAGTGTCCAGTACAAGTTCATTATTGCTGTTATTATTATGATTAGTTTTATTGCAGTTAAGTGTTAGTAAATGTTGAGTGAATAAATGAGCACACTTGCATGGTGTTACGGTGACTCAGCGGGGGTCTCCCTTGTGAGGCAAGCGTCTCCCAGGTGTGCTTCCCCCAGCCCCCTCCCGCCTTCCTTGTCTCTACCTGCGCACTACCATCTGCACGCTTCCTGGGCCAGGAAGAAGTGACTTCTGGCCTCCCGTTCATAGCAAGGAGCCGTGATTAAATTAGACATTGGAGGTGTTCCCTCACACCCTGACTGCTCCGTTTTCACTCCGCAGCAAAGCTGGGCTCCACCGTAATTGCCCACCATGGCCTGGCAGGCAGATACCGCCTTTGAGAGAATAATGTTCCATTGGCCAGTTGTACACCATCATTCGCAGCCGCCAGGTAATGGACCCAGAATCAAACAACTTCTAAAAATAGACCATCATATTTCACTAATTGATACCTCGGGCCCAGCCCTGAGTCTTTCCAAGGCCTGTGTGCTGCTTGGGGCCCTTGACCTTAGCTAGCATTGCTTCTCAGAGTCTTTGTAGACCCGATTGTCCCCAAGAGGCAGCCCACGATTGCCAAGCTAGGGGCTTGTGAGAAGCAGAAAGAAAGGTGCAGATAAGATAACTGAACCAGCCTTTAGCATGTCTGGAATTCCCACTGTCTCTCGAATGGATCAGTTTTCTTTTATCTCTTATGCCGTGGATATGTCTACACATCTTTTATTCTTCCTTGAAATACTGACTGAGGAGTTCCCCTTGTGGCTCAGCAGTAACAAACCCGACTAGTAGCCATGACATGGGTTCAATCCCTGGCCTCACTCAGTGGGTTAAGGATCTGGCGTTGCCGTAAGTTGCGGTGTAGGTCACAAACGTGGGTTAGATCTGATGTTGCTGTGGCTGTGGCGTAGCCTGGCAGCTACAGCTCCAGTTCAACCCCTAGCCTGGGAACCTCCATATGCTGCAGGTGCGGCCCTAAAGAGACCAAGAAAGAAAGAAAGAGAGAGAGGGAAGGAAGGAAGAAGGAAGGAAGGAAGGAAAGAAGGAAGGGAGGGAGGGAGGAAAGAAGGAAGGGAAAGAAAGAAGGAAGGAAGGAGGGAGGAAGGGAGCGAGGGAGGGAGGAAGGAAGGGAAAGAAGGAAGGAAGGAAAGGAAGGAAGGAAGGAAGGAAGGAAAACTGACCAAAATTTGATTCAGTCATTCCCTCTTATTCTTGGGACAATCCTTTTATTTTCAAAATTAGTCTCCTGGAGTTCTCATTGTGGCTCAGTGGTTAACAAACCTGACTAGCATCCATGAGGACGTGGGTTCAATCTCTGACCTTGCTCAGTGGGTTAAGGATCTGGTGTTGCCATGAGCTGTGGTGTAGGTCACAGATGCAACTCGGATCCCTCATTGCTGTGGCTCTGACATAGGCTGATGGTTACAGCTCTGATTTGACCCCTAGCCTGGGAACCTCCATATGCCATGGGTGTGGCCCTAAAAAATTAAAAAGACACAGTTAGTCTCCTTTCTAGGTTTCTCTGGTTGTTATAACTTTATGGTGGTATTTGTGCATGTTTTGAGGTCCTGCTTCAATACCACCTGTTGTTTATGTGACAAATGTTAATTGTGTGTTACTGTATGCCAGGCACTGTGCAGGGTGCTTGAGAAGCCCTTGTGTATCTCTTAGTTAGGATTGTTTTGCTTGCAGGTGACAAAAATGCAGCCCAAATGGACTTAAGCAAAAAAAAAAAGAAAAGAAGTTATTGAAAAGTCCTGGATTAGGTGAGGCTTCAGGCAGCACTAGATCTAGGGGCTTAAATATACATCAAGAATTGATCTCTACTCTGTAAAAGTTCCTTCTTACCTATGTTAGGTTCTCAGCAGGCTATACAAACGTGAATGGAATGATAGTATCTGGAAACTCCAGGGTTCCATCCTGGGGAAGAAGATAGTCTCTTTCCCAATAATTTCCACAAAATCTCAGGGCAGAGCTGATTTTCATTGGCCCATCCCTAGGCCAATCACTTAGCCGAGTCTGGGTCACGTGAAAATGGCTGGCTCTGGGATGAGACTGAGAATGGGGAAGAGGTGGTTCTTCAAGGAATAATTGAAATATTGTTACCAAGAAAGGAGAGAATAATTCTAAAATGGCAAAAGTAATCCGAAGCCATTATGGAGCTTATAGTCTGCTGGAGGGTCATGGGCAGTAAACAAATAAAAAACTAAAGAGTAAGCACAAAATGTGCTATGTATGCTGGGAAGGAAAGAGGAAAGGTGTTGTAATAGAGAATAACAGGCCAAGTTTAAGGAGGGTAACAGGTGACCCTTTCTGAGAACCCGAACTTGATTTCTCTTCTTCCAGAGCTGCAGAAATGATCTTCTGCAAATTCTGTTTCTACCCTTCCTGTGCCATTTAGCATTCTCCCTCTTGTATTCTATTTTCTGAGCTTGTTTTATTGCCCCAACTAAGGCAGGATATTCTCAAGGTCTAGAACTGTAACTTATTCATTTCTGTGTTCTAAAGCAGGGGGGCTCCCTGTGTTGTAAATTCAGTTTTATTGGAACATCGCCACATTAATTTACCTATTATCTATGGTTGCTTTTGGTAACAACAGCATTTACCCAGGAAAGTTGGCTGACCTATGTTCTGAAGTCACCCCGGGGCCTGATGCAGGGAGGGTCTGGCTTTATCTGAGGCGGTTTGTTGGAGGACTAGAGGGAGGGAGAAAAGGCACAAACAAGCTGTGTGACCTTGTACAAATCACTTAACCTCTCTGGGCCTCTGGCTCTGTATCTTGCTATGCCAGCTGACCCCTCTCATCCTTCAGAACTTGACTCATATATCACGTCTTCCGAAAGGCCCTCCCTGACCTTAAACAACCAGTTTGGACTTGATGGCATTTCCGTTCATTCTGTGATAAAATGTCTCTTTGGTTTATTTTGAGATTAGCCCCAATTGGGGCAGATGACTTTCGCTTCCTCTTCACCAGTGTTTTTCCTCTCCTCATACGCCATCTCCTTGGTAGGATGAGCAGCAAGAACTCTGGCTTGGAACTCTGGAATCTGGGTTCATAATCCCCACACAACGACATATGAGCTATACGATCCTGGGCAGACAGACCCTATCATCTTTCTGGGCCTCAGCTCCCTTACCTGGAAAGTAGGCGTGGTAACTTCCTAAACAGGGCTGCTGGAAAGACAGGTGTGCTCACCTGTGCCAGAGTGGCCAGCACTGCCCTGGCCAAGCACAGCTGCTTCATTCATGCTGCTGGTTTTCTTTCTCCCTTCTTTTTCTCAAGAGGGAGAGAGGACAGAGAGGCGACCCAAACCTTACCTTCCCCAGGCCTCTGATGACACCCTGGCCTGTTCATGCAGTGACTGTGCCACTGGCCGGGGTGGGGCAGGGGACTCATTCTTCAGCCACCTTCCTGAAGACCTTGTCACCTCCACCAGCACCACCTGAGTGGATGGGCATCAGAAACAGCAAGAGAAAGAGGCATAAGTAACAGATCCCTGCTGGCTAAATGGAGGTTTGGGGACCTTCTGTGGCTGGCATTCTTTCAGAAACCCTGCCAGAAGTTTGCCAAGGAGTGGCGGGGTGGGGGGATTAGATACTCCCCCAACCTTCTCCCCAGCCTGCATCACACCCTGCATCCTTTGGTCTGGGCTCTTGGTGCTTCTCCATCTGACGTGAAGCCCCGTGCAGATGAAAACCCAGGACAAGTCCCCTAGTTCCGTCCCTCTCCTCCCAGGTTCCTACCTGCCAATCCCCCCAACAGAAACATTTCAGGCCCTTGCTGGCCTCGTGACTGGGAGGATGGCCCATCCAAAGAGGTGGTTTTCAACACTCAGCCTTAGTGTCAAGGAGGCAGGAAGGAGTGGTGGGGACTGTGGAGAACCGGAGCACACGTGCCCGTCTAAGGAGGCAGCTGCTCCTCAGCTCTTAGCTAGATTTTGCGTCCAGGCTGGGCTCTGGGCCCAGCCAGAAATTTTAGTTTTCATGTGAGATATCCCAATGTTTCAATGTTGCCAAATAACTTTTTAAAAATTAAAAACATTTGAGTGAGCCAGACAGAACATGTCTGGGGACCATATTCAGCCTTTGGGGTTCCACTTTTTGACCCCTGCAGCACAGAGCCTTTGATGGCTAGAAACGGCTGGGGGGGATCATTTCTTACCTCTGAGACCCTCCCACCTGGAATGGAGCAGGGAGGAAGGTGATAGAGCTTGGGTGACAAAGGCAACAGGTCTCTTCTCACCTCTCCTTGCTCCTGGCATCAAGCACAGCACAGGGTTGCAAGTGTCTGTTGAATGAATGACTGTTCCACACAAGTGGGACTTGGCCCCAAAAGTCAAGGCAGCCTGTCCCACGTGAGTGGCAACACAAGTCCGGGAAATTCGCTAGATAAGTCCTAAATATATTAGCTGAGAGGATCCAAGGTGTCGCTATTTTTACCTCCAGAGAGAACAGTAAGGAAAAATCTGTTGAAGTCATTGGAAAAATCACTGAATATTGAGTCAGTAAACAAAACTGACTCTGAGCCTCAGGACACTCATCTGTGAAATGGGAATAATAAACTCCCTGGGGTGGTCCCAGGGAAGGAACGAGATGTAACATGTGAAGTGCTCAGCGAAGTGACTGATGTGCAGCAAACAGATGTGAGCGGTATTAATCGGAATGTTATTTTCGTCCTCTTCACCGCCATCCAAGAATCAGGCTTATTGCCAGGGGCTGTGGGCCTGTGGAAGAGTTTCTTGTGCAGATTTCAACTTTATATCCTTCTGGAAGGATGTTAGCTCTACAAATTCAGGCTGGAAAGCTTGAGATTTCAGAAATTCTTGGCAGAGATTAGGGTGCCCAGGACCGGCATTCTGGTGTTCGGGGTTAAAATTCCGCCACTCAAGATCCCTGCTGTGATTGATGTTCATTCTTGGAGCACCAACACTCAAGGTCACGACTCTGGGGTTCAAGGTCAGAAGGCTGCCTGCCATCCACAGTCAGAATCCTCAGACTCATGAGGAAACCCAAGGACGATGTGGCTGGGGTGTCGATAATTGTGATCGAAATCTCCACCAGGCAAGGTTGGAATGCTGATTTTCAAGTTCCTGGTCGGAGCTGGAATCCTGAGGTTCAAAGTCAGGACACTTGAGCCGTGTTGGTGATCGGAACTCTGGCAGGCATATTCAGAACGCTGGTGTTGTCGGAACTTTTGTTCCCAGTTGTCATTTGTAGGCCTCATCCCTTGTGTGTGTCATCACTGCTACATCATCCACCCTCCTGGCAGAGTTCCTGAAGGAATGCCAGCCACAGAAGGTCCCCAAACCTCCATTTAGCCAGCAGGGATCTGTTACTTATGCCTCTTTCTCTTGCCATTTCTTTTGTTTTGTTTTTGTTTTTGCTTTTTAGGGCCGCACCCGTGGCATAGGGAAGCTACCAGGCTAGGGGTCTAATCAGAGCTGTAGCTGCCGGCCTACACCATAGACACAGCAACGCAGGTCCAAGCTGCGTCTGCGACCTACATCACAGCTCAGGGCGACGCCGGATCTTTAACCCACTGAGCGAGGCCAGGGATCCAACCTGCAACCTCATGGTTCCTAGTTGGATCTGTTTCCACTGCACCACGACAGGAGCTCCCTCTTACCATTCCTGATGCCCATCCGCTCAGGTGGTGCCTGTGGAAGGGACCGGGTCCTCAGGAAGGTGGCTGAGGAATGACTCCCCTGCCCCAGCCCATCCAAAGACCCTGGAGCCTGTTGCTGACTCCGCCTAAGCCCATTTCTTCTTGCTGGCCGGCCTGGAACAGGCCCAGAGATGGGGCCCTGCCAAGCCCCAGGGCTGGGGCGGGGGGCACACCTGGATGACCTCACCACCCTCTTACCCAGAGAAAGACAAACGGTGTCAGTCGAGGGCGAGAACCAAGTGCCAGGGGCTTGCGGCTTCCCCACGTGTGGCTGGCAGCAGCACGTGGGAAAGTGGAACCATTTGCCAGTCGCTGTGGTCGCCGTAAAGGCACTCCTGGTGCCAGCTGGAGGGGGAGCTTCATTGATTGCGGGGTGGAGAGGCGCTGAAAAACCATCTTTAAACCCTGCTTACAGTGGTGCGAATAATGGGCCTGAGGGGACACTCGGTGAGAGGGGGTCTGTGGCGACTGTTTGCTGAGTCATACATGTTAGTAAGTGGTACCTTCCCTGCGACCTTCACCCCACCTTCCTTTACCCGTCTTCACGTTGCTCATAGCCCTGTTCCCCCCCACCCCCAAGAATGGTGTCTATTTATCTGGCTCTCGTCTGTCTCATCCTGCTGCTTTATAAGCTCTGCTAGATATGGCGTTGGTCAGGGGGTACTTCTGTCTTCCCAGTGCTAAAATTGTACTTAGCATTAAGTAGTTACTAAGTAAGTGTTTGTTGAACGAATGAATGACCACGGCCCCTTCTGCTCACCCTCCAGCTGTCCAGGCTGAGCCCAGGCCTCCTGGGGACTCTGGGGACTTTGCAGGGCACCACCCAGCCTATTTCTCTGACAAACTGCACCCCCGCGGCCAACATCCCTCTACCACTCACTCACGCAGAAACGAATTTAGGGGGCCCTCACAACGCCCTACAGGAATGGTACTGTTATCATCCCCATTTTACAGATGCGGAAACAGCCCTGGGGAGAGTAACACATGCAAGGGTGCACTCAGAGGGGCCAGGGCAGCGTTTGACCCCAGGGTCTTACCCCCAGCCCCAGCCCTGAATCAGCCCATCACGCTTCTCCTTCTCCCCGTGGCTCTCCCTCACTCACTGGCTTCTTTCTTTTATTCTTGAACGTCTTACCTTTCTCTCCCTTTTCTCCTTAAGTAGTTTGAATGTCCCAAATTGTTAAAGAACCCCAGTTGTGTGGATGTTTTGTTATATTTTTCAAATTCCAGAAATCGTAAGGGCAGCGGGGTTTTTCACATCTTTCTGATGGAAGGGAGGGATGAGAGAAGAGGTAGGTGATTTCCACCTGATTTGCTGGAGAATGGGGTGGAAGGAGAGGGTAAGTCTCCTCACAGTGGCCTGCAAGGCTCCATGCCGTCAGGTCCCCCATCTCTCTGACTTCATCTCTCATCACAGTCTCCTGGCTCCCTGTGTCCAGCCACGTTGATCTCATACTAAATTCCTTTCTGCTTCAGGGCTTCGCACAGGCTTTCCCTGGCATCCCTTTTCCTCTCGTCTTTACTCGCTTATTGCCTGCTCATCCTGAAGCTCCCATTTTGAATGTCGCCTCCTCCAGGAAGCCTTCCATGATCTCTGAATAGGTCTGGCCCCCCACCCCCACCCCAGTTATGGTTTTCAAAGTTCTGTGTACCTCTCTTGGATGGCCCTTGTTCTCCCTGTAGTTTCACGTCCATGTGGGTGCGTATCTAATTACTCTGACTTCCCTTGCCCATGTGGACTATGAGCTCCCTTGATGGCAGGACTTGTCTGTGGGTTCATCTGTCTCTCCTGAACCTAGCACTGTGCCTTCCTCCATGTAAACGCTCTGTAGGATTATGTTGAATGAACTGATGGAGGGAAGAATTCAGAGGTTAGTCACAGTTGGCAGGAAGCAAATACGGGTGGGTGAGAGAGTTTGAAATGTCTAGCTGGAACTCCACCCAGAAGCCTCTTATCATCTCAAACGGAACAGAATGAGGATAATTCTTTCCAAGCAGCCAAGTATCTTCTCTGGTGCTCAGAGGGTATTGAATGATAATTAGTGTCTTCTATCAGCTTTTTAAAGGTACCCACTTGGGTTATCTTTTACTGGGTGCTGTTGAGTTTTCCTAAAGCAAATGTCACATGTGAAGACTCTAAATTCAGGAAACAGAAGTTCTGAGGGAGGTTTCTAAATGAAAGATCCCAGCAGAGTCACCAGAAATATGGTTTAGTTGGAAATGGCACTACCTTTGGGGGCAGATGGACTTGGTTCAAATCCCAGCTCTGCCACTAGTGCCTGGAGCCTCAGACAGGTCACTTCCTCTCTTAGCTGACATTTTCTCTGAACTTTATCCTCTGATCACCAGCACCAGCACAAAGGGAGGCCCTCTTCCCTGGCTGTTCCAGTAAAAGTCCCAGGGTTGGCTCTGATTGGACACACTTGGCTCATGTTCTTATCTCTGGACCAATCCCTATGGCCAGAGGTGGACAAGAGAGGACCCGCTTGGGTCCTAAACCACCACTGGCTGCAGAGGAGAAATCTGAAATAGGATTTGCTTAATACGCTTCCTTAAATTAATTCATTTATTTTACTTCGGTCCTGTTAATTTAAGAGGAAACCTGATATCATGAAGAATTGAGGTCATTTGCCATAAATCACGTTATGAAATTCTAGCCAGATGCTGGAGCCTGACACCTGCTCTCTTTGGACTCAGGGGGGAAACCTACATGTGTTAGAAAGGTATGAAAGTCTCATTAGCTTCAAACAGGGACTTTCCCGTAAAGGGAGTCAGAAGATCTGAAGGAGTCCCGGAAAGGCTGGCGCCTTCTCGCTTTGAAGCAAAGTGATTTGATGTCTTACCTGCACAGGTAACCCAGGCTTGGCTGCACATGAGAGTCATCTGAGGATCTTTGAAGAATCCCAATGCCAGGTCACCCCCCGCCCCGACCAATTAAATCAGAATCTCTAGGGGTGGAAGCCAGGAAAGCTCTTGTGATGGTTCTAGTATGCATCGAGATTGAGAAATCAGATTTCAGTGCATCTGTACTGCTGGTGTGTCCCACCCTGGCACACACAGGGGCTCAGCAAGTCCACTGGGTTGCGGAAAGGAGCTCCCTGAAAGGCTACGGTGCCCCGGGCCGCTCAGAGTGTGTCCGAGGGCAGGCTCCCTTTTCTCCAGGGAAGTGAGTGAGCAGGAGTCCAGAGGAGTCATTTAACACTCTCAGACAGGAAGGAAACTCTCATCCATCTCCCAGTCCAGAAGGATAAGATTCCCAGGATGAAATTTAACTCTCACCCTGACCCTACCTCCGCCATCTGGGGCCTGACTGCTTGCTACCTCCTGTTACCTCTTCATCCCTCTGTCTACCATCCCAGACCCAGCTCTGCGGCTAGCCAGCTGTGTGGCCTCGGGCAGGCTGCTCAGCTTCTCTGGTCTTCAGCTTCCTTGTCTGCATCCTGGGTGCGCATTGCTGAACTGTGTGATCTTTAAGGGCGTTTCCACTCTGGGGACCTTTGAGTCTTCATCAGGGAGGCAGCCACAGGCTCCTTAACCCCACACCCAGGCCCATGTAAGGGATTCTCAAACCCCAGCAGAATTCAGGTTCCCAGGTCCTGAAACAAAGTCTGCAGGCAGCCTGGCATCTGCATTCTAACAAGGATCTCAGTTGATTCTGATGGTCCTCAAAGCGCACTGTAAAAGCATGTTGCCTCTGCCTTAGGTTCACCATAAAAGCCTTTTCTTCAGTCCGCACGAGCCACACCCTTCTCTCAGCAGCCCCCTTTTTTATAGGTGAGGAAACGGAGGTTCAGAGAGGCCAAGTCCTTTGCCCAAGGCTCTGCCCTGAGTACATGGCACAGCTGAGATCTGAGCTCCAAACCTGCCTAATTCCAAGGCTGGCTTTCTACTGTCTCTCACCATCCAGCTTTTAATGGCAGCTTCTACCCCCTGCTTCTCCATTTCCTGCTTTATTATTTTTTTCCACCTCATTCCTGGCCCACTTGAATATATGCTCATGGTAGCAGGGGTTTCTGATTTGCTTACTCACATAGCCCCGGCACCTGAATTAGTGTCTGGCACACAGTAGGTGCTTATTCAACATTTGTTAATGAATGAAGTCACTGCACTGCTCGAAGCCTGTTTCCCCTTGTGTAGAATTTTGACTCACTCACTTCAAAATGCTGAATTAATAGGTGTTTTGCTCGCTGTAGAGTGCTGTGCCCAGGCGAGGGGTTTGAGCTTGGCATGGTGAAGGGGTGCTGGGGCTCTGCCCCTGGGCCTGCTCAGGGTCTGGTGCCTTTGGCAGCTGGGGCGGGACAGCAGGCCAGGCCCTCACCTTCCCAAGGACCCTCTGCCCCACGTCTGCTCCTCCACGTCATCTACTCACAAGATCAGATCTCACCATCCTCCCCTGAGGCCCGGCCCAGCCGCTTTGTCTTTCTTCACCTTGTAACTTCATCCCCCCGGCCTGGTCCTCCAGCTGGGCCCCACCCTGTCTTCCCTTGGCGAGGCCTCCCCCCCGGCAGGCAAGTCAGCTCAGAGAGCCCGGGAGCTGTGATGCTGATGTGCCACCCTCCGTGTCTCTCAGATTCTAGAATCCTACAAATGCAGTAGTTCTCACTTGTACTCTGTGAGCCCCGAGTGAAGTGCCGTTTCTTTTTGAATTTCTTGTTTTCCAAATGCTAGATTCAGCGGCCTGCAGTGCAGAGAGGGTGCTGGAAACATAACCTCGGCCCAGTTCAGCCTTTTCCTCGTTTTCCTCCAAGGGTTGGTCCCAGCTTGGGGAGGTTGAAATAGTGCCGTTAAGTCAGTGGGGTGGGTGCTGTAGGTGCCTTACCCATGTCCCCTTTCCACCCTCCCCCCCCCCC
>PVHT021183543.1:7457387-7511461 GCA_004024745.2 Catagonus wagneri
ACCCCAACTAAGGACTACACACACACACACACACACACACACGCACCCCAACTAAGGACTACACACACACACACAGCTCTTCGCTAGCCCTGCAGCCTGTAAAAACAATAAGCCTTTAGGGTGTTCCCAGGCCCTGGCAACACGTTGCATGTGCTTCAGAGGGAGAAAGGGGGTGGTTCCGGGGATGGGGAGGGCCTGGTGATGATGAAGAGGTTGGGGAACGTGTGTGGACCACACATCCATAGCTAAAGAGGGTTGGGAGTTCAGGAAAGGGGAGACAGACACAGGCTCCCCACGAACTGGGGAGACTTCAGTCCTGGCTGGGGGACGGGCAGCTACCTCACCTAAAATGCTTTGCTCTTGCCTTCTGAGCCTGGTCGCCCTTGCTCCTCTTCTGGGAAGCTTTCCCTGACTGCTTAAGTGCAGGGGTGTCGAGACCCTGGTTATTCTGTGAGCTCAGGACAACCCATTCCACTTCTCACTTGTCTCTCATAGGGTCCGGTTGCTGCGCTGCCAGGCCCGGATCATAGTGACCAGTTGGGTTACTGGCCTGGGGATAGGTTGTGACTGCCTGGCCTACCCAACCACCGCACCCCTGACTAGAACTGGCTAGAGGAGGGATGTCTGAGTGATTGGCGAGGTGGTCGCCTGTCTTCCTGGTGACCTCTGTCTGCCAAACTGGTGACACGCCTAGGTCACTGTTGGTCTGTCTTCTGATTGCCTGGGTGTCTGACCGACTGGATCAGGGGCTGGCTGGCTGTGTCTTTCTGTCCACCTGGGTGTCTGCGTGACTCACCTGGCTTACTGCTGTGTGCCCACTGAAGGGGTGATCAACTCTGTCTGTCCGTCTGTCTCCAGAATGACTGAGTGGTTGTGGAGCTGAATGGTTCCTTGTCTGCCTATATTGTCAGAGCTCTGACTAAATGGATGGCTGTTGTCTGTCTGTGTGCTTATCCGTCTGACTGTTGTATCTAACTCACTGGATGCATAACAAATTGTCCGTCTCCTTGCTTAAATTCCTGGGTGTCTATCTGTCCATCTGTCTGCCTGAGGGACCACACGATGATCTGCCTGCCTCCATGACTGGCCGACAGTGTGTTGGGCTGTTTGCCAGTGTGTCGGCTGTAATTAGGTGAGTGACCGAGGCTGTCTCCTCATCTCCTGGTCTGCCGGCCTGCCGGCTGGCTGTCTCCAGGTCTGACTGGCAGGAGGGCTGACAACCTGCCTGTCTGATTGTCTGTCTGCAGGGTGTGTCAGTGGTAGCTGACTCACTGATGATGACAAAACATCTGTCCATCTCTTCATCTGACTATTTGTCTTTCTGCTTGGTTGTCACACCGTGTGCCTGATCAAACGCCTGAGTGACTGGCATCTGCCCATCTCTGTGTCTGGCTGACAAGAGGGCTATTTATCCACTTCTGTGTCCCACTGACTGGCCCGCTGCAAAGCTGACTCTTGACTCCCCAACTAGGATCCTCACAGGCTGTTCTAGGTAGTGCTGGGGCTGGCGGACGCCCCCACCCAGCCTCAGCAACCACGCGTCCCTGCTTCCCTCCACGCGCCCCCGTCCCCCACCACCCACGGGAGCCGAATTCTTTCCCCTTCTGAGGACAGAGGGGAGGTGGGTGGAAAGCTCAGCATCTGCTCCATTGCCATGATGTCAGATGCTTGCACCCCGGGGGGCCGAGGAAGGCGGGATAAATGTGCGTTCCTCACCCCATCCCCCACGCCCTTTTTCAGAGACCCTCCAGGGGCCTTAAAGAGGAAATGTCATTCTCGAGGGAGGCCACGGGGCCGCAGTGTGCCAGTCACTGTCCAGGCCTTGCCATCCCTAGAAAGGGAGACCCTTCTACGCTTTTGTTGTTCGGACCCGGGCTGATTCCCAGGCCCGAGGAAAGATCCTGGCCATCTGAGGGGCAGATGGCTGCTGCTGGAAAGACAGGCTCCTTCTGTCAGCACACTGCCTCCACCTGTCGGGAACTCCACAGCCCCTCAGGATGAAGCCAGGCCAGCAGGAGGGAGGGGGCTCACCCTTACCTGCTGGCAGCACTTCCTCCTGGTAACAGAATTCTGCCCAGATGCCGGGCTGCGGTCTGACCTCCCTTCCTTAAAGACAGGATTCTGCTGATGAATTTTATTTCATGAACATGGGAGAAGGAGATAGGCGGGGAGAAATAGGTGTTTGAGAGCCTCTGGATGCAAAGGGGCCTCCCAAGAATTGAGCTATGAATCAGGCCTCCCTTGTCTTTCTGAGGGCTCCCTGGGCCCGCAGACCTGGGGGGTGGCAGGTCGGATGGCCCTTGCACAGGTGGAGGGGATGATTGGTCCAGGCTCAGGGGATGGGTGGGAAGAGGCATTCTGGAAGTTCTCCAGACCCCAGGACGGTAGGCGGCAGCATTAAGAGATGGTGCTGTGAACCTAAGGCCCAAAGTAAACTCAGTGTGTGACCAGAGTCGGGACTCAGTCTGCGGCCAAGGTCATGGCTCCCTCTAGGACCAGCCCATGCTGACGCTGTGGCCAGAATCAGGGATCAGTCAGTGACCAGGGTCAGGGCTCCACCAATGAGCAAGATCAGGATTGAGAGTGCGACCAGGGTCAGGATTCAGTGTGTGGTGAGGTTCAGAGCTTATTCCTGACAAGGATCAAAGCTAAAGCTCAGGCGCCCTGCATCAAGGCTCAGCCTAAGGCTGGATCCGTGAGCGGGACCAGGGCTCAGGCTGTGACCGAAGCGAGAGCTCTGTCTTAACCAGGGTCAGGGCTTAGACGAGGGCCAGGGTCATGAAGGAAGTCTGTGGCCAGAGTCAGGATTCAGTGTGACCAGGATTAGACTCAGTTTGTGACCCAGGGCAGGTTCATTCAGGGGCTGGAATCAAATTCAGTCTGGATCCTTGGGCTGTAAGGGCCCACTCCAGTCTGTATCCCTAACAGAGAGGCAGGTGGAGGCACCGGTGCGCTCCCGGTAACTCTTGCCCATTTTATCCCTTTTCCCCGGGGCTCAGAGGGCAAAGCCAAGAGGCCGCGTGAGCCCCGGGGGCAGGTGAAGGAACAGAGGGATGGTCCCCATCCTTGCATGGTCCACTAGGGCTGGGGCCAGAGGGCCATCCTCATGTCTGGGGGATGGTGTGGAGGCAGAGGACTGCCCCCGATGCGTAGGGGAGAGGAGGAAAAGGAGAATCAAGTCATAAAAGGGAGTATTTACCGCTTTGGGGTCTGGAGCTGACAACCTGGGTTTCAATTCCAGTTCTGCCGCTTACCAGCTGTGTGACCTTGGACAAGTTACTCATCCTCTCTGGGCCTTAGCTTTCTTATCTGTAGCTTGGGGATAAAAATCCTTTTTACTTCATAGGGTTGTACTAAAGATTAGGTAATTTTAAAGTGCTTACAGAGGGCCTGGTAGGCTGTAAGTTCACAGTCAATTTCAGGGCTGTTGGTCCTAGCCCTGGAGCCATAGAGAGCCATACCCTGTGAACAGCCCAAGGGGAAATTGTGTTGGGGTAGAGAGGGCTGGAGCCCAAATCTGTAGACCTGCCCTCTGTTAAGCTCGGAGGCCTCCTGGATGTCATCATTGCAAAATGCGTGACACTTGTTGTGATTTCTATAATGGCTCTGTCCCCCCAACTGTAGTGTCCACATATCCTGAGGGCTGGCTTCTTATCTTGCTTGCTCACCCCTGTGTCCTCAGCATCCAGCACCATACCTGCACATAGTAGGTGCTCAAGAAACAGTTACCAAATACATGAACATGATAAAAGCAACCGCAACTGTGCTTTGCCTCTAATTTTTTGATCTAGTTTTTTTAAAAACCGATAATTAAAATAAATGCACACCCCCAGTGAGGACAAAGTTAGACAATACCGAAGGGTATGCGGTGGAAAGAGAGAAATCTCCCCCCACATCACCAGCCTCAGAAGAAACCATTCTCTTGCACTTCTTATAAAATCTTCATGTTTTTCTATCTTCAAACTGACATTCCACAAGCATCACAAAAATAGGGATTTTGTCTGTTTTGCCCCCTGCTGTATTCTCACTGCTTGGAACAGTTCCTGGCAAGTAGCAGGTTTTGATAAAGGTATGTTGAAAGTTCAGTGTTTTTTTTTCCCAATACCAATAGGATTGTGTCATGCATACTGCTCTGTGCCTTGCAGGTTCCCTGTCGATAAATCTTAAAGATCTTTACATATCGGCAAAAAGTACATTTACCTGTTTGTATCCGTGGACAAACCACGATTCGTTTAACTAGACTCTGTGCTGAGGTGGTTTCTAGTTTTCATGTCATTTTTCTTCACCCATGATGATGATACCTGCTTCACACCTCAGTTCTGTAAGCTGTTATCTCTGATGTGACTGAGACTGCATCACAGAGGGGTTGAGGACCTTTGCCCAAGGACACCCTTGACCTCCAAACCCACTCTGCCTCCACCCGGCTGCCCACCAGTGGCTTTCGCTGAGTCTTCCCATCACCAGTCTCAGAGACGGCTGCCCTGCTCCATTCCAGCTCCTGCCCAGAGCGTGGTCCTCTGGCAAGGGTCTCTCGGACTTTGGCCTAATCCGGGCTCAGAGGGATAAAAGCCCCAAATGCACCTAGAATCCATTTCTCCAGAGCGTCAATTAAGGCAGCAGTTCTCAGCCACGGGTGTTTTGACCTCCAAGGGACACTCGGCAATGTATGGACATTTTTGTTTGTCACACCCAGGAGGAGGAATGCTCTCGACATCTTGAGGGGAGATGCTGCTAAACATCCTGCAATGCACAGGACAGCTCCCCAGACAAGGATGGTCAGCTCAACCAGCGCCTGGGGAGAGAAACCCTGTGTTAAGGGCAGGGACTCTGGCCCAGACCTTCTGGAGCCAAACCTTTGTCCGCCACTTACTGGCTGAGTGATGTTAGGCAAGTTGCTTAACATCTCTGTGCCTGTTTCCTTATCTGTAAAATGGGGATAAGGATAGGCCCTGTCTTGCAAACGTGTATATATTATATTTGTAAAGCACTTTGGCAAGTGCCTGACCTATGGAAAGCTCTCAGTATATGAAACCATAATTGGAGTCACTGGCCTGAGGGTCTGGGGTCAGAGCCGGAAGAAGCTGTGCTCTGCAGAGAAAACAGAGTAGCCAGGCCATTTCCTGCTCCTGCAGCCGGGCCTCCCCCAGGGAGTGTGACCACAGCCCGCAGATAGAAATAGAAGCCCCTGGATGCTCGTCACCTCTGATTGGTCAGGAACAGAGGGAAAATTGCTCAGAAGCCTGTTTCCATTTGGGGGCTGAAAAAAGCGCTCCCTGGAGACCCTCAGACACTGGGGCTTTTCCGGAAGCTGAGCATTAAAAGGTCTTAGAGACCAGCAGCTCCAAGCTATCCATTTTACAGATGGGGAAATTGAGGCCCAGAGAGGGGGCGGGACTCACTCACATAGCAAGACAGTGGCAGATCTGAGCAGAAAGCCAGCATAAGATGTTTTCTGCATAGTTCCACCCAAAGGCCCTTCTCAGGCCCAGACTGGTACCCAGGTTCTATTTATTCACTCCTCCCTCCTTGAGGAGAGTCTCTGGGATCCAGCCTGCCTGGAAAGCAATGTCAGGAAAGTGTTTACAAACAGCTTTGACATCAGACCGACCTTGGTTTGAATCCCAGTTCCACCAGTTACCTGTCATGTCCTTGGGTGGGCCGCCTGTAATTCCCAGAGCCTCAGCAAAATGGGAGTTAGCATTCTCGGCTGTTGAAAGGATTAGCGACAAGACATGGGGGCTCCAGCACATTGCTGGTGGGATGCAAATCGGCCAAACCTCTTTGCAGGGCATTTCAGCATCACTGAGGAACATTTAAAAGGCACCTACTCTTTCGTTCCACAATTCGACTCCTGTAGCTATGCCCTCACAGGTGGGAAGTGAAATATGTACCTGGATAGTCTTTGCAAGGTTGAGAACAATCCAGATGTGGCCTAGGAGGGGCCTGGTTGAAGGCTTTGTGGGCATGTGTACCAAGTCTTTGATACAGTAACTTAAAAGGTTGGGGTTTTCTGTGTACTGATCTGTAACAACCTCCAAGATACAGCATTAAGTGATGAAGTAAGATCCCGGAGGGTGGGTGCAGAATACGCTACCATTTTTGTGGGGAAGAAGGAGTACAGGTAAATATGAAGGCTTATATATGGATAGCATATCAATTAGGAAGGCCTGCAGCTACAAGGAACAGAAAATTCAACGAGCAATGGTTTGAACGAGCACAGCAAGAAGTCCAGAGCTGAGTGGACCAGTGCCAGCCCAGCTGCTCAAGGACACAGAGTCTTCCTTCTTCCCTTTCCCCTGCTCAGACCACGTGGCTTTGATCCTCATAGTCTCAAATTGGCTGCACTGGAGCTCCTGTTGTAGCTCAGCAGGTTAAGAACCCAACAGAGTGTCCGTGAGGGTGTAGGTTGGATCCCTGGCGTCGCTTAGTGGGCTGAGGATCTGGAGCTGCAGCAAGCTGTGGCGTAGGTGGCAGATACGGCTCGGATCCGACCTTGGCGTGGCTGTGTGGTGTAGGCCTGCAGCTGCAGCTCCAATTCAACCCCTAGCCCAGGAACTTCCATAAGCCACAGGTATGGCTGTACTGCTTCTAGGCATCAAGTCTGCATTCCAGGGAGGAAGAGAAAGGAAGGGCAGAAGGCAAAAGGAAAATGTAAAGACAGAAGTCTTCCCTTCCAGGTGCTTTATCTTTTGGGGGGATTGCAGAGAAGTGCCTTGCCCGGGGACTTCTGCCTGCAGCTCATTGCACAGAACTAGGTCACGAGGCTGGTTCTAGTTGCCAGGGAGTCTGGGAACATGAATGTCTTTATCTGGGGACTTGACTTCCTGAACAAAACTGGGATTCTGTGGATTCTGTTAGTAAGATGGAGGGTACGTACTGGGTGGGCAAACAGTCTGCCATTCATAGCTCTTCACTGGAAGGATCCGTAAGAAACTCAGACCTCTGGTCGCCTCCAGGGAAGGGAAGCCAAATGACAAAGAATGAGAACAGAAGGGAGATGGCCTTTGACCTGTGTCTGTATCCTCTTGTACCTTTTTGCTTCTCAAACTGTATGCATGTATTACCTTCTCAAAAAACATAATTTTTGTAAAGATACAATTTTTAAAAAGGCAATGCATACAGAATGCCTGGAACACTGTAGGCACCCAGTAAAACCGGTTTTCTGTCTTTAAGCCCTGGGAGTAGCACCAGATGTGGGTTAAATTCCCAGCTCTGGCCACATCAAAGGTTTGTGACCTCGGGCGTATTTCTCCATCATTCTGGGCTTCCATTTTCCTTGAACGAGCTACAGAAAAACACATTCCTCGAGCGGCTGGCAGAAGCATTCCTCCCAAGGGCCTAGGGCTGTTGGGAGATGGCTTCTTGAGACCTCTTGAAATGAGTGAGCCTTTGCGGGGTGGGGGTGAGTGGAGCCAGTGCTTCCCAGAAAGGGAGTGAAATTACGCTTTGTGGGATGAAGAGAGGACTTTGCTGTGGGAATGGGGGAGGGAAAGAATTAGCTCTGGGTCAGTGTCCTCTAATACGTGACACCCCCTACCCCACAACCTACCAGACACCCCTTACCACTAATCAGGATCCAGCAATAAAAATGCACAATAATATGCGTCATACGCAATAATAAGCATCATACACAATAATAATAGCCAACAGTGACTGAGCGCCAGCCGTGCACCAGGCACTGTTCTAAGTGCTTTTATGTACACTTCATCTTGACAACAGTCATTCAAGGTGCCTATTTTTTTTTTTGTCTTTTTGCCTTTTATCTAGAGCCTCACCTGCAGCATATGGAGGTTCCCAGGCTAGGAGCTGTAGCCGCCGGCCTATACCACAGCCACAGCAACATGGGATCTGAGTCGAGTCTGCAACCCACACCACAGCTCACCGCAATGCCGGATCCCTAACCCACTGAGCAAGGCCAGGGATCGAACCTGCAACCCCATGGTTCCTAGCGGGATTTGTTAACCACTGCGCCACGACAGGAACGCCCATCGAGGTGTCTATTGTTATCCCCATTTTATAGATGAAGAAACTGAGTCTGCAGTCGAAAGTCTGCCAGAATGATCAAATGCTGGGTGAGATTGGGTTCCTCGTGGAAGCTGGTAGTGGAAGCTCAGCCGGGGCCCAGACAGGGCCAGGACACTGGGTCACAGGAGAGTGAGGCAGCAAGGATCCTGAGTCTGCACATCCGTGGGAGCTTTTGGAGTTGTGGGTAGAGGCTGTGGACTGGCTGCTGGCCTTGGGCGCCACGAGGAGTTCAGACTGTTCATTAGGTGGGAAGCCCCCCCTTCCCAGCTGACCACTGGGTCAGGCTAAATGGCAATAAAATCTCCTGTAAATGCCAGGGCTGTGGTGAAGTGTAGCTGAGACCATGGATGGGATTGTCTGCCACACACCCAGCACTTGAGCACTTCCCACACCTCCACCCCTGGGCCAAGCCCCCATCACCTCTCACCTGGCCGATCACAGTAGCCTCCTCACAGTCTCCCAGCTTCCATCCTCCGTTCCCAGCCAGAAGGATGCCGTGAAAACCTTAGTCAGGACACACCCTTCCTCTGCTCTAAACTCCCCCACAGCTCCCACCTTGCTCAGGATGAAGCTGCGGTTCTCACCACAGCCTACCGGGCCCTCCATGACCCATCCCCCACCAATTCTCTAATTTCATCTCCTGCCCCCCCTGCCACTGGCTCCTGATATTCCAGCTCCACGGGACTATTGCTTCTACCTCAGGGCCTTTGCACTTGCTGTTTCTCCCCGTGCTTTCGCACCAGATATCCTTGGCTCCTCGATCTCTTCGTTCAGGTCTCTGTTCAGATGGTGCCGCCTCCGAGTGGCCTTCCTGAGCCACGGGGCCTCTCTGCTGCCATCTGTCCCTCCTGTTCCCTTCCTGCTTTACTTCTCTTACCACTGTGAGTCAAATTACATTTTTATTTGTTCCCTTGTCTCTTCCTTGTTAGCGTCCTGAGAGGGCAGAGGTCTGAGTTTGCTTATTTGGCTCAGAGTAGATACTTCATAAATATCTTATATCTCTATCTATCTGTCTATCTATCAAAACAGTTCTGTTGGGATATTGTTGGGATGTATAATTTACCCACTTAAGGTGCACCGTTCAGTCCACAGAAGACATACAGACGGCCAAAAAAACACATGAAAAGATGCTCAGCATCACTCCTCATTAGAGAAATGCAAATCAAAACCCCTATGAGGTACCGCCTTACACAGGCCAGAATGGCCATCATTAAAAAGTCTACAAACAATAAATGCTGGAGAGGGGGTGGAGAAAAGGGAACCCTATTACACCACTGGTGGAAATGTAAATTGGTACAACCACTGTGGAAAACAGTATGGAAATTCCTCAGAAAACTAAAAATAGAATTACCGTTTGATCCAGCGATCCCACTCCTGGGCATCAATCCAGAATAAACCATGACTCAAAAAGATACATGTACTCCAGTGTTCATTGCAGCATATATACAGTAGCCAAGACATGGAAACAACCTAAATGTCCATCAACAGAGGAGTGGATAAAGGAGATGTGGTACAATGGAATATCACTCGGCCATTAAAAGGAAAGAAATAATGGCATTTGCAGCAACATGGATGGGCTTAGAAATTACCACGCTAAGTGAAGTCAGGCAGTGAGACACCAGCATCATATGCTGTCACTTACATGTGGAATCTAAAAAAAGGACACAGTGAACTTCTTTGCAGAACAGATACTGACCCACAGACTTTGAAAAACTTATGGTTTCCAAATGAGGGAGGTTGGGGGTGGGGGGATGGGCTGGGGGTTTAGGATGGAAATGCTATAAAATTGGGTTGTAATGATCATTGTACAACTATAAATGTGATAAAATTCTTTAAGTAATTAGAAAAAATAAAGTGTGCAATTTGGAGTTCCTGTTATGGCTCGGTGGTAAATGAACCTGACTAGTATCCATGAGCACGTGAGTTCTATCCTTGGCCTCGTTCCATGGGTTAAGGATCCGGTGTTGCCATGAGCTGTGGTGTAGGTCACAGATAACGGCTAAGATCTGGTGTGGCTGTGGCATAGGCTGGTGGCTACATCTCCGATTGGACCTCTAGCCTGGGAACCTCCATATGCCACGGGTGCAGCCCTAAAAAGAGAAAAGTGAAGTATACAGTTCAAGGGAGTTCCTTTGTGGGACAGTGGGTTAAGGATCCAGTGTTGTCACTACAGCAGCTCAGGTTCCATATCTGACCCAGGAACTTCCATGTGCTGTGGGCATGACCAAAAAATAAAATAATAGGAGTTCCCGTTGTGGCTCAGTGGTTAACGAATCCGACTAGGAACCATGAGGTTGTGGGTTCGATCCCTGGCCTTGCTCAGTGGGTTAAGGATCCAGCGTTCCTGTGAGCTGTGGTGTAGGTTGCAAACGCAGCTCGGATCCTGTGTGGCTGTGGCTGTGGCATAGGCCGGCAGATACAGCTCCTGTCAGACCCCTAGCCTGGGAACCTCCATATGCTGTGGGTGTAGCTCTAGATAAGGCAAAAAGACAAAAAGAAAAAAAAATAATAAAATAATAAAGTATATAATTCAGACATTTTTTGTATATACGGAATGGTGCAACCGTCACCATAATCGCCTTTAAAACATTTTTATCACCTCAAAAGGAAACCCCGTGCCCATTAGCAGTCACTCCCTATTTTCCAACCCTTTTCCAGTCTTAGGCAACCACCAGTCTACTTTCTTTCTCTCTGGGTTCACCTCTTCTGGACATTGCGCATAAGTGGGGGTCATGCAATATGCAGCCTTCTGTATCTGGCTTCTTTGACTTCGTGTGATGTTTTCAAGGCTCCTCCCTGGAGCTGGATCGGTCCTGCATGTCTCTGGCTGAATAATATTCCGTTGTATGGATGTACCACATTTGGTTTATCCTTCATCAGCTGATGGGCTTTTGGGTTGTTTCACTTCGGGCTATGATAAATTACACTGCTGTGAATATTTGTGTACAAGTGTTTGTATGGACATAGGTTTTCCTTTTCTTGAGTATATACTTAGGAGTGGAATTGCTGGATTAAATGGTAACTACGTTTAGTCTTTGGAGCTGCCAAACTGTTTCCCAAAGTGGCTGCATTCCCAGTGCGCTGCATTCCCAATGCCCTGCATTCCCACCCACGATACAGGAGGGTTCCAGTTCCTCTCCATCCTCATCGATACCTGGTACTGTGTTTTTTGGTTCCAGCCCTACTGTTTTGTAGTGGGTGTGGAAGTGGGATTTCCCAGGCTTCTGATTTGCATTTCCCTGTTGGCTGATCGTGACTCTTTCTTGAGGAAGTGAATCAAAGGACAAAGGTCTGCGTGCCCCTCCCCCGACCTCTGCTGCCCTGTAGACCTGGGCAACGCTGAAGTCTGGAGCCCAGGTGACCTCCAGGCTGCTCTCTGAGTCTGGGCAGTCTCCCAGGTCAGTCCAGATGCCTGGGGCAGCCCTCCACGCAGACTGGCGGCGGCGGCCTGCTTTGGGGGCCAAGCTCCAGAAACAGTCCCAGGCCTCTCACCAGCATCATGGAGCCGCGACAAGGTCTCCTATCTGTCCATCTGCTCCTCAGCTGTGGAACCTCTTGAAATAAAAGCGAGGCTTAGCGCAGTGACTTCTTGGTTCTGGGACACCAGCTGAACCCCGTGCCAACTCAGGGGTCCAGAACAACTGAGACAAAGTCCCAGCCCAGCAGAGCCCACCCTGTAGTGGGAGAGACAGATGGTGCACAAGCAGACAACACGTGGAAGACAATTTCAGGAAGGGATAAATTGCAGTGAAGAAAAATAGAGTAGGAAAGGGGGAGCTGAGTGACAAGTAGAAGGGCTGCAAATTTAGATGATAATAATAGTACCAGACCGTTCCGTGGTGTTCACCAAGTGCCAGGTGCTGCTCGAAGCAGTTTACATATGTTACCAGGTGAAGCAGAGGGAAGGTGCCTCTATCACAGAGAAGACAGATCCTGCCCCCACCCCTCGCATACACATGTGCTTCATGGGCCTTGAATTTAAACCAGAAAAATAGGGAGCCGTGTGAATAGCTGCATGAGGGTGCTCCAGAAATGAAAGCAGCAAGTGGAAAGGTGCTGGGCAGGACTGCCTTTGGTAGATTCTAGGAACAGTAGGGAGGCCAGCGTGTTGGCGTTGGGGCGGGGGGCGGTGCAGGAGGCGAGGTCAGCAAAGGTGCGGGGAGGCGCAGATCCGGTGAGCGACCTTCTAGGTTGACAGGTTGGTAGAACTCAGGGTCTAACACAGGTCCCAGGACACCTAGCCCAGCGCTCTCTCGGGGGGCCACACACTCCTCTCTGTCACCCACGCTTTCTACCCTACTCCCAGCAGAGAGCGCCTTGTAGGGGTCGGTAGGTCTCCTGCCCAGAGACCAAGTACCGGCAGCATGGTTGTCCCCGCTCTGGCCCAACGTCAGCCTTCCCTGGAACCCAGTGCCACTTTCTGACTGTGTGGCCCCGGGCAAGGGACCTACCTCTCCGCGCCACAGTCTCCTCCTCTGCCGAATGGGGAGCATCCTAGGACCCGCCTCAGATGATCGCGCTGAGAATTAAAATAGCTGAGATAGCCCCAGTGTTTAGACCAGCACCTTGTGAAGTGCTTAAGACATTTTGGCTTTTGTTATGTTGACTTATTATTTCATTTTTTATTTTTTACTCCTGGCCTAAAATATGTGCAGTGAGCAGGGGTGGGGGTGCTTAGGGCCAGCGTGACCTGGAACCAGGGATCATTCTGTCTGGGGGAAGTGGGGTGGGAGGGAGAGGGTCCAGGGCACAGCCCCTAGGGAGGGAATATCAGCCCACCCACCAGGTGGCAAGCCTGGCCCGGATGTCCAGCTTCCCCCTTGGTAGGGACAGGTCCCACCTGAGCTTGTAGGCTCAACACTAAGAGGATAAGACAAGCGAGTGAACTTATAGGCCACCTCCTATGTGCCCGTCACGGTGCTCTGCAAAAGTGGCGTGGGGGGCGGAGAATCGAGCAGTCAGAATCACCGTCATCACCTCCCCTTCCCTCCTCCCCACCCCCCACCCCTCTCAGGCCTGCAGCTCCTCGCTGATCACAAGGCGATCACAAGGCACCATCAAGGGCTCCCAACCCTTGCAGTAGCGCTGAGCTCCACGCTCAGAAGGGCCCCACACTTTGTTTATGCTCTGCTGTCACTGTCTGGAAAATCATCATAATTTCTGAACTAGGGGCCCTGCATTTTCATTTGGCACTGGGTTCTGTAAATTATGCATCCAGCCCTGGCTGACAAGGAGCCCGGAGGCTCCCCCCGTCCCTTCCCAGAGCCAGCCAAGTGGATGCTTGCTTGCTTTGGGGATCTGGAGGCATCATTTGCTGTATCTAGTGTAATCCGGGGCCTCGTGAGCCTCCTTGGAGGGTCAAGAGAAGTGTTGATGCCTTAGAGGAACGGGAGAGGTGGGAAGGGGGGGAGAGAGGGCCTGATGGTGTTTGGGCAGGGGTAGGTGGGAGATGCATTGCCAGGGGCTGTGTACCTGAGATTTTCAAATTATGCCTCTGACTCCCAGGATCCCAGAACCTCCTGGAAAGGAAGGGAAGTACCGCCGCTGAGCACCACTTTGTGTTGAAAGCTTCCTCTGATGTTATTGCACTCAGTCATTATTATTATTACTATTACCGTTATCCTGATTTGCACAGGATGAAAGCGAGACTCCGTAAGGCAATGCTGATTGCTTAAGATCCCTTGGTTAGTGGGAGGAGGGGGAGGAGGCAGAGAAAGGGGAGAAGGAGGTCAGGGAAAAGGAAGAAGGAGTGCGACGAGGACGAGGACGAGGAGGTGGTGGCCCCTGGGACGTTCGCCTTTCTCCATGAAAATGATAAAAGCGCTCCATTTGAAGGCTGCCTTGATATAAAGAGGAGTAGATTAATATTACATATTAAGACATCTTGTGCAGTCTAAAAGCTCATTGTCTTCCTTCTAATTATAAAAGAAATGAAAACACTGGGGAGGGGACCGTAGAAGCTGTGTGAGCCTGGCATTCCGTGTCTTCTGTGTTAAATGGAGAAGTCCACCCAGCAGGAGTCGAGGCAGAGCAGGAAGATGAAGGAGTTCCCATCGTGGTGCAGCAGAAACGAATCTGACTAGGAACCGTGGGGTTGCGGGATCGATCCTTGGCCTCGCTCAGTGGGTTAAGGATCCAGCGTTGCCATGAGCTGTCATGTAGGTTGCAGACGTGGCTCGGATCCCGCGTTGCTGTGGCTGTGGTGAAGGCCGGCGGCTACAGCTCCGATTGGATCCCTAGCCTGGGAACCTCCATGTGCTGTGGGTGCAGCCCTAAAAAAAAGCAAAAAAAAAAAAAAAAAAAAGGAGAGAAGGAAGATGAAGGGAGGAGAGACAGAGGAAAAAGAGAAGTGTTGCATCCAGTGTCAGGGACACCACAGCTGCGGTGGCAGCAGCTCCGCCCCCTGCCTTTAGCTCAAGCCGTTGCAGCCTCGGGGCCACCTCGCCCGAGATCCACTCTCCCGGCCCGCCTGGCCTCACCTCTCCCTGGAAGCTTTATCTCCCCTGACTTCTTCCGTCTGAAACGGCACCTGTCAGATCCAGCTCTGCCCCACGACCCTGCGTGAAAACTGCAGATGATGAGAGGGTCGGCCACACCCTGCCCTTGCCCGCTTGCCCCCTCACCCCGTCCGTTCTAGAAGGCACCACCCCATTTCACAGGCTGGACCTGTCTCTTCTGATCCATGCCATCAGCTTGGCTGGCCACACCCTGCACTCGGCTAGCCGCACTGTTACCTTTTGCTGCCATTAACGTGGCTGTTTACTCCCAGTAAAATGAACTTTATTTACAAGGCATTATGACTAATGCCAGATGATTATGGCCATTAATATTTATGGTTTTCACTCCCAGGAGGGGCTTGGGTGCTAATTTGCACTCTTTGCTTCTTTTCTCAACGAGGCTTCCAATTTCTGCTGCTGTTCTGTGTTTCAGCCTCCTAGTTTCAAAGGGAAATATTGCCCGGGGCATGCCCTTATTTCTGGATGATTCTCTCCTTTCACTGTCTTATTTCCTTCTGATCTGTAAGCAGCCTAGAAACATGCTGGATGTATTGGGGACCCACGGGTATTGGCAGGGGCCTGGGGTCGTGGCTGAGGGGAAGATGACTGCCTCCAGCTGCCAGGAGAGTCTGTGTTTCTGCCGGGAGGAAGTGGCGGGGGGGGGGGGGGGGGGGAGGCAGCAGGGAATGTGTACGTTTGCCCAGAAACAGAGCCCCGTCTCAGACACCCACGCCTTCCTCTATCTCTAATCAAACATTTTCTGGTCTTTTTATAAAAGGAATCTAAATCAGCCCCTCCCAATACCACATCTCTGGGCTGGTTGGTTGAACAAATGCGAGTGTTTGGGGAGCATCTGCCTTTGGGACCCGGATTGGAGAAGACCGACCATACCCCCCTCTTCTTCTGGCCCTTAGGTTTTGGGGGCACCAGGAGCTGATGTTGCCTGAGCTGAGCTGAGAGACGTACTTGTCATCTTTCCATGTGAATAGAAGATGTGTTACAAATGGCAGCGTGTTGCCATGGTCACCAAGGCTTCCTTCCCAGAGATGGGGAGAGTGTCCTGCCCAGGGGTCCCTGTACGGCCTCAACCATGCTTGTGCCCCATCCGCTAGGGCTGGATTGCAGTCTCAGAATGCCTCTCACGGCCTGTATGTGAGGGACATGCCAGGAGGGCACCTGGTTGGGATGGAGCCCACGTAAAGGGGCAGCCACTGTTCAGCTCCAGGAAGTGGCTGCCATGCAGAAAAATGGGCCCAGTGCTGCCAAACCTTCCGATTATCTGAAGGAAGTGAGAAATTTGGATTATAGGCTCACTTCCCAAATATTTTTATTGTTGGCAGAGAAGGCAAGTCATAAATTTTTTAAGAACCATGTGGGCCAAACAAAACACGTTCACGGGCTGCCATTTTGTTGGGCTGCTTTGGCAGCCATTTTGCGATCCGAGCAGGGACCGTCATTGACAAAATGGCGGCCCAGCTCCACATCCTTTCAGGGCCTTGAGGTGAATGAATCCAGGAAGATTGCTTTGTGAGGAGACTGGGGGGAGGGCGAGGTTGGGACTTGGGACTTACCCATGTTCCCAAAATAGGCTTGGATTTAAGAACTGGAAACTGATCTGCTGCCTTATGTGTCTCTAAACCAACATTCCAGATCTACCGGTTGGTATCGATCCAAGGTCAGGAAAGGGGCATTGCATCTGCCCCCAACTTGCTGAGTCAGTTTGGACTGTGTTCTCCCCTTCCTGGTGTCCCCTCATCTGTACAGTGATGGGATTGAACCACTGTTGAGGGTCTTGCTGCTGCTGACTGACTGCCCCTTCTATGCTCATTCACTCCATGGGACCTGACCTTCGCTCGGTGTAATGCCCAGGAATTTCCAGAGGTTTTACGGTCATATCTTCTTTACCAATGACCTGTCAGAAAATCTCTGTGGTGGTCACTGAACTGAGGATGAGGATAAAGCACTGAGTGGGACAGGCAAGGTCCCCGCCCACATGGGCTCACATCCAGCTGGTAGAGGCAGGAAAGATGCAGGGGGTTGTCTGCATTCATGCTATTACCTGGCCAGATGCTAGGCTGGACTCATTACCTGGTTTGGTTTGGCTAGTGTTCATCTTTCTAGACTCAGTTGAGCTGTTACAGCCTCCAGGAAACTGTCCCTAACCAATTTCCCACCCCCTTCCACCTGCTGCCCCCATGAGTCATTGATCTGCTTCTGATTGGTCTAAGTAAGGCATGGTTTTTCAACCTCAGCACTGTTGACATGTGGATAATTCTGTTTGGGGGACTCTCCTGTGCACGGTAGGATGTTTGGTAGCATCCCTGACCTCTATGTCCTAAATGCCAGTAGCACCCCTGGCACACACACAATTATCACAGCAAAAGTGTTTCCAAATGTCCCAAGGAGGAGAAAAAAAAAATCCCTCTTGGGTAAAAACTGCTGGTTTGAGATAGTCATGATGGCCCTGTTCCTTTTGCCAATGATGGCTTAGGTATGGATGTGATGCCACCCATAATAAGATCTGCTGGGGAGTTTCTGGGAAGGTTTTTCTCTATCTCGGAAAATGATAGGAGGATGAGAAGGACTTTAATCCTACTCTTGGGTGTGGTCATGTCTTCATGTGATGGCCAGAGCAGTGGCAGCCATCTTGGGTCCATGAGGTAAGTGAGCCTGGGAATGGAGCCAGTCCTCTGAGAATGGTAGAGAGCTTGGATCCTTGAGGATATTGTTGTGAATTGTTGTGAATGATAGGGTAGCTCTATCAGGACATTTTGTTCTGTGGGATTATAAATCCCCTGCTTATTTGAGCCTCTTTTAGTTAGCGTTGTACTCGAACCAAGAGCCTTTTCACTAATAAATCATAAATCATACTTCAGACCTTACCTCACATGTCAACTTCCTCAGAGAGATTGCCTCTGCCCCCCACCCCATAGAAATTAGGTCCCCTTTTTTATTCTGAACTTTTCTTTGGCTGGCGGCATTCATCCCAGCTCCTATTGATATTTTGGTTCATCTTCCTTCACTAGTCTGTGAGCTCCGTGAGGACAAGGAGGCTGTTTTATCTTTTTTTTCCACTGTACCCAGTGACTAACACGGTTCCTGGCACGTAGAAGGCCCTCGATAAATTTTTGTTGAATGTTAATGAATGAATGCGAACTAGATGGATGGCTGGAGACCCGAAATGGTGTGTTTGCAGCTTCACCTGTACACGTTGGTGGGAAATTCTTCTCAGGACTGCAAACTCCAAAGCTGAACCTGGAACTTCCGAAGTAAAGGGAAGACCTCTAAAAAGGGTCTCATTTAGCACCGAGGGAAAAAAGCCTATGAAATTGCATCACGCAGATGCTTCACAAGGCAGTAATCTGGTCTTCTTCCTTAGACCCCAACATCAGTGTTATTTGAGAAGTGTCTCTAGGGCCACAGTGCAGGGGGGCAGCGTGTCAGACATTAGGAGAGAGTCCAGAAAAATAGCACAGATTTAGCCTAGAGTCCCTGGGTGGGTGGGGCCCTGAGAAAAGAGGCTTGTTTTGTTCAAGTGAAATCTGATGAAATGTGGAGAAACATGAGCTCAGAGACAGTGAGGAGGGTTGCCCTGGCTGAGGACCGTGACGGGGCAGTCAGCTGGGATTTCATGGCGTAGATGGGAAACCAAAGCCCACAGAGAGGGAGGAACCTGAGTGGGGTCTCCCAGCAAGTGGCCCCAAGTTGGCCTGGGCAAGTCCCCTGTACTGTGATGTAGCAGAAAGCGTCGCACGCTGTGACTTTGTGCAAGTCATTTCCTTTCCTCTGAGGCTCCATCTCTTTGCCTGGATAACGGCGGTGATGCGATGTTGCCTTCTGCACTCAGCAAGGCTGCTGGACACTGGGTGTTGCCTGGTCATCACACTGGCTCCTTTTCTCATCAGTGGTTGGGATATCTGAAAGGGCTTCCTGAAGGAGGTGTCCTGCAGACAATCAACTCTAGAAAAAGCCCTCCGGTGAATTGTTGGGGTTTGGGGTTGAAATCCTGTCTTGAAATCTTTCCCGGGAGGTCCCACTCTGGCTCAGCAGAAATGAACCTGACTAGTATCCATAAGGATGTGGGTTTGATCTCTGGTCTCACTCAGTGGGTTGAGGATCCCGCGATGCTGTGAGCTGAAATGCAGGTCGCAGATGAGGTTCCGCTCGGGTGTGTCTATGGCTGTGGCTGTGGCCGGCAGCCGTAGTTCCAATTCGATCCCTAGCCTGGGAGCTTCCATATGTGTGTGTGCGCGCCCCCCCACCAAAAAAAGAGAAAAGAAATCCTTCCTGGGGCTGCCCAAGCTGGGGACATTTTCTCATTTGTGTGTTCCCCTTTCTAAATCTCTGTTGTCATGGAAATGCTTCTCTTGGTCTTTTAAAGAAATGGTTTGGTTGTGACATAATTCACACAGCATAAAATTCACCCATTTAAAATGAAAATGTATAATTCAGTAGTTTTTAGTATATTCATGGTTGTACAGTCATCACCGCAGTCTGATTCTAGAACATTCTCATCATCCCCCAAAGAAACCCATACCCAATAGCAGTCACTCCCCATTTCTGCTTTCCCTCAGCCCCTGGCAACCACTAAACTGCTTTCTGTCTGTACAGATTTACCTCTTCTAGGCATTTCACGTTGATGGATGACGGACCGTCATACCCTATGCGGCCTTTTGTGTCTGGCTTCTTTCACTTAGCATGGCGTTTCCAAGGTTCATCCGTGTTGTAGCCTGTTAGTCCTGCAATCCTTTTTATGGACGAATAGTACTCCACTGTATGGATGTGCCACATTTTGTTTAAACTTCCACAGTTTATGGGCATTTGGCTTTTGTCTGCTTTTTGGCTCTCGTGACTACGGCTGCTATGAACATGCAGGTATAAGCTTTTGCGTGGATAGTGGTTTTCCGTTCTCTTGGCGTAGAACTGCTGGCTCAAACGGCATCTCTGTTTAACATTTTGAGCAACCGCAGTCTTGGTCTCTCTCCTCCCTGCAGATCGTGGGATATAAGTCAGGTCAGCACTGCTCTTGTGGATGAAAGCTTTCACCTCCTAGCTGGGCGTTCCCAAGGTCTCTTCTTCTATTCGAATATTCTAAGGGATCCCCAGTCCACAGGACGATGTCGTGGCTTCGGGTCCGCCCCATCCAGGCTGTGTGATCTCAGGGAGGCAGCTCAGCCTCTCTGAACCTCCATTTCCCCACCTGCAACATGAGGGAAAATGCCATTCCTGGCTTGAAAGATAATCACGACCATCCAGCCGAGGGAATGTGTGTGAGAATTATTTGTAAAAGCTGACAACAGCTGGAGAGATGTGATTTATTCATCCAGACTACATTTATCCAGAGTCTGTTGTTTGCCGGGTACTGTGTTAGGCGATGGGGATGGAGTCGTGATCAAGGCAAAGAAATCGCCTGCCCGCTGAGATTTTACACTCTGGCCTTTTCATATTGTGGCCCGCTCCTCAGTTTTACTGCCTGTAAAATGGCTGAGCTGGACCCACCCAGCTGCAGTAGAGTTCCTACGTCTCCTCTCAGCCCGTCAGTAAAATGGGCACAAGGGCACCATGCAACCTGAACTCCCAAACCCCAGGGGGCATCTTCAGGGAGCAAGGAGAGTGGGCTCTCCCTAGCTGCTCACAAGAGTAAAAGACTGGCCTGGGCGTGTGGCTGGGGTGAGCTGCCTTGCCTCTCACCTCCACGTCTCTGGGACTGAATGACACCACCCTCCTCAGGCAGCTCCCAGCCTAGCTGGCCTGATCTGCTGGTGCTTTCCCCATCACGGAACCAGCCTGGGGGTCCCGACCTGGCTGCTGGGCCACGACCGAGAAAGGGGCGCCCCGGGAACGTGTGTTCTTCAAAAAGAACAAAGATGCAGGCAACAGAGTCTAAAACAGACATGGAAACACACTGCTTTTTGTTTTCCTTCTGGAAGGGTGGCTGAATGATCCACGGCAGGGGACCCAGAATGCCTGTGTTGAAAACACTGTTATTATAAGACAGTCAGAGGAAGGAGCCGGGAGTTGAGGGGCTGACGGAAGACGCCCCCCCAACCCCCACCCCTCGGCCCTGTACGTTTTCCAGCCTGGGGTTTGGCCCCCAGAGAACTCTGAGTCAGACTTGATATTAGGGGTGATTCTCACTCCTAATTCCCTACACCCCTGCTGTCTCAGACCGTGTCACTTGCCTTGCTCCACAGTCTTCTGTGGCTCCCCATTACCCTCAGGAGAAGCCGAAGGACTTAACAAGGCATTCAAGGCCCTCCAGGTTCTGGTCCCATATGACGCTGCTTCTGCCTCTTCCCACTGCAGCTACTTCTCAGCAGTCTTAGATCTTGGCCTATGTTTTCATGCCTTTGCTTACCCAGCACCTTCACCTAGAATGCCTGATTAAAGCAAAAGGAAAAAAAACAAAATAAAAAAATTGCTGTGCCCCACTCCCTACATCCCAAACAAAAGATACTTAGAGGCCTCGGCTTGAAGACCAGGAATGTGAGCACAGAGACTCCCAGGGGCTGCATGTGGCCACCTAAATGAAGGAAGAGGGCCAGCTGGAGCCCCTGCAGACAGGAATTCTCACCTCTGTCCAAAGGGGCGGCCACTACCCAGCCCCCCGCCAGTTGCTGCTCCGTCTGCAGGAGTGTGTAGCTTGATCCTCCAGTTTTGCAAGAGAAGTTGAAAATTGGGATTTTAAAACGAAATCTCCCAAATTTTGTGAATGTTAGCAACTAATTCATTTTTTTGGAAACACTCTTTAGACCAAACAAAACTACTGGGGGCCAGATTCAATTTTCAGGCCACAAATGTTCCGTTTCCTTCTCCTCGTTACAAATAAAAGACACTGAGTCCCAGTCTGTGTTGTACGTGCCATAGATATATTTGACTTTATCCTTGAGGTCGGATTGAGTGCTTTCTCGTAGGGTGCTCTTGATAGTGTCTCTCTGAGGAGATGTGACTTTCCAGAACCTAAAGGAGGTGAGGAAGTCAGGCTCTGGTTATCTGGAGGAAGAACTGTCCAGGAAGTGAGAAGAATAGGAGGAAAGGGCCTGGTATGTTCCAGGCACAGCAGCAAGGCTAATGGGCCAAGAAAGGGGGAGAGAGGAAGAAGAAGATGAGGCTGGAGGGATAACCAGGTCCACATCTATTCAGGGCCAGTAGGAGCCTGAATTCAACTCAGGATGGACAGTTAAGGTAACAAATTGATGAATGAATGAATGGGTTCCAAATTGTGCTCACTGGAATATTCACATTTGGTGCAGGAATGTGGGTGTGGCTGCCTTGTCGTAGATGCTGAAGTCTTCAGAATTATCCTGGAAGATACTGGTCTGTGGGTAACATTCCGAGGTCGCCGTCTTTAGCTGCTGTAATGGTGCTTGGTTAGGAGCCTCAGATAGAGCAGGGTCTTCGTGCGAGTGGGTATGTACGAGGGAGACAGACAGACCAGGAGGAACCAAGGCAGAAAGAGACGGCCGTCACTGGAATACCCGTCAAGTCCACTGCCGTCATCCAAGCAGGCCAGGGACACCGGGTCTCCATGGCGAGGGTGTTGGTGGGAATGGGGGGCTCTGAGCTCACCAGTGCACCCTTAAGACTTCTGAGCACCAAATCCTCAGGACCCCTGCAGCAATCGCTGGTAAACCCAGTGGTGACGGCGTGCGGCAGGTCTGCTCCTGTCCTTGGCCTCACCGGGCCTTTGAGACTATTTTCTGCCTTGATTCAGGGACTGGCATCCCAGCTGCTGGCAAGTGAGTCGGGTGGGGTTGCCATGGCGACCCTCGGGCATGGATTCCCAGAGATGCTCCCTGCATCCTCCGGAGCCTGCCACTGCTGATTGCTGGGGGAGAGCGTGACTCACCGTTAAATATATCGCGGCTGTCCCAAATTGGCTGCTCAGCCCCAGCAGCCGGATGTGGGGACAGGCAGCATCTGGGGGTGTATAGAGTTGGGAGGTTGAGAGGCACGACCTTCTGTGTATCTTCAGAGCCTTCAGCTCCTGTCACTGCCAGGTGCTACCTTCACCAATCCCTGCTCAGATCTCCTGCCTTTCCCAATCTGGGTTTCAGTCCTGATTCTGTCTCTTGGTAGCTGTGTGACCTTGAACAAGAAGCTTGAGTTCTCTGGGCCTCAGAGTCCTCATCTGTAAAACGGGGGTGATGTGAGCGCCATCAAGGACTGGGGGAAGGGGGTGTCTGAGCTTTTACTTCACTTGCAAGCCAGCAGGTGAGCCTGCTGCAGTATCATGGGTGCTGGCAGGAGACTTGAGACCCCTGGGTCAGAGGCCGAGGACTTTATTACTCACAGCACGACAGGGCGGCATGAACTTGAGGTTCACATCAGCCCTCTTTGCCCCCAAGTTCCTTGTGAGCGCCACAGGGCCACCCAGGTAGATGCTGCACCACCAGGTTTTGTCACAAATGAGGATGCCTGAGCTTCGGAAACCCTCAGTCTTATAAGAGAGCTGCAGGCAAACCTGCCCAGCCTGTGCTCTGGGCGGAGACGTTATCTTCATTATCCTGATCAGGAAACAACTCTTCCTGTCCCAGAGGGAGATATGATTTCCATCTTCCAAGGCTGCTTGCTATGCAGACATCCTCTAGAGAGTCCGGAACAAAGCTCTCATCTCTTGCTCAGAAGACGCATAAACCTTGACCATGGAGAACGGTCTCCGAGCATCAGCCCGCAGGGTTCTTGGAAGGAGCAAAGGTTCCTACATGTAAGATGCTTTGCACAGCACTTGAGAGGATAAGCACTTAATAATGGTAGCGGTTATCTTTATGATTCTCAGCTTTCAGCCCTCTTGTAATCTCTCTTTTTAACTAGTAGGAAGGCAGAAGCCTCTTGCTCCGTGACTTCCCCTGTTGGGTGACTAAGAAAATCACAGCTTCCCTCCCTTCTAACCAGTACCTACCTATTTATCTCCTGTGCTCCACGAGGCCTTAACCACCCCCAGCTCCTCTCTCTGACTTCCCCGGGTTCTTCTTTTAAATGACTTTATTGGGGAATAATTTATGTACCGTAACAATCCTTCATTTTACATGTACAATTCAATATTTTTTAGTAAACATGCGGCATCGTGCAGCCATTGCTGTAATCTGATTTCAGAACATTTCCCAAAAAAAGCTCACGCCTACTTGTGTTCACTCCCCATTCACCCACAGGCCCAGGCACCCATTAATCTACTTTTTGTCTCTGTGGATTCGCCTCTTCTGGACAGTTCATAAAAATGGGATCAGACACTGTGTAGCCTTTTGTGTCGGCTTCTTTCGCTTGGTGTGGTGTTTTGGAGGTTTGTCCACGGCATAGCCGTGTGTCAGTGCCTTATTCCTTTTTATTGCAGAGCAGTATTTCATGCTTCGGAGAGACCACAGTTTGTGCCCAGTCACCTCCATCGGGTTCCTGAGAGAATTTTCCAGGATAATGCTGGCGAGAGCTTTTTGGGCACGTCCGTTTCGGACACTGAGTGTGGTTGCTAGGAACCCGCAACTGACACTCCTCGGGCCTTGCCCGGTCACCGTGGCCCCTTGGGGAGTTCTAGCCAGCTTAAAAGAAGAGAGGGGCCGTTTGGCAGACAGAGTCTTAGGGACTTTTAAAACCACGTGACAAACCTACTTCCATGAAAAGCAGGCAATCCCACTTCTATGGAGCCAGTCCAAGCCCTAGAGAGAGAGGCGCTCATGAAGATTTTATAGGCTGCACTTCCCCCATTCTTCCCAGTCCCATCTCCGTGGCAGCCCCACGTGATCAGCAGAAGAGCAGGAGAGGTTTCTGGTGCTTTCCTGTACAATGGCCTGATTTCCTTCGATGTTCCAGATAGGACTCTAGCTACCAGGTGATGAAAAAATACCTAAAAAGTACCTAAAATCCTGGGAGTTCCGGCCGTGGCTCAGTGGTTAATGAACCCAACTAGTATAGAGGATGCAGGTTCCATCCCTGGCCTCGCTCAGTGGGTTAAGGATCTGACGTTGCCGTGAGCTGTCATGTAGGTTGCTGATGCTGCTCAGATCCAGCGTTGTTGTGACTGTGGCACAGGCCGGCAGCTGCAGCTGTGATTTGACCCCTAGCCTGGGAACTTCCATATGCTGCGGGTGCAGCCCTAAAAAGCAAAAAAAAAAAAAAAAATCTAAAATCCTGAGTTACAAGAAAATATCTATTTTCCGCCTTTGCTACCTTCACCCCCAACTATGTAGGATTCAGGGGTGCGCTGGTTAATAGAGGTTCTGTCTCGAATAGGGAGGAGTCCAAGGCTCTTCTTAGCTATTCTAGTTGATGAGGCTGGAGAGAGATGGGAGAACGTCAGCAGGTGGAGTTTTCTGGCCTAATTTATTAGCCTTCTTTCAAATAACCAGGCCTCTCAGCTGTTATTTAAGTCCTACATCTGGGTTTGGGGTTCCTGCAAGACTCAAGAAATGCTTTCCAAGTTGGTTACCTACTGTTCTGGTTATCCACTATTGCATAACAAGCCAGCCCCAGGAGTTCCCGTCGTGGCCCAGCGGAAACGAATCTGACTAGTATCCACGAGGATGTAGTTTCGATCCTTGGCCTCGCTCAGTGGGTTAAGGATCTTGCGTGGCCATGAGCTGTGGTGTAGGTCACAGACACAGCTTGGATCCCACATTGCTGCAGCTGTGGTGTAGGCCTGCAGCTGTAGCTCTGATTCGACCCCTAGCCTGGGAACCCAAGCCAGACCCTAAACTTCGTGGCTTGAAACAAAATCAATCATTTATTTGTTCATGAATCTGCAACCTGTGCGGGGGTGGGTGGGGGCTTGTTCTTGTGCATTTCCACTCCACACATGCTGTCCACTGGGGTAGCTCAGTGGGGCTCACGCACAGCCCAGCTTCGGGGGTTGTTCTTGGCTCTCAGTTCCTCTCCATGGAATAGCTTGAGCTTCCTCACAGCATGGTGGCTGGGTTCCAAGAGTGATCGTACCAAGAAACAGGAAGTGATGGGTGCTAGTTTCTCAGGGTTTGGATCCTGAGACTGGCACCACTTCATTGCTGCCATACTCTACTGAACAAGCAATTCCAGAGCCCAAATTTGGGAAGAAGGGGCATAAACCACACCTCTTAATGGAAGAGCGGTTAAGAATGTGAAGGTGCTGTTTTCAGCACAGCTGGCAAGTTTATGGCACGTCAGTAGGTCAAGAGGCTTTGGAGGAAGCTGCTCCACGGGACGGTCAAACCCTGAGAGCCTGCCCCAGGCCAAGACACTCCTTACCACCAAAGTTCGCCAAAGTTGGTTTGAGCCAAATTTCGTCTTGCCTCACTGGCCAAGTGTGCAGCTGGTCTTTACCCTGGCTGTTCTATGCCCTGCCTTCCCAAAGGCCTGCATACTTGGAAATCCAGGCTTTCTAGCTAGTGTCCTCTCAGAAGTGGGGGGACCCCCCATGAGTCGGCAAGACAACATGCACGCGGCTGCTCAGGGCCCCTAAGGACCTGCTTTAGTGGGATTCAGAGGAACCTCCCCAAGCTCATCTTTCCTTGCTTTTCACCAAAGCTCTCCGGCTGTCTTCCAGGACGACACCAGCAGGGGAGCAGAACCCCAGCCTGAACTCAGGGTGCTGCGTGACCGGCTACCCTTGTCGTTTAGATGGTCTAGAAGCCATTTTTCTTTTCTTTTTTTTTTTTTTTTCGGGCCCTGCCCAGCAGGCCTGTCCTTATCTGCATGGCTGTCTTAGCAGCACACTGCTAGTGCCACTGTCCTTAGAGAATCTTTTCTTGCATTTGAGGTGACCAGACCAGAGTTTGGATGCTGTCTTCTGCTTTAGTGGCTATGGGGCATCAGGCAAGGCACTTGACCTCTCTGGCCCTCAATTTCCTTTTCTGGTGGCAGGAATACAGTTCACGGACATGGTGAGGATGAAGTTCTCAGTGTACCCAACACACTCCATGCAGTGCCTCGCTCGTCATAGCTGCTCTGTTCACGGTGACTGTCGTTATTATGAATGATTATTTCCTGCATCATAATGGTCTTGTGGAAAAGGGAGTCAACCCCAAGGGAAGCCAATTTTGCATAAACTCTCCATTGTTTACAAAGAAATAATCCCTGGTTCTTCTCTGCGTCCTTGAAAATCCATGCACTGGGAGCAAGATTTCACTGTACAGATTTTACCTTGAGCTCCAGAAAGTTCTCACTGTGCGTGCTTGACTGCCTCAAGAAAAGGCATGCTTTGCCTCCAGTCACAAAGACACGCCAACTGGGTTTTGTCACTGCGGTGACTTGGACACACAGCCAGCAGAGAAAACTGCCCCTCCCCAGCAAGAAGCAGGGCTTGCTTTTCCTGGAGGGAAAGATCCACGAGCATTTCAGAGCTGTCTGGCCCGGTCAGAGTCCTGAGGTGTCTGTCTGGAGACCTGGAATTCATTTGTTCTCAAAAAAAAATCTTTCTCTAGTGTCTACTGTACACCAGCCCCTCGCGAGGCTCCAAGGAGGCAGTCACGAAGAAGAAGGACCAAATCCCCATAGCTCAGGAAGCTTACATTCTAGAAAGGAGAGAAGAACAAAAACAGCAGGACCACAGATACGTAATACCTGTCCATAGATGTAGCACGTCAGGAGTGAGGGATCAGAAATTGATGGGAGATGGGTGCCATTTGAAATAGGTGGGGGGAAGCCGTTCGGGGGATGTGACACTTAAGCAGAGACCTGAAAGGATTGAAAGGAGGAGATGGAGATGGAGGGTTATAGGCCGAGGAAACATCCAGTGCAAAGGCCCTGAGGCTGGTGGGTGCCTGGTGTGTTTCAGGAGCAGCAGGAAGGCCAGGGTGGCTGGAGCTGGGTGAGCGAGGGGAGGGGGGTCCAGGCCACGCAAGGCCTCCTGGGCCTCGTACGGATCTGGGCTTTTGTTCTGAGTGCGATGGGAGACATGGCCGTGTTCTGAGCCAGGTGTGAACTGACCTGGCTTAGGTTCTACTGGGATCCCTCTGGGTGAGTGTGGGACATGGACTGTGGTTATTGCGGGGGCCAGGACAGAGGCAGGAAGAGAGTGAGGAGGCGATTGCAACAGTCCAGGCAGAAGAGGATGGAGGCCTGGCCCAGGGGGCACCCCACCTGTGGGGGTGGATGGTGAGGGGTGGGTACGCTCTCGGGGGCGGATCTGACAGGTCTCACCAAGCCATGAGGTACTCTGAGATTCCCTGTCACCAGGGGCTCAGCGTGCCACCTATCTCCAGGCTCAGCACAGAGCCTGTAATAGAGTCGTCTGGCCTCTGCCCCCCTGGGGAGACGGGGTGGGGGGGCAGGGGGCTCAGCTGTCCATGCCCCCGTGACTGTGGCGCCGAGCGAGGCCCACCCTGGCTTCCGCCAGGTGGTGTCTCAGAGAGAATTCTGGACCGGAGACCCTTACCATGTGTGACACTCCCCAGCTGTGTGACCTTAGACGAGTCCGCTCCCCGCTCTGAATCTCAGCTTCCCTGTCTGTAAAATGGGAATTTCGAAACAAGCCCTAGGGTGGTCGGAGCAGCGAGACGCAGGCTGGGCACGAGCTCTGAAGACGGTGAAGGGCGACACTCGCAGCAGGGTTGCACTCATGTACATCATCAGTGGTGCCGTTCAGTCATTTCTGCTGTCCTGGGGCTGTTGGAAACTTTGACCCTGGTTCAGATCGGGCCATGGCCTTGCTAAATTCCTACATCTCTCACTTCTTTTTTTCAGTTGAAGTATAGTTTATGTGTAATATTATGTTAGTTTCAGGTCTAGAACATTGTGAGTCTGCGTTTTTTTTTTTGTTGTTTTGTTTTGTTTTTGTCTTTTTGCTTTATCTAAAGCCGCACCCGCGGCATATGGAGGTTCCCAGGCTAGGGGTCTAACAGGAGCTGTAGCCGCCGGCCTTTGCCACAGCCACAGCCACGCGGGATCCGAGCCGCGTCTGCAACCTACACCACAGCTCATGGCAACGCCGGATCCTTAACCCACTGAGCAAGGCCAGGGATCAAACCCACAACCTCACAGTTCTTAGTCGGATTCGTTAACCACTGAGCCATGACGGGAACTCCTGTGAGTCTGCGTTCTTATAGGTTCTATTCCGTTTTAAGTCAATATAAAATAGTGCCTATTTTCCTCATGCTGAGCCTCGTGTCTTATTTATTTTCCACCTGGGTGTTTGTACCCCTTAACCCCCTCCCCCAGCTTGCCCCTCCCCCACCACTCTCCCCACTGGTAACTGCTAGTCTGCTCTCCCTGTCTGTGAGTCTGTTTCTGTTGTCTTGGTTCGTTTATTTCATTTTTTAGATTTATAAGTGAAAACATACAGCACTTTGATGTGGTGGCTCTAAAGCCTGGGCTCTGTGGACAGAGCTGGGTGGAGCTTCTAGCTCAGCGCTCTGAGGTGTCCTTTCCAGAAGAGGCAGCTAAAAACAAGTTGGTCCCCGCCCCCCGCCGGTTCGCGGCCAGACCAGGCTTCCAGGCTGGCACTCCTCCTGCCCTCGTTCACCAGAGGCCACGTTCCCAGGGGCAGGCCTGGCCCTGCCTCTGCACCCCAGTGAACTTGTCGCCATCCCCCGGGAGTGGCTAAATGTGGCACTGTGGGTTTACTGTTCGTTTTCTCTGAGCTCCCCCTGTTTCTCCCTGAGAACTGGGACAGGGTCCCCTCAGGCCAAGAGAAGCCTGGAAGACTTCTATTTTTTGAGACTCCTGGAATATTAATTTATTTTTTTTAAAGCTCCCAAAAGAAGACATCCCAAAAGTTATGGTACATTCAAAATGTTAAATTGAACATGTTTGTGCTTTTGACCTGCACACAGTCACAACACCATGTACGAGTGAGGCTTACAAGACAATCACAGGATTCATTTTATGTACTTGTCTATTTATATTTTAAATTTATGCTATTCTCCAGGCGTGAGCAAGTAATGGGATGCAAGGGTGGTGTGGTTTGACGAACACGATCTTTTCTCGTCACCGTCACCGTCACCGTGTCCCTGTTTGTGTATGTAACCCATTTAGAGTTAAGGTCAAAATTCTAAAAATATTGGGATGTCAGTTTTTTGAATAGGTGATATATTTCCTTGATATGAAAGCTGAAGTGTTGCAAAGGGCACACAGTGCAAAGTCCTTCTCCTACCCCCGTCCCCAGGCCTCCTCCCCAGAGGCAGCCGCTGTTACCAATCTTCCAGAAACAATTTATCCACAAACAAGTACATCCAAATCCTTTGAGAATCCTTTTCCCTTTGCATTATTGAAGTGGGGGCTGGTTATACACTTGTTCTCTATCTTGCTCTGTTTCTTAACATCTTTCATCAGGGATTACTTCCTATCTATGCATATTGAGTCACTTTGCTCTTTTTTACAGCTGTGTAGTATTCCACTGTGGCTGGCCCACTATTGACTTAACTTTTCCCCTCTTGGTGGACACTGAGGTTGCTTCCAGACTTTTTTTCTGATCTAATAAGCAATGGTGCGGTGACTAACCTTATGTCTACATCAAGAAAACTTTTGTTTAAGACCTTTATGGATTGTTAGTTCTGGGCAAAATGGCTCCTCTTTTGCACCACTCCGCGCCCTTCCTGGAAGCTGAGGCTTGATTAGGACAGCATCACAAAGTGGAGGAAGAACATTCCAGGTGGAGGGGACTGCAATGCAGAGGCCCTGGGGCAGAAATGAGCTCGGTCTGTTGGGAAATGGCAAGAAGGCCTTTGTGGCTGGAGTGGAACATGTGAGGAGGAGAGGAGATTTAAGAGGACCTCAGCGGGCAAGCGATCCATGGCCAGGCAGGAGGAGGTAAAGGAATGAATGAAGCCATTCATTCAGTGACAACTGAAAAGACATTATTTTCCAAGAGACAGGCATGGCCCTCCCCTGACCTCTGGTTGCTGCGAAGACTGGCGACCCCGCCCCCTTGGGTTCCCTAGAGCTTTCCTCAAGGTCACCCACAGAGAGGAAAGAGCCCAGTGCCCTGTCACAGGGCTGGAACCCCCCAAGGCCTTCAGTGGACTTGGCTTTGGCTTCTCCCAGTCCCCGCACTGGCTTGGGCCAAGCATGTTTTTAAAAGGATGGGAACTCGTGGGCTGCTGGGGTGGGCTCACTCTAGAAGACCCTCCTCCACCTTTGCAGGGCCAGCCCCTCTGCCTCTGAGATCTGCCTTCTCAAACCACCAGATAGCAGTTGCCTCCCCTTCGCTGTGCCCACCCGTCTGCCCACACTGCCCGTCTATCTCCTCACTGTTAAGAGCCACCGTGAAGACTGGTGGTTTCAAAGCCAGGCTTCCCGAGTGAAACCCGGCGATGCTCCGATAAGCTGCCAGCAGCCTGTTCCACAGCTCATAAGGGTGAAGGCAGTAATAGCACCCGTCTTTCAGGGCTGGAGCAAGATGCAGAAAATGTACAGGAAGCCCTCTGAGCAGGGCCTGGCGCAAAGAGTGCACAGAAAGGCGGTCACCGCTTTCCTACCCAGTGCCTTAAATCCTCTATCCTTTCATTCATTCTTCATGTGTTGTCCAGCTCCCCGTCTGAACCAAGAGCGCGGGAAGGAAGGGGGTGTTGCCAGTTGGGTTCAGCCCTGTGCCTCCAAATGATATTTAAAGAGACCCCGAAGGAGGAGCCAGAGTCACCTTGGGCAGGAGGAGTGGGGAGAGAGCAGAGCCTGTGGGTGCCCCCCCCACCCCCGCTATCAGGGAGATGGGGGGCGGTGCTGAGGAGGCACGGAGAGGAGTGGGGACAAGAGAGAGTGGGAGGGGCGGCAGGAGCCAGATCCTGCAGGGCAGTGACAAGTTCAGATCTTGTAGAAGATTCTGGTCTTGGGATTCTGTGGGAGTAGGGGTCAGAGGAGATGGGAGTGTGAGCAGAGCCAAATCAGAGCACGGCTGCCTTCTCAGGTCGGTCCATCGGTCTGTCTGTCTGTCCCTCCTCTGTCTCCTTCCTCCTTTTTCTTTCCCTCTCCTGCTCTTCCTTCTCTTTTTTTTTCTTCTCTTCTCTTCTATCGTCTCCTCTCCACGGCTGTCTCCTTCCCTCCCTGCCTCCCCACCTCTTCCTGAACAAAACCGTAATCCATCTTCCCCGCCCTGGCTGGTCCTGCGCCCTTCCTTTGGCACAGCTCATTATTTTAATTAAACTCTGGGATCTGTTTTCCTAACCTGACATCTTGCTTAGGGAAACCAAAAGAGGAGCTGCCTGGGGCCAAGGAAGGGGGGTTGCCAGCAGAATCGTGGAAAGCTTGCCGTCGCCCCCTCCCAGGAAGGAGCCCTGCTTACCCAGCGCGGCCCTTAAAGGGCAGCCGAATGCAGTGGTTACGTTCTGAGGTCTGGCCTGGCCTCACAGCCCCATCGCTTGCTCAGGCAAGCCCTTTCCTGATCTATAAAACGAGGTATTAATAGCTCTTCTCTCATAGGGTTTTGCGAGGTTTAAGTGAGTTAACACAGTGCTTTTCAGACTGAGGGTCATAAAATCAATTTAGTGGGTCACAACCACCATTGACAAAACAAGGACAAGAAAACACCAGTGTGTTATTCAGAGGATCCGTGTTTTGGGTGGAGCGTTTCTTTCAGGGCCGGTATGGCTCTCTCTCGGTATGGTTGTTTGGTAAGTGTATCTCTTACTCCGGCTGCCCTTCCAGGAGCCTTGAAAGCTGCAATTAAAACACTTAGAAAAGTGCATACAGTAGGTGCCCAAACTGTGGTTGCTGATGTTGTCTTGCAGAAGCAGACAACGACTCCCTTTTGGTCTCTCTGCCGTATCAGTGGAACCCCATTTTACATCTAGGGAGACTGAGGCTCAGAGAAAGAAGAGCCTGTCCCAAGGCCACTGGTCCAAGGAGCGCGGCAGACCCTGGCCTGACACCCAGTGTTCTCGCCTCTCCAGCACCAACACCCTCTCCCCTCCCCAGAGGGGAGAAGGCTGCAGTTTTTCTGCCCCCTCCTGGGTTTTCTAGACGAAACCCCCATTTGGGGCACAGGAAGATGGGGTGCCTGGTGCAGGGCTGTGAGGAGCGGGCAGCGGGCACGGCAGGGTCTGTGGGCTGGGGAGGGGGTGGCTCTCAGGAGGAGTCTAGGAGGCCGTGGTGGAGAACCAGCCCCCGCGGAGAGGCTGAGAGCCGGGAAGCCTGGGCCCCAGCGTGGTTCTGCCCGGCAGGGTCGCGTGCCTGAGGGCCCTGAGGATCTTTTGGAAGCTCCCCACTCAGATGATTCGTAAGTGCTCCCATGAGTCTGTGATTGTGATTCTGAGAAGTCTCCTTAGCTTCCCCACTGGGAAAGGCCTGGTGTATACATTCATCCAACAGACATTTATTGAGCACCTCCTGGGTACCAGGCAGCTGGGGATACACAGGGGATCAAGGCAGGCACTGTCCCTGCCCCCTCATTGCGCTGTACGAGATACTCGACAAGTCACCAAAGAAAGGGCTGAGTGCTTTCAGAGCCCTGGAAGAGGGTCTTGGGGTAACAGGTGAGGGGGCTGCTTTACACAGGGGGGCAGGAAGGACTCTCTCTGGAGGTGACGGTGGAGCTGAAAGCTGAAGTGTGAGGAGGAAAGAGACCTGCAGGGAGCTCAGGGCCCTGAGGCTGGAGTGAGTTGGGGCTATTGGAAGAACGGCGAAGAGTAGAGCGTGGCTGAAGGGTGCGTGCGAATGATGGGGTGGAGGGGACGAGGGGAGGCAGCTGGAGCCAGACCAGGCAGGGCTGTGAGGTCATGCTGAGGCCACTGGCTTTTATGCCAAGTGCAGTGGGACACCTCTAGGGGCTTTGGAGCAGGGCAGTGACAGGATCAATGTATGTTTTTAAAAGATCGTTACGGAGTTCCCATTGTAGCTCAGTGGTTAACAAATCCGACTAGGAACCATTAGGTTGAGGATTTGATCCCTGGCCTTGCTCAGTGGGTTAAGGATCCTGCGTTGCCGTGAGCTGTGGTATAGGTAGCAGATATGTCTTGGATCCTGCATTGCTGTGGCTGTGGTGTAGGCCGGTGGCTACAGCTCCGATTAGACCTCTAGCCTGGGAACCTCCATATGCTGCCAGTGCAGCCCTAGAAAAAGGCAAAATGACCAAAAAAAAAAAAAAAGTAAAAGATCGTTACAAGGGGAGAAGGGACTTCAGGGATGAGGGAAGCCACTGCCATGGTCCTGGGGAGGGTACTCAGAAACCTGGACAGGGGTGGGGAGAAGTGCCAAGACTCTGGACTGGGTCCGAAGGTGGGGCGCACGGGATTTGCTGGCGGCCAGAGAGCAGTCAAGGAGGGCGGCTCCCAGGTTGGTGGCCTGAGGATCTGGGAGGGTGGAGGTGCCTTTTGCCCAAACAGGAAAGATCCAGTAAAGAGCAGGTGGTGGTACCAAGAGCATTGCCTGGCCTCATTACGTTTGAGATGCCCGTGGGACACCCAGGTGTCACAACGAACCTCCTCCCACCAGCCAGGCCCCGCCAGCCCAGGTGGTGTGTGGAGGGGAGCCCGCCTTGCGGTGGAGATTAATTCCCATGACCCAGTTCTGTCTGCCCGTGGTTATCTGGGTCACCTGGACTGCAGGCCCCGGTCCCTTGGAGCCTGTCCCGCACTCGTCCCCTGCCCCCGCCGCCGGCTCCTCAGTTCTCTGGACCCTGCTGCCCAGGGACACTGAGGAGGGAAAGCTGAGCATCCGTCTTCACCGGCCCCTCTGTGAGCCCCGAGTCTCCCTGCCTTCGCTCTCGCTGTGTCCTCTGCATAGGAGTCCCTTTCCTGTCTTAACACTCACACATCCAAATTCTTTCTGTCCTTTCACGTCAAGCCTTGAAGCCTCCAAGAAGCCTTCCTTGGGTTTCCACTTAGAATGATGGGAACCATATTTTAAACGCTTGTTATGTGCCAAGCTCTGTAAAAGGCTCTTTATGTTTCTTTTCTCCTCTAGTCGTTGGAGATGGAGATTACTGCCACTGTTTCACTGATGAGGAAGTTAAGGCTGAGGAAGGTGAAGTCACTATCTCGAGGTCATGTGTAAGAAGTGGCAGAGGTGGCAAAATGGAATTCAGACTCTATCCTTCCTGTCGTGTTTTATGAAGCAACTTAGGAACTTATTTGCCTAAGGGACCCTGGGCTCCTCAAGGGCATAGATTGAGTTTATTTAGTTTCTGCATCCCCAGAATCTAGCATAGGCTCTCCATAAATGCTGGATGGATGGGTGGATGGATGCATGGATGGAGATGGTTGGATACACAGGGAGATGGGTGACTAGATGAGTGAGAGATGAACAGTGGAGAGATGAATAGATGATGAATGGGGACACTGATGTTAAATACGTGTATAGATGGGTAGATGGAAGGAAAGAAGAATGAGTGGGTGGATGGATGGTTGGATGGAGCAGAAAAAGAAAGGCAAGAAAGGATGAGAGAAAATGTCCACCTGAGAAAGCTGTCTTATACTTTAAGTCATTGATGATGGCCCCCTCTGATCTTGAGCAGCATGCAGTTCAGAGGTCAACCCTTTTCAGGGAAGACAGGAAACAGATCCACCATTTATTGAGCCCCTATTATGTACCAGGCCCCATCCTAAGAACCTCACATGTATTAATCTTCACAAAAGCCCTGTGAAGAGAGTACTGTTCTCATGCCATTTCTCAGATGAGAAATCAAGCCACTTGCCACCCCATGAATGACTATAGCACCGCCTGTTGGTGGGATGTGCATTAGAAATTATGGCTGTCCTGAAAGGCCCTCCCACCCCAGGACCTTTGCACTTACTGGCCTCTGCCATGATCAGCTCCTTCTCACAGTTGGATCTCAGCTCACATGTTTCCTCTGAGAAGGGCTGTTCTTGACCAACCTGCTTAGTATGCTGCCCCCCCCCCCAGTTATTCTCAGAATTACTTAAGTAGAATACAGATTTGGCTGCTCTGATGGAAACCCGAATAGCAATGACTTTAAACAAGTCAAAGTGGTTTCTTCTCTTTCTTGCTCAATGAGGAGAGGTCACTGGCTCTTGAAATGTGATGGATACATGTGAAGTGTGTGTGGCCTCAACAAGGCAGGAGAGCACAGTGGTCAGCAGTGAGCCTCTGAACCCAGCTCTGCCGGAATCCAAATCTCAACGCCATCTCTTGCCACACAGGCCAGATGGGTCTGGCACAAGGATCTTGTCATCTCTGAGCCTGCATTTCCTCATCTGAAAATAGGGTTGTAGTAACATGCCTATTTCATAAGGGTCCCAGGAGTGAATGCACACAGCGTGTCCAGAGCAGAGGTCAGCAAACCGGGGCCGGGGCCAGGTCTAGTCCACCACTCATTTTTTTACGGCCTGGAAGCTAAGGGTGTTTTTACATTTTCGAGTCCTTGAAAAATAGCAAAAGAAGAAGTCTTATTTTATGACGTGGAAATTATGTGAATTTCAAATTCCTTTGTCCATAAAGTTGTATTGGAACCCAGCCAGGCCTATTTGTTTCTGTTTGTTTCTGGCTGCTTTTGTGCCAAGGGCAGAGTGAAGCAGTTGTGACAGTCCATGTGACCCACAAAGTCTAAAATACTGGCTGTCTGGCCCTTTACAGAAAAAGTTTGCCAGCCTCTGGTCTAGAGAGCCTCCCCTTGTACACAGAAGCCTCAGTGTGTGTTAACTGCTCTTTTTCAGGCTCTTGGGAGGCAGCTGCAGCGTGGGGACCACACTGGGTTTGTTAAGCACCGAGAACATTATGCGGACAGATCTGCTTCACAGCACTTCAAGTTAGGCATTACTGTGCCCATTTTATAGATGAGGAAACTGAGGCTCAAAGACGTGGTAGCACTTGCCCAGGATCACCCAGCTGGATAAGTAGCAGAGGTGGGATTTGAACCCAGTGTCTTCTGATTCCACCAACTGCCCCCTCCCTCCCCTTCTACTTACACGCCACCCGCCCTACTGCCTGAAGGGGCTCTGGGAAAATGCCAGCAGCTGTCTCTCCAAAGCCCGGTGATGGAATCATCTGGAAAAGTTCGTTAAGGGTGCAGATTCCTGGGTCCCGTGGCAGCCCTCCTGAATCAGCCTTTGTGGGGAGGACCAGGCATCTCTGCTGTGAGCAGAATTCCCCCAGAGGATTTCAGTGTCAGAGGGGTGGCGGGGGGGGAGGAAGAGGCCCCCACGGGCTCCAGCTGCCAGGGAGGGCTTCCTGAGGAAGCGTGGGCCAAGCAGAAGTTGGAAGGTGAAGGGAGAGGAAAGGGCCTTCCAGGCGGGGAAGCCCACCCAAGCAAAGGAGAGGGGGCAGGATGGAGGCTGGTATCCTTGGGCCCAGGCACTCCCAGGAGAAAGGCAGCTTTTCTACTCAGGGCCCGGAGCTTCCTCTGCCTCCTGGTTTTTAGAAGAAATTGGCAGCTCTTCACTCTGCCTTCAAAACCCTGTGTGATCTGGTTCCCGCCGGCCCCTCTGACCTTTCCTTCCCTCACTTCTTCCACGCGGGCCTCCTTTCTGGCCCTGAAACATACTTTGTTCCTGCCTCAGGGCCTTTGCACTTTTGCTGTTTCCTCTGTCTTGCTGTGCTTATCCTCAGACTTCAGCTTCACAGGCACCTCAGAGGGGCCTCCCTGTGGCCTGGTAACCCCTTCCTGCTGTTGTTTAACTGTTGGCTCCTCCTGTCTCCTGAGGACCGTGGCTTCCTGCCTCATTCACCTTTGTGCCCCCAGAGCCAGCCCAGTGCCTGGCACACCAAAAGTACTCAGAACGTGGGGCCGAGTGGACATAAAATGCAAGACCTACTCCAGCCAGAGAAGAGCTGAGCCAAGCTTCCAGGCTCCTCTCTTGGTTGAACGCTCGGCGCCCGGGGTGGGGCAGGCAGGGCCACTGGCTAAGGTTTTGGGATGATAACTTTGCGGCATAAAAGTGGGCAGAGAGGGATGTTGGGGAGAATTCTTAAAAGAGAAAACAAGACAGTTGATGAGACCCTTTCCTTCCTCTACCCTCTGGAGACCAAGACACGCCGTCACTTTCTAGAATTCTCCAGACATCCCCCTGCGTCCACAGACCCTGGGACTAATGGCCACCCTGGCTCCCCTCATTGAACGAGCTCTGAGCCAGCCCGCCACATGCATGTTCCCATCGCATCCTCACACCTCCCTGATCAAGGAAGGATCACTGTGTCCATTTCGCAGATAGGGAAACTGAGACTCCGTGAGGTAAAGGAATCTGGCCAAGGTCTAGGGTGAAACCCAGACCCTGGCACCCGGCTCTGACTCTGGGCGGAGCCTGTTTTCTCAGACCCAGTGTTAGGTACCACCTCGTACCCATCGTTTGCGCCCTCTTCCATCCCACCCTAGCACAGCGTGGTCAGAAAGCTCTTCTGAGACTCACTCAAAGCCTCCGCATGTCACCACGAGAGAGGCCTCAAACATAGGGCTTCACTTTCTGTTTCCGGTGTAACTTTAGGGCTCGGTTCCAACCGGAAAGGCACAGAGAGTGGTGAGCAGAGAGGAATAGAAAACGTGACCCCCTGAGGAGGTCAGATCCCAGAAACAAAGCTTCAGAGAATGATCTGGGGGTCGGGGTGCCTGGGTTCAAATCCCAGGCCCAAGTAAAGGAATCTGTCCTTCGCTGTGTGACTTTGGTCAAGCTGGAATCCCTCTCTGTGCCCATGTGGAAAATAGGGGTCCGAACAGACCTATATGCAGGGCAGGGTGCTTCAAGCTGGCTTTTTGTTTTGTTTTTTTGGTTTAGGTTTTTTGTTTTGGGTTTTTTTTTTTGTCTTTTTAGGGCCACATATGGAAGTTCCCAGGCTAGAGGTTGGATCAGAGTTGCAGCCGCCAGCCATAGACACAGTAACACCAGATCTGAGCCATGTCTGTGACCTACGCCACAGCTCACGGCAAAGCCGTGTCCTTAACCCACTGAGCAAAGCCAGGAATCGAACCCACATCCTCATGGCTGCTAGTTGGGTTCATTACTGCTGAGCCATAGTGGGAACTCCTGCTTCAAGGTTTGCACTAGAGAAGTCCAAGAGTGAGCAGGAGAGGCAGACCCTGCTCCCAGAGAGCTGGAGGCCAGTGTGGAGCCCAGGCCAGTGTGGAGGGAGAAAGCATAGTAACAAAACAGTCAGAGAACAGTTCCAGACTACAGAAAGGCTGGTGATTAGCTGCCAAGTAGAAAGACAGCGGGATCCGGCGGGAGCTTCCCAGGAGCTAGCATGGCCCAGAAAAAAGACTTTTAGGCAGGGCATCTCAGTTCAGCAGTGCTGGAGAATTATTTAGGGTGGGGTCTGTCTTATGCATTATCGGATGTTTAGCAGCATCCCTGGCCCCCACCCACTAGATGCCAGTGTCAGGCCCCACCGCCCCCCCCACTCCACCCCCAGTGTGTCAACCAAAACCTCCTGCAGGAGGTACATTGCCACATGTCCCCTGGGAAGTAAAACACCCCTGGTTGAGAACGAGTGCTTGCAGGCATAATCTAAAGTGTTGGCATCTAGTTTATAAAGTTCTAAGCCTTCATGCAGACTTCAGACATAGGTCATCAGCTCAGATGTGTCCTGGCATCAGGCACGTTAAGAGCCGTCAGCAGGTGACGTTAGCCTGAGCACCGCCAGTTTGAGACCTCTGTCCTTCAAGGTTGGGCTGACCTTGGGGTTCATTCATTGTACAGATGGGCAGAGGGAGGCCCAGAGAAGGGAAAAGGCTTGCCGAGGTCACACAGCGGGGCGATGGCAGAGCTGGACCTAGAAGCAAGTTGAACTGGATGGTCGGCGTCTGCCTGGCAATCTGCTCTCCCCTGGGACTCAGGCGGCGCCTCCTAAAGGGAGTCTTCCCTTTCTCCGCCCCCAGAAGGACTTGGTTTCTCCCAGGCAGTGGGCTCCCCCCTCTCTGCCCTTGACCCCCTCACTCTGCTGTGATAATTTGTGGGCCTGTCTTTTGGCTGTTAGACAAGGAGGAGGATTAGGTCTGACTTACTTTTGCAGACTTGGCGCCGGGTCTGGAGCTGGTCATCGTTCGTCTTGCCGTAAAGTTAAGATATGTTCCTTTTTATGTACATATGGAATACCCAGCCCTTCGTTCACTCAGCCCACGACCACACACCAGACGGGGCCCTGTGCTGGAGCTCCCCGTGTAGCCGTGGAGACAGGCATTACAGCTGATCGTACCTTCAAAATTGTGTTGGTGGGGCCAGGAAGGGAGTGAGACAGCAGAGGTGCCCAGGGCGTAAAATGTAAGATGTTGACTCTCGGGCTTGTGCACTTCATGCCCCATCCTCGGCCCGGCCCTGCAAGCATGAGCCGAGATGTGCCCTTGTCCGGGAGGGGGCAGAGCGTCAAGGCAGGCAGCCCTGAGAAGGCGAGGTGTATAAACACGCACAAGTTATTAATCCAGGCTCTTAGGATAGATCGTGATGGAAGAGAATATAAGAAAAGAATCAGGAGTTCCCGTCGTGGCTCAGTGGTTAACGAATCTGACTAGGAACTATGAGGTTGCAGGTTCGATTACCCACTTGGCATCGCTAAGTGGGTTAAGGATCCGGCTTTGCCGTGAGCTGTGGTGTAGGTTGCAGGCGCGGCTCGGATCCCGCGTTGCTGTGGCTGTGGCTTAGGCCAGCAGCTACAGCTCCTCTTAGACCCCTACTCTGAGAACCTCCATATGCCGCAAGTGCGGCCCTAGAAAAGGCAAAAAGACAAAAAAAAGAAAAAGAAAAGGAATGTGTATATGTGTATGGCTAGGTCACTTTGCTGTACAGCAGAAATTGGCACAACATTGTAAATCAATTCTACTTTAATTTCAAAAATTAAAAATAAATTAAAAAAATAAACACCCACATCATTCAGAGTGACATTCTCCATCCCCCAACCTCAAGCCCCCTCTCTGTATAACAACTATTTTGTTAACTGCTGTCACTACTTACCACCCTAAAATGAAATTCATAGATAACATACTATACCTACTTACATAACTCACCCCCCCAAATTCAATATACATAGTGCCCCAACTTTAGTAGAAAGGAGAATTACAAGGAAAATAATTTATATTAAGCTTGTATATATTTCAATATACACATGCCTGGTCATGACACTCACACCAGAAAACACGATGAAGGCATCAGGAGCTTTGTCTATACATAGAAGCACTGTGAGTGTGACAGTGACAAAAACAGAGAGCTACTGGTGTGCTGGCAGTGCAGATACCACCAGTGGCATTGCCGTCAGCCACGTGGTTTTTCCAGTGTGGTGAGTAACTCTTGGTAAAGTTCTGGACAGTTGAAAGTACAGTTTTTCAGCTGTCTTATCCGATGGTTGCAATTCTGGAAAATCTGGGCTATGTTAAAACGTTGGCATTGGAAGAAGACATTTGATACATTTCAATGTAAAATGAAGTCAAGCTCTAGTGTCGGGAAATCATAGGCAGCACTGCCTTGCATGTCACAGGTCGCTTGGCATGGCAGCCTCTGCCTGCGGAGTGCCGAGGGTGTCCTCTCCCATCCTTGGGACGTCCGCACGCTTCTCCAGCACCTGCCCTTGTGGGCAGTACCACCCCTGGAGACCCCCTGGAGCCAACCTCCAGCAGCCAGCCAGTCTCTGAGTAGAGGGCCACTTGATTATCTGTTGGTCCTTCAATTCTCAACCTAATGGTTTATTTACATTTATTTACATCATCAGGAGCTTTGCACACTTAGAGCGGCTGGTCTTTTTTTCCAGTTTGTGCACATCCTCGGCAATTATCCTTGGAAACAAAGGATGCAACAGCAGCACAAATTACCTTTTGACCAGTCTGAACCAGGCTTTCTGCTCAGCCCTGCTAAGGCTCCCGAGGAAGTCAGCAGGCGCTGGCTAAATCCACTGTGAATTCTTAGCCACTCGGACTAGCTCTGGCCATCCAGTTCCCATGTGTGCCAGAAATGGGTAGCTCATGAGGTCTAGAGGTCTAGAACCCCTACAGTTGTTTCTTAAACAAGAACCATAGTGAGGGCTTCTGCAAGCCAAAGACTTTAGCTAGAACAGGCTTTCTTACCGAAGCATCTAACTCAGGAGAACTGGATTTTTTTCACTTGGGAAGGAAGAGAGACAGAAAAGAAAATTTATTTGCTTCCTCATCCTTTGATGTTTCCCTCACAGGCCTCCATTAGACATGACCTCCCGGTCTCAGTAAAGGCCGTGAAGTTCATCTGAAATAAAGGACGTTACTTCTTGCCCTTTGAACTTGCAGGTTTTAGGTCCTCCCAATTTAAAGGTACTGGTTTTTCAAGAGTAAATGATGTTGGGGAGTTCCTATTGAGGCTCAGCAGTAATGAACCTGACTAGTATCCATGAGGATGCTTGCCTCACTCAGTGGGTTAAGGACCCAGTGTTGCTGTGAGCGGTGGTGTAGTTTACAGATGCAGCTCAGATCTGCCATTGCTGTGGCTGTGGTGTAGGCTGGCAGCTGCAGCTCTGATTTGACCCCTAGCCTGGGGACCTCCATAGGCTGTGGGTGCAGCCCTAAAAAGACAAAAAAAAAGAGAGAAAGAGTAAATGATGATGGTTCATGATTCATCTTATGTGATTTTCCCTGGAACCAAACCCACGAGGGATGTGAATCTACTGTGTATTATTTCTAATCATCCTTGTCACCTCGAGGGTGGGTCTTTCTCATCCGCATGTTGTAGATGAGGAAACAGAAGTTCAGAGAGGGCTGTGACTGTCCCAAGGCCACACAGCAGGTCAGCAGTAAGGCTGGGGTTTGTCCCGGATCCATTGCCCCCAGAGCCCACCCTTGTTACAGTCGCCCCGCTGCAAAGTCATTTTCCTTCTCTCAGGGTAGAAATAGCTGTTTACCCTATTTTCTATGAACAGGTTTCCAAAGAGGCCTCCAGAATGTGTGTGATCAAGCCAGCAAATTCAAAAATACAGCTCTTATTACGGAACTTAGTATTAGCCAGCCACCCACCCGCCTGGCTCTAATTAAAGGCCTGTCTGTCTTCTGCTTTACAAATCACGCCTTTCCAGGGCCTATAATTTAACCAGTTGCAATCAAGGCCTGGCGAGGTACGGATGACAGACCGGCCTCCCCACTCCCTGTCTTACTGAGGCCAGTGACAGGGAGGCAGGGTAGCATCAACGTGGCCTTGGGTTTGAACCCTGCCCCTGCCCCCTGGGGGCAGGGCTAGGGTGTGGTGAGTGAGGCACTCATCGGAGCACAAAAATCTAGGCTCAGTATTATTGATTTTTATCGTTTTCCTGCAGATTCCAAGATGGCTCAACATGGCAGATCCTATCTTTATGAGATACTAGATAATTTGTTCATCATGCATTTTTGCATTGTTTGATTTTCTAAAATATTTCATTAAAATATTTATCTTGATCACTGAGTTTGAGAGAATCCCTTAAATTTGGCACCTGTCAATTTTCCCCCCTAGTCTTGGCCCTGGTGCCACTTCATGGAACCTTTGTCATCACCTCCCACCCACCTCCAAGCTGCGGTTTTCCCATCTATAAAGTAGGGATACTAACAGTCGCTACCTCATGGATCTCAAGTTGCTGGCATACAGCTGGCACATAATAATGGCTGCCATTGCAGGGGAAGAGAGAGACTAGGGGCACTAATGGCAATGGGGGCAGGATGAGACTTTGATGCAAGACTGTGGCATCACAGGGCTGCTCCAATCCCTGGCTGCCACTCACTGAACACCAGCAACACACCCATCGCATCTCTGGGACAGTCAGAGACACCTGCCCACCCGCCCATTTCCAGAATGCCTCCTAGGGGACCGTGCTGCCACCACTGGGCTAGATCACCATCTTGGAGTCACACAGACCTAGGCTTAAATCCAGGTTCTCATTTAGCTCTGTGACCTTGGGCAAGCTCCTTAACCTCTCTGAGCCTCTCGTTTTCTTCATTTGTAAAATGACAATATCTCACAGGGGTGATTTGAGTGTTTGGATATCCAATTTGTGGTAGCTGCTGCTGTTAGGATTATGTCATTTGTATTCAAAGCAGTAAGCTCATCTTGGAGCCAGGCTCTCTTGTGGCAATTTGCGGGGGAGGAGAGAACCAGCTACCAGATGAGGTTGTGAAGGGAGAAGCAGATCTCGCCTGCTCCTGTGTGTTGTTTGAATTGAACTGCATTTACATATTTTAATTAGTCCAACGTTAACAATTTGGAAGGTTTCATGGGAAAAAACGATCTTTTTTTTTTTTTTTTGGTTTCTCTTGAGAAGTGGGAAAATTAGCCAGGGCTCTCTGCACTTCCTGCCTGGGCCTGTAGACCCCTGAGTCTCCAGCCCGGGCCGGGCCGGCCAAAGGAGTGGGGAGAACCAGGAAGGGAGAGTTTTGAAAGGAAGCCAGGGTCAGGACGGGCTTGTCGGGGAAGATAAGTCCTGGAGGAATCTGGAAGACCTCAAAACATGGCTGAGAGAATCTCGGTTTTTGTTTGTTTGCGCAGTCTTGCGAGCTCATCTTAAATTGTTAAGAGCCAGGAAAATGTTAATATTCTCAGGAAGGAAGCTGGGAAGAGGCTTAGCAAGAGTGAAAACCTGGAGGCTGGACTCATCCTCAGTTGCCCAGGGAGAAGAGGCAGGGACTGGAAGCAGTCGGACAAGGGGTGGAGCTCCGGGGCCAGAGACCTGATCTGATCCTGGTTCTACCACAGGCGGGCCTGGTGACCCAGGCGGGAGGCTCCCCTCTCTGGGCTGTTCAGCCCCCTACCCAAGAAAGGGTGAAAGGAAAGGTATGAACAGGGTGGGACTTTCAGCCTCTGACCTGTTAGGTTGCCCTTGATTACACCCTTGATTATGCCAGTACACAGTAGGTGCTTAAGCAGTACTGTACTGTTTTGGTGCATGGCTGCGCAGGGCTGTGTTCTCTGAAGGCAGGGGTTAAGAACAGCTCTAGGAACAGCCAGCGAAAGTGGCTGTGTTTATAATCTCTGCCTGGTCTGTGGGCTGGAACTCTAGAGAAGATTCCAAACACAGGCAAGAAAAAAATGCTTGGATGGGAGCTGGGGTCCCCTGGACGGCTCAGGAGACAGACAGTAGGGACAAGGAAAGGGAGCCTGGTTCCGAGCAGCCGCTGATCTGATTCCAGTGTGATCTGAGGGAGGAATCAAATGGTGGTTATATTACCCGTGGCAGCTGACACGGGGCTGACATGCTTGAGGGATGAATAAATCACTGATTAAAAGAAAGATGGAGACACAGACAAATACAGGAGATGAGAGAGGAGAAAGGATGCCTGAGTGGATGGATGGTAACAGGACTAAAGGCTGTTGGACGCTGAATAAGCGGATAGGATGATGGGTGAATTTTAAAATGGAGAATGAGTGGAAGCAGGAAAGAATGAAGGAAGGCGGGAAGAGAAGGGAGAGAGAAGTAGAGAAACTGACAGCTGGAAAGTTGAGTGGATGGATGGATAAGCAGATGGAAGGAAGGAGACGGGAGGGAGGAAGATGGACGGCGCATGGATGGATGCATGCATAAGTGAATAAATGAGCGGACAGATGGCCGGGTGGGTGGCTGGCTGGTGAATGAACACAGGAATGGAAGAAAGGTGAAAGGAAAGAATTAGAGGCATATTAGATAAATGAGTGGATAGAAAGTTGGATAGATGGATGACAGACTGGAAGGAAGGAGACCTAGTTCTGCCTCTAAAAAATAATCCATTAATAAGCATTTACTGAGCCCCTACTGTATACCTAGCCCGATGCTAGGCACTGTAGAGAAGTAAAGTCAGGCTCCCTACCCGCCTCACCCCACACTTCCCCCCTACACACACACACACACAAGGAATTCACTGTCCAGTTGAGGAGAAATAGTCAGAGGTTGAGTCTCTCGGCCAAGGAGCTCAGATAAGAGGTAAAATCCACAGCAGTCCTTCAGTTCTCCCTACAAACTGGGCTCCTCTCTTGTCTCAGAACCCTGAGTGGGAGAGAATGATCCTGGCCAGGTGTCCTGTGTGGGCTCTGAGGAAGCTTCTGGGAATGTCGCCCTGACTGGCAGCTCAATGAGGGCAGGAACCAGGTCTGTGTTCACTGCCACATCCCAGCATCTGGCGGAGCCCGTCCCCCGCAGAAGGCAGGCAGTGAAACTTCTTCGATAAATGAATGAGTAGGTAAGGAATGAACGGAGAGAAGTCTGAGTAGCCTTGCCTGTGGCTGTAGGCAGGCTCCATCCCCTTTGCAAACCTCAGGGTCCTTGCCCCTGCAATGGACTATGAAAGTGCTTTGTAAACCGGGAGAGGTTTATAAATGGAGAGTGTGACATTGATAGAGGTAATAATAGCAGAACCAGCACCAATCATAGGAGCAATAATGGCCCCCGCAGTCATTATGTTCACGGGGCAATGATGGTGTTATTACTGGCAGCGGTAACACACGTATTGATGAAGGTAGTAATTGTATTGGTGATGACAGTGATGGTTATGTTCGTGGTGGTGGTAAGAATAATCCTGTTGGTAGCAGGAGAGAAGAGAAGGAAGGTCATTCCAGGAGGGGGAAAAAAATGTTCTGATTTCAGTTGCGAGTGACAGAAATCCAATTCAAATTGGCTTAAGCTAGAAAAGAAAGGGAGAGGTGATTTATTGACTCAAGCATCTGGAAAGTTCAGAAGTAGCTCTGGCTTATAGCCCAGATAAACAGGCCCTCGAACCGTACTGTCAGGACTTGTCATTGCAACTTAGTCTCTCTCCATCTTTGGTCTCTGCCTTCCCCTGGCTTCCTCTGGGGAGCATCATGCTCAGGCAAGCTCTCTGGGCTTCCTGGCTTCCCATCTCCCAGCTAGATTTCCCCTGGAAAGAGAACTGTTCCTCTCCAGCCCCAGGATTCCATCCAAAGTCCCAGGACTTGCTCTCATTGGCCCATCTTATGTCACGTGCCCATCCCTCAGCCAATCACTGTGTCTGGGAGGGTTGGAATATGCTGATTGGACCAGCCTGGGTCACATGGCCAATCCTGGGGCTGGAGGTAGACAAGGTGGAGACAGGAGAGGAGTAAAACTATGAACGTGGCAGGAAGCCAGTGTGTGGCCTTCAGAGGGAGGGTCAAGTAAAGAGGACAGAGGTCAAAGGGCTTGTGCTTGGTAGGTGCTCTACAATCAGTAGAGCTCCCTGTGCTCTGAGGGTAGGAAACCACTCCTAAGTTGGAGAGTAGAACAGACCTGGGTTCAAATCCCTGCCCTGCTACCTTCTAGCTCTGTGGCCCTGGGCCAAGTGCTTAACTTCTCTGTGGCTCAGTTTCTTCATCCATAAAATGGGATGACACTAATGGATTGTTCTGAGTGTTAACTTATTGCTTAGAGCAGGGCCCGGCACATAGTAAGTATTCAACAAATGGAGATAATAGTGCCAATTTCTATAACTTATGAGGGTTAAAATCTCTTCCTTCTGACTGAACACTCCTCTTCTGGATCTTCCTGCAGCTCAGTCCTTCTCCTTCAGGTCTCAGCTCAGATGTCACCTCCTCAGAGAAGCCCTCCCTGACTGCCACAGCTCACGAGGCCCTCCCCACACCCAGTCACTCTCTGTCCCAGTTTCATGTCGTTGTAGTGTCTGAAGTAGCCTTGTTAATTTGCATTTCCTCACCTAATGTCTGCTCTCCCCACTCAAATGTCAGAGACCCGAAGACAAGGGCGGTCTTGGTCACTGCTGTGTCCTGAGAATCCAGAACAGGGCCTGGCACGTGCTTTGGGCTCCATAAATGTGTGCTGAATAAGTGAGTGAAGGAGCCCCTCTTTTCTTCCCTGACACAAGGTTTTTGTACAGTGTGTCCCACGTCAGAGAGGCCTCTGGGACAGAGATGCCGGAATGGGCGCGGGTCACAGAGATGTACTCCCCACACTGGCGACAGTGGAGCGAGGGGGAGGCCTGGGTGAGCCTCTTACCCTCTGCCTTCAGAGAAGGGCCCCTTTGGTCTCTGTCCCTGGCTGTGGTGTGGAGGGTCTCAGCTCCGGGGGACCTTCAGGAGCCTCGACTTGGGTCATCCTAGCCAAGGTCGGGCTAAAGCCAGAAGGACAGACGCTCAGGCCTCAGATTACACAGCCTTGCATGTCCGGCTGCTTAGCTGGGATTAGTGTCGACACCACGCCTACCTATCCTGTCCAGGCCTGAGGCAGGGGCCCAGGAGAGTGGGACACAGGCCACCTCTCTGTCCCCAGCCCTGAGGCCCATCTTGTCCTGGGGAAGCCTCAAGACCCACCAGACACCAGGCCAGAGCTGCAGACGGTGTACCTGTATTTTCTATGCATTTTCGTTACCATTTATTGAGTGCCTACTGTGTTCCAGGCTTGAGCCCGGCACGTGATGATGCCTCACTTGGTCCTTCAAGAGGGCGGATCGGGGCTTTTTAAAAAATTTGTCTCCTCAGTAAATAGTCATGGAGCACCTACTGTGCGCCGGGCGCAGGTGCAGGAGTGATTAAGATGGTCAGGTCGTCCATGGAGCTTTAAGAGGGGAGGACAGGAGTTCCCGTCGTGGCGCAGTGGTTAACGAATCCGACTAGGAACCATGAGGTTGCGGGTTCGATCCCTGCCCTTGCTCAGTGGGTTAAGGATCCGGCGTTGCCGTGAGCTGTGGTGTAGTCGCAGACGCGGCTCGGATCCTGCATTGCTGTGGCTGCGGCGCAGGCCAGTGGCTACAGCTCCAATTAGACCCCTAGCCTGGGAACCTCCACATGCCGCGGGTGCGGCCATAAAATGACAAAAGGCAAAAAAAAAAAAAATAAGAGGGGAGGACAGCCAATCGGTGAACAAACAAAGATTTCTAAATGCACCTCAGCTCCTAAAGCAGGGGATGGAGAAGCAGGGGAAGGGAACCCATGGCTCTGCAGGTGAGAGCTCCTTCTCCACACTCTGGCCTCTGGAAGGTGGCTGGTGCCCTGTAACCCACTGTCGGTCAGGGGAGCGGGGAGCTTCACTGTCCGGAAGGGAGTAGAATATGGATCACCTCTTCCCATAAACGTTTGCTGAATGACTGAATGAAAATTCTGATCTTGCTCAAAACCCTCCGTAGCTCCCCATTCCTGCAGGGGCTCCTCCAGATCCCTCAGCCCGCGTTCACGGTCCACCACGACCGGGCCCCAGGGGCTCCCCTGGCCTGTCCAGCCTGCTCCTCCCAGTCCTCCTCGTCTCAGCAGAGGCCAGCGCCAGCCTCCTGGTTGCTCAGGACAGAACCTGGGCTTCCCCCTTGACCCTTCTTTCCCTCGCCTCACACATCTGAGCCATCAGCAGTTTGGTTGGTTTCCCCTCCGGAATGCCCCTCAGATCTGTCTTCTCTATTCTCAAGACCCACCGTCTCTCATCTGGACACCCACCAGGCCCCCTCACTCTTGCTTCTGTTCCAGTCTCCCTGTAGGCGGTTTCCACATGCAGCTGGAGGATCTTAAAACCTGCATTAGGCTGTGTCACTAGCCTGCTGAGAAGCCCTGCATGGTTCTCAAAATAAAAATGTCCCAGCAGGCCTTAAAGGTTGTCTTCGCCTCTCTCGGACCTCATCTCTGACACCCCTTGCTGTCTTCCTAGCTCCGGGTACACAGCTTTCTCTTCCTCTTACAGTCTCTTCTCTGCCTCAGGGCCTTTGCACTTGCTGTTATGTCTTCCCGGAACCGCTTGTCCCCAGATCTTCCCACACACCCCTCAGATCTCCACTCCGACCGCAGCTCCTCAGAGAGGCCCGTCCCTGGCCGCTTGAGCTAAAGGAGTCCTTCCCCACTTCTCTCTTTTTTTTTTAATCTCGTCACTTTGTTTTGTTGGCAGAGGAGGTAGTAGAGAATGGGAAGGGGCTTCAGAGAAGTCGGGAAGCAGGAGAAAATCCCCCGGGGGCTCTCGGGTAGCAAGAGCACAGCTTTCCTACAGACCAGGAAGAGCAGGCCACGCTACGGATGGGTGAGGGGCTAGAGCCGGCAGGGATTCTGGCCCCACATCCCTGATTCAGAGCATTCCATGGACCCGGCTGCAGACCCAGCGCTCCAAAAGGCGCCCGTGACTGTTTCCCTGGCACTGCTGAGTCCTTTCCCTCATCGCTGGCCACACATCTAATGATTTATTCCCAGGCTCACAGACCGAGATCCCTTAGAGGCCAAGCAGGCCTCATAAACAACTTGCATGGGCCGCTTGAAAGACTTTAAAAGCACAGGCCTGGACTTCACAGAGGAACATGGTCCCAGAGGAGCCAGAGCTTCAGGTTTTTGTGGGGTTGTGTTGTTTTGTTTTGTTTTGTTTTGAGAAGCTGGAAATCTGGATTTGTAGGGGAAATAAATGTTAGCAAATAATTCCTTGTGTGGGCCAAAGCCGCCCGCCCATAGGTAGGTGGAGCCCTTCAGTTGGAGCGTGGCCTCAGTCCCTACTTGTTACAGCCACTCACCCTTTACTGGTACCGAGTGGCGGTTTGGGGTACCCAGCTTCCTCCCATGACTTCATCTCTGCCACACTGCCTCACCCGTGTGGTGGAGCCTGTCCTGACCCCATGTTACAGATGAGAAAACTGAGGCTTAGAGATGATGTGATCATCCATGCCAGGGCTCAGCCTGTATGTGGAACTCAGTTGTGTGGCCCAAAGCCTAAGGAGGTTCTAAACTCTGCGCTGAGACCTTTCACCTGCTCTGATATCTTCCTCCAATCCTGTCCATTTCACACAGTGAGAAACCAAGGCTCGGAGAGGTTAGGTAACATACCAGAGATAACCCAGCAGGCAGGAGTCAAGAGTACAACCCAGCTCTGTCCAGTGTCAGAGTTGGCAGCTTCAACCCTTAATCTCTGTCCAGTTCCAGTGTAAAGGAGCTCTGAAAAGCTGAAGTGACCACAGAAACCTGGACAATACTGAAACCTTTATCTGTGCGTGCTTCTGCTAAGTGTAAGTTTCTGAGAAGTGCTAGGATTTCAGGCTCTTCCCTGGAAACCTTGGGTTGCAGCCAGGACCTTCAGATGGCATTTTTTTGGAGGAATGGGATCCTCAGGAGTTCTGTTTAAATGCTGGCATCCTGGCAGCCGATTCACTTTATTTGCCAACTCCTAAGCCTTGGTTCCCATTCCTGCCAGACCCCAACACAGTTTGGAGGTTTCCAGATGGAATCCGGAATCTGACCAGCAGCTTGGAGCTCCACATGGTGTGTCTGTTCCAGCCCTCCACTCTGCTGTTCCTTGGTCTGTGAGGGAAGGAAACTGGCATTTATTGAGGATCTATTAGATGCCAGGTACCTGCTGTGATATATCTCAGTGTGATTCAGCCACTTTCTGACTGTGTGATCGTAGGTGAACCGTTTTACCTCTATGAATCTTAATTATCTTGCCTGTTAAATGAAGATAAGAATTTTGTTAGCCAGATCGCTTTTTATTTGCAAGAGTCGAAAACACAAATCAAAAAAGGGCACTTACTGGTTCATATTATTTGAAAGTCCAGGGATAGTGGCTTCAGGAATAGCTATATCCAGGTGCTCAAACAATATCATCAGAAACCTGCCTTTGTTTCTTGGCATGGAGTCCCCCTACATTGGCTGTATTCTTCCAAAGAGCACTCTCTGGCCCCTGTAGGTTGATATCCTGTCAACTCAAGAGTCTCTGATGAAAGAGAGCATCTCTTTCCCAATAATTCTAGAAAAAGTCCCAGGATGAAACTTGATAGGCCAGTTTGAGTCATGCCCACACTTATAAATCACTGTGTCTAGATTATCTTAATTGGTAACTTTTGATCTTATTCTTACCCTCCTTGGGACTGGGGAATAGGGTCAACTTCAGTCAACACTTAAGTGTGGAGGAGGGTTGATTCCCCCTAAAAATGCTAAATAGTCCAAAACGGCAATAACTGCAAAAACTACCTACCTTCTGGGTGCTTATGAGAATTAAACGAGATAATAGGCTGTGCCTGGTTCTTGGTACGTGCCCAGCTAACAGCTGGCCTTTGTCTTCTCCCTCCTGGACCTCTGAATACCCCTCTGACCCACCCCAGAGTTGGACAGGCCTGAGTTCAATCCTAATTCTCCTGTGCGATTCTGGGCAAGTTATTTAGCTGTTCTAAGCCTCAGATTGGTCCTCGAGAAAAGTGGAGGCGATAAAACCTACCTCCTGGGGTGATGGTGAGTAAATGCCTTGAGTGAGTAAATGAACTGCGGTAGGCGCTCAGTAGGTGGTGGCTTCCACTCTCGCCAGCCTTCTCTCTCTGTGTACACCTGCCCCAGCCAAACTGGGTTGACTCTCATTTCCCACCTCCAAGCCTTTGCACATGTGGTTACCTCCACCTAGAACACCTTCTCTTCCCATCTCTGCCTGCTGGAGTCTGTCTCTAGCCCTCAAGGTCCAGCCCAAATGATTCCTCCTCCAAGAAGCCTCGCCTCTCTGTGCCTTGGTTTTCCCAGCTGCAAAAGAGGGGTGATAAGCGTATATACCTCTTGGGCTTGATATAAGGAGTAAGTGAGATGGCCCATGTAAAGCAGCTGGCACACTGCCTGGCATGGTGAGTAATCAATAAATACTAGCTGTTATTATTACGTCATTATTATTAGATGTTCAGCTGCTAATGTTTCCCTGTAGTGCCTCACAGAGGATGAGTACTCAATAAACGTGTTGCATTTGAGCAGTCTGGTTGGGGCCATGGCTTCTAAACCCACCCACCCATCCATCTCTCTATTCCTTCCTTCATGTACTGCACCAGTATTTACTGAGTGCAAACTGTACCAAACTTTTGCAGGCGATGGGGACCCAGCCTTGCAAGACAAACAGTCTTGCCCTCATAGTGCTGGTCTGGGTCAATGGGGAAGCAGAAAATAAATGAGTGAGAAAATGAATACGCAAGATGGCTGCAGATTGTGGCAAATCAGCATCGAGGTAAAGCAGTGTGGCAAGACTGAGTGGGCAAGGAGGATCTTCTTTTGCATCAGGTTGTTGGGCACAGCCTCTCTAAGGAGGAAATGTGAGGGATAAGAAGGAGCCAGCCATAGGGAAATCTGGAGGGAGGGCACTCCAGGGAGAGAAAACAGCAAGTGCAAAGGTCCTGAGGCAGGGATGATCTTGGCATGCTGAGGAGCAGATCGACGGCCAGTGTGGCTAGAGGACAGTGATTGTGTGGGGGAGAGCAGAGGAGAAGAGATCTGAGAGACCAACAGGGATCAGGTCAGGCAGGCTCTTGGAAGCCCCCTAAAAGATGGGACCTTATTTTGAGCGCAGTAGGAAGCCACTGAAGGGAAGTGACAAGGCCTAGTTTCTACCTTAAAAAGAAGACTGCTATGACAGGGGCATCAAAGAGTTGAGCAACACATCAGAAGGGCATTTAATTCAGTCTGGGGAAATTCGAAAAGCCTTTCTTGAGGAGGTGACATTTCTGCTGAGTCCTGAGAGAAGTCAGAAAGCAAGCTGTGTGAGAGAAGGGGGCAGCGGGGAAAGGGCCTCAGAGCAGCAAATGCGAAGGTGCCAAAGGCTGTGCTGACTCCCTTCTAGAACAGGAAAGTGAGAGGCTACTGCGGTCCGGAGAAGGAAGGTATTTAAGAAAAAAATCAGTGACCCTTGCTAAGATGGCCAGGACCATGGGGACCGGTCTGGGGAGCACTGCGAGGGGATTTCACAGCAGGAGGGAGACTGGGCTCACTCTGAGGACAGCCAACCAGCAGGGCGGGGGTCAGTGGATGGAAAATTACTAAGAGGGAACATCAAGGATAAGGGGGTTTCTGGCTAAATCGGCCTGACAGGATTCTTGGCTGAATATCCAAGGCACTCCCCCAGGACACAGGAATGATCATCTTTATTTTCCAAAACAGGCCCTTAGTGGGGCATGAAGAATTGAGTCCGAGAGAGTGTTATGCTAACAATACTGATGATAATCCTAGTGTGTTCTACACTTAGTGTGTGTGGCCTGGAGGCCCTCCAGCATCTGCCTCCACTACCCCTCTCACCTCCTCTTCCTCTCCCTTCCCCTCACCTTCCTTCAACCACAGTGGCCCAACATGTTCTGACCTCAGAGCCTTTGCACCTGCTGTTCCCTCTGCCAGGAATGCTTTTCCCACCGATGGTCACTTAGCAACTCCTTCTTATCATTCAGTTCTCGGCCCCAGTGTACCCTCCACAGAGAGGTCCTCCCTGGCCACCTAAGCTAAGGTAGATCCATCTCACAGTCACTGTCTTTCCCAGTGACCGCCTTCATTTTTTCCTAGCAGTTATCATCACCCCAGATTATCTTGTTGCCTTATTACTGTTCATTGTGTATCCTTCCCTCCTCAAAATGGTCAGCTCTACACAAGCTGGGGTTTTTGCCTGATTGGTTCACTGCTGTATCCCTGGAGCCTAAAATGATACCTGTTATCATTGAATGAAAGAATGAATGAATGAATGAGGTCAGTCTTAAGAAAAGCATGACCATGGAGGTATAATTGTTCCCATTTTACATATGAGGAAACTGAGGCTCAGAGGAGTGAAGATCCTTCTGTAAATTTACACAGCTGTGTCAGGAATACACACCCTTTGGCCTCCCTCCAATGAATAATAATAGTTAATTGTAACAGCTCCCACCTTAGAATAGTCTTATATTAAGCTAAAGTCTTCCTCCCAGTTTTTTTTGTTGTTGTTGTTCTTTATTTTATTTTTTTTTATAATTTATTTTTTATCTTTTTGCATTATAGCTGGTTTACAGATTTCTGTCAGATTTTCCAACTGCACCACGTGGTGACCCGGTTACATGTACATATATGGATTCATCACATGTGATTAGATATAGTTCCCCGTGCAATACAGTTGGATCTCCTTGCTTTTCCATCATTAAAGCACTAGTTATCCCCACTCCCTCCC
>PVHT021183543.1:7512461-7552998 GCA_004024745.2 Catagonus wagneri
CTTCTTCAACTGTTTGGAAAAGCTTAAGGAGGATGGGTATGAGTTCCTCTTTGTATGTTTGGTAGAATTCACCTGTGAAGCCATCTGGTCCTGGACTTTTATTTGTAGGGAGTGTTTTGATGACATACTCAATTTCATTTCTAGTGATTGTTCTGTTCAGTTGATTTATTTCTTCTTGATTCAGTTTTGGGAGGGTGTACATCTCTAAAAATTTGTCCATTTCTTCTAGATTATCAAATTTGTTGGCATATAATTGTTTATAGTATTCTGTCATGGTTTTTTGTATTTCTGTAATATCCATTGTAATTTCTCCTTTTTCATTTCTTATTTTGTTTATTTGGGTTTTTTCTCTCCTCTTCTTGATAAGTCTTGCCAGAGGTTTGTCAATCTTGTTTACCTTTTCAAAAAACCAGCTCTTGGATTTATTGATTTTTTTCTATTGTTTTTTGAATTTCTATTTTATTGATTTCCTCTCTGACCTTAATGATTTCTTTCCTTCTGCTGACTTTAGGGTGTTTTTGTTCAACTAACATTCATTGGGCCCTTACTGTGTGCCAGCCATTGTGTCAATGACTCCTTGGTGAAGTAGGAACCGTGTTTATTCCTGTTATAGAAATGGGGAAATTGAGGCTCAGAGAGATTCCATAACATGTTCAAGATCTCACAGCTGGAAATCAAGAAACTGGGATTGGAGTTCCCTTGTGGATCAGTGGGTTAAGTGGCATTGTCACTGCAGTGGCTTGGGTTACAGCTGTGCCATGGCTTTGATTATTGCTGGCCTAGGAACTTCATACCGCAGGACCAAAAAAAAAGGAAAGAAAGAAAGGCAGAAGAAGCTAGAATTAAATGCAGGTCTAGTAGTTCCTGGGCCAGGGATCAGATCCGAGCCACAGTTGCAACCTATGCCGCAGCTGTGGCAATGCCAGATCCTTTAACCCACTGTGCTGGGCTGGGGATTGAACCTGCATCCTGGTGCTGCAGAGATGCCACTGATCCTATTATACTGCAGCAGGAATTCCAAAAATTGCAGGTCTAGATTCTTAACCAGTACATTCTAGTGTCTCCATCCCACTGGACCTAGTTAATTCATTCATTTTTTTATTTGTTTATCCTGTTTTCTTCCTGTATGTGATGAATGAGTGAAGCCATGTTTCACTGTAAAAGAGAGCAAGTGAAATTCCAAATTACTAAGTCTCCCTGATAATGATGGTCCGATGTGATCATTGCTTTTAACCTCACATTGTTGCTTTCGAAAGACTCATACCAGGAGGAGAAATATCCATTTAGCTATTGTCTAGATGTTCCCCTGAGCTTACATTATTAATTCTCTCTGCAAGCTGTCATTCTTTGCAAGGATCTTTGTAAGCCATTTATCTTTGTCTTCCAGGACTAGTTTGGTTAAAACCAGAGGATAGAACCCAACTCAACCAGATGAATTAGAGTACCCTAGATTATTCTGCAATGATGTACTAACACACAGTCTCATAACTTTCTATGTCAAAAGTTTATTTCTGCCCCATGTGATTTCCACTGAGGGTCCAGTAACAACCCAGCACAGCTCTCTTCTAACTGGGCATTCAAGGATCCAGTAGCTCTATCCTTTCAACATGAGACCTCCATTCTTGCAGCAACAGACCTTCAGTGGATAGTGCATGAAAAAGATCAGAGAGGTGAAGACACTTGCCTAAGAATGCCCAGCCAGAATTAGAAAGTAGGTCTCTTAACTATCCACGCATCCATTTTACTTCAGTATAACCCTCTAGTGAGACTAAAATGCTACATGAAAAAGAACTGTTGTTGGAATTCCCACCATGGCTCAGCGGAAACGAGCCCAACTAGTATCCATGAGGATGCGGGTTTGATCCCTGGCCTCTCTCAGTGAGTTTTAAGAATCCAGTGTTGCTGTGAGCTGTGGTGTAGGTCGAAGATGTGGCTTGGATCTGGCATTGCTTTGGCTATGATGTAGGTTGGCAGCTACAGCTCCAAGTTGACCCCTAGCCTGGGAACTTCCATATGCCTCAGGTGCAGCCCTAAAAAAAAAAAGAAAGAAAAAGAGAGAAAGAAAGAAAAGAAAAGAAAAGAAAGAGAACTATTGTCAAGCCACCCAAATGCCTCTTTCTAAATATATATTGGGCATTAACTGGCAAGTCTGGCTATTGTCAAGAATGACCACTCACAGACGCATCATTCTGACATTAGCCAGGTGGTACCCAATCCTGGCATCCAGCCTAAAACTTTTAGTGTCCTTTAGCAGCCCCAACCACCTTGGCCAAGCTCTCAGAAGTATCTCCCTTCCCACTCCTCATCCTGCCGCACTCAAGGGACAAGGGGGCAGGAGTTGTGGCTCAGCAGAACTTATGGACACTGTCCTTGCCTAACGTCTCCCATGCTCCTTGTTTTTTATTCAATACACTGCTCTCTGCAGCCTGGATAGACTGACACCATTTGTTATGGTTAAGACTGATAGTGCCTTCCTGAGCTCCTCATGTCCTCCGCAAATATCAGGAATTGGCAGTCACTCAGGCAGAAAGGACATTGCCCCATGTTTCTCCCCATCGCCTCCTCCCTCTGCAGGAGAGTCAAGTCCCCACACCCATCAGAGACACTGTCCTCAGATGGACAGGAGATTATAACATCACCAGCTTCCAGGATTCCTGCTTTGGCAAAGCTCATGGGGACTTAGTCAACCTGTTGGCAAGAGGGTACCCAACCTAGAGCTTACTGGGAAGAGTCAGACCACCCAGGGGAGATGGGTCAAGTGAGGGCATACACGAAAACCCATAACTCAGATCCCAGAGTGCTAGGATAAAGAAGGTCCTCAGTGTTTTTAAAAAAATTTAAAAGATGGGGTAGGGGGGACCTCAGACTCTAGTAAACGTGAGTTTAAACTCTGCTTCTGCCACTTCCTTAATTGTTGCTTTGGATAGTATCTTTCAAGCCTCAGTTTTCCCAATTATAAAATGGGTGGAAGGAACACAGCACAACCTGCAGGCTGTTTTCGGGATGAAATGATATCCTTTGTTCCAAAAATATATATTGAGCACCTACTGTGTGCTCTGAGGATTCAAGTTTGAGAAGAATGAGGCACAACCCCTATCTTCCAGTTGATTACATTCTACAGAAGTGGACACTATGCTGAAATTGCAATCTGGACATCATTATAAGGAGGACATGGTACTGTTGGGGCCTGAGATGAGGGATTTGACCTGGCAAGGGATGGCTTCCCTGAGGAGATGATACCTGAGCTGGGGTAAGGAGGATGAGCAGGTGTTAGCCAGGCAGAGTGGAGGGGAAAGCATTGCAGGCAGAAGGAGCATCGCGGGCAAAGTCCCCGTGGCAAAAAGGGTCATGGAGAGTACGAGGGACCAAAGGAAGGCTAGCATCCTTGCGATGAGAAAGCAGAGGGGCACATGGAAAAGACAAGGCTGGAGGCTCAGGCAGGGTAAGACTTGACTATAACCGTGAGACCCCAAAATACAGTGACTTAAGTAGGATAGATGTTATGAGGTCGACAGGAGTTGGCATGGGATCAGTTTCCAACTCAGATCTGAGATATTTGCTCCAGCTCTGCCCATCACAATTGCCTCCCAGCCAGCAAGAAAGAGGAAAAGGAGAGAGGGCAGGCGTCATTTTTGCTCACATTCCAGTGCCCAGGCTTAGTCACACGGCCGGCCGTATTAACTACAAGGGAAGCTGGGAAATGTAGTCTTTATTCTGGGCGGCCGTTTGTCCCGCTAAAACCCTATTACAATGGAAGAAGGGAAGGCTAGATATTGGGGACGTCTACTGGTCTTTGCCATAATGGGCCAGAAGCTGTTTGAAGAAACCAGAAACCTGAAAGTTCTGTTTGCAGTGGTCCAGTGGGAAGTGATGGTGGCTTGGGACAGGGTGGTGTCTTAGCAGATGGGGAGAACATAACATATCCAAAGACATTTGTGAGCCAAAATGGACAACATTTGGTGACACTTTGAGTGTGAAGGCAAAGGATGGGGTTGGATATGACAAGTGTGACCGTGACCCATAGGTTCCTGGCTTGTGCAATTAAATTCGGATCTTGTCTGGAAAGTTCTTCATATATGGTAGCAGCTCAGCAAGTGTTACTGTCTTCAGTATCCTATTACTGGGTCCAGGATGCAAACCTGACTGCTACAGAGACCTGACAGATACTGAAAGGAGTGAAGTGGCCTGTGGACACTGGGGAGCCATGTGGTATCTGAAGGGGCAGCTGCTCCTTAGTGCCAGCAAGTGGTTGCCATTGGGAATGCAGGGTGAATTAGACACAGGATCTGATGTTCCAAGGGAATCTGAAAATCTAGACTTTTAGGTGAAATCTCCCAATTTTGAATCTTGGGCAAATAAGTAAAAATTATTTTCTCAGTCCCAGTGCCTTTGGTTTATAATGCCTGGGCCACCCCCAGCAAGGCCGCTGCATCCTGTTGCCAGCTTTATGACTTAGTTGCCTTCTCATGGCGAAGGCCTCTGTTGCCTGGCTCCCCCCAAGACCTTCTGTTTTCCAAGCATTCCTGCATTCCTGTCCCTTTGTGTCCACGAGGATCTCTGCATTCCTGTCCCTTTGCGTCCATGAGCGCCCCCTGCAGCCTCCTAACTCCAATTTCTCACCATCCCCCCACCTGAGGCTCCTACCTGTAGAGAAGGGAGTCAAAACCATCAGCCTGCTCCCAATCCCCTTAATCGGATCTGCACCAGTGACCCTTCTGATTAAAACTCCCCATCTGCAATCTCCACTTAAAGCTGGGGAAGCGGAAGCACCATAAAAGGAGCGAAAGGTTTGATGGTCCAGAAACTGCTGCCTCCTACGTCCTTGAAAATGTCTTGGGGAGACATTCAGACTGGAGCTGAGTCCCAGATCTGCTCCTTGCAAGTTGTGTGGCCCTGGAGAGGTCACTTCGTTCTCTGAGCCTCCATTTCACTCATTTGCTTGTTCATTCGTTTATTAACTATTTAGGCGCACCTGCTCTGTGCCAGGTACAGTTTCGGGAACTGGGGATATAACAGTGCAGGACAAACCCACCTGTGTCCTTATGCAGCTGTTGTAGGGTGCAGAGGAGAAAAATCCAGCTCAGCAAGATCAGTGTTGTGAAGGGAGAAGCCCAGGGGCTGTGAGAGCACAGAGGATGGGCGGTCTCACCCCAGACCTGGGAGTCAGAGATGGCTCGCTGGAGCAAGTGGCCTCTGAGCTGGGGCCTGAGTGAGGAGTAGGAATCAGGCAGGAAAAGTCGGGGAGGAAGGGTACTCTAGGCAAAGGGAACAGCCTGGGTGAGGATCTGGACGCATGAGCAACCATGGCAGTGCAGCTTGGGAACTGTAAGGGGTTTTGCCAGGATTCATTACTGAATAGGCGATGGGAAATAGAGGAAGTGGTCTAGAGAGAAAAAAAAGGTGGTCTTAATACAAAATCCAGATATCATTGTTTCCTCGTTAAACCTCCTGCCTTCCCCCCCGCCTCCACCCAGGGCCGTACCTGTGGCATGTGGAGGTTCCCAGACTAGGGGTCAAATCAGAGCTGTAGCCACCAGCCTTCACCACAGCCACGGCAATGCAGGATCTGAGCTGTGTCTGCGATCTGCACCATAGCTCACGCAACACCAGGTCCTTAACCTACTGAGCGAGGCCAGGGATCGAACCTGTAACCTCATGGTTCCTAGCTTCTGCCGCGCCACAATGAGAACTACCCTCCTGCCTTTCTGACCTCATCTCCTCTCACTCTCCACCTGGCTCATGAAGCCCCCTCACACTGAGCTTGTCTCTGTTGCTTAATATGCCAAGCTCATTCCCACCCCAGGGCCTTTGCTCATGCTGTATTTTACCTGGAACGCTCAGATCTTTGAATGACACATTCTACATCTTCAAGTCTCAGAGCCAAGGCATCTCCTGTGAAAGGCCAGCCTTGACTAACCAACCTCACCTGGACACCCCCAGTGCTCCTCCCCTGATCCCCCTGGTTTGTTTTTCTCAGTAACATGTAGCTCACAGTACCATCCGACATCATCTTGCTCCTTTGTTGGTTTATGGGGTTTCTTGTCTGCCTTTCCCTACCAGCTCCCTAAGCCCAGGGAAATTATCTTTTTTATCCATGTTTCATCCCCAGCAACTAGCATAGCACTTAGTAAGTGCTCAATAAATTTATGCTGACTAAATGCAAAGGAATCAATTTTATCTGAGATCTGGGGAGCCATTGCAGGATTTACAGTGGGGCTGTGCGTTGCTCGAATTTCTGCTTCTCTCCTGTGACCCATCAGTGTGGTTGTGAGGATTCAAAGCAATGGGATACTCTATGGAAAGCATTTTATGTAATGCTTTTTATATAACTTCATTGAGGCTTGGCTTGCAGAGCATATAATTCACCCATTTCCAGTGAGCAATTCATTGATCTTTCAGTAAATTTGCCAGGGTGACCTAAATCAATTTTAGAGCATTTTCATCACCCCAGTGAGATCCCTCATTTCTATTAATTGTTAATCCCTAACCGCACCGTGGTAACCACCAGTCTGATTTCTGTCTCTATAGATGTGCCTTATCTGGACATTTCATATAAATGGAGTCATACACTCTGCGGCTTCTGTCATTCAGCATAATTTGTCTACATTGCAGCATTTATCAGTATTTCATTCCTTTTTATGGCTGAATAATATTCCATTGTCTGGATGGACCGCAGTTTGTTTATCCATCACTTGATGGATATTCAGGTTGATTTTACTTTTTAGGCTCTTGTGAATAATGCTGCTGTGAACATGGATGGATGTGAAAGCACTTTGCAGGATCTGAACATTAGGCACAGCTCTCGGCTCACCAGAGCATCTGGTGTCACTGTGCAGAGTTGACCCCAATGGACTAGTCCTTTCCCTTCTCTGTTTGAGTCTCCCCATCTTTCCAGAGAGGAGCCAGGGCCCTTTTCTGCATGGACGTTCTGTGCCTTGTCCACATTCCTGGAAGAGCAGGGGAGTATTCAGAGCAAATGACAAACAGTCTGTTTATTACTGGAGCCAAAGGTAGGCATCTTGTGATCAAGCACCAGAGCCAACATTTTTTTTTAGGATGAGAAGGGCTTGGCTCCAGCACCCTGGAGTCCCACCCTGGGTACCCCTACCTGCCATTCTCTTTTCTCAGAGGACCAAAGCCCCCTCCCACATTTTCTGCAGACGCAAGTGAGCAGCAGGATTCAGAACCTCCTCGCAGGGAGAGAGTTTGGGGACGGTCTCTGAGTCCTGGTCCTGGTTCCTGCCTCTGTTCCCTAGGTTCCTGGAGTCCTGCCCAAACCCAACTGGGCTCAGGTCCCAGGAAAGCAGGGCTGGAAATGCAGAAGCCTGGTCAAGGGTTTGAGCTGGAGCTGGGAGGATTCAGTGCTGGTTCCCCATCCCTGGGCCCAAACTCAGAGACCAGATCAACACTGTTCATTTGGCTTCCACACTGTTCAGAGGGTGCCAACTGCCTTAGCTGGGCGCTGGAGTCCACAGACCTAGTCCTGGACCTCAGAAGCAACCAGTCCAGTCACTGGGGGTAGGGGTGGCAATAAATTACCCAAATAATAATTCAGTAACATAATTATATTAAGTGGCTGTTCTGCGGCGAGTGTTCAATTACTTTCCATGATAGAGATAAAGAAGTGGAGGCTCAGAGAGGGGAAGTTACTTGTCTAAGGCCACACAGCAAGGAGAGAATAAATACTGCTAGTATTCAAACCCAAGTCCAACCAGCTTATAAATAAGTACAAGGCTGTGGGAAAAAAAAAAAAAGGGCAGCAAAAATTGATCTAAGGCCTTTTGAATTCAGTGAATTCTCTTTGCCGCCTTTCAGTGCCCGCCCCCCGCCCATCTTACAGCGGAGGAAACTGGAGCACAGAGGGTTTTACCCACGTTCAGAAGCTCCCCAGCCAGAAGTGTAACCCTGACCCAGAGGCTTCATGGGGTCTGAAAGGGAAAACAAACTCGTGGGCAGAGCTAGGCAGGTTGGGTCACGGGAGACCCTCACTTTGCATTAGCATGTGTGCTATTTGATGCCTGCTTGTGCCAGGGAAGGGGGCCTGGCACGCTCTGACCCTCCCAGCCCAACGCTGAGCAGCAGAGGCCACACCTCTGGGATGCAGTGAGGCCTCTGACTGCATTTTCTTCTTTTCTGAGCATACTCAAGCTGCAAGAAGGGGAGAGGAGTGTGCACATTCTCAGGAAGGGGCCTGCCTTTCAGTTACTGCGCTAAGGACCGCACAATAGCCGGGTTCCTTGGTCACGCCATCTGTCAGCAGACATCAATTATGCGGGCCTTCCCTGGTGTCATCTGGGGTTAGACACTGGAGCGGGCTTCCCCTGCCAGCTTCTGGGGGAAATGAGACCTCCCAGCTCTTAAAGGAAGAGACTCCCCAGGAGTCTGCTCCTCCTCCTGCAGCCACCCTTGGGGTCAGGAGTCAGAGACTGCAGCAGCTCCACTGGGGGACGCGACACAAGGCCCCAGCTGGTTGCCCCGTAAGGTCAGACGCGCTCTGTGCCCAGCTCTGTGCTCACAGCCACACGTGCGGGGTCTCCCTTCCTGCCTCCAGCTGCCGAGGGGTGCCTACAGGCCATCCCAGGGTTTCTCAGCCTTGGTACTATGAACATTTGGGGCCTGACGATTCTCTGTTGTAGGGATGGTGGGACTGTCGTGCGCAATGTAACAGCATCCCTAGCTCCACGCACCAGCTGCCGGTGGCATCCCTCCCCCAAATCCTAACGACCAAAAATTTCGGCAGCATTTGCCAAACGTCCCCTGGGGGCTCAAAATCATCCCCAATTAAGAACCACTGGGAAGTTCCTGCTGTGACTCAGCCAGTTAAGGACATGACGTTGTCTCTGTGAGGATGCAAGCGATCCCTGGCCTCGCTCAGTGGGTTAAGGATCTGGTGTTGCCGTGAGCTGTGGTGTAGGTGGCAGACATGGCTCAGGTCCCTCATTGCTGTGACTGTGACGTAGTGCGGCAGCTACACTCTGATTCGACCCCTAGCCTGGGAAGTTCTATATGCCTCAGGTTGTGACCCTAAAGAGACCAAAAAAAAGGGGGGGGGGGGAGTTCCCATCATGGCTCAGCGGTTAATGAACCCAACTAGCATCCATGAGTATGCGGGTTCAACCCCTGGCCTTGCTCAGTGGGTTAAGAATCCGGCGTGAGCTGTGGTGTGGGTCGCAGGCGTGGCTTGGATCCCGCGTTCCTGTGGCTGTGGCGTAGGCTGGTGGCTACAGCTCCTGTTGGACCCCTAGCCTGGGAACCTCTATATGGCGAGGGTGTGGCCCTAAAAAGACCAAAAAAAGAAAAAAGTGCAGAGTAAAAACTGATTATCACATGCGTGAAGGAGAACACACAGGAAGTATCAGAGTTATTGCTATGTGCTGTTTTTTGTGTGGTGGGTTTAGAGGTTTTCTTTTGACTATGTTCATAAATATAGATAAATTAGGTCTACATTTGTATTTGTCAGATATTTTTTTTTTGGCTGCGCCTGCAGCATGCAGAAGTTTCCAGGCCACCAGGGAACGCCCTCGGTTATGTCATTTTAGAAAGTTATTACAGAATTTTACTTTATCAATGAGTACAAATCAAGAAATTAAAACACAAAAGCTTAAAAAAAAAATCAGGAAGCTGGTAGAACAACTGAAGTCAGGAAAACACTGCATGTGGCCTGACACTCCCTTCCATCTTCTGAGCTGACCCAGAAAGACACCAGAGCTCTGTTGCTCCCCATGGTGTGGTGTCCCCAGCACCTTGCAAAGTGCCTCACACATAGAAAATGATGACTAAATAGTGGCCAAACTGAAAACTGAATTCTCATCCCGGCGCTTCCACTTGTGCTCCATGAACTAGAGCCACAGCCAGCAAACACCATGGGACCAGCTGCCCAAGGCGTTGGGTGTGCAGAGATGAATCTCAGAGCCCATCCATCGCTGTCCCCCTAAAGCTCACAGATTCCGGGCAGCGATGGGCACAGACACACATGTACCTGTAACAGGCTGTGTGTGATAACCGCCCCCCCCCCAAAAGGCATGGCAGAATGACCAGGGAGCCCAGAGGATGAAGTGTCTGGCCCCTCCAAGGATAACCTCTGCAGGAAGGGGCCAAATGGGCTGGGTTTTAAAAGATGGATTGGCGGTCACTGGACAGAGAGGACACAGACCTGCAGAACCGAGCAACGATAAAGCTGGAAGAAGCTTTAAGTTTGGGAACGTGGCAGGAGAGGCCAAAGAGAAGGTTCAGAGCCAGATGCAGAACAACTTGGCAACTGTGTGTCCCAATTGGGGATTGATTGCAGGGGACGGAAACCTCTCGTGCTCACCCAAGCAGCAATGGCATTTCCTTTCGGGATACAGCAAGCAGTTCCAGAACAAGGGTGAGAAGCAAAGACCAGCGGCTGCCGGGAGGCTGGGTGGTCTGGGTTTACAGGGTGGTGTGGGCTGAGCTATTTCCCCTGTGACGGTAGCTGGCATTTATTAGACATTCACTAGGTGCTGCTGGAAGCTGTCCTAAGTGCTTTGCATGTGTTAACACATTTAAGCTATATAGCAACTGAGATACTGTTATTAGCATCCCATTTTGCAGATGAAGAAACTGAGGCTTAGAGAGATTAAATGTCTGGCTGACAGTAAGGAAGTGGAAGTGCTAAGGCTTGAACCCAAAACAGCCTGATACCAGAGCCCAAGCTCTTTTTTTTGTTTTGTTTTGTTTTTTTGTTGTTTTTTTGCCTTTTCTAGGGCCGCACTCACGGCATATGGAGGTTCCCAAGCTAGGGGTCTAATCAGAGCTGTAGCCACCTGCCTACGCCACAGCCACAGCAATGCCAGATCCAAGCCACATCTGCAACCTACACCACAGCTCACGGCAACGCCAGATCCTTAACCCACTGAGCAAGGCCAGGGATCGAACGCACAACCTCATGGTTCCTAGTCAGATTCATTAATCACTGAGCCACAGCAGGAACTCCCAGAGCCCGAGCTCTTGACTGTAGCCTTCTAGACCCTTTTTCAAACCTCCTATGTCCTCACGGCACCATCTCTCTGCCTCTTCCCTTTAACCTCTGGCTGCTCTCAAAGATTCATCTTTCTCTGATTTTGTATGAATTTTGTGTTCCCGTTCGACTTGGGAGACAAGTTCCTTAAAGCTTGGGCTCATCATGAAGCTGGTTCGAGCCAAGAATATACTTGGCTGTTTAATTCAGAGGCTCACCATACTACAACCCATTCACCCCTGGGCCCCTGGACTCAAATTTTCCATGGTGGGCTTCTCGAGCCCAGCCTGGACTTTCTGTCCATCTCTGGGCCGCTCAGCATCAGCCAGGATCAAATGATACAAGCATGGAGACCCCCCCACCCCCAGCCCTTTAGCAGGGGCATCCAAAAAGGAGGGACAAGTCTAGCAGAAGAAGACAGCTTTTGTGGGTCTGAGGGGAAGGGCTAATAGGTAAATTTAGGAGTTTAGATTTTTTTTCCTGAAAAGTCCTAGAAAATTTAGTAAACAGAAGAGTGGTTGGGTTTGTATTTTTGGAAAACAAACAAAAAGATCCTCAGAGCAATTTATTACATCTGCTTGCATTTCTGTATAAGCTGTAGGCTGGCCTAGGTTCCATTCATTTCAAGGGCCAAACCCTCTTCTTTATTCAGGGGACTCAAAGGTACTTAAGCCATGATCCTTAGCTTCAGTATTCAGTCCCAGTCAGGAGTTAATTGCATGGGGCCAGAATGTCTCTGCCTCCCTGGAAATCACCTGCAAAACCTTGAGGGTTTAGCAAAAAGGTTTGTAATTGTCATCTCATTTCTAACACAGCCTTAAGAGCTCATGCACTTGGGTCAGACAGACCCAAGTTAAAACCCAGGCTTTGCAACCTACTAGCTTTGCAAGCCTGAGTTTCCTCATCTCTTCATTGGAGGTATAACAATTAATGGTGTAAGAATGAAGTAAGGAATTGCATGAAAAGTGACAAGCACAGTGCCTAGCATGCAGTCAACACTCCTTAAATTGTAACTATTGTTATTATCATTAGTATCATGTTGTGAAAGCAGTACCCCACCCCATAATAGTTGTGAACCAGTGGTCTAGACCACAAGACAGCACACTGTGGCTTGCAGGTCAAATTCAATCTGCTGCCTGTTTTTGTAAATAAAGTTGTTTTGTTTTGCTTTTTGCTTTTTAGGGCCACACCTGTAGCATATGGAGTTTCCCTGGATAGGGGTCAAATCCAAGCTACAGCTGCCAGCCTACATCACAGCCACAGCAACGCGGGATCCAAGCTGCATCTGTGACCTGCACCACAACTCACAGCAACACCAGATCCTTAACCCACTGAGTGAGGCCAGGGATCAGATCCACAACCTCATGGTTCCTAGTCATATTCATTCTGCTGTGCCATGACAGGAACCCCTATAAATAAAGTTTTATTGAAACACAGATATGCTCGTTCGTTTATGTATTATATAAGGCTGCTTTTGTGCTACAGTAGAGTTAAGTGTTTGCAACAAAGAATTCATGGGCTTCAAAGTCTAAAATACTTACTATCTGGCCTTTTATAGAAAAAGTTTGCTTACCCCTGGGCTTGATGATTAGCTTTAAATCATTTCAGTTCTCTTGGCTCTCAGTTTGTATATGATAAATGAATTTGAATAAATAAGCTTTTTAACTTAAACATCATCATTAAGTGATTAGAGAAATGTGAACATGTTCTTGAGTTGGTGGGGGGGGACTCCTGCGGTCCCGGATGACCAACCCACTGATGGTTGATAACTAAATACCACTCTCTTCTCCTCCTCACAGATCCTTGCCATAATTTCCATTATGTTCATCGTCCTCTCCACCATTGCCCTGTCACTCAACACACTGCCCGAGCTGCAGAGTCTTGATGAGTTTGGCCAGACCACAGACAACCCCCAGCTGGCCCACGTGGAGGCTGTGTGCATTGCATGGTTCACCATGGAGTACCTGCTGCGGTTCCTCTCCTCCCCGAAAAAGTGGAAGTTCTTCAAGGGCCCACTCAACGCCATTGACTTGTTGGCCATCTTGCCGTACTATGTCACCATCTTCCTCACTGAATCCAATAAGAGCGTGCTGCAGTTCCAGAACGTCCGCCGTGTGGTCCAGATCTTCCGCATCATGCGTATTCTCCGCATCCTTAAGCTCGCACGCCACTCCACTGGCCTCCAGTCCTTGGGCTTCACCCTGCGGAGGAGCTACAACGAGCTGGGTTTGCTCATCCTCTTCCTCGCTATGGGCATCATGATCTTTTCCAGTCTTGTATTCTTTGCCGAGAAGGATGAGGATGACACCAAGTTCAAAAGCATCCCAGCCTCTTTCTGGTGGGCCACCATTACCATGACAACAGTTGGGTACGGGGACATCTATCCCAAGACTCTCCTGGGGAAAATTGTGGGGGGTCTCTGCTGCATCGCAGGGGTCCTGGTGATTGCTCTTCCCATCCCCATCATTGTTAATAACTTCTCTGAGTTCTACAAGGAGCAGAAGAGGCAAGAGAAGGCAATCAAGCGGAGAGAGGCTTTGGAGAGAGCCAAGAGGAATGGCAGCATCGTATCCATGAACATGAAGGATGCATTCCCCCGGAGCATCGAGATGATGGACATTGTGGTTGAGAAAAATGGAGAGAACATGGGTCAGAAGGACAAAGTACAAGATAATCACTTGTCTCCCAACAAGTGGAAATGGACAAAGAGGACACTGTCTGAAACCAGTTCAAGTAAGTCCTTTGAAACCAAGGAGCAGGGATCCCCTGAGAAGGCCAGATCATCTTCTAGTCCTCAGCACCTGAACGTCCAGCAGTTGGAAGACATGTACAATAAAATGGCCAAGACACAATCTCAGCCAATTCTCAATACCAAGGAATCAGCAACACAGAGCAAACCAAAGGAAGAACTTGAAATGGAGAGTATCCCCAGCCCTGTAGCCCCCCTGCCCACCCGCACAGAAGGAGTCATTGACATGCGAAGCATGTCAAGCATTGATAGCTTCATTAGCTGTGCCACGGACTTCCCTGAAGCCACCAGATTCTCCCACAGCCCTTTGGCGTCACTCCCCAGCAAAGCTGGGGGCAGCATGGCCCCAGAGGTAGGCTGGCGGGGAGCTCTGGGTGCCACGGGTGGTAGGTTTGTGGAGGCCAACCCCACCCCTGATGCCAGCCACCACTCTACTTTCTTCATTGAGAGCCCCAAGAGTTCCATGAAGACCACCAACCCCTTGAAGCTTCGAGCACTTAAAGTCAACTTCATGGAGGGTGATGCCAGTCCATTAGTCCCCGTTCTGGGGATGTACCATGACCCTCTTAGGAACCGGGGGGGTGCTGCAGCAGCTGTTGCTGGGCTGGAATGTGCCACACTCTTGGACAGGCCTGTGCTGAGTCCAGAGTCCTCCATCTACACCACAGCAAGTGCTAGGACACCCCCCCGGTCGCCCGAGAAACACACAGCAATAGCATTCAACTTTGAAGCAGGTATCCACCAGTACATTGACGCGGACACAGACGATGAGGGGCAAGTGCTCTACAGTGTGGACTCCAGCCCTCCCAAGAGCCTCCATGGGAGCACTAGTCCCAAGTTCGGTGTTGGGACAAGATCAGAAAAGAACCACTTTGAAAGCTCCCCCTTACCCACCTCCCCTAAGTTCTTAAGGCAGAACTGTATTTACACTACAGAAGCATTGACTGGAAAAGCTCCCAGTGGTCAGGAAAAGTGCAAACTTGAGAACCACATCTCCCCCGACGTCCGTGTGTTGCCCGGGGGAGGATCCCATGGAAGCACACGGGATCAGGGCATCTGAACGAGCCCACACGGAGGAGAGACTTGTGGCAGGGTCCAAAGAGGAGTGCTGTTCAGCTTACCTGCAACAGAGCTTTTCTGCCAGAACTCTGAAACAGAAAGGCTTTGTAAAGCCCCCAGAAAGAAGAGAGACTCCAGAGAAAGCTCCCTTAAAACCTTGAGAGCTGTAACAGGTCCATCAGAAGGAAGTTGGCCAAGCCATAGGGTATGGCGCTTCCTTGTAACAACTCCACTGCCCTCTTTGGAAGATGACACGAGCAGAACTTACAGCCACCACTACCACACTCTAGACATAACCAAGGCCACCTACTCCCCATTCTTCCCTCATGGCTCTCCATCACAGCCTCTGAGGTCAACATCTCCATCCCTCCTGGCTCCAGCTGGAGAAGGATGCTGGAACAAGTGGCTGGTGTTAAGAGAGTGGGTTGACCAGTTTGGTTTTGGGTGTTGCCTGGCCACCTCTAGGAACCTCTTCCATCACCTCATGGATGGATCCCACTGTCTAAAGGCTACGGGGAATGTTTGTGTCATGGGGAAAGCTGCACCATAAGCCACGATCCCAGCGCAAAACCCTTACTCAAATGTCTTCATTGACTTCAGTATTCCATAGTACCTGAGATTTTATTTTGAGATATCATCAGGGTGAGTTGCACCACTTGTACTCAATTCTAATTGCCCCTGGCAGTCTGGGAGGGGTTCAGAAGGTGGGCACTCAGCCAGCAGGATGAACTCTGAGTGTTGCTTTAGGGTTGTAGAAGGAAAATGCTTTCTGTACATCGCTAGTGTAGACTCAAACGATATGCAGGCGTCAAATATGCAAAAGAATAGCTTATTCAAAGAGTCTGTATGTCACCGAAGAACAGAATAAAATAGGATTTTTTTTTTACCTGAGGGGGAAAAAAAAGTCCCCAGTTGAAATGCCCCATTCCAACTTTTAAATATTTCCTGCTATGGCAGGGAAAGCATTTACTATGATAGAAATTCTTTTTTTGTTTCCTGTGGTATCCAAGTTTAAAGAAAAGTTAAAATAAAAAGCACTTTATGGTTTTCAAAAATAGGTTCTACCAGGGACAGTGTCAACATCTTGCACTTTAAAACAAGCTCAATTTCCTGTGGGCCACTTGTTGGGACTGTAGTTGGGGTTTTGCTCCATGCGTGTGTCTGGCTGTGGCCGCAGTGGGTGATATTGCGCTGGTTTTGCTGTCTACCATGTCAGAGTCCGTGGGCTCCTTCCCTGCCCCCCTGAAGCTTCCCGTTATCCCCCACCCCCCGCATCAGGAAGGGTATATGACCCTTGCTTGGGGCCTCTTATGAAAGTCACATGTACAGGAAACATAAACATCTCAGAAGAATGAAGTAGACAGTTGGGCATTGGGTGTTTTACTCTGTTCTCTTTCTTGTCAACCAGCTGTTGGTGTGTTTTCAGTGTCACTGTCTGTACTAAAAGCTCAGCTCTCCTTTCTGCAGCCATCAATGCAGCCGGTACAGACAAAAGCAATAAGTATTTGTATGCATTGTAAGTGGTTCTGGTCCATTTCTTGGTGTCGGTCTTCCTGTCTTAGTTTGATGACCTGGCATTGGCCTGCCTGATTTTAGTCCAGTGGCGTGGTGGTGGTGGTGGTGACCAGTCCTCGGTTCGGTAACATTGGGTGGAGTCACTGGTTAGCACAATGCCATGCTGTTGGCCCATCCTTCAGTAAAGACAACCCGTTATAGATCTGATCGGCTTTAGTACAATGGACCGATGTCATTCTCTTAATACAATGCTGATGGATGGTGTCCCAAGTAAATAGTGTAGATCTGCCGCTCCTCCATCCAGGGCCAGGCATGTGTCTTCCTGATGAAACACAACACGGTTTGCCTGTCCTTCGGAGAGTATGTTGTTGGTCTGCCTGTCAGTACAATGGCACAATCCACCTGTCAGTACGCAAATACCATGGAGTCGTTCTGCCTGCCCCCTGCAAAGTGGCATGAGGTTAGGCCACCTGTCACAGGTGTGACACAGGGTCATGCCACTGCCTTTACAAACGCGTGTTCTCTGCTGCATGTGCACCCGGTTCATAACTGCTTCTCAGCATCTCCAAGGGCTGTGGATCCCTCCGCGAGGGTGCAGTCCCATTTTTTGCTGCGTTAAGGAAGTGTCTTGACTCCGGAAGTATCTTCAAATCCCCTCGCAACAAACGCCAAGGGATTTAAGGGGCAGGGAGTGCACCCTGGGCTGGTGGCGTCCCAGAGAGAGGAAGCAGCAGGGCTCCTGCGGTGCTTTGCTGAGCACACAGAACAAGCTGGGGGTCTGTGGAGGAGTGGCCGCAGCGCAGTCCTCCCGGGCTGTCCACGTGTCTCTTTGTTTCCATCGCCATTCACATCTGCCATCAGCACAAATGTGATAATTCAGGGAAAACAAATGCTTTTTGATAAAAGTAAATAGTTGTGATTTCCGATTCAGATATTTTTAGAGCTGATGCTATCTGTAAAAATTAATAATAATAATTAATGATAATATAGTCTATTTTACATATCAGGAAAGTGAACATGTTTAAATATAGCCATATATTGCAAGAAGGAACTTACCACCCCTTCTTCAAATCGAGGCATTTCATTTGCTGGTTGAAGCAGACAAGAAGTGTACAGATTGGAAATGATTTCTTTCTTTCTTTTTTTTTTTTAAACTAATAACCAATTGGTGCAACTCTCCTCATAACCAAAGGCCCTTTCTGCCTTGTGTGGTCATGCGGGACCTAGCCCTTCCTTCCTTGTGTATTTTGTCTGAACTTACAGTAGCATTTTATTGAGTCACTTTTGAAGGACGAATTCAGAAGTATCATTAAGAACCTACCTTTTCGGGCTTAATAGCCAGAGTCCTATAGAGTTCTTATAGAAACAGAATAATTGAAACTCAGCATATACTATGCTTAGAAAGTATTGCATTTTGTTTCGGGGTTTTCCTTTTACTTGTGGATTTATTGTAGGAATATAGCTTTTATCCTGTGCCGATTCAAAATAGAGCATTGTAAGTTCTCCCAGGCCCCCACCTGCCAAAAAGTGACACACTCACATTTTTAATGTGTGTACGCCCTGCCCGAACCTGTGTATGTGCACTGGGAAATCTACCTAAGAGTCTCCACTGACAAGCTAAGATGGCCGGGTGTTGATGGAGGAGAAGAAAGCAATGGTTTGGAGGCCAATCCTGCTTTAACTTGGTGGTCCACATCCCACCCATTCCTGAACCAACAAAAGTGGGGGAAAAAAACAAGTCAACCCAAAGAAATAAACCTAGGGGCTGGAGGTGGATGGACGCCTTGTCCCTTTGGCAAATTCAGTGAAACTCATCAAGAACCCCACCAAACTTCCACCATTACTGAAAAGGGCTAGGGACCAGGTAGGCATGATCCCAGTCACATGGGGGACCAGCGATGACCAGCGGAGAGAGGTGGACGAGCTCTGCAGGAGTCCGTTGATTCACCTTTTTATTTTGGGGTAAAGAAACTCAATAGGACTTCGGTGCAGTAGATTTCTCAGTGCCTTCTTTAGGAATTTTTTCTTAAGCACATTTAATGGGGGAAGAAAAACAGAGGAAAGAACATTTGTTCCCGTACAACTCCTTTCTCTAAATACATTGGGGATCGAGAAGGAAGACGACCAACGACAATGGGGAGACAGCAAAACCCTGAGCAGGCCATTTCCTTTCCACCCACCTGGCTTGCCCCTGAGAATTGCTGGTGACACAAACTTTTTCAAATGGATTCCCAGCCTCTCCTCCACCGTGTCTTAGTAACTGTAAGCCTCATTCCTGCCCTTTTCTCCTAATAAGATCCCCGTTTCTAAGGAAAAAAAAAAAAAAAAACAGACAGAACCGTATTCTCTTCTGTAAACCTGTGATGTATTGTCGATGTTTGTAACGATTGCATATTTCTGTCTTGCTCCACGTCGTAGCTGGAGTGTGTAGTCCATGGGCAAGGGGACATTTACACGTCACCACGGACAAGGACCACTCAAGCCAGGTGTCTCTCTCCCTTCCTCATTTCTCTGCCACCTAGTCGCAAGTAACATGACCCCAGGCTTCGACCTCCAGTCAAGTCACTTTGAATCCAATGAAAGCATGGCAAAATGCCTCTACAGATGGGAAACTTTGGGAAAGGACTTTTCCTAGGGCTGTGAAGTTGGCAGGAGATCAAAGGGGGCTCCCCTGACTGCCCCAGCAGGACCATGGAGAGCCTCCAGCCCTGAGCTGCAATTCTCTCGCCTCCCGCTGCTTATATGACAGCATCCAATCGCTTTCACTCAACCCGGGCGCCCCCAACCAGCCCTGGCTACACCCAGAAATAAGAGTTACCTCTGCATTTTCTGTTGCCATTTTTCTGGCTCTAGAAGTATCTGATGTGTGATTACATCACAGGATGTCCACGCATCTCAGAGTAGTCTATTTTTCTGTTCAGATAAAAATTATATATACATATATGTATTTTTAGCAAATTTATAATAGGGCCATTGAGTCTAATTTCCTCTTTTGTAATACAGAACAACATCTTAGGAGTTTTATTGTTGGTCATTATTGCAGCTGTTATCTCCTGGTCTCTTTCGTTTCCTCCCATTCCCCCTTGGGCTGTTTTGTCTTTTCTTCTTTTTGAGTCTGATTTTCTGGTGGTGGGGAAAGACTTTGGGGTCCGACTTCCTTATGCAGGCATTTCCTGACCTGAGGCCTAGAATATGTTGACCTGTTACTTTCCTCATTCTGTCTGTTCTATTTATTGTTCTTAAGAATCCAGAGCACGGATGCAGGAATGAGACCAGGAGAAGCAGGGCCACAGCTGGCCCTCAGAATCGGGTTGGGATGTGAGCTGGTTCAGCTCATCCTCCGTACCCTTCCGGGGACCTCAATGGACCGAGGTTTCTCACTCCCAGAGATTTTAGAATCTAAAATTACATGCAAGAAAACCTCCCTCTGGCATTTCTGAGATTCAAAAGATACCTAAACCCCTCGTGGCTGCCCTGTCACCACGTCCGGCACCCTGCTCCCCTGTGACATCAATTGGATCTGAAGGTCAGAACGCTTTCAGGTCCTTGCAAAACTTGGAGAAAAGGCTGGGCCTCAGATCTCATCCGCTTTGTATCAGGCCTTCATTCCAACCCGTCTCCAACAGCCTCACCCAAAAACAGTGACCAGACAGGCTTGCAGCCAAATCTGAGAAGACGTGACCCCAGAATCTGCTGTTTCAGCTCCCCTTCCCTTTCCAGCTGCCTGGCTCTGGGAGGCCAGAGCTTTGTGGCAAGGGTGGCGGTACTTTTCCAGCTTCCACCTGTCCAGGCCCCGGGGACTGCCTATAATTAAGTCCACCAGATGGTTTCCAGGCCTCAGGTGGGCAGAGGACACCAAGCAGGATCATCAGCTGAACGGCATTCTCCGTCCAGCAGCTCGTGCAGGAAGATGAAGAAAGCCCAGCGTCGCCAGCACGCACGTGTGGATTTCCACTTCCCACCTGCCTCGCTGGCAGCTTCAGGGCTCCGCCTCTGCCCAGGTCAGAGCTCTGAGCCAAATCACGACCCCCAGATGGCAGTGAGCCATCCCCCCGGGTCAACCCCAAGGAGAAACCAAGCCAAGTACAAATGTATGGTTCTGGACTAAAGACTCATCCGAGTTTTCGCACCCCTCAAATTCCTGTTGATCCAGTTTGAACCAGAGCCAAATGAAACAGACAAGATTTTTCTTTAACTTTTGCACAAGAATAACAACAGAATCGTTTGCTAGTAGCTGCTAGTAGCACACTAGGTACGCTGCCCAGGTAAGCAGATACGCTTGCTGTGGCTGTTTTCATCTAGAAAGAGGTTTTCGTAAAGTTGGGGTTCCCATCCACTGACCCTGATATTGTCTTGGCCTGGAATTTCTTCTAAACTCCCCCAAATGCCATCTTGAAGAAATGGATCTGGAAGAGGGCTCTGTTAGTCAGATGGCCCCTCGCCTTCACCACTAACTCTAACCCCCTGTTCCTCCCTGCAAAGATCCTGGAAAGATCTAAAGGCTGGTGGAGATGGGCTGGAGTGGGGCAGTTCCCCTGAAGAAGAGACCGCCTGCCCACAGGGCGGCTGCTTGCGAGTCTCTGAAAGCTGCTTTTGCACGAAAGGGACAAGGCAGTCAATTTCTGCTCAGATTAAGGAAGCGCTTCTAATCGGGGTGGGGGGGGCTGCCTGACCATGGAACTTGCTGCCATGTTGGGTAATGAGTTCCCTGACGCCACGGGTATTTAAAGAGAGGCTAGTTTATGTACAGAATGGATGTGGGTGAGGGGCCCTAGCCTAGCATGCCGCCGGACCAAACATCTGGGGAAATCCTCTCTCCACTACCTCCCCCGCCCCACCCTCTCCCAGTGCATGCGTGTGGGTTTATGTGTGATTTGAACATCGAAGCACAGGCTCAGGCCCCTGCGGCAAAAGCAGGGAGCACAGTTGGCAGAAACTCAAATTCTAGACCTTGGAGCTTTCTGAGGGGATGCCAGGAAGGGAAGTGACAGCAGGATACCTTGATCCTTTGCTCCCCATCTTGGACAATTTTAGTGACCCTGGTGGTCACCTGTCCAGCTCCTCCAGTGCCCGACAGGGACCACAGTGGGGTGAGGCTTATGCTCCCCTCCCCCTGGCCAGCCGAGGAGCAGCCAACCCCTGTCTCTGGCTGGCCTTCTCACGGTGCTTCAGCCCTTCCACCAGACCCTGTGCCCTCGTCGGCCTCAGGCTTCCTGTATAAGAGACACAATTATCTTTACCCAGTCGCCAGCTGCCTAATGAGAAACTGGTCAGGCAATAGCAAATAGCACCATCCAAAAAGGGCTTTTTTTCCCCCAGCAAATAAAGCAGGAAATCCCATTGAAGACCCTCGAAAGTCCCTACCCAATGAAGTCCAGAAGGGCCAAAAGAGAGAGATGGTGGTGATCCAGTTTTACATCAAAACAAGGCTTAGGCCACCTCCAGGTAGAAGCCCTACTCTGCCACATCCGTGTCCCTTCCTGAGTGAATCTGGATGCCACGTTCTCCCAAGAGACTATTTGACAAATGAGGTTTCAAAGCTCCCTCTGATTGTGTTGCGCTTGGAGGAGGCGGGTGTCAAGGTAACCCCAAGCCTAAGAAGCCTCAGGTTGCTTCATTATAGGATGAGGCAGGGCGATAGGTTTGGATGGATAGTCTGAGCAGCTGCCTTTCTGCCAAACCAAATTTAAACAAAAGCCCGGTTTCCTAGATCCCCCTCTGAGGCTCAGTCCTACAGGAATAGCTCAAGTTCATGGCTGCAATGACATGACATTTCTGCAAATGAAGAAAACTCCCAACTCTGTCCCGTTAGGATGCTCTCCAGGGTCATGCATGGATCACCACGTACTTCCTGCCTCCCAAAGCTGATACAGTTTGGAAAACAAGGAGAGAAGCACGGGAGAAGATGTCCACGAGCCTTGGACTTCTGCACAGCGTGGCTTAGGCCCCCTGGTCTTCACAAGGGCTTGGGGCTCCCTCTCAGATGAGCCTGACGTCTGAGCTCAGGGTGCCTGGGAGTGGATGGGGGAGGGGAGGAAAAGAAGAAGATCAGCAGCTGCCGGACTGCACAGATGGCTCCTTTGCTCGCCAGGCCTGTTCTGGCTTCAATCCAAGGTCAAGGAACTCAGGGTTATCCCCCAGCATATGACTCTGGCACATAGCGGTCCCCAACCTGTATCTTTCTTTTTTCTTGAATGAGTGACTGTGTAAACGATTGACTTCTGAATGAATGAACAGATGAGTGAATGTATGAGTGGTTGGAGGAGTTCATGTGTTCTCACCTGGCTTGAGGTACTGCTAACTGGGAAGGAAGGAGAAGTGCGAAGCCCCTCCCATTGAAGCCCGTAAGCCTCCCCAGTGCCATCTCTTCTTCGACTCAATTCGGGGCCAAGATGATGGCCAAATTTGATACTTTTCTGCCCCAGGGGCCTTCTCAGAGCTATATGTCCAGCCCTGGTCTCCTTCCACCTCTCCTGCTCTATTCGTCAGCCTCATGTTCTAGTTCAGCTCGCACATAGCCCATGGGAGACCACAAAGTGGTCTTCCAGTAGGCAAAGTAAGGGTCCAAGGTAAGGTTTTCTCCTGGTCTGGGACTTGCTGGGGGCAGGAATGTGGGAGCTAATATCTGGAAACTGGATCGCGTTCCCTGAGCCGTGGAAGTTGAGCTGGAAAAGAGGGCCAGCCTGTCCTCCAGCTTTTAGAGCCAAAGGGTCTTCCTTTTTTCTGAGCCCAAAGCCCCCATGGTAGCATGCTCCCTGATCCCATCAGCTAAGACCCTCTGTCTCTCCCAGGAACCACAGGGTGAGGTTGAGGCTTTCCTGCCAGCAAAGCCATTTTGATTGCCCCATCCCTAATGGGGGCCAAGCCAATCACATTAGCCATAAATGACCAATGTCCTTAGCCATTCTTTTTTCGGGGTCGCGTTCATGGGTCTGTTCATCTCTGGTCAGTTGACGTCTCTAGTCCTTCCTATAAAGGTGAAAATGAGCAACACACACACACACACACACACACACACACACACACACACGGAAACCAAACAACAAAAAACCCAGTGTCTTTTTATGCATGTAATGAGATGAAATTGTGACCTCCAGCTGCTGTCCTGTCTTGTAAAATATGTCCAAATGTTTAAGAATTTCTAAGCAAATGGTCCCTTAATGAGTCTGCAGAGTTCAATAAAAAGGTATGGAGAAAACAAGCTTGGAGTTGGTTTATTTTCTGGAGGCACAGGCTGGTGAGGGTGTGAAGATCTGTAAGGGAGGCTGAGTTGGCTTCCTGGGGACCCGGAAGGGCAGCACTGACTCTTTCTCTTCATCTGAAAAAAGGAGGCGTGAAAATATAATTGACTTGTCATCCGCATATGCAGGCAGTGGTAATCCAGCCCATGCTGTGTCCATGGAGCCTCAGTTCCAGTCACTGGACTCTCATACCAGCCATGCCTGGGTATTCCTGACCTTGCTACCTCATCAAAATATCTCCTAATACAAATGCCTATAGGAGTCAAGCAGGTAACATAAATGAGTAAGCAACCTAACTAAGATACATCAGGGAGTGGTGGTGAGTGTGGCAAATTGAAGATCACAGTGTCTAAAGGGGTGAACTCTTCATCTCTGGCTGGTTATCACTATATAGGGATGCAGGCCCAGCAATGCCAGCTCTTCAGACATTTTTAGAGAAGTCAGAAATCCTTATTTATCTATCTCTCTATCTATCTATCTATTTTTTTTTTTTTTAGGGCCTCATCTGTGGCATATGGAGGTTCCCAGGCTAGGGGTCCAATTGGAGCTACAGCCGCCAGCCTATGCCACAGCCACAGCAACGCCAGATCCGAGCCGCGTCTGCAACCTACACCACAGCTCACGGCAACAGTGGATCTTTAATCCACTGAGCAAAGTCAGGGATCGAACCCGCAACCTCATGGTTCCTAGTCAGATTCATTTCCACTGAGCCACGACTGGAACTCCCGAGAAGTCAGAAATCTTTGATTTTTATGGGAAAAATCCCAACGTTTTAGTGCTAACAACTAATTCTCATTTATTTTCCCTTTGCTCCCATAGTAGCCAAATGAAAACATCCGTGGGCAGGCTACCCTGCTCATTCGTTGCCCTTTTGTGATCTCCACCTTGATTGACAGGGCTTGATGATTTCTATATTAGGCACCTATTGCTGTGTTACAAATTACGCCCCAAACTTCGCAGACTGAAACATGGATTATCTCACGGTTTTTGTGGTTCAGGTATTCAGAGGGTCTTTAGCGGAGTAATTCTGGCTTGGGGTGGAGGAAAGCAGGGTCTCTCATGAGGCTGCAATGAAGACATTGGCTGCAGTCATCTAAAGGCTTGAGTGAGGCAGGAAGATCAGACTCCAACATGGCTCAAGAGGCTTCAGCTTCCTGCTGGCTGTTGGCGGGAGGCCTCAGTTCCTCACCGTGTGGACGGCTCCACGGGACTTCTTGAATGTTCTTACATCATGACAGCTGGCTTCTCCCAGAGTGATCCACGGGAGAGAAGGCCAGGAGGAATCACAATGCCTTTTGTGACCTAGTCTCAGAAATCGGAGAGGAACTCTTCCACCAGACTTTATGTTATTAGCTCACACTTGAGGAACTGCACCTCCTAAAGAGAGAAGCATCGAAGAATTGGTGGACATATTTGAAAACCAGAACATTCCAAAGCCCATTTACTGGAAAGAGGAGTTTCCAACTTTAGAATCATCAATTCAGTTTGGGGAAGTATAGAAGCCTTGCTGGCATTTTATTTTACCAAGTAATGATGCTGAAAAGTAACTACAATGTACTATCACTGTTTCCTAGTAAAACAGAGGCTATTTTAAGTCTCACCCCAAAATAAAACCTCAGGGTAAAAAACTGACCTGAAAAAAACAGAACTTTTTTGTTTTTTGTTTTTTTAGGGTTGCACCTGTGGTATATGGATGTTCCCAGGCTAAGGGTCAAATCAGAGCTGTAGCCGCTGGCCTACACCACAGCCACAGTAATGCCAGGTACGAGCCAAGTCTGCGACCTACACCACAGCTCACAGCAACACTGGATCCTTAACCCAGTGAGCAAGGCCGGGGATCGATCCTGTGTCCTCATGGATACTAGTCAGATTCATTTCCATGGAGCCATGATGGAGCCATGACTCCGTTAAAAAATAAATAAATAACCCAGAACTTTAATTTTGTCCATAGATCAGGGTTTCTCGGCCTCAGCACTGTTGACGTTTGGGCTGCATCACTCTTTGTCACAGGGGTCTGTCCTGTGCACCGTAGGATGTTTAACAGCATCCCCAGCCTCTACCTTCAAGATTCCAAGAGCACCGTCTCCCTGCTTGGGACAACCAAAAATGTCTCTATACATCACCAGATGTCCCCAAGGGACAACATCACCTCCGGTTGACAACCCCTGCAAGAGGTACAAAAGTCAAAATCCAAAAGGTACAGTGAAAAGCGAAATCACCCTCCCCTCTCTAGACCCCAGGCCTCCTGTCCTCAGAGGCAGCTGCTGCTACCAGGTTCTCATCATCATAGACAGTCTTGGCAAACAGCCCCGCACCCCCACAGGTGTGTGTGCAGAAGAGCTTCCTGGTTCTCTTAGGAGCCTGTGACCTGCTCTGTTGTACACGGTAATTTCTAGTCTCCTATAGTGGGACATGCTGCCAAACTTTTGCTGTAACAAACACTGCTGAAACGAACGGCCTGTCAGCGGTTCCCCTGGGCCCTGACTTCAAAAATAGATCTGGAATCTGCACTTCTCACCCCTCCGAGCCGCAGCTCTGGGCCACGCCGTCATTGTCTGTTGCCTGATGATTGCAGCAGCCTCCAGACCAGGCTCTCTCTTTCCCCTCTTGATCCCGTTCAGGCTCTTTGCAACACAGCGGCCAGAGGGATCCTGTCAAACTGTCAGTTCAGTCACGTCACTTTACCAGCAAAATCCTCCAAAGGGTTTGAATAAAATCCGGGGTTTTCCTTGGCATTGTCTCCAAGACCATACAGCCCCTGGCCCCTGCCTGCCCCTGATTTCGTCTCCCCCTTGCTCTCCCGGAGGTTGCTGTGCTCCATTGTCACATTCCTCCTTGCTATTCTACAAACATGCCCACCGTGGGCTCATCAAATGATGCTGCTCCTTCCTGGGCCCCTCCCAGACCCCTCCACCCTCTCTGACTGCCTCTCTTCTTACTCTTGACCTCCTTCGCTCCCCATCAGACACATCACTGCCAGTCAGTTTTCCAACACACCAAGCACACTTTCACCCCAGGGCCTTTGCTCTGGCTACCATCCCCCACCCCCTCTGACTTGGAACAGCTTCTCTAGGCTGGTCGCAAGGTTCTCTCCCTATTTATAGTAACACCCTCCCCCAGGTCCCTCCTCCCAGGCACACATCTCACACTCCATCCCCTTCTCTGTTTTATTGTTCCCACAGCAGTTACCACTTTCTGACATACTCTATTTTATCGGTTTATTTCGTTTGTTGTTTAATCCCTCCAACAGAATGTGAATTCCTCCCTCCAGCAGAGTGGAAATTCAAAAGCTGAAAAGCAAAGAGAACAAAGACTGGGGAAAAAAAAAAAAAACAGAAGACAATATACAAGGACCCGTGGGGCAACCACAAAAGGTTTAGTATATGTATAATGGAAACACCAAAAAGAGAAAGGAACAAAAGAAATATTTGAAAAAATAATGTCTGGGAATTTCCACAAATTAATGTCAGACACCAAACCACAGATCCAGGAAGCTCAGAGAACGCAAAGCAGGGTAAATGCCAAAAATATTACAAATAAAAAACCCAACAAAACTACACCCAGGCATGTCATTTCGATCTATAGAAAATCATAGATAGGAAAAAGTCCTAAAAGAAGCCCAAGGAAAGGAGTTCCCTTCGTGGCTCAATGGTTAACGAATCCGATTAAGAACCATGAGGTTGCGGGTTTGATCCCTGGCCTTGCTCAGTGGGTTAAGGATCCGGCGTTGCCGTGAGCTGTGGTGTAGGTTACAGACGCGGCTCGGATCCGGAGTTGCTGTGGCTGTGGCAAAGGCCGGCGGCCACAGCTCCTGTTAGACCCCTAGCCTGGGAACCTCCATATGCCGCGGGTGCGGCTCTACATAAAGGCAAAAAGACAAAAAAAAGAAGAAGAAGAAGAAGAAGCCCAAGGAAAAAGCACCTCACCTATCAAGGAACAAGGATAAGAATTACATCCAACTCCTCAGAAACCATGCAAATGAGAAGAGAGTGGAATGAAATATTTAAAGTGCTGAAAGTAAAAATACTAGCAGTGCAGGATTTGAGAAGGTTGGAGCCAGACCACCTGGGTTCAAAATCCTGACACATCCACTTTGTAGTTACATGTCAACAGGGAGGTCTCAGCTTCTGTGCCTCCGTGTTGCTCTCTGCAGAATACAGCTAATTCACTTAAGCCAACAGAAAATACATTAATTCCCTCAGGGCCCAGAATCGGATGAGGTGACTGAGGCAGAACTCTACGAGTAGAGAGTTGGAGTCTGTTCTAATAACTACCGTAATTTTAAGGCAGTGAGCACTTAGAGACTGTTTCAGGGCATCTGCAACAACTCCAATGGGATGCAAAATAATCTATGGTTTTTTTAGTGACAATGTCACAAATACTGTTAATACTACTAAGATTTGTTGCCTATATTCATAACTGAAGGAAGTGCTGCATTTCAGCGAGAGGTCAGTGAAAATAAAGCTAAAGAGTTTTGCCCCGTCCAAATTCAAAGCCAGTTTACAAATCCCTACATTAGAGGAGTTGGAAATCTATTTCTTGGGTCACAACTAGCACTTAAAATTTTTTTTTAATATTTATTTGTTTTTTTTTAGGGCTGCGCCTGAGGCATATGAAATTTCCCAGGCTAGGGGTTAAATCAGAGCTTCATCTGCTGGTCTACACCACAGCCACAGCAACACGGGATCCGAGAGGAAACAGCATGACGGAAAGAGGGTCCAGCACAGCCACTGCCACACTGTTGGTGTAGACATCCTTGTCCCTCCCTCCGGGGCCCCAGTGGCCTTGGTCTGGCCCCCGTCTGCCCTTCTGCCCCCACACAAGTTCACACACAAGACCCAAGCTCAAAAGACACTGTGTTGTCAGCGGTTGCACAGCTGCTTCCCCCGTCCTCGGGGAGAAGAGCAGGTGTGGCAATGCCCATGTCCTGAGCTCATCGCCTGTCTGGGGACATGCCCCTCCTGATGGCCACGTGTCCCCACAGCAAATATTAGCAAAGCTGTTTGTAAAGAGCCAGCTGGCGGCATGTCTGGCAGCCCTGGGCTGCAAAGGTTTGGGGCTAATTAAACGGCTTCTGATGAGCCATTATAGAGAGCTAAGGCTTGGCATTTGTGTGCTTTTCTGGATGTGTGTGTGTGTGTGTGTGTTCTTATCGTCAATCCTGAATGTTAAAGGGAGAGAGTCTGGGAGAGGTTGTTGGAATCAGAAAAACAAAGCTTCTAAGGGATTTCTAATCTCTGGTTTCCCGAGGGAGAAGGGGTTTGACCCTGTGCCGATGGAAAATGAGGGAACAACTGATTCGGTTGTCAGATATGCTGTCAATTAAGCCTGTGCTAATAAACCGGAAATTGCCAAAGGAGAAGATGGGCTTTGGGGTGGGGGCAGGATTTAAAGCGGCAGCTCAATCCTGTGGTTCAGAAGAGAAACGTTGGGGTCTGAAGCATCTGAGTTCAAATGCTCCCTGCGCCATTTCTTTGCTGTGTGACCTACAGAAAGTCATTCTCCCTCTCTGGACCTTGGTTTTCTAGTCTATAAAATGGGGAAACAACAGCATTTACTATAAGAGGTGCTGGAGGGCTTCAGTGAGAAGATGTAGAGTGTTTAGCCCAAGGCTTGGTATTCAATAAGTGCTCAATAATGGCAGCTCTCACTGTTAACAACATTATTAGTCACTCTGCAGCCTGGGGCTTATGTCTGTTCCTTAATGGAGATTTATCAACCAGGCTGAGCTCCTCGTGATGCCAGAAATGACAGAGAACATAAAATCATACTGGTTAACACTTCCTGACCATTTGTGTGGGCCAGGCACTTTTATGAGCACTCCACATGCTCTTGCTAATTAATTCTTAGCCACAACTCTATAAAAATCAACTTATGAAATTATCATCACGGGTATTATAAAATTATCATCAACAACTATTCTGTGAAATTATCATCATCCTTATTTTACAGATGAGGAACTGTATTAGTTACTTATTGCTGCATAACAAATTGCCCCAACACTTCGCAGCTTAGAACAACATTTACTATCTCACACGGTTTCTGTGGCTTAGGGATTTGGGAGTCGCTTAGCTGCTTGGTTCTAGAACAGACTCTCTGATGAAGCTGCAGTCAAAATGTTGGCCAGGGAATTCCCGTCGTGGCTCAGTGGTTAACAAATCTGACTAAGAACCATGAGGTTGTGGGTTCGATCCCTGGCCTTGCTCAGTGGGTTAAGGATCCGGCGTTGCCGTGAGCTGTGGTGTAGGTTACAGACGCGGCTCGGATCCCGCGTTGCTGTGGCTGTGGCAAAGGCCAGCAGCTACAGCTCCTGTTAGACCCCTAGCCTGGGAACCTCCATATGCCACGGGTGCGGCTCTACATGAAGGCAAAAAGACAAAAAAAAAAAAAAAATGTTGGCCAGGGCTATAGTCCTCTGAAGGCCTAAGTGGGGCTGGGGGACCCTCTTCTCAGATGGCTCCCCCATGCAGCTGGCAAGTTGGTGTGGGGCTGTTGGCAGGAGGCCTCAGTTTTTTAACCACATGAATCTCTCCATAGCTTTTTTTTTTTTTAGTGTCCTCACGATATGGCTGAGGGCTTCCCCCAAAGTGAGTAATCCAAGAGAAAGACAGAAGTCACAGGTTCTTTTCTGCTCTGATTTTTTTTTTTTTAATCATGGAAAAAACACACTAGCAAACAAGAAGCTATATCTAGTGCTCAGTGCTATGCAAAAAAATGAAACAGGCGGTGACCTAGGCTGACTGGGGAGTGTCACTCCAGATAGGCAGTCAGGGAAGACCTCCCTGAGGTGGTGACTGTGAGACAAGATCTGACTGACAGGCAGAGCGAGCCAGCAGAAGAGCTGGGAGAGCTCTTCAGGCAGAGGGCATAGCACGTGCAAATGCACTGAGGTAGGAATACTCTTGGGAGGCCAGCGTGGCAGAATAGGGATGCGTGAGGAGAAAGGTAGGGGACAGGGGGTGGCAGAGGTCAGCAGGGACCCGTCCTCATACAGGACTTGGTCAAGCAGGGTTACTCGGAGAGTGGTGGGTAGCCCCAGAGGGGTTTAAGCCAGGGAACAGCATAGTCCTTGCGTCCGGGAGCCTCTCCCATAACGGGAATCATCCAAGCTAAACCGAGAGGCATTTTCTCCTCTGAGGCGGTGTCCGAGAGCTCAGCCTGGAGCAGCTCCGCCGGGGATCGCTTCCATCCATCCTTGTCTCTGCCTGCCTGAGAGCCAGACTAGCGGCCCCATTAATATAAATGAGTCCTTTGCTGACTTGATTTCCAAATGAGTCCAGCCGTTCAAGATCTCTATTCCAGGAAATGTGAAATTTATGTAATGAAAATTAAAAGAGAAACGGGGGAAGCAGCTCCTTAAGTGCCTGCTTCCCGGGTAAGCGAGCCAGGTCTGCGCATCTGTCAGGAGATGGATGAAGGTGCCGCCCGAGGGCTGCTGGGAACGTGTGACCAGTGGGGAGGCCGGCAGCATGTTGGCTGCAGGCAAGGATGAAGCCCGCAGACTCCACCCCTTTCCTCCAAAAATCAGCCATGATCATAAAACTCATGTTCGCTGCTACCTGCCCAGCCCTGTTCTAAGCACTGTACTTACCTGGGTTCTTTCATTTAAGCTTCATGACAACCAGATGGTGTAGGCACTATTATGTTCCCCATTTTACAGATGGGAAAACTGAGGGTCATGTTGGAAAAAGGCCTTGACCAAGGTCACACAGCAAAATAGTGGCCACAGTGGGGCTCAGGTCTTTTGTCTATTATCGCCACAGAGCCTCTTATCCAGAGTTCAGACAATGTGGAATGGAGGAAAGGCTCAGGACATAGAGAGACTTGGATTTGAATCCAAGCTTCAACTACTGGCCTGTTGTGTGAACATTTTATCGTGTTTAATGTCCACCCCGCTAAAATACCAGCTACGCAGGCAAGACAGGTGTTTTTAATCTGCTTTTTTCACTGTTGTGTTCCCAGCCCTCAGGACACTGCAATGCTCAGAGTGGGTGCTCAATAAATATTTGTTAAATGAATGAAAAAGCCAGGGAGGAATTCCTATCGTGGCTCAGTGGTAAGGAACATGATTAGCATCCATGAAGATGCAGGTTCGATCCCTGGCCTCGCTCAGTGGGTTGAGGATCTAGCATGGCCATGAGCTATAGTGTATGTCACAGATGTGGCTCAGATCTGGCATTGCTGTGGCTGTGGTATAGGCCAGCAGCTGCAGCTATGATTCGACCTCTACCCTGGGAACTTTCATATGCCTGGGGTGCAGCCCTAAAAGGACAAAAAAGAAAAAGCCAGGGAAGTAGGGACTCCTGAGAATGATGGAGACCAAATTGCCCACTACCCCAGCAAGAAGGCAACCAAAGGTCAGATGTAAGTTGATTTCTAGAACTTAGTAACAATGCAAGGTACATCCCAAGTGAAGTAAGAATATTATCTCACTTAATCATCACAGTGGCCCTAAAATGGACTGTTGTCTCTCCCCAGTTTACCTGGGAGGGGACCAAGGCACTGACAGCTTAAATCACTTGTCACAGTGCAGAAGTGGCAGAGCAGGGATTCAAACCCAGCATCCTGGTTCCACATAGCCCACACTCCTCCTACACACACGCGCACGCACACACACACACACACACACACACTTATGTGGTATCACCAGGTCCTTCTGTTTTTTGGCAACTCTCAGAACAGAAATCTCCTCCCCCCAGACTGGGTATTTGGGGTCCCCACCCCTCTGTCACTTCCTGTCCCCATTGTCCTCACTGCATCCCAGCCAAATGCAGATCTGCATCCCTGGTGACAGCTGGAAGCTGTAGGCTGTCCAGTTGTCATGGTGATGGTCTCCATCTCCTATAAACAGTCCCGCCTCCTGGCTGCCTGGCTGGCTCACTCTTACCACATTCAGAAGCTGTTCCCTGAGCCTCACTCCATACTTGACCCCTTCTGGGTGGCTGGATGGGCCTAGAGGTCCACAGGTCTACCCTGTTCCCATCTGGGAACCATAGGAAGCTTGGAAGCAGGGCACCTGGTCCCCACCTTCCTTCCTGCCCCTTCCTGGCTATGTGACCTTGAGCTGTTGCTTCCCCTCCTGTCCCTGCTTTGCAGGGTGGCCATGAAGAGTTAATGAGCTCAGTCATTCACTTATTCAGTAAATAATTATCGTGCATGGCAGTTCCCGTCGTGGTGCAGTGGTTAACGAATCCGACTAGGAGCCATGAGGTTGCGGGTTCGATCCCTGGCCTCACTCAGTAGGTTAAGGATCCGGCATTGCCGTGAGCTGTGGTGTAGGTCGCAGACGTGGCTCAGATCCTGCGTTGCTGCGGCTGTGGCGTAGGCCGGTGGCTACAGCTCCGATTAGACCCCTAGCGTGGGAACCTCCACATGCTGCGCATGCGGCCCTAAAATGACAAAAGGCAAAAAAAAAATAAAAATAAAAATAATTATTGTGCACCTACCATGTACCAGGCAGTGACCTAGGTGCTGGGGATACAACCAAGATAGACCAGGGGCTCTGGGAGACAAACAAAGAGTTCTGGGAAGAAGATGATTTAGCTGAATGTTTACCACTAGAGGGATCAGGACAGGGACTACTTAGGCCTCTCTGAGAGGTGACACTTGACCTTGACCAGAATAAAAAGATAGCTGTGCAAAGATACAAGGAAAGAGCATTTCAGGAAGAAAGTGCACCATGTGCAAAGGTCCTGAGGCAGGTGTGGCCTGGCCTATTTAAGGAACAGAAGGCCCTTCCCCCAGAGTGATGTTTGTAACTCTAGCGGGGCAGCTCCAAGGTGTGAACTCCAGCACTGCAGGTAGAGGGAGAGAATGTGAACTTGGCCAAGGGATGCTGCTTAAGATGGCAGGAGGAAGGTGACCTCAGAGCTGGCTGCTGTAGGTCCAGTTTGCAGCTCCTAGGGGCAGCCCTCAGACTTGGAGTAAAAGAACCAGGTAAGAGTAAAAGAACAGGAGTTCCCACCGTGGCGCAGCAGAAACAAATCTGACTAGGAACCATGAGGTTGCGAGTTCAAGCCCTGGCCTCTCTCAGTGGGTTAAGGATCCGGCGTTGCCATGAGCTGTGGTATAGCATCTGGCGTTGCTGTGGCTCTGATGTAGGCTGACAGCTTTAGCTCCAATTAGACCCCTAGCCTGGGAACCTCCATATGCCGTGGGTGCAGCCCTAAAAAGACAAAAGACAAAAAAAAAAAAAAAAAAAAAGAGTAAAAGAACAGCAATAATAATACAGCATGTTCTAAATGCTTTACATGTACTAACTAGTCTAATCTTCGCATCCCAAGGGAGAGTTTACTCCTCTCATCATCCTCTCCCTTTACAGATAGAAAACTAAGGCAAAGGCTACTTGTCCATGGTCAGTGGCTGTTGGTTGGTAAAGCTAAAAGCACACCTGGCCACTAAGGCCATGACCTCAACCACCCCCCAGATGCTCTGGAAATGAGCAAAGGGACTCAGTTCAAAGCCTCCAGGAGTGGAGTTCCTATGGGGCTCAGTGGTTAACGGATCCGACTAGGAACCATGACGTTGCGGGTTCGATCCCCGGCCTTGCTCAGTGGGTTAAGGATCCAGCATTGCCATGAGCTGTGGTGTAGGTCACAGACACAGCTTGGATCCTGTGTTGCTATGGCTGTGGTGTAGGCCAGCAGCTACAGCTCCGATTCGACCCCTAGCCTGGGAATCTCCATATGACGCAAGTGAGGCCTTAAAAAGACAAAAAAAAAAAGAAAAAAAAGGTAAATATCAGGCAGTGCAATAAAACATAGTGTAATCTTATCTGCCCATCATTCTAGATGGTCATTCTTATGACCAGCTTCATGATTTGCAGGGACTCTTGTTCAAAAATGATTGAGGAGTTCCCTTTGTGGCCTAGTGGTTAACGAATCTGACTAGGAACCATGAGGTTGCAGGTTCGATCCCTGGCCTTGCTCAGTGGTTTAAGGATCCCGCGTTGCTGTGGCTGTGGCTGTGGCGAAGGCCGGCAGCTACAGCTCCAGTTAGACCCCTAGCCTGGGAACCTCCATATGCCGCAGGTACGGCCCGAGATAAGGCAAAAAAAACAAAACAAAACAAAAAATGATTGAGAGGAGTTCCCATTGTGGCTCAGTGGTAATGAACATGACTAGTATCCATAAGGACTTGGGTTCAATCCCTGGCCTCGCTCAGTGGGTTAAGTATCCAGCACTGCCGTGAGCTTGCCGTTGATTGCAGATGAGGCTCAGATCATACATTACTGGGGCTGTGGTGTAAGCTGACAGCTGCAGCTCCAATTCAACCCCTAGCCTGGAAACTTCTATACGCCGTTGGTGTGGGCCCCCCACGAAAAGAAACAAAACAAAAACAAACCAACAACACGATTGAGAATCTCAAGATGGCAGCAAATGAGCAATAAATCAGATGTGGGGCCCTTTGGAGCACGGGGCCCTCTACCACTGCCCAGAATGTATGTCTGTGAAACCAGCCCTGCCTCCAAGATAGGCACTTCCTAAATACTTGCTGAATCAAATGGAAGGCCAGGGAAAAGGAAGGAAAATGGACATATATTTAGCCCCTCCATGTATCAGACATATAACAGCTCACACTCATCAAGCACTCACTATGCACCAGGCACTGTACGTATCAATGAATTTAAACCTCACAGCAGCCCTGTATTATTATTCCTGCTTTCCAGATGAGGAAACTGGGGCTTAGGGAAGTGAAGTCATTGGGTTATCGCTAATATTCAACAGAATTGATCTGGGGTGAGGGAGAACAAATAGTGGAGAGGGGAAAATTAAAGAGAGCGAGAAGCAGGCAAGAGGAAAAGAAGTCACCACGGGCTTGTCTCCCTAGCTGGGCCGCACTCAGGTCTCTGCCAAGACCGCGTGGAATTTGGGGAGGCCGCCGCACCCCAGATCACCGTGCCATCCGCCCCAGCTTGGCTCCTCTCCGGCGATCCAATTACTAAATGCAGCCGCATTCTTTAAAAATGTCTTTCCTCTTATGTAATGCAATAGTGACAAACGCCAAACAGATGGTGCTGTGACAAGCTTTTAAAAAGTTGATCAGGAGCTCAACTTTCACAATTAATATATGGGCATTTAAACGAGCTTCAGGCAGCCACGAAGTTCCATCAGGAACCCAAACAGTAGCTCCCGCTGTGGTGCAAAGGGATTGGCAGCGTCTTGGGAGCACTGGGACGCGGGTTCGATCCCCAGTCCAACACAGTCGGTTAGGGATCTGGGGTTGCTGCTGCTATGGCTTAGTTCATAGCTGCAGCTCAGATCCGACCCCTGGCCCAGGAACTCCATATGCCAAGGGGCAGCCAAAAAAAAAAAAAAAAGAATCCCTACAGAACAAATCGCTTGACAATTGGCCAGACTCACCTCCTCCCCGGGGGTGGGTTGATGTGACAAGTGGTCACAGTGACTTATGAGCATTAGAAGATACCTGGTTTGGGCAGAGTGGAGAGATGCTTTGGGCCCCTCAAAAGGCTTAAAAGCTGCAGACTTCCTCAGCCTATGACCAAGACTTTTTTTTTTTTCCAAAAATTTTTCCATCATCTTCAGAGAGTGGACCATCTCTCTCTCTCCCGGAGGGAAACGGGTTAGTCACAAACTATGTCAGATGCTGCCAGCAAGCTATTTCTCCCCCTCCCCACCCCCACCCATCTTTCTCAGTGTTCAGGGATGAGATCATTTCATTGGGAGCCAATTATAGATGGAGAACGCTGGGGATGTGCAAAGAAACCTCCTCGGAGTCCTTCCCTCCCACTGTCACAGGCTGTACCCTGCTGGGATGGGCAGGAACAGGAGGCTGGATGTCCGGTCCCAAGTTCATTCTCGGGGTGTGTGAAGGCCACGCATTCCTAAGCCACAGCTTGGATCTGTCAAGCTAGGATGCTGGGCCGCTGGCTAAAGGAAATTTTTTGGCCTCATAAGTTCAGAGCTGGATAAGTCCAAGGAGATCATTTACTGTGCGGCTGGGGAAAATAGGGCTTAGAGAGGGGAAGGGGTTTGCTCAAGTTCACACAGCTGGTGGGTGGCAAAGCCAGATAGCTGGATGATAGAGCCTCCACCTCCCATAAGCGGGAAGTCTGTTGTCTGGGACCTGCCCACGTCCCCTCCTGCTGCTTCTCCCCCCCTCTTTCTTTTCTTTTCTTTTTTTTAGGGCCGCACTGCCGGCATATGCAAGTTCCCAGGCTAGGGGTCAAATTGGAGCTGCAGCTACCAGCCTATGTCACAGCCACAGCAATGCTAGATCTGAACTGTGTCTGTGACCTACAATGCAGCTCATGGCAATGCCTTAACTCACTAAGCCAGGAACTGAACCTGCATCCTCATGGATACTAATCAGGTTCATCACTGCTGAGCTATAATAGGAACTCCTCCCACCCCACCCCATGATACCAGCACCCTGAGTTTCCCTAGGGGAGCTATCCCTTCCCCTTGGTTCATGTGGTTCAAGTAGGACTGACCCCTCGCCTACCTCCAGGGATGTGGGCACTTGGCCAGGCCCCAGCCAAAGAGAGCATTCCATTCCCCACACCCTGACTGGTTTAGGGATACACATATAAGATGAGCCAGGCCAATAAGCAGCACCCCAAGACTTAGCTGGGTCTAAGGCCATTGGAAATGAGATGCTCTCTTCCACTTGGTCATAAACTGGGAGGAAGAAAGCCTAGAGCTGTTGGTAGCCACCTGTGCCTCACAAGATGCCTGCCTAAGAAGGAAGCCAAACAGAGGAGAGCAGGGCCAAAAGAAAGTGATAATAACTGCTTCAACCTTTCAACCCCTGATCTAGCCATACCTGAAGGGAGATCTATCCTGAATATTTTAATTACATGTGTCAATAAATTTCCATTTTTGCTAAAGTTGGTTGAGTTCTGTCACTTATCCCCAAAGGGCCTTGATTTGGGGTGCTTAGCTGTGGGGCAAGCTCCAGGAACTTCACGCTGCATCCTCCCCACCTCCATCTCCAACACACTTCTGTGTTGATATGTGTATATATAGTATTGGCAGGACGGAGATACCTCTCCTTACCCTGGCAGACTCTCTGAGGCTGCACAGCCTCCAACTGAGACCTTGGGTAATTAGTCAAATCCATTTTGCCTGCCTTCACTAATCAAGGACTTGAATGACCTCCACGTACCCTAAACAATAAGATGTCAGAACGAGTTGTTTTCCAGGAGCTTGGAGTCAGCTGTGTCTACTTCTAGCTGAGCCCACTAAGACTGGACAGGACCGCCGACCCTTCAACTGGGCATGGCAACCTTTTGACGTCAGCGGGTTGAAGACTCCACCCTCAGATCGTGGTAAGTGCCTTCATTTTTTAGAATACGGAGGCCCGTAGCTTGGTTGCACCTGTGCAGAACAACCATGACTGCACCTTTTCTCAATCACCTTTCCCCACGCTCCCCACGCCGCCGCGGCCCTGCTGCTTTATTCTCAATCCCATAAATACCCCAAACTCCTCCCCTTTAGAGAGGCAGTTCTGAGACGCGTTTGCTCGCCTCCGGGCGTCGCAGCGTTCTGACTTGCTGTGTGCGCTGGGCAAAACGGAGCTGGTTCGGTGACAGCCCCACACTCCAGGAGCACCCAAGGTAAATGTGCCCTTTCGTGGTACCTGTAACCCGGAATTCCTCAGCGCAGTCTCTGCCTCCCTGTTCAGTCAAGAGCACAGGCTTTGGAGTCCAGTTGGAATCCCAGCTCCAGCATTTCCTAGAACTGAGATCTTGTACAGGTCACTTGTTTCCTCTTCTGTCAATGGGAGAAAGGTCATCCACCCTCCTTAAGGAGATTAAAACGGGCACCACTTACGTAGGGGCAGATTTTTCACGGCAGCTGATTATTTTCGACAGTAGCTACTAGGCGGAGTTCCCGTTGTGGCGCAGCGGAAAAGAATCTGACTAGGAACCATGAGGTTGCGGGTTCGAACCCTGGCCTCGCTCAGTGGGCTAAGGATCTGGCGTTGCCGTGAGCTGTGGTGTAGGCTGCAGACGCGGCTCGGGTCTGGCGTTACAGTGGCTGCGGTGTAGCCAGCTGCTGTAGCTCCGATTCGACCCCTGGCCCGGGAACCTCCACATGCTACAGGTGCGGCCCTAAAAAGAAAAGGGGAAAAAAAGCTACAAGGGACTCCAAAAAAGTATACACCTCAGGGCGTGGGTACTCTGAGAGGCTGCTCAGGAAAATGGCGGCTAAACACTTCCGATGATTTCCACATAAAACGGCCTCCTGCGGCCACAGCAAGTGTAGGGGCCGAGACAGAGAAAGCCTGCTTCCAGCGAACCCGGCCTGGATGCGGGTCCGGCAGCCCCCTCGCTGGCCTCCCGACCGGTCAGCACCTCTCTCCCCTCCCCGCCCCCAGCTCCTCGCGCCAGACGGACACACGCAGGTGCTGCCGAAATGCCTGCCCAGTGACTCACTCACACTCCCAGAGACGGGGAACAGACAGTGACTCCTAGGAGTGCCCAGAGTCCTGATTTAGGAAGGAGGATTGAGTAGCAGAAACATGTGGGCCGGTCCCTGGGCCAGCCCCGAGGACAGCGAAGAGGTGCACCCCTCCCCCAACTCCATCCTCGCGAGCGCCTGGGTCCCCGGGCGGGGACAGATGAGCCAGTGCACCGGAGGGAGGAGTGGGAGTGAGTCGGGACTCCCCCAACCCCTTCTTGATTCACCGCAGCCCTGCTTCCCCGAGTTAGGGTCTCATAAATGAGATGGTTTCACACGTACCCAGGCCAGGACGTTAAATAACTGGCTACAAAATAGATGAACCTTGAAAATACTCCTCTTAGTGAAAGAAGCCAGACACGAAACACCGTGTGTACAATTCCATTGATATGAAATGCCCAGAACAGGGAAATCCATATAAACAGAAAGTAGACCAGAGGTTGCATAGGGCTGGAGGGGTCTGATGATTGGGAAGTAATTGCTACAGGGGGTATGAGATTTCTTCTGCAGGGTACACAAGGTGTCCTAAAATTAGACCAAGTTCTAAGATCATGTGAACTTGCTACAGAGGTACACTTTGAGTGAATGGTATGGTATGCGAATTCTATCTCAATAAATGTGTTACTATATATGTATTAATAACAGCTGACTCCCAAGGGGAGAAAATCTGCTCCCTTTCAAGTCCCTGGTAATTATTCTGGTTTGTGTAGGACTTAGTCTCCTATAGACGCTCATGTCTCTTCACTCCCTCTCAGGCACGAGCTACTTTCTTGTTTGAAAAAGAAGCAGATGGAGTTCCTGTCGTGGCTCAGTGGTTAACGAATCTGACTAGTGAACCATGAGGTTGTGGGTTCGATCCCTGGCCTTGTTCAGTGGGTTAACGAACTGACATTGGCCGTGAGCTGTGGTGTAGGTTGCAGACGTGGCTCAGATCTGGCGTGGCTGTGGCGTAGACTGGCAGCTACAGTTCCTATTAGAACCCTAGCGTGGGAACCTCCATATGCTGCAAGTACGGCCCTAGAAAAGACAAAAAGACATTAAAAAAAAAAAAAGCCGACTTCGTGCTCAGCTCCCTGGGCAACAACACCTCGCCAGAACTGTTGGCTTTCCACTATATTTGTTTTCCTGATTGCCTTCTAATTACGGTGGCTGATCGTTCACCTATTCATTTCATTTTATTCAACAAATATTTATTAAGCATTATGATGTGCCAGGCACTGGTCTAGGCATAGGGGACACAGCAGAGAACAAGACAGACCAAAACATCTTACCCTCGTGCAGCTGGTGTACTGCTAATGCAGAGCATCTTAGCAGCAGGTGTAGCTCATGGATTTCCAATCCTCTGCTCTGCCACTCATTAACTGTGTGTCCAGGGGCAAATGACTTAACCTCTCTGTGCCTCAGTTTTCTCAAATGTCACATGGGGCTAATAATTGCACCTAACTCGGGATCCAGTGAGTCAACATGTGTAAAGGACCAGGACAGTGCTTGGCACACTGTAGATACTTCATGTTCGCTACTATTACTTATTTTCATTTCTAGTTGTGATTTTAAAAATTTCCTCTTT
>PVHT021183543.1:7553998-7583240 GCA_004024745.2 Catagonus wagneri
TAAAAATTTCCTCTTTATACGCATATATTTAAGTATAAGCTGCCTTTTAAAATTTATTTGAGTAAAAAAAAAGGGGGCTGGAGATTCCAAAAAAACGGTACAGGTAAGGAAAATAGGGCAAAAAGCGAGGAGAGTGTATTTTTGAGATGAAATTTGGGAAGCCCTGAACTAGAGGGAGATGGCAGGAGGGCTGTGACTCAGCTGGCACCCAGTGGAAACATAAAACTATTTTCAGTGTCAGCATAAGGACAAGGCTTGTTCCTTCAGTCTCCAACTTGCAGATTGCTCCCCCACCCCCTCCCTCATCCTGCGGGATCCCGGGCCCTGGGGGTTGGCCTGCCCCCCAGGGATACTCTAGAAAGAGGGCCCTGGAGGACAGGGGACCTCGGCCGCTAGATGAAGACAAGGCGGTGGACCTCGGGGCAGGAACAGTCCCGGAGCTGCCCAAGCCTCTCCCAGCTCCCTCGGCACCGGGGGTGGCCGGCCGCTTGCCACAGCAACAGCTGGTGCCTGCAAGACACGGGGCTGGTTCAGTGGCAGCGTGACTCTCCCGGGCACCAAGGAATTTGCTTTCCGGGGCCCCTTCTCCGTGCAAAACTATTTTACATCAGAGTTTACAGCTGCACTGTGTAAAGATAAATATTATCTGGACTGGAGTTCCCATCGTGGCACAGCGGAAACAAATCCGACCAGCAACCATGAGGTTGCCGGTTTGATCCCTGGACTCGCTCAGTGGGTTAAGGATCTGGTGTTGCCGTGAGCTGTGGTGTAGGTCACAGACGTGGCTCAGATCCTGCGTTGCTGTGGTGTAGGCCGGCAGCTGTGGCTCCAGTTGGACCCCTGGTCTGGAAACCTCCATATGCCATGAGTGTGGCCCTAAAACAGACACACACAAAAAATATATATATATAAATAAAATCTGGACTGGATTCAGTATCAGATCTTCACCATCATTATATCTTACTGCGTCTGATTTTAAGAGGCTAAAGTAAAGCACTTTTGAGGACCCTGAAAGTGTGTGGGCACTGGGCCCTGTGTCTACTGTGCCTGATGGGAAATTGGCCCTGGGTTGCCCAGAACTGCTGACCCTAGTAGAGGCCACACGGGGCAACCGAGACTCAGCTCGTAGGGCCTGGTGAGGAGACGCTTTTGCATCCTTCCTGGGCACACCAGGGAAGTTGCTTAACCCCCTGGGCCGCCTTTCCCTCCTGTTGGGAGGCAACACAGTGAAGTGATTAAGAACACAGGTTCTGGGAGTTCCCTTGGTGGCTCAGCGGTTAACAAACCCAACTAGGATCCACGAGGATGCAGGTTCGATCCCTGGCCTCGCTCAGTGGGTTAAGGATCCGGCATTGCCACGAGCTGTGCTGTAGCTCACAGGTGAGGCTCAGATCCCGTGTGGCTGTGGCTGTGGCGTAGGCCGGCAGCTGTAGCTCTGATTTGACCCCTAGTCTGGGAACCTCCATGTGCTGCCAATGTGACCCTAAAAAGACAAAAGACCAAAAAAAAAAAAATCTGGTGTTGTCACTGCTCTGGCTGGGATTCGATCCCTGGCCTGGGATCTTCCACATGCCACAGGTGCTGCATGCCCACCCCCCTCAAAAAGGAGTTCGTGCTGTGGCCTAATGGGATCTGAGGTGTCTTTGTAGCATCAGGGCACAGGTTTGATACCCCCACCCCCACCCCCACCCCCAGCACAGTGGGTTAAAGCACCCGGCATTGCCTCCACTGTGGTGTAGGTCACAACTGCAACTTGGATCTGATCCCTAGCCTGGGTATTCCGTATGCTGCGGGGCAGCCAAAAAAGAACACAGATTCTGGACCTGGGGGGATTCATGGCCCAATTCCTAGGAGCTTCTGGCTCTTCAATAAAATAAAAGAACCATAATGAGTCCCTCTCTAGTGTTGGGAAGGCTCAATGAGATGCTGTGCGTAGAGAAAGTAAAAATGATCATGATAGTAACAGCTAATCATTTCGGCAACTAGAATGAACAATCCAAGGCTCCAGAGCCGCCACGAGGATGAAACTTGTGAGCTTCATGTCAAGCAAAAGAAGCCAAATTCCAAAAGGTATGTCCTGCGTGATTTCATTTATGCGACGTTTGGTGGGGAGGGGGAGACAAAATTGAACTATCGTGTTTAGAGATCTGTACCCAGATGAGTACTGCTATAAAGAAAACTGTACAGTGGATTTACCGTAAAAGTCAGGACGGCGGTTTCCTCTATGGGGACGGGGGGCCTGGGGGGCTCGCCGGGTTCTGTTCCTGGCCTGGGTGGTGACTGCTGAGGTGTGTCCTCTTTGCAAACATTGGTTAACCTGTTCATCTATGTTTTCACTAATTCTCTGTCGGTATAATTCACATCTTGTAAAAAGGCAAAATAGGAATTCCCTGGTGGCACAGCAGGTTAAAGATCCGGCTTTGTCACTGCAGCAACTCGGGTTGCTGCTGTGGCGAGGGCTCGGTCCGTAACTGGGGAACTTCTGCATGCCAAAGGCGTGGCCAGAAAGGAAAAATAAAAAGGCAAAATACTAACAATAACCAGGCACTGTTCTAAACTTCTAAGCACAGTGCCTGGCACTTCGTAGGCATTTCACAAATGATAGCATTTAAAGTTACCATTATGGGAGTTCCCACTGTGGTGCAGCGGTTAATGAATCCAACTAGGAACCATGAGGTTGTGGGTTCGATTTCCGGCCTTGCTCAGTGGGTTAAAGATCCGGCGTTGCTGTGAGCTGTGTTGTAGGTTGCAGACACAGCTCGGATCTGGCGTTACTGTGGCTGTGGCATAGGCCAGCGGCTACAGCTCCTGTTAAACCCCTACCCTGGGAACCTCCATATGCTGCGGGTGTGGCCCTAAAAACAAAGCAATAAAAATTAAAAAGTTACCATTATTATTGCCATCCTAAGTATAGAAAGTGGAATGGATGTCCCTTGTCTCAACAGGGCTTGTGAGAGCTTACACATAAGTACCCACTTGGTGCCCAGCACACAGTAGGTGCATAATTATGGCGGGTGTTCTTCTGCTTGCTCCAAACTCAGAGACGCTTCTCATGCTAAATAAACCTTCCTAAAACCCTCAAATGGTAGGCTAACCTTCCCCAGGTCCTGGCCCTCTGCATGCCCGCCCTCGCCAGCTGCCCACAGAAAGAATCTGGCTGGCAGTTCGTCTCTATCCTCGCTTTGATCTGCCTCCTCTGCCCGGTCCTGCCTGGTGAGCTCATGCCCCAATTGGACCTTTCATCACCTGTTCTGTGAGCCTAGCCTGGCTGTGGGAGTGGGGAGAACTGCCTCTGTTTGGCCCAGCCCTGGCTCTGTTTTCCATCCCTGCCCACGCCTTGTAGAGGCAGCAATTCTGCGACCCCATCTCAGTTTCACCAAAGTGCCATGTTCCCCGAGTATTTGCATCCAAAAAGAGAAATTTGGGGATTAATCACTTTTAGGACTAGAAAAGCCTATCTGAAGATGGACAGGTAAACTGAGGCTCTAATAAGTGAGCACCTAGCCCAAAGAATTAATTTCTAATGGCAGAATCTCAGGTCCAGAATGGATAAATGTGGGGGATAAGACTGGAGGAAGGTGTACTGCGAGGGCCTGCCTAGAGTATAATATTGTCTGCCATTTATTTATTGGGCATCTACTATGTGCCAAGGACATCACATTTATTACACTTCATTTTCACAAAGTTCATAGTATTATACCCATTTTGTAAGTTTAACGTGACAATAGCAGCTTCCACTACTAAGCATCCATGAGGAGCCAGATGCTGTGCGAAGGACTCAGGATCCTTCCTGAAATCTGAGTGGTGCAGACTGTCAGGGTCCGAAGGAGGGCTTGCCTGGAGTAACATACCTCGTAAGGGCCAGGGGTTTGAATCTGCCAGATCTGTTCAGTCCCACGGCCTCTTGTTCAGATACACCTGCCCCTAACACGCCATCTGGCATCGGCGTCCCCTGCCCTAGGTTTGCAGTGAGCGGGGCCACTCAATTCTAAAAGGAAAGGAATTAACATCCTTGGAACTGGGAGAACTCCCTGTTCAGACCCCAGAAACAGCTCTCGTTCCTGCAGTACAATAATCCCAGGCCTGGAAAAGCACGGGGGAAACGGTCTAGAATTACCTTTCGAGCTTGGCCCAAGAATCTGAGCAGTTTAGGTTCAAGGCCTGTTTCTGCTACTTGCTAGGCGTGTGACCTTGGTCACCTCCTTGTGAATCTCTCTCATCTAGAAAGCAAAGATCCTGAAAGTATCCACTTTGGGCTCTCGGCATGTTTCAAGGGCATCCTGGGTGTCAGTGTGTCCTCACCTCCTTCCATGCACCAGCCCCGCCCCCTGCCCCCCCCCATTCCCCTCCAGCCTCCTCGATGACAGGCTCACACCTCAGGGCCTTTGCACTGGCTGTTCCCTCTGCCTGGAATACCCTTCCCCCACCCACTCACGTGGCTACCACCCTCATTTCCTTCAGATCTCTGTTCAGATGTCACCCCCTTAGTGTCACCTTCCTTTCAAAATAACAACTCCCAGAACTTCCCCCAATTCTGCTTTCTTTTCCTTCACTCACCTCCTGTCTGACAAATTACAGGTTTACTTGCCTAATGTCTGCCTTCTCACAGCAGAGTGTGTCTCTGTGAGAGAAGGGACCACAGCTGCTTTGTTCACTGCGTCTCCCTAGTGCCCAAAACATTGCCTGGCACGTGCTCAATAGTAAGTGCTCAACAAATACTTATTGAATGAACGAATGAATATAAAGAGCTTTGGATAATGCTTGGCACAGAGTAAGCAGTAATAAATGTTAGCTACTAGTGTAATGCGAAGTGCTTTCCAAGACACCTGCCCTTGGGAGAAGAGGCCAGGGGCTTGATATCAGGCAAATCAGGGTCAGAGCCTGCTGTTATGACCTTGACTAAGTCACAGTACCACTATGATCCTCGGTTTTCCCATCTATAAAATGAGGGTAATCAAATTTGGCTTTTAAGAAAATTATAGGATTCAGCAGTAAAACTAACTCCCTTCTCTTGTGTGCTTTCTGGTTGCCAGAGGGTATGCTAAGTGCTCAGTTTACACAATCTCACTTCACTTTGACCATGGCCCCATGGGGAAGTCCTCTTATCTGCATCTTCACATGAGGAAATTGAGGTTCAGAGAAGTTATGAGATCGCCTGAGGTCACACAGCTGGAAATGGCAAAAGGGGCTCCTCCTCAGACACTGGGATCAGGAGCTTCCTGGGCCCCACCCTGGCTGGGAAGGGGAATCTCGCTCCCTCGGCACCTTCATTCCTCAGGCAGCAGAGAAGACCAGGCGCTACAGTCATGCTTTGCCCTGCCCGAGTCCCGCTGCTTACCTCCTGGCCCCACTGCCATCCCCGTAGCAGCGCCGGCTCCTGGCATCCTGGGCGGGCCACTCACACCTCACACAAACCGTGTGGCCCTGGGTCAGATACCTTGTCCACTGGGCATGGGGCGCCCTCGCCTGCTGGCAGCTCCCTGCAATGGGCCCCAGCCGGAACTGGACACAGTACCTGCAGCCACACAGGGAGACACCGCCCCAAACACCTGTAAGCACCTATGGAGTACCTACTGTGTACCCACCCTTAGTACCTATAGGCCCAGGTCAGTACAATCTCTACTTGCTATAGGGACCTTTTAGGCAACCCAGTCTGCAGCAACAGGTTGCATGCAAGAGACATGGTTCCTGCTTTTTAAAGTTAACCTCACTGAGAGCTTCCACGGCCATTTCTTCTAAGCACCGTATCCAGAAGACTATATAGTTTGCTTCTCATCTCTCTCCCCTACTGGAACGTCAGCTCCACAGTGGTAGGAAGTTTTGTTTGTTCGGTTCACTGTTGTGTCCAACTCCTAGTCTAGGATCTGGCTCAGTAAAAATTTGCTGAATGAATTACTTGTCCCAATGGAATAAGGAAACCCTGCAAAGTAGCTGTTGGCCCCAGTTTACAGATTAGGAGACTGAGGACCAGAAAGATAGCTTGCCCAGAGTCACAGAGCTAATAAGTGGTAGTGCCTAACATGGAACCAGCTGATCCTGCAAAGCCTCAATAGGCACTCCACTGCACTTCGCAAAAGATCCTATTTTGTAGAAAAGATTCACCATGGAGTTCCCATCGTGGCTCAGTGGTTAACGAATCCGACTAGGAACCATGAGGTTGCAGGTTCAATCCCTGGCCTTGCTCAGTGGGTTAAAGATCCGGCATTGCCGTGAGCTGTGGTGTAGGTTGCAAACGCGGCTTGAATCCCGCGTTGGTGTGGGGAAGGCCGGCAGCTACAGCTCCTGTTAGACCCCTAGCCTGGGAACCTCCACATGCCGCGGGGTGCGGCCCTAGATAAAGCACAGAAAAAAAAAAAAAAAAAAAAGATTCACCGTAAGAATTATTTAAAAGGGAGGATCCCAGTCACAGGGGTATCTGAATTAAGACCCAATTTGCCCAAATTTTATTTCTCAACTTTTTCTACAAGTAGCAGTAAATGGCACCCCCTGCTGACAAGACGCAGCTTGTCAAGGAGCTGGGGGCTTACCACGTGGGGCTACTGCCCCCTGGTGGCTTCAGCCTCTGGCAGCCAGTTTTCTTTCAGGAATAGCCCAAAGCCAGCCCAGAGCCCTTTCCTGTCCCTTACTAGAAGCCTGTGATAATTGGAAGTTTCGTCTTCCCAGCGTCCTTTCTCTTGCCCTTTTGATGGTTTATTTGGGGAAACTCTTGTCCCCGCCTTACATAGTTTTAGAGGGGCAATCGGGATGAATGGTCCTGGCTCCCCACGCTTGCCCCCGGAGTAGGATTTAAGTGGACCAATCAGAGGGCCCATGCTCTGGGCCACGGTGATTGGTTCACAGATGGGCCTGGGATCCAAGCACGACCAATCAGCGTCTCCTCTAGAAACGACCCAATGAGACTGGGAGGAATTGGAGCAGCTCGTGGCCGGCTTGGCTACTACAAGGAGAGAGGTTGCTTGTAAATGAAGCCAATATGTGGGCGGGGGGAGGAAGTCCAGATAACATTTGACCTCTTGACCCCAGCCACGCTTGAAGTAGTACTGTTTAAAAACTTCCCTCAGTTACACAAACCAATGATTCTCCTATCACATGAGCCAGTTTGAGCTGAGTTTCTGTCACTTGCAGTGAAAGGAATCCTGACTACAGAGCTCTGCTCTCCGTCTCCATCGCCACCGCCTTAGTTCAGACCTCATTCTTTCAGTTGGTATTTGTTGAGTAGCTACCCTATGCCAGGCACAGTCCTAGAAACTTGACCTCATCGCCACCTTCAGCAACACAGTCTGACTCCAGTCCCTGAAACCCAGCCCGATCCAAACCACCTTCATTTCTCGTGCGGACCGCTGCAGTAGCCTCCCCTTAGGTCTCCCTCATTCCTTCCTTGCCTCTCTGCGGTGGATTCTCCAAATAGCATCCACTAGGATCCTGTGAAAATCTAGGTCAGAGCATGTCATTCCTCTGCCCCCAAACCCTCTCATGACTCCCGTCTCATGCAGAGAAAGTACCCAACTTCCCACCAGCCTATAGACCCTGCGTGATCTGACCCCCTCCCCAAATGTATTTCCTACTCTCTCTCTCCCTCTCCCTGAATTCCAGCCTGGACTTCTTGCTGATCCTTGAACATACCAGGCATTCCCTGCCTCAGGACCTTTGCACTTGCTAGTCCCTCTTCAAATCATGCTCTTCCCCCAGGTACCCTCCTTGATGTCTTAGGACCCTCCTTGATGTCACCTTCTTGGTTAAGATGTCCCTGGCACACCATGCTTTTCCCTACTTTATTTTTCTCCATACTACTTAGCATCATCTGACAGGCTATCTATTTGTTTATTGTCTACTCCCTCAGACGAGACGACCACCCCACGAGGACAAGCATTTCTTTCCTTTTTGTTCCTTGATATAGCCCCAAGGCCTAACACAGTACTTGTAATATAAACAATAAACATTGAGTGAATGAGTGAGTGAACTTGAATAGAGACCAATTATCAAGGACTTCAAAGTCCATGTTCACGAGCTTACAGGTGTAATAAGACAAGAAACAGGGAGATGTTGAAGCTATTGAAGTAAGAGACATAATGAAGGTTTCGTCCAAAATAACAGAAATTTGGCTTGGCTTTGGGTTCATTTGCTTCCACTTACCCTACCACCTCCTGCTTCTTGGGGACTCCTCGTTTTTCCCGCTCTTTCCCGTAGCTGCCTGTGGTTATCAGCGCAGGGACTGTAGCCAAGGAGGAAATAGAGTTAAGTAGCCCAGCGCCCCCACCCCCACCCCCACGGCCATGACACCTCAGGAGGCAGGACCAGTACTCCTGGTGTCCCAGTTATTTGTATGGCAGCCCGAGGGAGACTGTCGGATCTTGTAACTGGGTAGGTGGTCCCCACAAGGACCCCTTTCTGCAATGCTGGACGCAGGATCCTATTTATCTCTCTGAGACTCAGGGCCTAGCACAGTGGGTTATATTCTTCAAATGAATGATTCTGATGAATGGGTGAGTGAGAAAAAGAGATGGTTAATAACTGAATGGATGGACGGGTGGCTGAAATGATAGAAAGAAAAGAATGGATGGGTAAATGGAAGAGGGAAAAAAAGGAGAGACAGGGAGTTCCCTGGTAGCCTAGTAGCTAAGGATCCGGTATTGACACTGGTGTGGTGCAAGTGACTGCTATGCCACAGGTTCAGTCCCTGGCCCAGGAACTTCCATGTGCCATGATCATGGCCAAAAAGAAAGAGAGACACATGATAGCAGGGCTGATGAACTGAAAGGATGGATGGTGAGGTGAAGGGAAAAAGAAACAGATGGTCTAGACTCCCTTGTCTGCAGTCACCTCACCCCTGGTCTCACCTTTTAGTCTGCTATCCCCACAGTGGTCAGAATAGTCCTCTAAAATGCAGGCAGAAGACAAGGAGTTTCTGTTGCAGCTCAGTAAGTTACAAAACCGACTAGTATCCATGAGGACTCAGGTTTAATCCCTGGCCTTTCTCAGTGGGTGAAGGATCCAGTGTTGTCGTGAGCTGTGGTGTAGGTCGCAGATGTGGCTTGGATCCTGCGTTGCTGTGGCTGTGGTGTAGTCCGGCAGCTGCAGCTTCAATTCAACCCCTAGCCTGGGAACTTCCATATGCTGCGGATGTGGCCCTAAAAATAAATAAAATATAAACATAGGTAGAAAACAAAAGGAAATATGGTCACAGAAAGTGAGAGCCTGAGCATGTTGAGCTTATAGACTGTGACAAGGGTTTAGCTTTCACCCCGAGGGCTCGGGGTAGCTCTTGGAGGATTTAAAGCAGGAGGGTGACACCATGCACTATGACCTCCGTGCCTCTCCGGGATGTGGAAGCAGGCAAGTTAGCCCAACTGCCTGTACGTCTACCACTTCAGAAAAACTGCTGTCGGAGCTCCCTTCGTGGCTTAGTGGTTAACGAATCCGACTGGGAACCATGAGGTTGCGGATTGGATCCCTGGCCTTGCTCAGTGGGTTAAGGATCCGGCGTTGCCGTGAGCTGTGGTGTAAGTTGCAGACGTGGCTCAGATCCTGCGTTGCTGTGGCTGTGGCGAAGGCTGGTGGCTACAGCTCCTGTTAGACCCCTAGCCTGGGAACCTCCATATGCCGCGGGTGCGGCTCTACATAAAGGCAAGAAGACAAAAAAAGAAAAAAGAAAAACTGCTGTCACTCTCTTGGTCAATTTCTTCAGCTGTAAAATAGGCATCACCTATTTTTTTGTAGTGATATAAATGTCTTTTGTCAGGATGTGCAATGTGGCAACATCTGCTCTTTTGCTTGCCCTGCATCCGTTCTCCGCAATTGTCCTTTGCAGAACACCCCTCCCCTACTCTCATTCAAATGGAGCCAACCCACCCCTCCAGCTTCAAAGGGAGCACAGGCTTGACCAATCAGAGAATTGCATCACTCTGGCGATACTGATTGGTTCGGCAGTGGTCACAGGACTCAGGTCAAGCCAATGAGACTTCATCCTAGGATATTTGCTGAAACTAAGGGCAAAGAGCTCTTTTCTTCCAGCTGCTGGGCTGGTTGCAAGGAAGCCTGGAGCTTACAAAGACCATTAGAGGGGGAATGCCTGCCTGAGAATGAGGCCAACTCAGGACAACAGAGTAGAGAGATGGAGAGAGATTCCAGGCAACATTGCTTGGGCTTCTGGATCCAGCCATGCCTGAATGCAGAACCTGAATTTTCAGTTACATGAGCCACAAATTTTTGCACTAGTCAGGTTAAGCTGGGTTTCCTGTCTTCATTTAAACAAAGCCGTGACCGATTCACACTGGGAGATGAGTAGAAAGAAGACGCTGAGATGCCCAGAGGAAGTTAGAGCTTCTTACCTCATTTACAAGGTGAGGAGAGGGATCATGGCAAAGGAAGACAAAGTTGCCACCCTCAACTCAGACCCCACACAGAACTTAGGGCGGGCCCTGCAGTCCAGGCAGGCTGTTTACACCTGCAGCCACCCCCAGGGCTATTCCAACTCACACAAAGACTGTTGGCACTCCACTCCCTGGTGGTTCTGGTACTCCACGCAGCCAGCCCGTTCTTCCAATGGGGGGCAGGGAGCACCCCCGTTCCTTGGCTCCTGCAGCACATGCCTCTGGCGGACGCGGTAAGAGACCTGGCAGGGCTTGACACAGCGACTCCAGCCACTCCACTCTGCCACGATGCAGGAGACAGCTGGAAGAGAAGGTGGCATCTCCAAGGGCAACTTCTATGGAATTTGGCCAGTGGCCAGGTCTCATCCACCTTTCCCACAAGCTGAAGCCCCCAAAGCACCACACTGAGCACGAGAACTCTTGCAAACCAGAATCCATGGCTGCTTTAAAACTGTCCCTATGACAACTGTTTATCCCTCTGCCTAAACTTAGAATTCCACATTTTGTTTACCCGCCATCCTGTTAGTGATCATTCCAGTGGTTTCCATCACTCGTTCCTCCAGAAAGCATTTCCTGGGCACTTAAGGTAACTTATTTCACCTCCCCGTGCCTTAGTTTTCCTCCATTGTCAAATGGGTATAAGAACAGTACTCGGAGCTGCCTTCGTGGTTCAGTGGTTAACGAATCCGACTAGGAACCATGAGGTTGCAGGTTCGATCCCTGGCCTTGCTCCGTGGGTTAAGGATCCGGCGTTGCCGTGAGCTGTGGTGAAGGTTGCAGACGCGGCTCGGATCCCACGTTGCTGTGGCTGTGGCGAAGGCCGGCAGCTACAGCTCCTGTTAGACCCCTAGCCTGGGAACCTCCATATGCCGCAGGTGCGGCTCTAGATAAAAGGCAAAAAAGACAAAAAAAAAGAAAAGAAAAAGAAAAGAACAGTACTCACCTGCCAGAGCGGCCTTGAGGATTCAACCCCATATGACATATAAAGTGTAACTGCCAATGCACATAGTAAGTGCTCAGTAAACACTAGCTATCCCTCTGCAGCAATGAAACCACAGCTACACTAGCAACAGTGGGGATGGAATGAAGCCTCTTAAGCCATTTCTGGTGTGATACTATTTAGAACCGTTTTAAAGCCTGCAAAAAGTGCTATATAGTGTTTAAGAATTAAGACAGGTAATATACATTATGTATATATGATACTCTATACATATGTATCACATATATATTGTTTATATACCTAAATGTATATATATGTGTGCATATGTATGCACGTATGCATGTCAATCTTCAGTTATTTGCAGGTTCACCTATTTGCTAAAATTGATTCATAACCCCTAAAACCAATATTTCAGGTACTTTTGCAGTCATGTGCAGACATATGCAAAACAATAACAAGTCTGAGTCACCCAACGTGCATATTCACAGCTAGGGTCAGACAAGGCCCCATCTGCCTTGCTGGATGGAGGCAGCAGGTGGCAGTGCAGTGCAGTGCAGCTCAAGGAGTTTGGGACTGGGAGAACTGCCTTTGAATTCCAACTCTGGCACCTGTTAGTGGGGCAGCCCCAGGCCAGTCACTTAACGTCTCTGAATCTTATTTTTCTCCTTTGGGGGATTTCCCTTTTTTTTGACCAAGCCTGTGGCATGCGGAAATTCCCAGCCAGGGCTCAAACCCAAGCCAAGCAGTGACAACACTGGATCCTTAATCACTAGGCCAACAGGGAACTCCTCATTTTTCTCTTTGTGTAAAATAAAATAGAATCTACTACCAGAATGAGTGGTTTTTAGGATGTAAGATTACACTCTGTGTGAGATATGTGTGTATATATTTCCCCTTGGGGCAACGGCTCAGTATTTGTCAATTCAGTGTTCATGGGATTTTATAGAATATAACCACCATAAATTGTGAGAACTGACTGTACATATTTTATGTATGTTGAATATATATATATACATATATATATATATATCTGCAGAAGTTATGAATACCAAATTCAGCATGGCAGTTAAATCTGAGGAGAAAGGAAAAGAATGCAGAAGTCCCAGTGGCATTCAACAAGGCTTATTTCTTAGCTTTTCATGTTACGTTACTATTGTATTATTCTTTCCACATTGGGATATGTCTAAAATATATCATCTTAATACAAGAAGTTGCTGGGGTGGGGGGGGTCCACGTCCATGAGGTGCTCCCTGCGCCCACCATAGTCAGGGGCCCAGTAAATAGAGACTTTCTGATGATGTGGCCTTTTTTTTTTTTTTCCCCCTCCAGGGCCGCACCCGTGGCGTATGGAAGTTCCCAGGTTAGGCATCAAATCAGAGCTAGAGCCGTCAGCCTACGCACACAGCCACAGCAACACCAGATCCGAGCCGCACCTGTGACCAACACCACAGCTCATGGTAACGCCAGACGCCTTAACACACTGAGCGAGGCCAGGGATAGAACCTGAGTCCTAATGGTAACTAGTCAGATTCATTTCCGCTGAGCCACGACGGGAGCTCCCCGATGATGTGGGCTTTGAGAACTTCAGCTGCTTCATCCATGTCCACTGTCCCAGAACAGATGGGAAGCGTTGAGAAGACAGTAAATGTGCAATACAGCGGGGTCTCCGTACACTTATTCAGCAACGACTTAGGGCCCATGCTGCGTGCCGAGCACTGACCCGGGGGAACGGGATTACAGGGGAGCAGAGTAGAAAAGGCCGTTGCCGTGGGGGAGGAGGCATTCAGCAGGGAAAACAGACAAGAAACAATACAATAGACGATGTAATTTCAACTAGTGACCCACACTCTGAGAAAATCCAAAGCAGGGTAAGAGTGACAGGGTAGGGTGACAGGAAACTGTTTTAGAGGGGACAGGGGCGGGGGGCTCTGTGACAAAGGACATCTGAGGAGGCAAGGGAGAGCTGTGTAGGTATCTGAGGGAGACAGGCCTGGCGGCAGGGTCCAGGCTAGATGCCGGAGGGACAGTGAGGAGGCCAGTGTGGCTACAGCGTATAAAACAGGAAGGAGAGCGGCAGGAGGTGACGTCAGAGAGAAAGAAGCAGGCAGTGATGGGATTCCTCTTGTAAGGAAGCTGGGTTTTATTCTGAGCATGAAAAAAAGCCACTGTCGGGTTCTGAGCAGAGAAGTGACGTCATCACATTTAAGGTTTTAACTGGATGTTTGTGGCTTCTGGGCGGGGGCCAGGGCAGGAGCAGGGAAACCAGCCAGACAGCTACTGCAGCTGTCCAGGCAGAGAGTATAATCTGCAATAGAAAACTCTACTAGAGAAAGTGAGTTTTGTGTCAATGGAAGTGTTCGCAGAGTGGTTGGACAACCAGGCAGGGAGACTGAAGACCAGATTCAGGCACTGGCTGGGCAGCTGGGCCAAGGGGAAGGACCAAAGTCCTGCCCTGATCTGCCACCAGGCAGGTGAGAGATTCTGCAGAAAATTAGGCAGACGGCACCCTGAACATATTCCTTCCAGGTCGCTGTGATGTCACCAAGCAGCATGACACCCCCAGGGAACTGTCATCACACCTCGCCTAGACCTAGGGTGGCAGTCTTCGCACACTCATGTGATTATTCATATCCTGCCAGCCTCCTCAACAAGAACGCCAGCCTGTCAGCAGCAGGGGTCTTGTACCCTGTAGAATCCCAGGGACAAATACAGTGCCAGACACACAGGGACCCAGTAAGTAAACAAGTCAGTGACTACTGAAGGAGGCTTCGTGAAAGCCAAGGAAATATGACCTCAGATTGGCCTTGCAAAAAGGAGCCACCAGATGGCAGTGTTTCTCAAACCAAGGCCTCCTCACCTTTTTCTGAGTAAAGGAGAAATTCTAGCTTATCAGTGTAGCTGAAAAACACGGGGTTTGGAAGAGATTTTAAGGTTGCTCTTCCATCCCTGGAGACCCAGATAACATGTCAGCTGAGCCTGCTGGAGCCAGACTGAATTTCCCACAGTCCCCTTTGCTCTCTCTACCCCCACGCCAACAGGCCCAGGTTCATCAGGAAATGCCTTCCTGGACAATTCAAACCCCAGCTTCTTTTCTGAACCTCACCGCCCAGCCCACCGACCATCCCTCCTCACTGTCTACCAAAGGGACTTTTCTAGAATGCAATTCTGACCTGTCACTTAAAGTCTTTTAGTCGTTCCCGTGTCGATTGAGGTGGTTTCACAAAGGTCTTTGAGATAGTGGATCAGAGACTGCCGAGACTAGCGACTAAAAAATCAAAGGTGAACCCACAGTTACCCACTGCCTCCTCCTCCTCCTGTTTAATGTCTCAGCACACTTTTATCCAGCGTTCCCTGAAATGCAGAGTCCCTCCCAGCCGCCTTACCCCCATATTCTGGTAATACCACTTCAGCTTTCTTTCAAGGGCCAACCCTCCCCACTCTCAGTACACATAGTTTGGAAAGGGCTGACCTCACCTTCTCATTCCTGGGATAGGGCATGTGACCCAGACCTGACCAACTAACACATTCCTTCACCCTTGGCTCAGTGATTTTTTGGATCATGAATGAGTATGGGACCCAATCTGGGCATATGAAAACCGCCCCTAGGATTTTAACTGGAACAACTAGAAAAAGGATCTCTTATTTTACTAAAGACGCCAGTTTGGAGCTATTAAGTACTACATTTGTCAACACTTGGTGACAGCATGCCTGAGATTGAAGCTAACACAAGCAGAGCTGAAAGGTAGAAGGAGTCCTGATGACATTCTTGGAGTCCCTGGATCCAGCCATGCCTGAAGGTGGCCCTGAATCCATGGATTATTTTTCAGTTATCTGAGTCAATAAATTTCCTTTTTAGCTTAAGTAATATGAGCTGTGCCACAACCCTATGCTTACTAATACGATGAATACATAAGTGCATAATGGGGACTTTGATACTTATAGGGTTGAAGTGAGAATTAAAAGCATAAAATACTTGAAAACGTTCAGTAAGGAACTTGAAAAACGTAAAATAATGGTGTTCATCCTTTAAGGCTTTCCTAGACACTCCAGCCCCACTCTCTCCCTGCCTCTACCCCATCCTCAGCAATCACTTCCAAACTTCAGCTTGCTCTGAGATTGTTTATTTCTCTCACAGCCACCCTGTCTCCCAAAAAAATAGACCATAAGTTTGAGAGGGACCAGAGTCCGATCTTTCCAGCCCCCACGGCTCCCAGCTGAGCTGGGCACATAGCAGGTGGCCAGCAATGTAGTTGAACTGAAAGTGAACAATGTCAAGGTCTCAAGTTTCACCTAAACAGAGGGTTCAAGCTTCCCTCCTACAGCAGGCCTAAGTCCCTCCTCTGCCCCAAGCAACCGTATGATATTGTGATCTGGAGCCAGGCTGCTGGGTTTAAATCCCAGATCTGCTGCTTAATAGCTGAATAACTTGGAGTCAGCGGTTCACTACCTCTCTGCGTCTCTGCTTCATCTGTAAAATGGGCATGATAACACTGTCTCTTTCAGAGAATTGTTATGGGGCTTAGAGGAAACAATTTATTTAAAAGACCTAAAACAACACTTCCCTGGCACATATCAAGTGCCAGTCAACTCCTGAGGTTGGTCAACTTTATCACCTCAATCACTAATGAAAAAATACACTCCATCTCTTGCCTCCTAACTGGTCCCCATGTTCCCTTCTGCGCTGCTCCCCTCGGAGGCAGAGAAGTGAACTTTTCCCAGGTCTGTTCATAAGGGCTCCACTCTGCTCCAGCCCAGAGGGGAGCAGATCCTGGACCCACTGCCTTTTTGATTCTTCCAAAAGGAGCAAAACAAAGAGGTGGGCAAAGCTTTGAGGTGCTCAGCCCACCAGCCCCAAGCTCTTTATGAAAAGGAAAAAGCTGTATAGCTGATAACATCGTGTAATCCTGTGGGCGTGGGTCAGACTGTGGGAAAGTGTCACTGATCTCTCTGCCCAGTCCCCTTCCTAGGGGCCCCCTCCATTACTGGGAGGGGGCCTTGGGGGTGCGGCTAAGCCAAGAACCTCTGCTCCACACTGTGAATGACCCCACAGGTACACACTCTGCACGCAAAGCAGATGAGTCGAAAGCATTCCCAAGATAGTCCCTCTGCAAGTTTAATCCGGGAGAGTCTCCCTTAGCTATGACTTGGGAAGACACCACAGCCAAAATTACTTTCTCCTCTCACGGGTCTACCTGAACTCCCACCATTAGGAGCTAGAACAGAGGGGATCAGCCCGGGTCCAAATCCTGCTGGATCACCCAGGCTGGCCAAAGCCTTCTCTAAGCCAGGCTCTTCCCATCTCCTGAAGAGGGACGTTATTTCAGACTAGAGCCCCAGAGCTCAGTGATTCAGTAATCAGGTTGGACGGGACACCTGGCCCCCAGAGTAGGTTGCTGATCAATGAATGTTGAGTCCCTTCGGTTTTGAATTTTGTAAAGCTGCCCTCTTTTAAATGTCTATCCCTGGGGGTTCCCATCGTGGGTTGAGGGGTTAATGAATCCGACTAGGAACCATGAGGTTGCGGGTTCGATCCCTGGCCTTGCTCAGTGGGTTAAGGATCTGGCGTTGCCGTGAGCTGTGGTGTAGGTCGCAGAAGCGGCTGGGATCCCGCGTTGCTGTGGCTGTGGCGCAGGCCGGCAGCTACAGCTCCTGTTAGACCCCTATGCCATATGCCGCGGATGCGGCCCTAGATAAGGCAAAAAGACAAAATAAAAAATAAATAAATGTCTATTCCTGAAGGAAGACCCACAGAGGTCTTTGGATGGAGAGGGCCAACCAATCACTCCTTAAACCATATCCACTTGACAAGGTGACAGAATTTAGACTTCTGCCTCCAGGGAGTGTAAAAAAGTTATTCCTGGGATTTAAAAAGGACTGAGTCCTCCCCAATAATGACTCCACAAAAGTGGACCCTAATTTCAAAGCCTAGTGGATACCACTCTAGCGTGGGGGTGGAGTGGGGGTGTCTTTGCAGGCAATGATCTAGACCCTGGAACAGTGGCCACAGCTGGCACTGGGACCACAGCAGGGTGTTCCCTGCCTAAGGATCAGGACCCCCCCACACCCCCACCCCAGTCCCCAGCCTCCCACCCCCACTCCGGTCTGAGTTTTAATCTGTTCCACGTGTACTCAGTTCCTCCGTCCCTCTGGAAGCACCCAGCCGGTTCCTCCCGGGCTCTCAGTCCCTCGGCTCCAAGCCCTCTCCAGGTTTCCGCAGCTCCCTTGGCCCCTCAGCACCCTCTTTGTTTCTCTTGTGACTCCCAACCCCCGCCCGCTACTCATCAGGCGCTTCCGCTTTTGCCACCGCACCCCTCCAAGCCTCAAGTCCTTCTGCCAAGCTAGGGTTGCCAGTTAAAATACAGGACGCCTTGTATTCAAACCAGAAATTAAATGTTCCCATCGTGGCCAGCGGAAACGAATCCGACTAGGGACCATGAGGTTGCAGGTTCCATCCCTGGCCTGGCTCAGTGGATTAAGGATCCTACGTTGCCCTGAGTTGCGGTGTAGGTCGCCGACGCGGCTCGGATCTGGGGATCTGGCGTGGCTGTGGCGTAGGATGGCAGTTGTAGCTCCAATTAGACCCCCTGCCTGGGAAACTCCATATGCTCCGGCTGCAGCCCTAAAAAAAAAAAAAAAGGAAAAGAAAAAAAATTTTAATTCCGATTTGAATTTCAGAAAAATAGTAATTTTAACATAAGCGTAGCCCACGTAATATTGAGGACATATGTATACTTTAAAAGTATTGGTTATTGATCTGAAATTTAAGGTTAAGTGGGCATCTTGGATTTTTATTATCTAAACCAGGCACCCTACCCCAACGGACGCCTTCTCTTTCCTCGCAGGGCTACGTGCTTCACGAGCCCCGCTGACTGCCGGTGACCCTTCTCTCTCTTACTCCTTGGTCCTGCGTGTGCCCCCTTCTCTCTCGACCCTCAGGCCCGCATGCGCTTGTTTCTGTTGGGTGCCCTGCGTCCCTCTCCCAAGCGCCTGGCTCGCACCCCTCCTCCACGAGCCCTCCATCCTCGTGCCGCCTTCCAAGCCCCGCGCGCGGTCCTTGCACCCCCTCCTCTCAAACGTCCCTTTGCTCTCCACGCATCCCTCTGCATTTTACCCATCCCCCAGACTCGCGCGGCCGTGTGCGTGGCGGGCGCATCTGTCTCCTCGCGTATCTTCCTAGCCCCGCTCTTCCCCCTGGTGTCCTGCGCATCTGCATCCCCCTTGCTTGCGCGCCCCTCCAGGTCCAGAACCCCCTCTGAGGCAGCTTCCTTTCTTCCTTGCACCGTCGCACTGCAGTACTCCGCACCCCTCGGCGCTTAGAGCTCGGCCCCAGCCACAGGCTCCTGCAGGCGCACCTGGGCAGGCCCACGCGTAGTCCGGGCAGCAGTCCCGCACCGTGACGCACGCCTGGTCGCAGAAGCAGCGCGGCGGCCCGCGGGCAGCGCAGGTCGGGTCACGGCCCGGGCAGCAGCGGCCCAGCGCGGCGCAGCCCTGCCTCGGCCAGAGCGCGCCCCACGGTCCCCGTGCCCAGGACACCGCAGCCACCACGGTCAGACCGAGCGCCAGCGGCAGCATCCGCGCTGCACCGCGCGGAGCCATAGCTGAGTTCAGGCTGGGGACCAGAGACCTTCCGGCACCAACCCTACAAGGCCCGCCCCGTTCTGGGGCGGAGGCTCCTGGCCCGATCCCTCCCCAGAGCCACCTCCTACCTGTCATGGAACTGTTATCCACCCCCATCCATCTTATCCAAACTTTGCAGAGTTTGTGGTGGTGAAATATCAAGATAATAGTAAAAATAACAGCAGCCAATTGCAGGGTTCTCCATTGCCCCCAGGTTCCAGGGAGATAGAAGTGATTTGGAGGTACATTATAATAGATAACAACAGTATATTGTTATAAGAATAATAACAGTAATAGCCACTATGCCATAGTTATAATAACAATAATAATAACAGTTGCCAATTTTTTTGACCACGTGACCACACCCCCAGCATGAGAAAGTTCCCAGGCCAGGGGCTGAACGCACGCCACAGCAGTGATAATAAGTCCTTAACAGCTGGGATGCCAGGAAACTCTACCAATATTAAAAATAGTAATAATAGGGAGTTCCCATTGCGGCACAGCCTAAGCAATCCCACTAGTATCCATGAGGATGTGGGTTCAATCCCTGGCCTCATTCAGTGGATTAAGTAAGGATCCAGTATTGCCTTGAGCAGCAGTGTAGTTCGCAGAGGCGGCTCAGATCCTGCATTGCTGTGGTTGTGGTGCAGGCTGGCAGCTACAGCTCTGATTCGACCCCTAGGCTAGAAACCTCCTTATACTGTGGGTGCAGTCCTAAAAAAAAAGACCAAAAAAAATCACGTAATAATAGGCATAATCATTGCCAGGTAAGGAGCTTGGGAGCCAAGATATGTACCAGGCTCTTTGTGTATCATCAATAGCGTGCAAAGCTGAGTCCCTTGGCTACACCTTTATTTTTTTGTTTACCCCTTCCACTTTGACTATCATTTCCTAAATATTTCTCTTTAAATTGACTCATTTTAAAAAAAAATTTTAAGTGATTTATTTGTTACAAACCTGTATCACTCAAGAGGATGAGAAGACAAGCTGCAGACTGGGAGAAAATATTTGCAAAAGACACATTTGATAATGGACTGTTACCTAAAACATACAAAGAACTCTTAAAACTCAACAAGAAAACAATTCAATTTAAAAATGAGCCAAAGACTGGAATTCCCATCGTGGCTCAGCAGAAACAAATCTGACTAGTAACCTTGAGGATACAGGTTCGATCCCTGGCCTCAATCAGTGGGTTAAGGATCAGGCGTTGCTGTGAGCTGCGGCATAGTTCTCAGACATAGCTTGGATCCCGAGTTGCTGTGGCTGTGGTGTTGGCCAGCAGCTACAGCTCCAATTCGACCGCTAGCCTGGAAACCTCCACATACTGTGGGTGCGGCCCTAAAAAGACAAAAAATAAAAATTAAAAAATTAAAATGAGCCAAAGACCTAAACAGACACTGACCTAAGAAATACAGATGGCAAAAGCATATGAAAAGATGCTCCACACTATGTCATTAGGGAAATGCAAATTAAAACAGTGCGACACCACTACACACCTGTTAGAACAGCCAAAATCTAGAGCACTGACCACACCAAATGCTGGTGAGGAGGTGGAGCAACAGACCCGTACATTGCTGACGGGAACGCAAAATGGTACAGCAATTTTGGAGTTCAGTTTTGGCAGCTTCTGCCAAAACTAAATATACTCTTAAATAGAAGCCAGCAGTCGTACTCCTTGGTGTTTACCCAAGTGAGTTGAAAACTTATGTCCATATAAAAACCTGCACATGGGTGCTTATAGCAGCTTTATCCATAATTGCCAAAACTTGGAAGCAACCAAGATGTTGGACTTTGGGCTGTGAGTGATAACAGCGTGTTGATGCAGGTTCATTCCATTGCAACAAATGGACTCCTCCATTAATTGGGGGGCGTTGATGGGGGAGGGGCTGAGTATGTGGCAGGGGGCAGGGAGTTTATGAGAAATCTCTGTACCTTATGCTCAGTTTTATTGTGAATCTAAAACTGCTCTGGGAGTTCCCGTTGTGGCACAGTGGAAATGAACCTGACTAGTAACCATGAGGTTGCGGGTTTGATCCCTGGCCTTGATCAATGGGTTAAAGATCTGGCGTTGCCATGAGCTGTGGTGTATGTTGCTGATGTGGCTTGGATCTTGCATTGCCGTGGCTGTGCCGTAGGCCAGCAGCTGTAGCTCCTATTGGATCCCCAGCCTGAGAACCTCCATATGCCTCAGATGCAGCCCTGAAAAGCTAAATAAGTAAAGAAATAAATTTTAAAAACTGCTCTGAAAAATAAAGTCTGCTTAGAAGTTGTCTTGTGGCACAGCGGGTTAAGGATCTGATGTTGTCACTGCTGTGGTGCAGGTTCAGTCCCTAGCTGGGCAATTTCCACATGTCACCAGAAGAAAATAAAAATGTCTATTTAAAAAGAAAACATATCACTAGCATAAATAGAAAGCGAGTATTTTTTTGTAAATAAAAGGAAAGAAAAGGAAATTTTGAAAGACAGAGAAAGTGTAAGACAAAAGATACGATACATGAGCTAAATCCTCATGTACTGTAGCAAAAATCAGTAGATAATATCTCGAGCTGAGGAGTTCCTGGAGTTCCTGTCGTGGTGCAGCAGTTAACGAATCAGACTAGGAACCACGAAGTTGCGGGTTCGATCCCTGGCCTTCCTCAGTGGGTTAACGATCTGGTGTTGCCATGAGCTGTGGTGTAGGTTGCAGACGCAGCTTGGATCTGGCGTGGCTGTGGCTGTGGTGTAGGCTGGCAGCCTTAGCTCTGATTCGATCCCTAGCCTGGGAACCTCCACATGCCAGGTACGGCCCTAAAATGACAAAAGACTATATATATATATTTGTTGATTTATATATATGTAGCTGATAAATCAACAAATGTCCACCTGAGGACATTATTTGGCTCTATGGAAATAACAACTAGAAAAAATAGCTACAAAGGCTGGGTGTAGTTGCCATGCCAATTAAGCATACGAAAATATTCAAACCTCCTAAAAAAATAGAAATACAGAGGTACCACTTCTTTCCAATTAGGGAAAGTCAAAAAGGTTGGGTTTGTTTTTTTTTGTTTTTTTGTTTTTTTTTAGGTAAAAAAGTTTTTTATTTGAATAGAATCGGGGAGGGTATGGAGAAAGGGATACTTGAGTAGGATGCTGGTGGATAAGCACATCTGTAGAATATCTTTGAAGGACAGTTTGTCGATATCTATCAAAATTACAAAAGTATATGCCTTTGGACTCAGGAATCCTCACAGGAAGAGGCACACACGTGCAGGGAAATGAGAGTACAAGGCTCTTTGCTGCGTCACTGTAATATCCAAAAGTTGGCATCAACCTCAATGTCCCTCACAGGAGCCGATTAAATCCATCATGACCCATCCCTACAATGGGATATGGTGAAGTCTCCTAAAATAACAAAGCACTTGTTTACATACCAATGCAGAAGATCTTCGAGATTCATTGTTAGATGAAAAAACAGGGTGCATGACAGTGTTTGTAGCATGGTACCGTTTCTGGTTTGTTCGTTTTTTTAATATTTATATGCTGACATGTGCATGGCATGTCTCTGGAAGGACTTATAATAAATTAGGAAGAGTGATTGCCTTTAGCGAGAGGAGCTAATTTGAAATGGAAATTTTTGAAATTTTTACCTCATCCCTGTGTTTCCTATTGAAATAAGTGTGAAAGAAAGGGTAAATGACCGCCTCTAGAGAACTGAATAGGGAGTAGGAAGGGTGGAATGGGATGGTGGCTTTAAAATAGATATTATATGGAGTTCCCATTGTGGCTCAGTGGTTAACGTATCTGACTAGCATCCATGAGGAAGCAGGTTCGATCCCTGGCCTTGTTCAGTGGGTTAAGGATCCGGCATTGCCTTGAGCTGTGGTGCAGGTCCCAGATGTGGCTCAGATCCTGCGTTGCTGTGGCTGTGGCGCAGGCCGGCAGCTGTAGCTCTGATTAGACCCCTAGCCTGGGAACCTCCAGATGCCAAGGGTGAGGCCCTAAAAAAAATTTTTTTAAATAGATATTTTATGTATGTAACATATATTACATATATATACATATATAATATTGATTTACAAAGGTTTCAACTACCAAGAAAACGGAAAGAAGAAAGGGAAAAAAGAAGAAAGACGGAAATAGAGAGAGGTGGTCTCTATTGAAGTGAGGGTCAGTCAGGCCACCACTCCTGACCATGGCGTGTCCTCATGACAGGGACCAGCAGCTTCTGTAATTTCCAGCCTCCTCTATCTGGTTTCTCTCTGTCCTGCCAGGTTTGAAGCATCCAAGTAACTGGTGACCCAGTTCCCAGAAAATCTCCCTTGCTGTCCTTTTGTAAGGGCCCTGGGGGATGTGGGGCTCTTGGCAGATGCCACATCTGTGGACACAAAGAGAAGCTTATTCTCCTCTTAGCAGGGAGGGAGGGACCTGTCAGAATGCAGAGAGCTGTCCAGCTAAGGTGGAGCACCCGTCTCTTCGTGGGACTGGGCTGCAGGGGACCGAGCTCGGGGTGAGGGTGAGGGGACTAGTCAGTTTCCTTTCACTGTTGGCGTCTGTCTTGGTTACCTACTGCTGCATAACAAAGCACCCCAGAACTTAGAGGCATAAAAGAACGATTTTTTTTAGTATCCCTTATAGTCCTGTGGGCTAGCTGGGTGGTTCAGTCAGGAGTTCCTCATGCCATTGCAGTCAGAAAGCAGTAGCTGCTGAAGTCATCTTGAGGCTTGTTGGGGCTGGACGTCCAAAACAGCTTCTTCACAGAGTTGCCATCGCAGCTCAGCAGTTAGCAAGCCCAACTAGCATCCATGAGGATGTGGGTTCGATCCCTGGCCTTGCTCAGTGGGTTAAGTATCTGGCATTGCTGTGAGCTGTGGTGTAGGTCGCAGACACAGCTTGGATCTGGTGTTGCTGTGGCTGTGGGATAGGCCGGCAGCTACAGTTCTGATTGGACCCCTAGCCTGGGAACCTCCAGATGCTGTGGGTATGGCCCTAAAAGACAAAAAAAAAAAAAAAAAAAAAAGACGAAACAGCTTCTTCACTCACCTGAGACAGTTGGAACAACAAAGGACTAGCTGACTATACTTCTCTCTCCATGTTGTCTTTCCACGTGGCTACTTGGGCTTCCCCCCATCAGGGCAGTCTCAGAGTAGTCAAATTTCTTCGATGGCAACTGATTTATCGCAGAGTGATGTTCCGAAAGTCAAGGTGGAAGCTACAGGTCTTCTTACAGCAGCCTCAGAAGTCAGGCACATCACTTCGGCTACATTCTGTTGGTTTCACAGGGCCAGCCAAGAATGAAAGCGGGAGAGGCCACACAGGAGTGTGAATAGCTGAGCAAGTGGTTCTTGATGGGCCATCTTTGAAGCCAGCCACTACCCTGTTGCCTTCCAGCAAACACTTCCTGCTCTTCTTTCTCCTCATACCACACCAGCCACTCTTTAGTCTCTTCGAGGGGTTTTTCCTCATCTTCTGGCTTCAAGTTAATCAAGTGCCCCGAAATCCAGACCTGGTCCCTTTTCTGTCTGCACTCTCCCCTAGTGATCTCATGCAGTCTCATGACTCTCAACACCAGTAAGCTGATAACAACTCCTGAATTTACGTGGTCAGCCTAGACCTTTCCCCTAAAGTCTAGACTCCAGTCTCCAATTGAGTACTTGACATCTGTGCTTGGGTATCACACGGGGACATCAGTGTTAGCAGCTCTAAAAACACCTTCTTCCCCCTGCTCCCAGACACTTCCCCAAAGAGTGTATGTGAATAGCTGGGAATTGCACATTATAAGATGCTGGACAGTATTAGATATTAGGGAAATGCAGGTTAAAATCACAATGAGGAGTTCCTGTCGTGGCTCAGTGGTTAATGAATCCGACTAGGAACCATGAGATTGCAGATTCGATCCCTGGCATCGCTCAGTGGCTTAAGGATCCAGTGTTGCCGTGAGCTGTGGTGTAGGTCGCAGATGTGGCTCAGATCCCACGTTGCTGTGGCTGTGGCATCAGTCGGCGGCTACAGCTCTGATTAGACCCCTAGCCTGGGAACTTCCATAGGCCGTGGGTGAGGCCCTAAAATGACAAAAAGCCAAAAAAAAATTCACAATGAGATTCCACGACACATCCATTAGAATGTCAGTAATTGCAAAGACTGATGATAACAAGTTTTGGTGAGAATGGGGAGCGCAGGAACTCTCCCACACTGCTGGGGGGAATGCAGAAATGTGGTAAACCACTTTAGAAAACAGATGGGGAGTTCCCATTGTGGCTCAGCGGAAATGAATCTGACTGGCATCCATGAGGACGCAGGTTCAATCCCTGGCCTTGCTCAGTGGGTTAAGGATCTGGCGTTGCCATGAGCTGTGGTGTAGGTTGCAGATTCAGCTCAGATCCCACATTGTTGTGGCTGTGGTATAGGCCAGCGGCTACAGCTCTGGTTCGACCCCTAGCCTGGGAACCTCCACATGCCATGGGGGTGGCCCTAAAAAAAAAAAGGTAGTTTTTCAAGAAAAGGTAAGCATGTACCTACCAAAAGACACAACCCAGACATCCCACTCCTAGGCATTTACCCCAGAGAAACAGAAACATTTGTCCACACAAAGACTTGAACCTAAATGTTCAGAGAAGGTGTATTTGTAGTCACCAAAAGCTGGAAACAATCCAAGAAGTTCATGAACAGATGAATGAATAAACAAATCATGGAACCATCCATACAATGGAATATTTCTCAGCGGTAAAAAAGGAACGTTTTTGGGAGTTCCCGTCGTGGCACAGAGGAAACGAGTCTGACTAGGAACCATGAGGTTGCGGATTCAATCCCTGGCCTCGCTCAGTGGCTTAAGTATCTGGCGTTACCATGATCTGTGGTGTAGGTTGCAGACGTGGCTCGGATCCCGTGTTGCTGTGGCTGTGGTGTAGGCCAGTGGCTATAGCTCCATTTAGACTCCTATCCTGGGAACCTCAACATGCCGTGGGTGTGGCCCTAAAATGACAAAAGGCAAAAAAAAAAAAAAAAAAGGAAAGGAACGTTTTGGAGTTCCCATTGTGGCACAGCAGAAACGAATCCGACTAGGAACCATGAGGCTGTGGGTTCAATTCCTGGCCTCACTCAGTGGGTCAAGGATCTGGCATTGCCGTGAGCTGTGGTGTAGTTTGCAGACACGGCTCGGATCTGGTGTTGCTGTGGCTGTGGTGTAGGCTGGCAGCTATAGCTCCAATTAGACCCCTGGCCTGGGAACTTCCATATGTGGAAGGTGTGGCCCTTTTTACAGCTGCACCTTCAGCATATGGAGGTCCCCAGGGTTAGGGGTTGAATCGTAGCTGCATCTGCCAGCTTACAGTGATAAGAGCCACAACACCACCAGATCCAAGCCTCATCTGTGACCTAGGCCACAGCTTGCAGCAACGCCGGATCTTTAACCCACTGAGGGAGGCCAGGCATCGGACCTGCATCCTCAAAGACACTGTGTCTAGGTCTTTACCCACTGAGCCACAATGGGAACTCTGGAACAAATTATTGATATCTATGACTTCTCAAAATCATCATGCTGAATAAAAGAAGCCAGCCTCTATCACCTGAAAATGAGTACATACTCTATGAGTTCATTTACATAAATTCTGGAAAGTGCAAACTAATTTTTAGTGACAGAAGCAGGTCAGTGGTGGAGGCGAGGAAGGGAGGGAGGATTGCAAAAGGGCGTGAGGGTGGATGATGGATTTGGGAGGCGATGGATGGCGTTCATTCTCTTAATTGTGAAGTTTTCATGGGTTTGACATAGAGCAAAACCAATCCAGTTCTACATATTATATATATTGCCATATAGCGTATTTCAATAAAGTTGGGGAAAAATTGAATTAAAGGAAGAGAATAAAGGACCAAAAAAAGGAAAGAAAGAAAGACACGTGTTTGGACGAATACACACCGAACAGTTAGTAATCTTTACCTTCGGGGGGCGGGGGATGGAGGGGCGAGATTTGTGTCACTTGTTACAGGCACACAGCTTCCTGGTTTAAATTTTTTTTTTTCACAGCAAGCATATATTACTTATGAGTTTAAGAAAAGACAATACATTTTTTGCCCCCGACCTCAGCCCAGTACTCAGGAGGCCTGTGTCACATGTCCCCAGTGGACCAGGCTTTTCTGCTAAACAAAGACACCTCCTGGAATTGAGCCAAGGGTTTCTGGGCCAAATTCCTGTCCGGAGACAATGAAAAATGCATCCCTCAGAACAGGGACTTTATTTACACCTAATATCTACATTCCGGACTGGGGCCCACGTGGGAGGATTGCCCAGGAAGATAATGGAGCCGTTAATCTCTGCCCGAGACCAGGCTCCCCCCGCCGACTTCCCATCTGGGTAATTAAACCAGCTGGCAGCCCCGTTTCGGTCTCCACGGCGTCTGCAGGGCAGAGGCACCGCGCACCTCTGGATGCTGGCCTCGGCCTCTCCCGCGGGGAGGTTCCTGGATGACTTTAGGACAAGCAAGCAGAACCCAGGCAGGGGTTCCTGGTCTTGACTTGGCTAAGACCAGGACTCAGGCAAACACGGACCTCTGGGCATGTCAGGGATTTGGGAACAGCTGTGCGAGCATCTGCATTTGTGAGGCTGCCCTTGTGTGTGCTTCTGCTTTTTCTAACCGCATCCGAAACGCGGGCTCCAGTGTAGACCGCAGGATTCAGCTACCCCACTGCTAATCCAGCTCACCGCCAACCTTCTTTGCTTCCTCGATGATGGCGCCAGGATGTGAGGGGAGGGCGGCCTCCCCCGACATCACCCAGGACGTCAGGATTCGGCTTGGCCCTCGCTACTCAGAGCAGGGTCCGGCACCAGCATCACCTGGAAGCTTGTTGGAGATGCAGACTCTCAGGCCCCGTCCCAGGCCTACCCCACGTTTTCATTTTTCACCAGAGCTCCGGTGATTTGAACACATTCGTCCTGAAACCAGGCTGAACGTTAGAAGCGCCTGGAGAGCAATACCAGCACCCGAGCTTCTCGGCTGACGGTTTGATTCAGTTGATCCGGAAATTGATCTGAACACCAGCATTTTTTACATTTAGTAAAATGCACTAACTTTAAATGGACCACTTGGTATTTTTCCACACATGTACACCCATGTAACCACCGTCCGGATAATGACCCAGAACATTTCTAGCCCCTAGAAAGTTCCCTCTTGCCCCTGTAAGGTAGAATGACACACTGCCTCTATGTGTCCAAGATTGAGGGTTTTTTCTGGGATGTGGGACCTTCAGTACTAAAACTAAGAAAGTCTCAGGCAGGAGTTCCCGTTGTGACTCAGTGGTAACAAACCCAGTGTCATGAGGGTGGGGGTTCGATGCCTGACCTTGCTCAGTGGGTTAAGGATCCGGCGTTTCCATAAGCTGTGGTGTAGGTTGCAGACGCGGCTCAGCTCTGTGTGGCTGTGACTGTGGCTTAGGCCAGCAGCTGAAGCTCTGATTCAAGCCCTAGCCTGGGAACTTCCATATGCCGCAAGTGCAGCCCTAAAAAAGCAAAGGAAAGGAAGGAAGGAAAGGAAGAAAGGAAGGGAGGGAGGGAGGAAGGAAAAAGAAAGTCAGTCCCGGGCAAACCGGGACAAGTTGGTCACACTCCTTGGAGGTCTGTACCCCCCAGCCCACCTCCAGAGGTAACCAGCATTCTGATTTATACTCAGTGGTAATTTTAAGACTTGCCCGGATGAGTCAAATAAGTCGCGTGTGTATCAGAATCACCAGGAGGCCTTGTGAGATGATCGCTGGGCCTCACGCCTAGACTTTCTAATTCCATAGGTCTGGGGTAGAACCTCAGAATTTGCATTTCTAACAAGTTTCCCAGGTGATGCTGATCCTGCCTGTCTGAGAAGCTCACTTTAAGATCTAAAGGTCTCAGCCACTCACAGTTATTCGATTGCCTTCCAAGGACTGGTTTAGGCTTGAGCGCAGGATGCTCTTGGGGCCACTGAGACTGAGGAGACCCCCGGGAGCTTCTGAGGCAGCACTCCCGTAGAGTCTATTCAAGTGTTACCCCTAGGGAGTTCCCTGGTAGCCTAGCGGTTAAGGGTCCAGCGTTGTCCCTGCTGCTGTTTGGGTCAGTGCTGTGGCTTGAGTTCAGTCCCTGTCTCAGAACTTCTGCATGCTGCAGGTGCAGCCCCCCATAATGTGGCACCCCTGGATTTTGAATATCCGATGGGTTGGGGGTTGGGGAGCTGTGGGAAGACTTTCCCACAGATATTGGGAAAGGGACAGGAGGGGATGGTCCCCTCATCCTTTGAAAGTTCAGCAGGGGGTGAGCATCCCCTGGAGCTGTCCCGTGACCTTGAGGACTAAATGCCAACCATCCGGGATGCAGGGGAGG
>PVHT021183543.1:7584240-7697621 GCA_004024745.2 Catagonus wagneri
AATGTGGCACCCCTGGATTTTGAATATCCGATGGGTTGGGGGTTGGGGAGCTGTGGGAAGACTTTCCCACAGATATTGGGAAAGGGACAGGAGGGGATGGTCCCCTCATCCTTTGAAAGTTCAGCAGGGGGTGAGCATCCCCTGGAGCTGTCCCGTGACCTTGAGGACTAAATGCCAACCATCCGGGATGCAGGGGAGGAAAGCGAGACCGAGCCTGAGTCCTTAAAGAACTGCTAGATCAGCCTCCTCTAAACTGCCTCCTTGGGAACATCTTTCCTTCTCATTTCGGGCACGTATAATTGGCTTTTCTCTTTTCTGTGTCCAAAGGTATGTAAAACCCCGCTATTCAAAGTACGGTCCCAGGAGGTTCCTGTTGTGCCGCAGAGGGTTATGAACCCGACTGGTATCCATGAGGATGCGGCTTCTATCCCTGGCCTTGCTCAGTGGGTTAAAGGATCTGGCGTTGCTGTGAGCTGCGGGGTAGGTCACAGATGCAGCTGGCGCTGGCGTTGCCGTGGCCGTGGTGGAGGCTGGCAGCTGCAGTTTCAATTCGACCCCTAGCCCGGGAATTTCCGTATGCTTCAGGGGCGGCCCTAAAAAGAAAAAAATAACAAAGTATGATCCTAGAACCAGCAGCATCGGTCTCTCTGGAAAGCTTGCTTGCTCGTATCAAATGACAAAACTAAAACAATTCAGTGATGTGTTTGATAACTTTATTCAAGGGCAAACAATCCATGGAGTGTGGTGTGGGGGGTGGGTACAGTGTCTCCCAAGCAGTGGGACATTGTTCCCAAGGGACCTAGGGCAAGAGCAAGTTTCACCAAGGCGTGATTGGCCAGGAGGGCCTATTTTCTAGACTGAGGTAAGCTCATGAAAGCTGAGTTGGGGGATTGTGATCGGATTATGCTGGGATTCCTTGACAGTGTTTCTCATAAGTGCAGGCCCACTTGGGTTTGGCTCTGTGGCATGGACCGGTCCACTGAGGCGGTCTCCATTTTGTGGGTCCTGATACACAAATTAAGCTTATCACTAGAAATGCAGACTCTCGGGCCCCACTGCAGTGTGCATTTTTAACAAGAGCCCCACAGTAAGGCCTGGGAAGCACTGCTCTCACCTAAACAGTGGCACATATGCTTTGGATTTTCTGGGCCATCTGTGGGCTGCCTGCCCCACCTAATAGCTGCACGAAATCAGGTTACTATAATTGTAAACAAGCGAGGGCTCTGGGCCTGCAGCGCAGAAGGCCAGACTCTGACTGCGGATGTTTGCAGCAAAGTAAGGGTTTATTGCAAGATGCCAGGCAAGGGAGCGGGAGACAAGCTTTGGTCATTGATTAGTTTTTTGTTTTATTGATTAGTTTTTTGTTTTTTTAAAGAGGAAGAACAAAGAGGCTGGAATTAATCACCGTCTTGTGGCATTTCTTAATCATAATTTTGAGAGCATGAATGTCTCTGGTTTATGATTCTCTGGCCAGGTAGCTCAGGGCGCAAGGGTCTGTTGGCCCTGAAGAAACAACCTGAGTTTGCACATTAATGATGATACGTCCATCATAGTAATTTTTGTATATTAATGATGTTATTGAAAATTGGTTATCTGACTCTGGTTCATTGGTGTTTATTTTGCACAGGATTGAGGTCAGAGAGGATGAGAAAGGGAAAAAAGTTTTGGATAGAGAGATTAATCATAAACTCGGGGTTTAGGGAGATGCTGTTTCATTATTATTAATAATCATATGAAAAGATGTCATGCGGGTTAAGGATCTGGTGTTGTCACTGCAACAACCTAAGTTGCTGCTGTGGCCCAGGTTCCACCCCAGACCAGGAACTTCCACATGCTATGGGCACAGCAAAAAAAAAAAAAAAAAAAGCTACCATGCACATTACATTCAGAAGCTCTGTGGCCAAGTTTCCCTTGCATCTCATTGGTCAGAACTAAGCTGCATGTCTTAACACAGAGGAGGCTGGGAAGGTGAGTGTCTGGCTTCATCCACCTCTGTGGTGGCAGGCAGGCTCTGCCAGCAAGAACACCAGGTGGGGAAAATAGCTGTTGGGTAGATACCAGCAGTGACTGCCGTAAGTAAATATTATCAATGACCCTTTTCAGAGACTGAGCAAGGCACAGCAGGGTAAAGTCACTCGTCTAAAGTCACATAGGGAGTTCCCGTCGTGGCTCAGTGGTTAACGAATCCGACTAGGAACCATGAGGTTGCGGGTTCAGTCCCTGGCCTCGCTCAGTGGGTTAAGGATCCGCTGTTGCCGTGAGCTATGGTGTAGGTCACAGACGCGGCTCGGATCCCGCGTTGCTGTGGCTGTGACGAAGGCCAGCTGCTACAGCTCCTGTTCGACCCCTAGCCTGGGAACCTTCATATGCCGCGGGTGTGGCTCTAGATAAGGCAAAAAGACAAAAAATAAAATAAAGTCACATAGCTAGAAAGTACTTGCCACGTCATAGAAAACCAGTAAATCTTTATCAGCAAGGGTGGCTGAGTCAGTGCCCAAGCTGAGCCTTGAACCACGATGCCCTGATGGCCACCATACTGATGTAGCCATTTCCTCAAGCCGCCTTCTTCTTGCCCTTTGTATGTGTTATATCATAAATAATATATCTATATTTTTAAGGACAGAGCTAACTCAGTGGGCAATATGTATCTGTGTGACTTCCTGTATGGCTAGCCTCAGCCAGAGAGAAGAAAGGGCTGCCTGATAAAACTGGGATTTTTCCCGGCTGCTTTTGGATACTACCCAACCCAAAAGGCATATAGCACTCTCGGACACCAGATCATGTTGTTTTCACCATTTCCTGCCAAGTGTCTAGCTGGCTCCACCAGTAAATGATGAAGTTCAGGGTGGAGCCGGGTGTTTGACCTTCTTTGGATGGCTGACGCTCCAGCTCAGTCTCCCTCCGTGGCAGAGAGTCTGGGAACTTGGAGGTCCGTGAGTTAGAAGTTAAGGAAAATTCCTCCAAGGCAGATGAACTACATCAAGTGTTTATAAAGAAATGATGTCTGGAGTTTTCTGTATTTACTCCACATTAACACAAGTCTAGATATGCTAAGCATTTAACTGATGCTGTTTCTATGTGTCTGGGGCCCAAGTACCATCAACGGACAGGTTTATCAGCAGCTGAAGCAGAGTGTTAAACACAGTTCTCGGTAGCTTACCAAGCTCATTCCCATCTCAGAGATTTTGTACTTACTGTTCCTATTCCCAGAATGAGTTTCCCTGTCAGATTTTCTCACGCCACCTTGTTTTCATCCTTTAGGCCTTGACTCACATATCACATCCTCAGAGAGACCCCCTCTGAATATTGGAACTAACGCCACCCTCTATTCATTTTCTTTCCTATCCCCCTATTATATTTCCTTTATAGGATTTATCACTGTCTGAAATTATCTTCTGTCTGTAATTGTCTACCAGCTTATTGATTGTGTCCCCACTAGAATGAAAATTCTATGAAATCAGAAGCCACATCTTTCATAGCTCTGTCTGCTGAGAGGCATAGAAGCAAAGAGCATACCTGATGCCTAGACCTTGGTTTTTCCAATAAAGGAACCAGGGATTCCCGGAGATATGACTGATTCCAGAGTTGGAATTAGGAAAGCGCAAATGGTCCAATTAACAACACTAATGGGGGAGTTCCTGTCGTGGCTCAGTGGTTAACGAATCCAACTAGGAACCGTGAGGTTGCGGGTTCAATCCCTGGCCTCGCTCAGTGGGTTAAGGATCCGGCGTTGCCGTGAGCTGTGGTGTAGGTCACAGATGTGACTCGGATCCCGTGTTCCTGTGTCTGTGGTGTAAGCCGGCGGCTACAGCTGCGATTAGACCCCTAGCCTGGAACCTCCATATGCCACGGGTGCGGCCCTAGAAAAGGCAAAAAGACAGAAAAAAAAAAAAAAACACTAGTGGGATGGAGTTCCCTAGTGGCCATGTGATCTTAGGCACCATGTGATCTTAGGTTGGAATCTGGACCAGAAATAGAATATTAGAAGGGAACTGGAGGAGTTCCCATTTTGGCTCAGTGGTAATGAACCCTACCAGTATCCATGAGGATGCAGGTTTGATTCTTGGCCTCATTCAGTGGGTTAAGTGTCCAGCGTTGCTGTGAGCTAAGGTATAGGTCACAGATGCAGCTTGGATCCCATGTTGTTGTGGTTGTGGTGTAGCCCAGCAGTTGCAGTTTGCAGCTCCAATTTGACTCCTAGCCTGGGAAATTCCATATTCCACAGGAGTGGCCATAAAAATAAAAAAATTAAAAGAAATTGGAAGAAGGGAAATTGGAAAAAATTGAATAAGATCTAGAGAATAGATCAATGGCTCTTAAAGTGTTTTGCTTAGGACATTTTCAGAGGGTCTGCAACGTCAAAACTATTCTCCTAATGACAACAAGATGTTACTTACCTTTTTCACCGTGTTGACAGTCAAACTAATGGTATAAAAGCAACGGTGGAAAAAACTGAAGGCCCTTTGGCATAAATCAAGGCAGTGGCACCAAACTCTACTAGAAATCATTGTGCTCCTCACCCCTGCACACATAGTTTTAAAAACTAGAAAAAAGAGGGAATTCCCTGGTGATGCAGCAGGTTAAGAATCTGGCATTGTCACTACTGCGGCCCAGGTTTGATCCCTGGCCTGGGAACTTCTGTGTGCCAGAGGTGCAGCCAAAAAATAAAAAAGAAAGAAAGAAAGAAAGTAAAGAAAAAGTCAGTTTCCCATAGTAATATCCAAAAAAATGCAGTAGAGGAGTTCCCATCGTGGCTCGGTGGTTAGTGAACCCGACTAGCATCCACGAGGTTGCAGGTTCAACCCCTGGCCTCATTCAGTGAGTTAAGGATCTGACATTGCTGTGACCTGTGGTGTAGGTTGCAGGCGTGGCTCGGATCCCACGTTGCTATGGCTGTGGTGTAGGCCAGAAGCTACAGCTCTGACTGGACCCCTAGCCTGGGAACCTCCATATGCCGTAGGTGTGGCCCTAAAAGACAAAAAGACGGAAAAAAAAATGCAGTAGAAATTACAAATTTTATTAAATCTCAACCTTTAGGTTTTGGTTTGTTTTTTTTTTTCTTTTTAGGGCCACACCCAAGGCATATGGAGGTTCCCAGGCTAGGGGTCCAATAAGAGCTACAGCTGCCAGCCTGTGCTACAGCCATAGCAACTCCAGATCTGAGCCACACCTGCAAACTACACCACAGCTCTTGGCAACGCCTGATCCTTAACCCACTGAATGAGGCCAGGGATCAAACCTGCAACTTCATGGTTCCCAGTTGGATTCATTTCCACTGCACCACAAGGGGAACTCCCCTTTGGGTTTTTTTACTTATGTAGAAGATGGAAAGTCTATGAAAGCATTTCTACTGCATACCAAAGCATAATGGTTGCCTTAAAGAACAGTACTTGTGTGACTGAGTTGTAAGTTGTACTAGCTGACTTTGCATAGAATACTATTTTTATGTGAAATAATGAGTAACCAACAAACTGTGGATATTCAGATTTACATATTTGGAAGACATTTTCTCTGACAATATTCCCCAAATGTCAGTGTGTTCAGAAATGGATTGACTTGACATGGCTAATTAAGTCAATCCATTTCTGAATCCACCACACTTGGCCTACAATAGCCATCAATCTCTGTGTGCTCTGCCATTTTCCAGCTGAGGAAACAGGCTCAGAGAGGTCAAGTTACTTACTCAGAGTCACACAGCTAGAAAATGGCAAAGTCGTGTGTATTAGTCATCTATTATGTGTAACAAATTGCCCTAAATTTTAGCAGCTTAGAACAACATGTACACACAATTATTACTGTGTATGTACAACACACACAATTTCTATGGCTCAGGGATCCAGGTGCAGCCATGGAACCGCTAGTTAGATTCATAACCTGCTGAGTCACAATGGGAACTCCTACAAATATATTTTCCCTTCAGAGCAACACTGTCTCCCATGGGAACCATGGCATGTCCTGTGACTTCTCCTAACTAGAAAATCTGAACACAGAATTGTTTTGTATTTTTTTTACTTTATACTCTCTTTTTTTAACTTTTATTGTAAACTTGACTTACCAAATTCTGTTAGTTTCAGGTGTTCGGCAAAGTAAATCAGTTATACATGTACATATATCCATTCCTTTTCAGATTCTTTTCCCATATAGTTTACTACATGTACTGAGTACATTTCCCTGTGCTATATAGTAGGTTCTTATTACCTGCCTATTTTGTATATAGTAGTCTGTATGTGTCAATCCCAGCCTCCTAATTTATCTCCCCCATTTTCCCCTTTGGTAACCATACTTTGTTTTTAAAATCTTAATATCTGTTTCTGTTTTGTAAGTTCTTCTGTATCATTTTTATTAGATTCTACATATTAGTGATCTCATATGACATTTGTCTTTCTATGACTTCACTTGGTGTGATAATTTCTAGGTCCATGCATGTTGCTGCAAATGCCATTATTTCATTCTTTTTAAGGCTGAGTAATATTCCATTATGTATGTACCACATCTTTATCCAGTCCTCTGTTGATAGACATTTAGGTTGCTTCCACGTCTTGGCTTTTGTAAATAGTGAACACTGAGGTGCGTGAATCTTTTCCAGTTAATGATTTTCTCCAGATAGATGCCCAGGAGTGGGACTGCTGGATCATAAGGTAGTTCTTTTTTTTTTTTTAAACTCAATTAATTTTATTACATTTATGGTTGTACAATGATCATCACAACCAAATTTGATAGCATTTCCATCCCAAACCCCCAGCCCATCCCCCCAACCCCCAAACCTGTCTTGTTTGGAAACCATAAGTTTCTCAAAGTCTGTAAGTCAGTGTCTGTTCTGCAAAGTTCATTGTGTCCTTTTTTTAGATTCCACATGTAAATGGTAGCATATGATGTTGGTATCTCACGGTCTGACTGAATTCACTTAGCATGATAATTTCTAGGTCCATCTGTGTTGCTGCAAATGCCATTAATGTCTTTCCTTTTAATGGCTGAGTAATATTCCATTGTGTATATGTACCACATCTCCTTTATCCACTCCTCTGTCGATGGACATTTAAGTTGTTTCCATGTCTTGGCTGTTGTACAGAGTGCTGCAATGAACACTGGAGTACATGTATCTTTTTGAATGGTGGTTTTCTCTGGATAAATGCCCAGGAGTGGGATTGCTGGATCAAATGGTAATTCTATTTTTAGTTTTCTGGAGAATTTCCATACTGTTTTCCACAGTGGTTACACCAATTTACATTTCCACCAACAGAGTAATAGGGTTCCCTTTTCTCCACACCTTCTCCAGCATTTATTGTTTGTAGGCTTTTTGATGATGGCCATTCTGGCCGGTGTAAGGGGGTACCTCATAGTAGTTTTGATTTGCATTTATTTATCTAGGCCTTTATTATGTTGAGGTAGGTTCCCTCTATGCCCACTTTCTATAGTTTTTTTTTTTTTTTACCAGAAATGAGTGTTCAATTTTGTCAAAAGCTTTTTCTGCATCTGTTGAGAGGATCATATGGTTTTTATTCTTCAGTTTGTTAATGTGGTGTATCGCACTGATTTGTGGATATTGAAGAATCCTTGCATCCCTGGGATAAATCCCACTTGATCGTGATGTACAATCCTTCTAATGTACTGTTGGATTCAGTTTGCTAGTATTTTGTTGAGGATTTTTGCTTCTATGTTCATCAGTGATATCAGCCTGTAATTTTCTTTTTTTATGGTATCTTTGTCTGGTTTTCATATCAGGGTGATGGTGGCCTCATAGAATGAGTTTGGGAGTGTTCCTTCCTCTGCAATTTTTTGGAATAGTTTCAGAAGGATAGGTGTTAGCTCTTCTCTAAATGTTTGATAGAATTTGCCTGTGAAGCCATCCTGGACTTTTGTTTGTTGGAAAGTTTTTAATCACAGTTTCAATTTCAGTACTTGTGATTCATCCATTCATCTTTTCTGTTTTGTCTTGGTTTAGTCTTGGAAGATTGTACTTTCCTAAGAATTTGTCCATTTCTTCTAGCTTGTCCATTTTATTGGCATATAGTTGCTTGTAGTAGTCTCTTAATGATCCTTTGTATTTATGATGTCCATTGTAACTTCTCCTTTTTCATTTCTAATTTTATTGATTTGTGTCCTTTCTCTTTTTTTCTTGATGAGTCTGGCTAAGGGCTTATCAATTTTGTTGATCTTCGAGTTCCCGTCATGGCACAACGGTTAACAAATCCGACTAGGAGCCATGAGGTTGTGGGTTCGATTCCAGGTCTTGCTCAGTGGGTTAACCATCCAACATTGCCATGAGCTATGGTGAAGGTCACAGATGTGGCTCGGACCCTGCGTTGCTATGGCTGTGGTGTAGGCCGGTGGCTAAAGCTCCGATTAGACCCCTAGCCTGGGAACCTCCACATGCCACGGGTGCGGCCCTAAAAATGACAAAAGGCAAAAAAAAAAAAAATTGTTTCAAAGAAGCAGCATTTAGTTTCATTGATCTTTTCTATGGTTTTCTTCGTTTTTGTTTCATTGATTTCTGCTCTGATCTTTACGATTTCTTTCCTTCTGCTAACTTCAGGTCTTGTCTGTTCTTCTCTCTCTAGTTGCTTTAGATGTAAAGTTAGGTTGTTTATTTGAGCTTTTTCTTGTTTTCTGAGGTAGGCTTGTATTGCTATAAACTTCCCTCTTAGAACTGCTTTTGCTGTATCGCATAGGTTTTAAAGTGATTTTGTCTTTGTTGTCATTTGCTTCTAGGTATTTTTTAATTTCCTCTTTGATTTCTTCAGTGATCCATTGGTTGTTTAGCAACATGTTGTTCAGTATCCGCGTGTTTGTGTTTTTTGCAGTTTTTTCTTTGTTGTTGATTTCCAGATGAATAGCACTGTGGTCGGAAAAGATGCTTGATTGTATTTCAGTTTTCTTAAAGTTACCAAGGCTTGGTGTTCCTGTTGTGGTGCAGCAGTTAACAAATCTGACTAGGAATGACGAGGTTGCGGGTTCGATCCCTGGCATCACTCAGTGGGTTAACAATCTGGCGTTGCCGTGAGCTGTGGTGTAGGTTGCAGACACAGCTCAGATCTGGCATTGCTGTGGCTCTGGCGTAGGCCAGCAGCAACAGCTCTGATTAGACCCCTAGCCTGGGAACCTCCATATGCTGCCGGTGCGGCCCTAAAAAGCAAAAAAAAAGTTACCGAGGCTTGATTTGTGGGCCAGAATGTGATCAATCTGAGAGAATGTTCCATGTACACTTGAGAAGAATATGTATTCTGCTGCTTTTGGATGGAATGTCCTATAAATATCTATTAAGTCCATCTGGTCTAATGCCTCATTTAGACCTCATTTAAATTTGTTGATTTTCTGTCTGGATGATCTGGGTGATCTGTCCATTGCTGTAAGTGGGGTGTTAAAGTCTCCTGCTATTATTGTGTTATTATCACTTTCTCTTTTTAAGGTTGTTGGCAGTTGCCTTATATATTGAGGTGATCCTATGTTGGGTGCATAGCTATTTACAGTTGTTATATCTTCTTCTTGGATTGATCCTTTGATCATTATGTAATGTCCTTCTTTGTCTCATGATATTCTTTATTTTATTTTAAGGTCCATTTTTTCTGATATGAGTATTGTTACTCCAGCTTTCTTTTAATACCTGTTTGAATGGAATATTTTCTTCTTCCATCCTCTCACTTTCAATTTTTCAGTGTCCCTAAAACTGAAGTGGGTCTCTTGAAGACAGCACATATATATGGCTCTTGTTTTTTTGTTTTGTTTTGTTTTTTGGTGTTTTTTTTTTTTTTATCTTTTTGCCTCTATGAAGAGCCGCACCCATGGCACATGGAGGTTCCTAGGCTAGGGGTCTAACAGCAGCTGTAGCTGCTGGCCTTTGCCACAGCCACAGCAACACGGGATCCGAGCTGCATCTGCAACCTACACCACAGCTCACAGCAACACCAGATCCTTAACCCACTGAGCAAGGCCAGGGATCGAACCTGCAACCTCGTGGTTCCTAGTCAGATTTGTTAACCACTGAGCCACGAAGGGAACTCCTGGCTCTTGTTTTTTAATCCATTCAGCCAGTCTATGTCTTTTGGTTGGGGCATTTAGTCCATTTACATTTAAGGTAATTATTGATACGTATGTTCTTATTGCCATTTTATTAACTGTTTTGGATTTGTTTCTGTTGCTCTTTTTTCTTCCCTTCTCTTGTTCTTTCCTCTTGTGGTTCGATGACTGTCTTAGTGTTGTATTTGAGTTGCTTTTTCTTATTTTTGTGTGTATCTATTGTAGATTTTTAGTTTGCAGTTACCCTGAAGTTTTGATATAATAGTCTTGGAGTTCCCGTTGTGGTGCAGCAGAAACGAATCTGACTAGGAACCATGAGGTTGTGGGTTCAGTCCCTGGCCTCACTCAGTGGGTTAAGGATCTGGCGTTGCTGTGAGCTGTGGTATAGTTCACAGATGTGGCTTGGATCTGGCATTGCTGTGGCTGTGGTGTAGGCCAGCAGCTATAACTCCGATTAGACCCCTAGCCTGGGAACCTCCATATGCCACGGGTGCGGCCCTACAAAGCAAAAAAAAAAAATGGGGAGGGTCTATATATACATACAAGATTGTTTTAAGTTGTTGTCTCTTAATTGCAAGTGCATCTCTGGTGTCCTGCATTTGTACCCTCTTCTCACAATTTCTGATTTTAGTAGCATATTTGTGTGTGGATGATTTTGTACCTTTACTGTATATATGCCTTTACTGGTGAGCCTTGTCATTTGTAGTATTTTTGTTTCTAGTTGTGGCCTTTTCTTTTCTGCCTAGAGAAGTTCCTTTAGTTTTCGTTGTAAATATGGTTTAGTGGTGCTGAATTCTCCTAGCTTTTGCTTGTCTGTAAAGTTTTTGATTTCTCCTTCAAATCTGAATGATAGCCTTGCTGGGTAGAGTAATCTTGGTTGGAGGTTCTTTCCTTTCATCACTTTAAGTATATCACGCCACTCACTTCTGGCCTGCAGAGTTTCTGCTGAAAAATCTGCCAATAACCTTATCAGAGTTTCTTGCATGTTGTTTCTTTTCCCTAGCTGCTTTCAATATTTTCTGTCTTAAATTTTGATCAGTTTGAATAATATGTGTCTCTGGTGTTCCTCCTTGGGTTTATTTTATATGGTACTTGTTGTGCTTCCTGGATTTGAGTGAGATTCCTTTCCCACGTTAGGGAAATTTTTGGCTATTATCTCTTCAAGTATTTTTTCTGGCCCTTCCTCTCTCTCTCTTCTCCTTCTGGCACCCCTATAATATGGATGTTGGTGTGTTTAATGTTGTCCCAGAGTTCTCTTACACTGTCTTCATTTCCTTTTGATCTTTTTTCTCTTTTCTGTTCCACATCAGTGATTTCAGTTAGTCTGTCCTCCATCTTGCTTATTCATTCTTCTGCCTCCTGTAATCTGCTGCTGGTTGCTTCTAACAGATTTTTTATTTCAGTTATTATATTTTGCATCTCTGCTTGCTTAATCCTTAAATCTTGTATTTCTTTGCTCAGTATTTCCTGTAATTTATCGATCTTTGCCTCCAGTTTATTTCCAATATCTTGAATCATCTTCACTATCATCCGTCTAAAGTCTTTTTCATGGAGGTTGATAATCTCCAGATCACTTATCTGTTTTTCTGTTTTTTTTTCTTGCTCCCTTATCTGAGTTAGGTTCTCAGCTTTTTCATTTTGTATGCATATTTGGTGTGGTCTCCTTTTTGCAGCTAATCAAGTAGTAGCCTCTCTTGCTTCTGATGTCTGCCCTTCTTGTGGCTGAAGTTGGTACGGGGGCTTGCTGTAGGCTTCCTGATGGGAGGGAATGGTGCCTGCCCCCTGGTAGGTGGAGCTGATTCTTATCCCTCTGGAAGGTAGGTTGTTGCCTCTCGGTGAGATAAGAGGTGCCTGTGTGCCTGGGGGGGTCTTTAGGCAACCTGTTTACTGATAGGTGGGGCTGTGGTCCCACCTGGATTATTGTTTAGTCTTGGGCTTCTCAGCCCTGATGGGTGTGGCCAGACTTTTCAAAAATGGCCCCCTCTAGAGGAATATCCACTGATGATTATTCCAGAGACCTTTGCCTCCAATGTCCTTCACTCACAATGAGCCACAGTCAACCCCCTGTTTTCCCAGGAGATCCTCCAGGAACTGCAGTCAGGTCTGATTCAGACTCCTATAGAGTCTCTGTTTTGCCCTGGGACCCAGTGCACGTGAAAGCTTATGTGTGTCTTTCAAGAATGGGGGTCTTTGTTTCCCCCAGTCCCATGCAGCTCTGGCCCACAAACCTTACTTGCCTTCAATGCCATATGCTCTGGGGACTTCTCCCAATGCCAGGTCCCCAGGTGCAAGGACCTGACATGGGGCTCAGAACTCTCAGTCCCGTAAGTAAGTCTCTGTGATACAGTTAGTTTCCAGTCTGTGGACTGCCCACCCAGCTGGTATGGGGTTGCTTATATAGCGTAATTTCCCCTCCTACCATCTTGATGTGGACTCCTCTTTGTCTTCTAGAGTAGGATATCTTTTTTATAGTTTGCAGTCTATTTGGTTGAAAATTGTTTCGCAGTTGGTTGTAATTTTGTTGTTTTTATGAGAGAAGGTGAGCTCCAGTCCTTCTACTCTGCCATCTTAATCCCATTTTTTATATCCATTTTTTTTATTCAGTTGTTTGTTTATTTGTGTGACTGTGCCCACAGCATGTGGAAATTCCTGGACCAGAGATCAAACCCACGCCATAGCAGTGACAATGCCAGATCTTTGGCCCACTGTGCCACAGGAGAACTCCTGTTTGACTTTTCTTGTTGAGTTGTATGAGTTGTTTGTATATTTTGGAGATTAAGCCCTTTCCGGTTGCATCGTTTTCAAATATTTTCTCTCCTTCTATAGATAGTCTCTTTGTTTTTTTTTTTTTTTTTTTTTTTTAATGGTTTCCTTTGCTGGGCAAAACTTGTGAGTTTGATTAAGTTTCAATTGTTTATTTTTGTTTTTATTTCTTGCCTTGGGAGGCTGACCTAAGAAAACATTTGGTTTATGTCAGAGAATGTTTTCTCTATGCTGTCTTCTAGGAGTTTTATGGAGTCATGTCGTATGCTTAAGTCTTTAAGCCATTTTGAGTTTATTTCTGTGCATGCTGTGAGGGTGTGTTCTAACTTCATTGATTTAAATGCAGCTGTTCTACAAACAGTTGCTTTCTAAACAGACTTGCAACTAATCAACATTGGGACCTGGGGAGGAATTGATCCAGGGACTAGCCCAGGAGACGAGAGGATCTGCCAATTCTATCCACACAGGCTTGGAAGGAAGGCAAATTTAAACTACTGGGCAAGTCCATAAACCCTAATTTCTTCCCCAGATAATCTTGGAGGAAAATCTAATTCAGCAGTGATACAAAAGTTACTAGGAAGGTATGAGGTCTGTCAAGGCTTCATCTTTTTTTTTTTTTTTTTTTTTTGCCTTTTGTCATCTTAGGGCCACACACGTGGCATATGGAAGTTCCCAAGCTAGGGGTCAAATTGGAGCTGCAGCTACAGCTGCTGGCCTATGCAACACCAGATCGTTAAACCGCTGAGCAGTGCCAAGGATCAAACCTGCAACCTTATAGTTCCTAGTCGGATTTGTTAACCACTGTGCCATGATGGGAACTCCTCAAGGCTTCATCGTAAAGAACAGATGGATCATCTCAAGCCAGATGCTCCTGGAATGAGGTTGCCAGATTTAATAAATAAAAATACAGAATACCCAATTACATCTGAATTTCAGATAAATAACAGTGTTTTAATGTGTGTCCCATGCAATATTTGAGACATATTTAAAATTATTTGTTGTTTTATCTGAAATTCCAGTTTAACTGGTCATCTGTTTTATCTGTCCAGGAATGGCAAGGGCAGTGCTGAAAGGCTCACAGCTCAAACTCCAGAGGTCTCACCCTGTGGCCTCTGGGCCATATGCAGCTCGCACGTGTGCATTGTTCAGTCTTCAGTTTATAAAATTGAAATTAGCCACATTTTAAGTCTGTCTGGCTTCCTTTGAAAATTGGAAGCTCCAACCATGCTGGTAGTAGCTGCCGTACTATAATAGTAATGAGAACAGAAGAGGATGTGGAAAAGTGAACACATTACAGATATGTGAGATTGAAGTGATCCTGGGTAAATTTGGTTTGGGTTGGTTGATTTTAAGATGAGTGATGATGGCACCACCAGCAGCCCATGCATTAGGCCTGGGGAATGTACCTTTTCTCAGGCTCCGTTAACACAGACAGCCCCAAAAGTGCTGGCTACAGGATCTGAAAAGCTGGTCCAATTACAGTGCCCCAGTAAAGCCATCTTCCCCCCTTCTAGTCCGAGGGTGGAAACCTTGCTCCACAGGCTGGAGAAATGTGTCCACAGCGCCCCCTACAGACACAGGCTGGAACTGCACGTTCTGGAAGAGAGAAAATGTATTTAACAAGGTTGGGACATAGATTAATGAGATAATAATTGACACAGTATTGTACATGGTGAGCACTCAATGAACACACTACTTATCTCTCTCCAACACAGACCTTATCCCATCTCAAAGTGGCAGGCAGATTTGTTTATTCACTAGATATGAACTGTGTCCCTGTTATGTGCCAGGCCTGGGCTAAGCACTTTACAGACATTATTTTATTGAACCTTACAACTCTCTGAAGTAGGTGGGCACTGTTATGAACCCTATTTCACATATGAGGAAACTGAGGCTTATAGAGATGAAGTACTTTGCCCAAAATTCCTCAGCTAAAAGGACAAAGAATTAGGATGAGTCTGAAGCATCAAATATTTGATGGGACTGACACTAAGGAGATAAGATCCAAAGATTGGAGCATCTAAGGTCTATCATTGCCCCTGGGGCTCAGGGATGCAGTGACAGTGAAATCAAGAGGTTCGAGGTGAATGGGAGCTCTCTTGGGAAGTACTGACCCCTGGCTGTTAGGCATCTAGGACCATTTCTGACTTCAGAGGTGTATTGTCCACAAGGAAGTCCAGCAAAAGCATTTGAACTTTTAAGAACTGGAAACTGGCTCCTTCTTATATCCATTAGGCTGCCTTTCAGTAAGAGACTATGATTAAGCCAAGGGTTACAAATTCGAGAGCCAGACTGATAGGATTTGAGTCCTGGCTCTGCTACTTACTGGCTGTGTGACTTTATTTTTTTGGCCATGCCGATTGCATGTGGAAGTTCCCAGGCCAGGGATCGAACCTGTGGTTCTGGGATCAAACCCGTGCCATAGCAGTGACCCAAACCATTGCAGTGACAACGCCAGATCTTTAACCCACTGCACCACAAGAGAGCTTCTCGGCCATGTGAATTTAGGTAGTTGTTTTACCTGAGACTGTTCCTTCAGCTGCCAAATGAGGTTAACTTTTTTCTTTTTTTTTAATGGTCCCACCTATGACATATGGAAGTTCCCAGACCAGGGGTCGAGTCGGAGCTGCAGCTGCCAGCCTATGTGGCAGCAATGTCGGATCTGAGCCATATCTGTTAGCCATTGGTACTATTATCATTCCTGAGCCAGGTATGTTAAAGAGGGAAGTAGACCAGAGCTCCCGTGTGGCTCAGCTGGTTAAGGATCTGGCATTGTCATTGTTGTGGCTCAGGTCATTGCTGTTGTGTGGGTTCAGTCCCGGGCCCAGGAAATTCTACATGCTGAGGGTGTGCCCCTCAAAAAAAAAAAAAAAAGGGAGGGAAGTATACCACTGTAGGTTGGAAAGCACGTGACCTGCCCAAAAAATATACACATACATACATACCTGCATACATAAAATATTATCCAGCCACAGCCAATTATTACCAGATGGGAAAATGGGTCCACTATGACCAGGTCTTCCAGTTTATCATGAGAAGCCACACTGGCCTCCTTTCTACTCTCTGAACACAGTGTCCAACAAGCAGGTCTTTGCTTCAGTGCCTTTGCACTGACCGGGAATATTCTGTCCCACTGAAACACCACTTACTCCCTGCTCTTTTTTTTTTTTTTAATGTTTTTTATTATAGTTGATTTACAATGTGCTGTCAATTTCTGCTGTACAACAAAGTGACCCAGTCAAACATATGTACACACTCCTCTTCTTACATTATCCTCCATCATGTCCTATCACAAAAGACTGGATATAGTTCCCTGTGCTATACAGCAGGACCTCATTGCTTCTCCATTCAAAACGTAATAATTTGCATCTGTTAACCCCAAACTCCCAGTCCATCCCACTCCCTCTTCCTCCCCCTTGGCAACTACAAGTCTGCTTTCTCCATGTCTGACTCACTTCCTGTTCTTGTTGAGCTTTGTATTCAAATGTCTACGTTTACCTTACTGTTTTCTATCCCTTCCCCCACTTAAGTTTTCTCCATTGTACTTATTAAATAACAACTATAGTACATTATTTTGTATTGCTTTTCTCTCTACTTGCAATGTCTTGTCGCATGTAGGCAAGATTTTTTTTCACTATTGTATCCTTAGCGCCTATAGCAGAACCTGGCACTTGGTAGATATCCTATAAATATTTATAGAATGAATGAATGCATTTTTTTTTTTTATTTGTCACACCCACGGCATGTGGAAGCTCCTGGGTCAGGGATCAAACCTGCACCTCAGCAGCCCCCAGAGCCACTATAGTGACAACACTGGATCCTTAACCCACTGAGCCACATAGGAACTCCGAGAATGAATTTTCTTTCCCTTTTTTTTTTGGCTTTTCTAGGGCTGCATCCACGGCATATGGAAGTTCCCAGGCTAGGGGTCTAATCGGAGCTGTAGCCGCCAGCCTACACCACAGCTCACGGCAATGCCGGATCCTTAACCCACTGAGCGAGGCCAGGGATCAAACCTGCAACCTCATGGTTCCTAGTCGAATTCATTAACCACTGAGCCACAATGGGAACTCCCTGAGAATGCATTTTCTTTAAGAAACATTCTGGCAGTTCTCTTGTGGCACAGCAGATTAAGGATCTGGTGTCACTGCATTGGCTCAGTCATTGCGGTGGCATGGGTTTGCTCTCTGGCCTGGGAAACTTGTGCATGCCGTGGGTGTGGCCAAAAAAAGAAAGAAAAACATTCTGTGGACTCAACGCATCTTCAGTTTTCCAGAAATCATTTACTCATTTTTGCCCCACTGAGCCCCTACTATGTGCAAGGAACAGCTTTAGAAACTGCAGGGGATGCAAAGAAAAAGAAAACACTTCTTTTTCTGGTAAAAGGTAGTAAGCTGGAGAGAGAAAAGGAGTCAAATAAGTCTGAGTTTGTGACCTGATTCTGGCTCGTACAGACCTGGGGAGTCTTAGCTCTCTGAGCCTCACTTTCCTTGTCTGTGCAGCCAGGGTGAAAGTCATACTAGTTCTCTCCTCCCAAGGCTGTTGTGGTGAGTAACAAAGTGTGCCTGTCAAGTGCCATAGCAGTCTGCTGGCACAAGGCAAGTGTCTGAGTCATTCTTTCATTTAATATTGAGTAGCCTATCATGTGCCAGGCGCTGCACCATGTGCCATGGAGGAGTCACCAAGGAGGGAGAGCTACCTATGGAGTCGTGACCTAATGCAGAGACAGATGATAAACATATTTGCTATGTAAACATGTATAGTGCTTATATACTGTATGTGCATAGGCACTATCGATTAGGCAGTGAAAAACAATACAAAGAAAAGTATAAGGTAAGGGCCTAGAATGTGATGAGGAAGATTGTTTTAGGTAGGTCCCCAGCGGTGACCTTTGAGTAAACAGAGGAAGCCGTGCAAAGACCTGGTGGGGTTAGGGCTGGTCATTCCAGGTAATCCTGAAGTTGGAGTGAACCTAAAGTACTGGAGAAAATTAGGAGATCTGTGTGGGTGAAAGAGAAGGGACAAGATGAAGTCAGAGGTTAAGGGAGAGGAAAATGGTGCCGGCCATTGACTCCAGCCTTTACTGTGTGAGGTAGGGAAACACCGAGGGTTGAGCAGGACAAGTGGTATGATCTGTTTTTGAAAGCACTCTATATGATTGGATTGTAGGGAGCAAGGGTGGGAGGAGAGATCAGTAATCAAAACTTGGATGATGGTGGCTTGGATCCAGAAGATGGTGGCAATGGAGATGATGAAAGGGGTGTCAGATGTATTTTGAAGGGAGAACAATAGGATTTGCCAATAGAGAATGAGAGCAAAATGTCAAGGATAACTAAGATTTTTGGCCTGAACAACTAGACTGACAGTGTTGCCAATACCCATCTGGGTTAGAAATTGTTGAGGGGAGCAGGAATCATTTCAGCTTTGGACATGTTAAGTTGAATGCATGAAAGGAAGGAAACAAGACTGGCATTGTCAGAGTTCCCGCTGTGGCTCAGGGGAAACAAATTAAACTGGTATCCATGAGGACACAGTTTTGATCACTGGCCTCGCTCAGTGGGTTAAGGGCCCGCTGTTGCTATGAGCTGTGGTGTAAGCTGCAGTTGCAGCTCGGATCCCAAGTTGCTATGGCTGTGGTGTAGGCCAGCGACTACAGCTCCGATTCACCCACCAGCCTGGGAACCTCCATATGCCACGGGTGTGACCCTAAAGATTGATGCAGCCAGTTTTAAATGACCTGACAAGAAATTGAGGTAAGGTCAGTTGACTGCTGCAGTTAGTGATGCTCAAAGGGTCAAGGCTATTACAAAGGGCTTTAAAAAAATTTTTTTTTATTGGAGTTCCTGTTGTGGCACAGCAGAAAGGAGTCTGACTACTATCCCCAAAGATGCGGGTTCCAGGGGGATCTGGCATTGCCCTGAGCTGTGGTGTAGGTTGCAGACTAGATTATTGGAATACAGTTGACTTAAAAATGTCTGGGAGTTCCCATCGTGGCTTAGTGGTTAACGAACCTGACTAGGAACCATGAGGTTGCAGGTTCGATCCCTGGCCTTGCTCAGTGGGTTAAGGATCCAGCGTTGCCATGAGTTGTGGTGTAGGTTGCAGACGCGGCTCGGATCCTGTGTGGATCCTGTGTTGCTGTGCCGTAGGCCGGCGGCTACAGCTCTGATTAGACCCCTAGCCTGGGAACCTTCATATGCCTTGAGTGAGGCCCTAGAAAATGCGAAAAACAAAAAATGTCTGTACAGAGGGCTTTTGATCATGGGAGTTCTATATACTTATTGCTGGGTAAATTACCCCAGAACTTGTAACATGTCCAGCCACTTTTTTTTTTTTTTTTTTTTTTGCTTTTTAGGACATAATGAAGTTCCCAGGCTAGAGGTCCAATCACAGCTACAACTGCCGGCCTATAACACAGCCACAGCAACGTGGGATCCGAGCCTGCACAACTCATGGCAATGTAGGAAACTAACCTGAGTGAGGCCAGGGATTGAGCCAGGGTCCTTATGGATACTGCACCACAATGGGAAATCCCAGCCTTTTCCTTTAGGTCAGGAGTCTAGGTACACATTAGGGGGCTCCTTTTACAGGGCCCTCTCACAGCAGTGTCAGCAGTGTTTCTAGTTGCAAAAAACCAGGTTAGAAACTGCTTGCAAACTCAGTGGTTGGCTGGAGGCTTATTTCAATTCCTTTCTTTGCAAACTTGGTGTCAAGTGCCAAGGAATTAAGACTTTAGGAAGAGAAGTAGCAAGAGAACAAGTCTTTTATAAACCTGATATCAATCAGAAGTGACAGCCCCCTCTTGCCAGTCTTCTATTCATTGGAAGCACTAGATCCATACGCTGAAGGCGATAGTAATGAGGGTAGCAATACCAAGTCTTACCAGAATAAAGATAAAAATCTTATTGGAATTCCTGTTGTGGCTCAGCAGCAAACAAATCTAGTAGTATCCATAAGGACACAGGTTTGATCCCTTGCCTGGCTCAGTGAGTTAACAATCCAGCATTGCCATGAGCTGTGTTTAGGTTACAAATGCGGCTTGAATCCAGTGTTGCTGTGGCATAGGACAGTGGTACAGCTCCGATTCAACCCCTAGCCTGGGAACCTCCATATGCTGACCAGGGTGCAGACCTAAAAAGACACACACACACACACAAAAACTACAAACAAAAACCAAAAACTTTGCAAGACAAGTAAGTATCTGGGAACAGGAGTTAAAATGAATCCAGATTCACCCTGTCATTATACTAGTCTAATTCCATGGTTAAACATTAAAAACTTGACCTGTTTAAATGTACAAGCATGGGATCCACCTGTCACCTGCCCCTGGGGCTGAAAACATGGTAATTATTTATTGTCCCTGTTCAAAGTTACTATCTCCCATAATCAAATACAATAACAGCATTTTGATTTAAAGGACTTTATTTTCCAGATAGGGAGGCTACAAAATTAGTAACTGATTCTTCAGAGCCCACACAGGCTTTACCAACTCTGGACACCCAGGCTGCAGAACCACCTTGTGGGACTTAACAACCAGGTCATGCCTTCTCTGGAGAGCACAGGTCAGTCTTTTGAGGCCCTGCATTCCAAGTCCATAGCTGATAAAGTCCCTGCAAAGAAAAAAGGTACATCATAATCTGTACTTCATTCTGATAACAACTTTTACTTGTTTGGGAGACATCTAGCTAGGACTTTGGGAGCTAGGTACATGAACAATCAAGGATGAGCCCAAGTCTGGCACCTCATTGAAGTCTGTTGTTCAAGAGATGTCAAAATCTTTTAATCCTCTCTATAGCCTTTTCTAGGTACAAGGAATAGAGGCCAGAGAAAATTCAGGACCACCAGGTTTTTTATGCTGATTCTAGAGGCTTAACACAATTGAAACCCATACACAAGATACTTTAGGAGATATGGGGGCATCTGAATATAACCTAGATAAGCAGACATTAGAGAACTATTAATAGTCTTAGTTAATAATCAGATGGGAGGATAATCTCATTTGGATTTAAATGAATTCAAATGGACAGTCTAGGGATTAAGGGTTATTATGAAAGCAACAATTTTTATTTTTTTGTCTTTTTTGCCTTTTCCTAGGGCTGCACTCACGGTATATGGAGATTCCAGGCTAGGGGTCTAATAGCCAGCGCAGGATCCGAGCCGCGTCTGCAACCTACAACACAGCTCATGGCATAGCCGGATCCTTAACCTACTGAGCAAGGCCAGGGATCGAACCCGCAACCCCATGGTTCCTAGTCGGATTCATTAACTACTGAGCCACGACGGCAACTCCAAAGCAACAATTTTTATGAGGTTTTAAGATTTTCCATAGAAAGTGGGGAATAATTATAGAAGGCCTATCTACCATCGCAGTCAAACCCACCATACTCAAGTGGTGGAAAAAGTGGACATCCCACCCTCCACTATAATTAAGGGTAGTTAGGCATGCCAGGGATATCACAGGGATTAGTTTGGCAAAAGCCAGGAAATCAGTACAATTTAAGGGGCTGCAGAGGTCAGCTTAAAGGTATACAATGAAGACTGATTCAATCAGATAGGTCTACCTTCATTTAATTTCACCCTTCCTTAGAACTTTCGGTATGACCAGGTGTTATCCCTTATCTACCCAATTTGGAACTGGGTCTGTTTTACCCTGAGAACACTTAATAATCATTTTACTAGTGGCTTAATACTTGGACAACCTCACCTGTTAGAGGACAGACTGAACCAAGCCGAAGGCAAAATCAAGCTGGAATCAACTTCCTTATTGCCCTGTGCCCTGAGCAACAGAGTGCTCCATCCCTGTAGAAAGTCAACAAATGAAGCCAGTAAGTAATTGAATTGGTTAAGGGGGAAAAAAAACCCATTGGACAAGCCCAATTCCCATATGAAAACACCACATAGAAGTCTGTTGATGCTAAGCAGAAAACAGATACAGAAGTTGTCTCTGGCCAATGCATCAGACAAAACTGGCTAAATAGTTCAATGAGATCAACAGGGTCGATCTGATGGGGAAAAAAGTTAAGTCATCAGCTGCAATGGCCATTATTTGGGTCACAGAAAGTGGAATGCGAGGGGGATAACCCCTTTTAAAAAGGAGCAGTTAATGGACATGACTTACCAATTCTTTCCAAATCACGGTTCATTCAAAATCTGCTTTCTGCCAACAGTAAACCTAAGATGAAAACAATGAAACATGAACTCCATCAGCTAGATGCCCAAGGGAATGGGGGACAAAAGAGCTGCTCAAACTGATGTATCAGACAGAAACTGGCTTAGAGAGTTAGATCAACATGGTCGATCTGTCGGGGAAAAAAGTTCGAGTCATCATGTACGCCAGTAAGAAGCTCTTGGCCTCTAAAAAACCCTGAACCAGGAATTAGATTTGGTCTGATCCTCTATCTGCAATTTCATGGAGGATCTAAGCATTTCTGTGTCCTGCTGCTGGCAGTAAAATAGCTAAGACAAGCACTCCTACCTTTTGAGTTTACATTTGAGGTCAGTATGGCTGGCTTTTCCATCAGGATGATTCAAAGCAAGGAACTCAGGGACATCACTTCAAGGAAAACAGGGTCCAAGAAATCCCACCCTTAAGGTGGCATTTCAGGACTCAATTTAAAATGTGTTCAGAGTTCCTGTCATGGTGCAGTGGAAACGAATCTGACTAGGAACCATGAGGTTGTGGGTTTGATCACTGGCCTCACTCTGTGGGTTAAGATCTGGCATTGCTGTGGCTGCGGTGTAGGCTGGCAGCTACAGCTCTGATTCGAACCCTAGCCTGGGAACTTCCTATGCTGTGCGTGCAGCCCGAAAAAGCAAAAAAAAAAAAGAAAGAAAAAAAAATTCAATCCATGGCCCAGGAACTTCTACATGCCACAGGCACAGGCAAAAAAATTCTGGGTAGTAGAGTAACTAGGTCAACAGAAACACATGTGGCTTTCCCTGGAAAAAATGCCATCACATTAACCACCTGGAAATTCCATGGCACAGTGTACCTGCTACATCTCTGTGGCACCAGGACATAGGTTAGTCCCCAGCCAGTGCGTTAAAAAATCCAGTGTTGCCCCAGATGCGGGGTAGGTTGCAACTTCAGCTCAGATCTGATCCCTGGTGCAAAGAAGGCCGTATGCCCTAGCAAGGAATAGTAACTCAGGTAGTCAGTGTAGGAGCATGGGTTTCGATGCCTTCTTTGATATGGCTACTGATTAACACTTGTGGTTTAAGGGCTCCAGGGAGTATCATCCCCACAGGCCTTGCTTACTGTAGGAGTGTACCTACCCCTAGTTAGACATGAGCCTCTAACCCACTCCTCAACTGATAGAAAAGGACTTAGTCTATGGGAAAAGGAGGGCAAAGAAACCATGAGACCTACAGGGCACTTCCACTCCTAAGACAAGGACTGATGATATAGGTAACTGGGCAAAGCCAACAGCAGAAAACCACATCTTTCTGGACTTCACAATGTTAACCCCCATCCCCTATGGGACAATAAAAAGCCTTTTTGGGGGAAATAAATCTAGTAGATATGCTCCTGAGAATTATAAAGTGAAGCACCTGGAACACCTCAAAGAAAACCTAGTAACCCAAATGTGTTTATTTGCTGTCCTTAATTTCCCTTTTTCTCTCCAAGGTCATCTGTCATACTAAAGTTCTTTATTTTTGTCTTTTATACCTTTTCTAGGACCGCAACCGCGGCATGTGGAGGTTCCCAGGCTAGGGGTCTAATCGGAGCTGTAACCGCCGGCCTACGCCAGACCGGAGCCGCGTCTGCAACCTACACCACAGCTCACGGCAACACCGGATCCTTAATCCACTGAGCGAGACCAGGGATCGAACCCGCAACCTCACGGTTCCTAGTCGGGTTCATTAACCACAGCTACGACGGGAACTCCTAAAGTTCTTTAGAGAACGCATTTTCTACAACAGGCCAAAACACAAATGCTTACCCCAAAGATCAGGAGACTGAAAGTTGTGGATGTCTACACGTGGTTGCCCTAGAGGCCCAGCAGGAGCCCCCTCCTCCAAGATCCATCCTGTATCCTCTGATCCTGCAAACCTGCGAACAAAGCAAGGTCATCAATCGCCATCTTCCCACAATCAAAAGGAAAAGAACATGGCAGGGCCTTTTGTGGCTGGTGTATCAGAATTAACTGGCAAGTACTCGAAGACATCAGCATTGTCGATCTGATGGGGAAAAAAGTGAAGTCATCATTTACACCAGCCAGGGACTCCACAGGCCCAAGCACATGGAACGAGTTTCTCCAGCTTTAATTTATCTCTCTCGGCGGGCCTATGGCCTATTTAGGGTAAAAACAAGGGGTAACCCAAGAAAAGGACGGCAAGAGCGACGGCACAAAGATGCAAGTTTCACTCACCACATAGAGAAGCACACCCATGTTCCCACAGTGGAGCCACATCAGATGAGCAACAGATGGATATAGATCCAAACAATAAGGCGCAGCAGAAGCAAAAGGACGTGGAGCGCTCGAGCCTCCCTTAAGTAGCCGGAGGAGAATCTCACGCCTGCGCACTGGCGTCGAAGCGCTCCCTCCTCCTTCTCCTCCTCCTTCCCGCGCCGCGCAGGCCCCTCTGGGAAACGTAGTTTCCGCGCGGCCCTGCCGGAGGCAAGTCTACTGGTTGTGGAGGCCGCTGTAGCCCCGCCCCTCCTCTCAACACCCGAGGCTACTCGGGCTTGTCGGCTTAGACGCCATGTCGCGCTTCACACGCAGTAAGCGTTCCCCCGGCTCCCCCCTACTTTTGGGACCATTGAGGCCTGCGACGGCCTTGGGTGCTGTTAACCCGCCTTCTGCAGTCCCCTCCCCTCAGTGGCTCCCGGCGGAGCCCACGGGCCCCGCCGCCTGGGGGAGCTGAGGCGACGCCCGAGCGTCTGCCCGCCCCGGCCCCGCCTGGGGGCGGGGGCGCCAGCCGTGCCAGAGCCAGGTCCCCTCCTTCTCTTCTTTCTCCTCCCCCCGGCCGGCCCCTAGCTCCGCCGAGTGTCTGCGGAGAAAGGAAACCGAAAGTGCGCGTCTCCGGGCGGGGCCGCGGACCAGCCTGGGCCGGAGTCCGAGCGCTAGTCCTAGTCCGCGGCGGCGGTGGTGGAGAGAGGACGCTCCGGACCCCGGTGAGTGACCCCTGCCCCGAACCCTGGTCCCGCACCTGTTCCCGATACCCGGCGCCCGCGCCATCCTGCCACTGCCGCCACTTCTGCCCCGACGTCCGCCTCGGCGCTCCCGCCGCAGCCCCCGCGTCCCCATCACCCGCTTCAGCATCCGCCACCCCCTCTGAGCCCCCATCTCTTCTCAGCGCCCCCTCCATCCACTTGAGTGCCTGTCCCCTCTCCTCAGGGCCCGTCAGCACCCCATCACCTCCTCAATGCCCAGCGCCTCCATCACCTGTCTCTGTCCCCCCTCGGCACCCCTGGTACCTCGCAGCGCCCCCTTCACCTCCTCTGCCCCCAGAGCCCTCCTTTGCCCTCCCGGCCTAATCATCTAGTTCTTCTGTTCCTCCATCTCCGCTCTCACTTTTTGCCACAGCACCTTTTTCATCTTCCTTCATCCCTACTTCCCATCACCTCATTCATCCCCATCTTCTAGAAGCACCCTCCGCACCTAGACTCCCCATCCCTATTTCCAGGTACCCCCTCACTTCAGCAGGCAACCCCCAGTTGAGTTCAGCCCCACTCTCTGCTTGAGGCCCCAGATCTCTTCCACTCTCCCCCACCTCCCTGCCGCTTTCCCCGTCAGCTTTGCCTTGGCACCTTCTTCGTGTCCCCACACAGCCCTGGCTCTCCCTTGACCCTGAAATATCTCCATCAGGACCTGCTGCTCCTGCGTGCCAGAGACGCTTCCCACCTTTCTTAGACTCTCTCAGGACCCTGGAGACTTCTCCCTGAAACCGAGCTCTAACATCTTTCATCTCACCCTGGTAATTAACATACCTTTCTAATTTAACTCCTGTATCAGCTTGACCATCACTGATTTTCTTCATCCTGCTCTTTTAGGCCTTGATTCCCAAAGAAACCCACTCCTGTGTCTCTCTTTTTTTTTTTTTTTTTTTGTAACATTTCCTGTTCCTCTCTGCTCCTCCCTTTCCTTTCCTTTTTCTTTTCTTTCATTTCTTTTATCCCAGAAAATTTGTGGGTTTCTGTTTTAGTATTCTTCAACAAGGGGAAGAAGGAATTTTCCCCTCAGAATTTTTTTTTAACAAAAAAACCCCTCTAAATGTTGAACCTGTGCCATGAGAGCTGGGTTTGATAAGGGATGAGATTCCTTTTATTCCCAGCAGGCAGGAAAGGGACTTATTTATCTGATGAGGATAAAAGCTATTCCTCATATGTTGCCAAATCTATTCAGAGTTTTCAACTGTGTATGTTTTAAAACTCAGTGAGAGGGACAGTCGAAAAATTCCCTTTGCTAAAGACTCTCAGTCACCCCCTCTTTCCCTAACTCCAGTCCACATGACGTGTAGGAGTTAAATGGAGAAGTTCCCTTAGAAGGGGCTTCCTCGTCCTCTTACAGGACTACTGTCAGAAAACATCAAGATAGAAAAAAGAGAAGGAAAGAACAGCAGATTTCTCGCTGGTACTAAGGAAACAGCATCCCGAAGGTGCTAAGCCTCCTGGTTATAGAAACGTAATTTCTTTTAATTCAGTAGAGTGGAGGGCTTAATCAGTTTGGCTCTGTTCCAAAGAGTAGGATGAGAGGTAACTGATCACTAATTATATACAAACTATAGAGTGCTGAATACTATAAAACCTGGGTGGGGTGGTGAATACATGGTTTTGGAAGTAACAAAAATGTGCTTTTGCTGTCCTGGCAACAATATTTGTTTCCTTTATAGGAGAGGAAAGTGAAACCTAGCAACTGATTAAGTAACTTGGCTGAAGGCATAAACCAAACAGAAGTTTTGAATGGGAATTCATGATACTCCCTCAACCCCAAGGACAAGGATAAAGGGAAGGGGGAATTTGATCCTTTGAAATTTGATCCTAAGTTGTGAATTTAGTGCTTTGTATTACAGTTGGGCATTAACAGAGTTGAACACTTGTGAACATGATTAAAATCTGTTTTTTAGTTAACAAATCCTTAAGATGTGGAGACGGCAGGATTAACTTGACGCTGTTTCGAATTTTTTTTCTTCTAGATGCTGTTTCAAGGGCACTAATAACTCTGGACCTGTGCAGACTTCCAGCTAACTGAAAGGACCGTGAAGGAAATCAGGTGACTCAGACATGGAAAACCGAAGACCTTGTCCAGAGGTGAGGCCCAGGAATCCCCATATTAACCACAGAGGTAAGCAAAGTTTTCTACACTTTCATGGCCCCAGACAGATAATAGTTGCACTTATGCTTTTTTGACTCTACAAGATGGTTTGAGCAACATGCATTCAGTAGAAACCATACTTCACATTATGAATTTTGAACTTGTCCTGGGCTAGCAATATGTATGTGCTAAGATACTCTCTTGTGATGCTGAGCAGTGGCATTGAGCCTAGCTCCCAGTCAGCCACGCTCTTCCAAGGGTAAATAAGCAGCACACTTAAAACCATTCTTTACCCCAACAGCCAACCTGTGCTTCATGTTTAGTACAGTATTCAATAAATTATGAGCTACTCGACAATTTGATCTTATTATAAAACACTGTTTTATTATAAAATAGGCATCATGTTAGATGATTTTGCCCACTTGTGGACTAATGTAAGTATTCAGAGCACGTTTAAGGTAGGCTAGGGTAAGCTATGCTTTTTGATAGGTGAGGTGTATTAAATGCTTTTTTGGACTTAGAAAGTTTTCAACTTACAATGGGTTTTTAGGGAAGTAACCTCATTGTAAGTTGAAGAAAATCTGTAATGGGAAGGAAATTGAGTTCCTTTTGAATGAGCAGGCCCACCAAAATTGACTGAATCTCTAAAGAGTGGTTTATTCCTTAGCTACAGCATGAATGACTCTGATACCAGACAGCCCTCTCCTTTCCTTAAGAGAGATAATAAATGCATACAGTTCACTTTAGCAAAGGTAATGATGAGGTGTCAGAAATGGAGGTAACTGGTTTAGAGCAGCATTATCCAGTAGAAACACATACAAGCCAAAAATTTAAATACAAATTTTCTAGTAGCATTGTTAGAAACAAACAAACAGAAAAAGCAGGTAACAGACATCCTTTTAAAGAATTTAATACTGGAGTTCCCATCATGGCTCAGTGGTTAACGAATCCAACTAGGAACCATGAGGTTGCGTGTTCGATCCCTGGCCTTGCTTAGTGGGTTAAGGATCTGGCGTTGCCGTGAGCTGTGATGTAGGTCACAGACGCGGCTCGGATCCCCCATTGCTGTGACTGTGGTGTCAGCTGGCAGCTACAGCTCTGATTAGACCCCCAGCCTGGGAACCTCCATATGCCGCGAGTGCTGCCCTAGAAAAGAAAAAAAAAGAAAAAGGAATTTAATACTAATTTAATAAAATTTGATATTTGTCTTAAGTCAGTGTATCCAAGTAATGTCATTTTATTATTATAATTGAATGTATTTTATTATAATACTTCAATTTTGGGGATTTTTTTTTTCTTCCAGTTTTATTGAGATATAATTGACATACAGGACTGCATAAGTTAAAGGTGTACAGCATGATTTGACGTACATATATCATGAAATGATTACCAAAATAAGTCAGTGAATATCTGTCATCTCATACAGATACAAAATTAAATAGAAAAAAATATTTTTCCTTGTGAGAATTCTTAGGATTTATTCTCTTAACAACTTGCAAATATAACATACAGCAGTGTTTGTTACATTTATCATATTATACTTTTTATGCCTAATACTTGTTTATCTTAAACTGAAAGTTTGTACCTTTTGACTGCCTTTATCCAATTGCCCCTCCCTCAACCCCTCGCCTCTGGAAACCACAAATCTGATATCTTTTTCTCTGACTTTGTTTTTGAAGTGTGATTGACCTACAATGTTATGTTAGTTCCTGTTACACAACATAGTGATTCAGTTTTCCTATCCATTTCAAAATACTAACTGTAAGGGAGTTCCTGGTGATCTAGTAGTTGAGATTCAGTGCTTTCACCACTGTGGCCTAGGTTCAGTCCCTGATCTGGGAGCTGAGATCTCACATCAAGCCGACACATGCTGCAGCCAAAAATAGATAAATAAATAAAAATAATGATCACAGTAAGTCTAGTTATGATCTGTTGCCATTCAAAGATATTACATAATTTTTTATTGTGTGCCCCACACCGTACATTTCAAATCCGTGACTCATTTCTCTTGCAACTGGAAGTTTGTACCTCTTAATCTGCCTCACCCTTTTCTCTTCTCTCCCTACTTCCCTCCCTTCTGGCAGACACTTATTCTCTGTGTCTATGACTCTGTTTCTGTTTTGTTGTGTGTGTTCATTTCACTTGTTTTTTAGATTACACCAAAAATCATGCAGTATTTGTCTTTGTCTTATTTCATCATTTAGCATAATATCTTCTGGGTCGATCCATGTTGTTTCAGATGGTAAAATTTCATTCTTTTTGTGGCTTTTATACACACACACACACACACACACTCACTCACTCGTGCACACGCCTTTATTCATTCATCTATTGATGGGCACTTAGGTTGCTTCAGTATCTTGGCTGTTGTAAGTAATGCTTCAGTGAACATAGGTGTGTATATACCTTTTCTAATTCGTGTTCATAGTACTTTAATGATTTTAGTATTTGTATTTACTCCCCCAAATATTCAAATAATACCTTTTTAAGATGTTATCAGTATAAAAATGTTTAATGAGATATTTACATTTTTTTCTTTTAAGTTTTTAAAATTTCATGTGTCACTTTACACATCTTAATTCAGACTAGTGACATTTAAGATGCTTAATAGCGGGAGTTCCGTTGTGGCACAGCAGAAATGAATCTGACTAGGAACCATGAGGTTGCAGGTTCGATCCCTGCCATCTCTCAATGGGTTAATGATCTCGCGTTGCTGTGAGCTGTGGTGTAGGTCGCAGACGCGGCTGGGATCCCGCATTGCTGTGGCTGTGGCAAAGGCCGGCAGCTGTAGCTCCGATTAGACCCCTAGCTTGGGAACCTCCATATGCCACAAGTGCAGCCCTGAAAAAAAAAAAAAAGATGCTTAATAGCCACACATAGCTAATAGCTATATATTTGATAGGGTCCTAGTCACTGAAGCAAAGTTATTTCCAAAAACATCACTCTACTGCGGTGATTATTCTGTTTGCTCAGAACTTTCTAAAACAAAACAAACTAAAGGATTTTTGCCTTTCCCTAAGTTTGCAACATGTCATCCAAGTTCAGTTGTGGAACAAATGAGAAAGACCTGTAGAATTTTATTTTATAAGCTATGTAAATATTGAAAGGATGAGAATGATACAATTTTGCTTTCTTCCAAAACATTGAGTCCTCTAATCAGATCAGAATATTAAAAGTAGGACTTTCTTATGATATCTTGGGAGTTTGAAAAGTAAACATAGAAGTAACAATTATAGAAGTTCCCATCGTGGCTCAGTGGTAATGAACCCTACTAGTATCCATGAGGATGCAGGTTCGATCCCCAGCCTTGCTCAGTGGGTTAAAGATCCAGTGTTGCCGTGAGCTGTGGTGTAGGTTGCAGACACAACTCAGATCCCAGGTTGATGTGGCTGTGGAAGAGGCCAGCAGCTGCAGCTCTGACTGAACACCTAGCCTGGTAACTCACAGGAGTGGCCGTAAAAAGCAAATAAATAAAGAAATAACAATTATAAAAATTTAGAGTTCAGTAGTACGGGGTTTATATCTTGCCAAATTTTCTTTTATCTTGTCACATTAAAATTTTTTCTACAATGTACAAAACTAGGAAAAATGTATATAAATGGATTTAGCAGCTGATGACATGAAATGGTACAGTCATCTTGAATATGATGTGCATTTGAAACTTTTTGTAACGTTTGTTGTCATCAAATCAATGTGTACGGTCTTACTTTGTTTGTTTACTTATTTTTAAAATCTCTGAGTCATTCTGCTAAGTTGGGTCAGCTCCAGAATCAGTTTTAGAGAAAAGGAAAGTGGGAAAAAAAGGGGGGCGGTGCTTGGGTTTGTTGATGAAGGTCACTTATAAAATGTGTGGCAGATAAAGGCAGACAAATTCAGCTTTATCCACAAGAAGATACTAGCTTCCTGTGTGTGCTTGGGTGTGTCTCTTCCCTCTCCTCATACTTTGAGGACTGGTTAGATAAGGGCTATGTGGATGAACTTGTGCTTCAGAAGAAGGAAAAGTTTCATTTTTCAGTTTTCTGAATCAAAGTTTCGGTTTCATTTTTCAATTTCCTGAAATAGAACTTGAGTTTCATTTTTCAGTTTCCTTCGCAATCTATTAATTGGCTCAAAAACATACTGGTAAAGGAAGCCCTACTTTCCCCCTTTGGCATCTAATGCTGGGCAAAGTTCAAGCAACATTTTTGTTTGTTTTTGTTTTTTAGGGCCATACCCAGGGCATTTGGAGGTTCCCAGACTAGGTGTCTAATTGGAGCTGAGGCTGCTGGCCACAGCCACAGCCACAGCAATGCCAGATCTGAGCCTCGTCGCGACCTACACCACAGCTCAAGGCAACGCCAGATCCTTAACCCACTGAGCAAGGCCAGGGATCGAACCTGCAGTCTTATGGTTCCCAATCAGATTCGTTTCTGCTGTGCCATGATGGGAACTCCAAGTAACATTTCTCTTTATAGTTTTGATGCCTCTGTTTCCTATGACCTTTTTGTTTAGAGGCAGAACCAGTGGCCCTAGAAATCAAGAGTATTCTCAATAAAAAATGTTAGTAGTTCTGCTAGTAGTGACTAACATTAATAGGAGCTTTTTATGTGTCAGGTAGTATACTAAGCATCTTATAAACAATCTTTTCCAACAACCCAGATAATGAGGCTTTGAGAAATTATACAACTTGGCCAAGTTTATACAGTAAGGAAGTACCTAAGCCTTTGGCTGCACCCTCACCATGTGAAAGTTCATGGGCCAGGGATTGAACTTGAGCCACAGTTGTGACCTGCGCCACAGCTCCTTAACCTGCTCTGCCACACAGGAACTTCCGACATGATCTCTTTGAGCCTATGAAATAATCCCAGCTTGCAAGGATTACATGGGTATTTATATTCTATCATATATTAGGCACGCAACAAATGTTATTCCTTTTTTCTTTTTCAACCTTTGAGAAAAAAATATTTTTATAATGTATTTAGCAGATATAGCAATCTGTTTTATATTTATTACTTGATTTGGTAGTAAACCCTTTTTCTCCAAATAAAACTAAGTTCCTTTGCTGTTTTGCAAAATGAGAGTATGTTTATATTGTTGTACAATTGGATTTTCTTGCATTGTGATTTTTGTGCTTACCCAATATTCCCATCATGTTTAGGGCCTATGGATGGAGAATTACCACCAAGAGCTAGAAATCAGGCCAGTAACCCACTAATCAATGCTCTCAGTAGAGGAGCCAACCAGCCTGGAAGAAATCCTAGGGCCAACAACCATCCTATTCCTCACCGGCAAAGAGAAGAGAGATTTGGGGCCATGGGCAGGATTCCACACCAGGGAGGGAGGAACCAGGAAGGGCATGCCAACGAAGAACCTAGAGGCCAAAGACATGGTCAGGAAAATGATACCAGGCGGAGAAACGGCAACCAGGAGGGAAGGAACCGCAGACCACCGCGATCTGATGAAAACTTTCAGCAATGGCGAACTCCTCACCAGAAACCTGTAGAACAGCCACAGCAGGTGAAAAAGCTGGGCTATAAGTTCCTAGAAAGTCTTCTGCAGAAAGATCCCTCTGAGGTGGTTATCACACTTGCCACAAGTTTAGGATTGAAGGAACTCTTGTCTTATTCTTCTATGAAATCCAACTTCCTTGAGCTCATCTGCCAGGTTCTTCGGAAGGCTTGCAGTTCCAAAATGGACCGCCACAGCGTTCTCCATGTCCTGGGCATATTGAAGAATTCCCAGTTCCTCAAAGTTTGCTTGCCAGCTTATGTGGTAGGGATGATCACTGAACCCACCCCCAATGTTCGAAACCAATATCCAGAACATATTAGCAATATCATCTCTCTCCTCCAGGACCTTGTAAGCGTCTTCCCTGCCAGCTCTGTGCAGGAAACTTCCATGCTCATTTCCCTCCTGCCAGCTTCTCTTAATGCTTTGAGAGCCTCTGGTGTTGACATAGGAGAGGAGACAGAGAAGAACCTGGAAAAGGTACAGACCGTCATCGAACATCTGCAGGAAAAGAGGCGAGAAGGCACTTTAAGAATGGACACCTACACTCTTGTGCAGCCTGAGGCAGAAGACCATGTTGAGAGCTACCGAAACATGCCCATTTACCCCACTTACAATGAAGTGCACTTGGATGAGAAGCCATTCCTTCGCCCTAACATAATTTCTGGAAAATATGACAGCACTGATGTCTATCTGGATACCCACTTCCGACTCCTGCGAGAAGATTTTGTCCGACCCCTACGAGAAGGCATTTTGGAACTTCTCCAAAGCTTTGAAGACCAAGGCCTGAGGAAGAGAAAGTTTGATGACATCCGAATTTACTTTGATACCAGGATTATCACCCCTGTGTGTTCATCATCAGGTGTTGGCTATAAGGTGCAATTTGACATAAAACCACTAAAGTTTGTTCGCTGGCAGAACTCCAAGCGATTGCTGTATGGGTCCTTGGTGTGCATGTCCAAGGACAACTTTGAGACATTTCTTTTTGCCACCGTGTCTAACCGGGAGCAGGAGGATCTCTGCCGAGGAATTGTCCAGCTCTCTTTCAATGAACAGAGCCAACAGCTGCTAGCAGAGGTTCAGCCCTCTGACTCTTTCCTCATGGTGGAGACAACTGCATACTTTGAAGCCTATAGGCACGTCCTGGAAGGACTTCAGGAAATCCAAGAGGAAGATGTCCCCTTCCAGAGGAACATCGTGGAGTGTGACTCTCATGTGAAGGAGCCAGGGTACTTGCTGATGGGGGGAAGATATGATTTCACTCCCTTAATAAAGGATCCCTCGGCCACTGGGGAATCTCTGAGGAACACCGAGAGCTTAAGATGTTCCAGAGTTAATGTCTTAGACCCCAGCCAGTGGCCCTCAAAAGAAGCCCTGAAGCTGGATGACTCCCAGATGGAAGCCTTGCAGTTTGCTCTCACAAGGGAACTGGCTATTATTCAAGGACCTCCTGGAACAGGTAAGAGAACTTTTCAGAGCATATAACATCTCCCTTATGAAATAGGCAAGGAGGCTTGACTCTAGGTTTCTAGAATGTCTAGAAAACATTCCCTTGACATTCCCTTGTGGCACAATGAGATAATTCCCCAGGGTGTTGCCTCATGACTCAGTGGGTTAAGGATCCAGCAGTTGTTACTGCTGTGGTTCTGGTTACAGCTGTGGTACAGGTTTGATCCTTGGCCTGGGCACTTCCTTATTGCTATGGACGTGGGCAAAAAAAAAAAGACAAAGCAAAAAAACATTCCCTGAAATGAGGATCAAACTTGCTTAAAGTACCTGCTTAGAGTTCCCGTTGTGGCCCAGCGGTAATGAACCTAACTGGTATCCATGAGGACATGGGTTCAGTCCCTGGCCTTGCTCAGTGGGTTAAGAACCCGGTGTTGCTGTGAGCTGCAGTTTAGGTTGAAGATGCGGCTAGGATCCCATGTGGCTGTGGCTATGGCCAACAGCTACAGCTCAGTTCGACCCCTAGCCTGGTAACTTCATATGCCTTGGGCGTAGCCGCAAAAAAAAAAAAAAAAAAAAAGTATTTGCTCATAGTAATTTTCCAGTGAGGACCCATTTAATGCTTATTAATAGACCAAAATCACAAGCTTAGAAAAGACTGCTGGAGTTCCCTTCATGGCTCAGTGGTTAATGAATCCGACTAAGAACCATGAGGTTGCGGGTTCGATCCCTGGCCTTGCTCAGTGGGTTAAGGATCCGGCGTTGCTGTGAGCTGCGGTGTAGGTTGCAGACACGGCTTAGATCCCGCGTTGCTGTGGCTGTGGCAAAGGCCGGCAGCTACAGCTCCTGTTAGACCCCTAGCCTGGGAACCTCCATATGCCGCGGGTGCGGCTCTATGTAAAGACAAAAAGACAAAAAAAAAAAAAAAGAAAGAAAAGACTGCCAAGGGGTCAGATTTAGGAAAATTCATTACCTCTGTTTTGTCAAAGACTATAATTTCCTTGATTTTATAACTTTAAATTAATATCAAGTATGTAGTAGCACCATGCACCAAATACAGTTTATATGTTTTGTGCATGTTAACTCACTACATCCTCACAACAACTCTGTAAATTAGAAAGCATTCTATTTTACAGATGAAAAAAACTAAGGCAGGGAGTTCCCTTCATGGCTCAGCGGTTAACAAACCCGACTAGGGTCCATGAGGATACAAGTTCGATTGCTGGCCTCGCTCAGTGGCTTAAGGATCCAGCATTGTCATGAGCTGTGGTGTAGGTCGCAGATGAAGCTTGGATCCTGCGTTGCTGTGGCTGTGGTGTAGGCCGGCAGCTACAGCTCTGATTCAACCCCTAGCCTGGGAACTTCCATATGCTTCAGGTTTGGCCCTAAAAAAAAAGAAAAAACTAAGGCAAAGAGGTTGAATAGTATGTTGAAGCTCACACATGTGGTAGGTGATAGTCCTAGGACTAGAACTCAGGCAATCTGGCTCTGAAGTCCTGACTTCTCTATCTACCACGCTGTATTTGCTTCTCTTGGAAATATACCTCCTTACATCCTTGTTGTGTGCCACTCTCAGATCCTCCTCCAGGGAGATAACTAGTATGAGCAGTTTGACGTATATCTTTCCAAGATGTTCTTCAAAGTTAAAACTAATATATCTTTGTGTCTGTATAAGTATTTATGTGTTTATATACATACATGTACACTTTCTTATTTTTTAAATAGTAAAAATGGGATTATGCTCTATATATTGGTTTGCAATTTATATATATGTATTTAACAACATTTTAGGGACATTTTTACATTCTTTATACTACTGTGACGTTTAGAAATGTACTTCACTGTTTTAACCACGCCTGCGTTCACTCTAGGTTGTGAATGTACCGTGAATTTTTTTTTTCTTGGTAGTACAGAGGGCTTAGTAAGTATTCATATAGCTATATCTGTGTGTGTTTATCTTTGAGTAGTCTTGCTTATTATTTCTGTAGGTTTTTTCCTAAGATAGGAATTCATATGAATAATTCTAGTGGGTACTGCTAAATTACCCTCCGAGAGGAATGTTTAAAAAAAAACAAACGAACATAAAAACAAAACCAGGAAGAAGTACTGAAATACTGATAAAGTAATGGCAACTTACAATAAAAAATTAATGTTAACAGAAAGTTCCTGGAGTTCCCATTGTGGCTCAATGATTAACGAATCCGACTAGGAACCATGAGGTTGCAGGTTGGATCGCTGGCCTCGCTCAGTGGCTTAAGGATCCAGTGTTGCCGTGAGCTGTGGTGTAGGTTGCAGATGGGGCTCGGATTCTGCATTGCTGTTGCTGTGATATAGGCCGTTGGCAACAGCTCTGATTAGACCCCTAGCCTGGGAACCTCCATATGCCGCGAGTATAGCCCTAGAAAAGGCAAAAAGACAAAAAAAAAAAAAACCCAGAAAGTTCCTGTGTGGCACAGCGGGTTAAAGGTCTGGCCAGCATTGTTGCAGCTGTGGTGCAGGTTGCAGCTATGACACGGGTTTGATCCCTGACCCAGGGTCTTCCACATGCTGCAAGCACCCCCCCCCAAATTAATATAACAGAATGGAATATTCTTTCTGATAAGAAACACCCATATAATAGGAAAATATGCATAATTAAAATCATGCTTTCAGTGCTTTAGAGAAAGAAAAAGGAGGTACCAGTTTAAACTTCTACCAAAAATGAAATAGTGTTCCCATTTCCTTATATATTTTCAAGCATTGTTGTATGTTATCAGTCTTCTTTGCTTATCAGCAGTTTTTGCTTATCTGAATATTTATTTTACGTTTTAAGTTTTAATAAGAAATTGTTCAGGAGTTCCCATTGTCACAGAGCAGAAATGAATCTGACTAGTATTCATGAGGATGTGGGTTTGATCCCTAGCCTCAGTGGGTTGGGGATCTGGCAATGCTGAGACGTAGCTCAGATCCTGTGTTGCTGTGCTTTTGGTATAGGCTGGCAGCTGTAGCTTGGATTTGACCTCTAGTCTGGGAACTTCCATATGGCACCTGTGCAGCCCTAAAAAAAGGGGAAAAAAAAGGTTCAAAGATTTTTAAAAGTCCCTCTCTGTCTCTTCCCACCATCCCACTCAGTTCCTTTATCTAAAGCAAACCATATCTTCCTATTTATCCTTCCTGAGATATCCTATGACTAGTCGAGCAAATGCATACTTACATTTCTCCCCCCACTTTTTTAAAACTCACTGTGCTAGACAACACTTTGCATGGTGCTTTACTCACTTATAAATATCTTGGAGGAATTCTTGTTGTGGTGCAGCAGAAACAAATCTGACTAGGAACGATGAGTTTGCGGGTTAAATCCCTGGCCTTGCTCAGTGGGTGTAGGTTGCAGACGTGGCTCGGATCGTGCGTTGCTGTGGCTGTGGCGTAGGCCAGCAGCTGTAGGTCGTATTTGACTCCTAGCCTGGGAACCTCCGTATGCCTTGGGTCCGGCCCTAAAAAGCGAAAAAAAAAAAATCTTGGTTATCCTTTCATATTAGTGCATAAGTAGTATCACTTATTTATGACTGTATCATATTCCATAATATGGATAACTCATAATCTCTTTAACCAGTTCCCTATGGAAAGATTTACTATTATAAACAATAATTCAGTGAATAACCTTGTTTCTGAGCTATTTCACACACAAAGTTTATTCAGGAGAGAAATCTAACTGAATCACAGAATATGTGAATTTGTAGTTTTAATAGATATTGCCAAATTGCCCTCTGGAAATGCGTATCACAGTGGTTAACTTTTCTTTCTTTCTTTCCATTTTTTTTTTTTTTTTAGTGCCGCACCCATGGCATATGAAGGTTCCCAGGCTAGGGGTCGAATTGGAGCTACAGCTGCCGGCCTGCACCATAGCCACAGCAACGCATGATCTGAGACATGTCTGCAACCTACACCACAGTTCACGGCAACACCAGATCGTCAACACACTGAGCAAGGCCAGGGATCAAACCCACAACCTCATGGTTCCTAGTCAGATTCGTTAACCACTGAGCCACAACGGGAACTCCAACTTTATTTCTTTAATCAAGAGTGAGATTGAGAGTTCCTCTGTTGCTTAGAGGGTTAGGGACCTGGCATTGTCATTGCTGCAGCTTGGGTAACTACTGTGGTTTCTTCCCTCCTGAAGCCTCCTTATCCATCTGGTTTAATACCTAGCCCAGAATTTTCATATGCCATGGTCGTGGCCAAAAAAATGTGAGACTAAATTCTCGTCTGTAATAGCTTTTTGTATTATTGCTTCTGTGGATTTCCTTTTCATATTTGCCATATTTCTGTTGAATGGACCTCTTTTTCTTACTGATTCGTAGGAGCTGTGTATATATTCAAAATATGCATATTACAGATAATTTCTCTGTTTTTTTTTTTTTTTTTTTTTTGCTTTTTAAGGCTGCACCTGGGGCATATGAAAGTTCCCAGGCTAGGGGTCGAATCAGAACTATAGCTGCTCTCCTACATCACAACCACAGCAACATGGGATCCAAGCCACATCTGCGACCTACACCACAGCTCACAGCAGTGGCGGATCCCTGACCCACTGAGCAAGGCCAGGGATCAAACCCACATCCTCATGGATACTAGTCTGATTCATTTCCACTGTACCATAAAGGGAACTCCCTCCTCAAATATTATCACTTGAATTTGGGACTCTTTAGTTCCAAGTATAGTAATCATTTAATCATTTCAGGCCAGCTTAAGACACACACACACACACAGAAAGAACCTACCTGTGAGTTTGAAGGGGAAGTAGTAAAGGGGGTCATTTTTGAGGTGGAGATCCCAAAAAGTATCCATTCAGGGGAAGGAAGCAATGAGAGGGGATGGGGAAAATATTGAATTATAAAGATTTTTCTTGGGAGGGGTAGGAGTTTGGAATTAACGTGTATACACTACTGTATATAAAACAGATAACTAATAAGGACCTGCTGTATAGCACTGGGAACTCTACTCAATATACGTTAATAACCTATATGGGGAAAGAATCTGAAAAAGGATGGCTATAAGTATATGTTTAATTGATTTACTTTGCTGTACACCTGAAACTAACACGACATTGTAAGTCAGCTATACCCCAATAAAATAAAAAAGATTTTTTTTCCCTCCTGAGGCCTCCTTATCCATCTAATCCTCCAAATTAGAAATATAGGAGTTACCCTTTTTTGTTTTCCACCCCAGCCAAACCATTATCAAGTACCAGTCAAGTTTACCTCTGAAACTTCTCTCCAGTCTGTTTACTTGTCTCAACTACTGGAGCCAGGACTCAAGCCTCACTCGCCTGGAAGATGTTAGGAACGTCTCAACCAATCCATCTCTGTTTCCCCTTGCCCACTCTGAACCAGCTATCCCTTTCCCAGGAAAGCCTCTTCTAATCTCATTGAGTAGGCAGAATCCCAATTATTTTTTTTCCTGGTCCCATGTATTTCTCATTTCCCACATTTATGATTTTTACATTTGTTTGTATGATTAATTATCTTTCTCTTTTACAAGTCTGTAAGGCCCGGGAACGTAAGAACCATGGCTGTTTCGCTCATCGTTGTATTTCTTGTCCCTAACCCAGTGTCTAACACCCGTTAGGCACTCAATACATATTATTTGAAGAAAAAAAGGCAACAAGAAATTGTTATTTATACTGAAAAATATTCCACTATACTGAAATTTTTTATTTTCTTGTATTACTCAACTTGCAGTTTTTTAGGGCAGTGGCTACCTTCTCAGCCTGACCAATGTAAGAATTTAGCTGTTTGTAGACAATTAATTATTGACCATTTACTAATGAGCCCATAACTCTTAAGTCTAATGTTGATTTCTCTGAGTTTTTTCCCTCCTGTCACAAAGGCCAGTCTACTATGGTATATGAAATGCTTTTCTAAATAATTTGCTATGTGAGCTTGGAAACAACATATATGTCCATCAGTAGGAAACTGGCTAAAAGAATTACCTTACAGCCATGGAAAACAAAAACAGGATTCTTTCTGTGTTGATAAATGACTACCTCCAAGATATGTTAAGTGAAAAAAGCAAGATGTAGAACAGTGAAAATAGTGTGCTTACTGGAGTTCCCATTGTGGTCAGTGTGTTGGGGGCCTGACTATCAGTATCTGTGAGGATGTGGTTCGATCCCTGGCCTTGCTCAGTGAGTTAAGGATCCAGTGTTGCCGTGAGCTGCAGTGTAAGTCACAGATGCAGCTCAGAGCTGGTGTGGATGTAGCTGTGGTGTAGGCCAGCAGCTGCAGCTCCAATTCAACCCTTAGCCTGGGAACTTCCATATGCCATAGGTGCAGCCCTGAGGAAAACAAAAAAAAAGGAAAGAAAGAAAATAGTCTGCTGCTACTTATATTCAAAAAAGAAAGGGGAAGACTAGAAAAAGACTATATTCAGTTGTGTTTGTATGTGCGTAGAATGTCTGGAAAGTTACACAAGAAACTAGTAACATTGATTGCTTCCAAGAGAGGAACTAGGTGGCAGCAACAGAAGAGTGAGGGGGGTTTTCATAATATACCTGTTTGTGCTTCTAGGCTTTTAAAACGTCTCAATTATTACCTTAAAATTTTAAGTAAGTAATTACTCCTTTTAGAAAGTTTTTTAACTCTCCTTTTCCTTGTTTTTTTAGGCAAAACCTATGTTGGTCTAAAAATTGTTCAGGCCCTTCTAACCAACGAGCCTGTTTGGCAAATTAGCCTCCAGAAGTTCCCCATCTTGGTTGTGTGTTATACTAATCATGCTTTGGACCAGTTCCTGGAAGGTAATATCTGTAGGCCAAACTGTTCTCTATTAAGACGTTAATCGTTGAACCATCAGCAACTTCAGCTGCTTTCTATTGCTCTTTGGATAAAGTCCTCAGTCCTTACAATGACCTAAAAGTCTGTTCTAGACTGTGAAACTCTTCCTCCTACGTCTTCTCTTGTCCTCCCTAACTATAGCAGCACTGATTGTCTACAGTGCCTTGACTTCCTCCAGCTTCTGTCTTGGCCCATGCTGTTCCCTCTGCCTGGGATGTACTTTTTCTCTCTCCAACTTGATGCATCCACCCTGACTGACTTCCTCATTCCTCAGGTCTCACTTCATATGGACTTTCCCTCTTGCCCCCAAAGTTAAGACTTCTTTTGTATTTTTTCTTCAAAGACTTAACACGTATGTAACAATTTATTTGTATATGTCTCTCCCTAGACTATAAACCCTATGAGGGTTGGTCCTGTTTCTTGCTGTATTAACAGATCCTGGCACATCCTAGACACTCAAAAAATGCTAATTGGGAGTTCCTTTCATGGCTCAGTGGTTAACGAATCCGACTAGCATCCACGAGGATGCAGGTTCGATCCCTGGCCTTGCTCAGTGGTTTAAGGATCTGGCATTGCCATGCACTGTGGTGTAGGTTGCGGACAAGGCTTGGACCTGGCATTTCTGTGGCTGTGGTGTAGGCTAGCAACTACAGCTCCAATTTGACCCCTAGCCTGGGAACCTCCATATGCCACAGGCACGGCCCTAAAAAAGAAAAAACAACTGCTAATTGTATGAATGAATAAAGTATGTGTTTTTCCTTTTGTTCAGACTATTATTTTCCACTCTTTTATATCCTCCTTTCATCTGAATTAAAACTTCCTCATTCGTAGAGTCTTAATTTAAATTGGATCCTTAAAAATTAAATCCCTACCCCACTTAAACTGTTAAGGTCCCCTGTTAAACACTTAGTGCATCATGTATTTATAGTATTAAGTTTTACCTCTTGTTTATCCAGACTATAGTCTTATAAGGAAAGTGTTACTGTCTTCCAATCAGAGACAAGGAAACTAAGGCTCAAGTAAGTAACCTTGCTTCAGGTTACATAGCAGTAAGTGGTGGAGCGAAGACTTGGGTCCCTAAGTGTCTGATCCTAAAGCCTGTGCTCTTAAGCACCACACTTGACTGCTCTGCAGGTCACATCATCTCTGGGGCCTTCTTGTTCAATTGTGGGATAGGTTTCCTATAAGTTTCCGTTTGTACCCTAAGGGACCAGCGTCATAGCATCCCAAATATACAGCTCTCACCTGAGAGAATCCATCATAGCTCCTCTTAACGCTGCCATGCTCCACTTTGCTCCGTAGGCATCTACAAGTGTCAAAAGACCAGCATTGTGCGCGTAGGTGGAAGGAGCAACAGTGAAATCCTGAAGCAGTTCACCCTGAGGGAACTGAGGAACAAGCGGGAATTCCGTCGCAACCTCCCCATGCACCTCCGAAGGGCCTACATGAGTGTAAGTCCTGGCTTTGGCTATCTGAGGTAGCCCAAGGAGGAGCTAACCAAGATGGCTGTGGTTTTATGGGAGGGCAGTCCAGAGGTGATAGGGAGGCTCCACAAAGCTGGGAGGACCTAGGTTCCTCCAGCATTCCATTCTCCTAATCCCATGGTGTGACATTTCTTCTCATAATCCAAGATGGAGAAAGGACAGAACACCTGTCCCTCCCAACACCTGTCAGGACCTAAAAGTTACTTCCCCAGAATCATCCATAGCACTTCTACTAAGAGTCTGTTGGGATTTCCCGTCGTGGCTCAGTGGTTAACGAATCCGACTAGGAACCATGAGGTTGTGGGTTCGATCCCTGGCCTTGCTCAGTGGGTTAAGGATCCGGCGTTGCCGTGAGCTGTGGTGTAGGTTGCAAACGTGGCTCGGATCCCACGTTGCTGTGGCTGTTGCGAAGGCCGGCAGCTATAGCTCCTGTTAGACCCCTAGCCTGGGAACCTCCACATACTGCAGGTACAGCCGTAGATAAGGCAGAAAGACAAAAAAATAAAAAATAAAAATTAAAAAAAAAAGCCTGTTGACCAGCTAAGTATCATCAGCATTGTACCCAAGCAAATCTGACTTATTACTAAGGAAAAAAGAGAGAAAAGTCTCCACCACAATCTACCTGGTTTGTTTTTCTGTTATATTATTTGTTTCCTTTTCTTACTAGTTGGTAGGCCTCTTTTAGACATTTTAGATGCTAATCCTTTGGTTTTCAGACTGGCTGTTTCTGCCTTCGCTTTGTTTTCCTTCAAGACAGGGACTGAGTTTGGGGCATGAGGATACTTCCTCATTCATTTCCCTCTGTTCTTGGCAGATTGTGACACAAATGAAGGAGTCAGAGCAAGAGCTGCATGAAGGGGCCCAGACCTTGGAGTGCACCATGCGTGGCGTACTACGGGAACAGCATCTGGAGAAGTACATCTCCCCCAAGCACTGGAAGAGCCTGATGAATGGACCAGTACAGGTAGGGTTCATCCTGTAGACGTGCAGGCATCTCTATTATCCAGGGTTTGGAGGGAGCCTTCAGCAGAAGTAGCAGTCCAAAGATTAGCTATAATCTGATACTGCCATAATGTGAAAAGTCCCTTTTTGTGAGGAAAGGCAGCTGAGTATACTAGTCAGAAATGAGACTCTGAAGCCAATCTGCTGGATTTGAATCCTGATTTTGTGTGCCCATTTCCTGTTTTATAAAGTGGGAATAATAACATTAAGTTGAACCATGTGAAACTGCCCATATTTGTAAATTTAACTGGTAAAAAATGATAGTTCCTTACAGATTGTTACTGGATAAACAAGTCAGTATTTGCAAACCTCTTAATTTAATAAGTATGCTCTAAGCGTTTGTTAAATGAAACAAAATCATGACAGAGGCAACCTAGCACATATATAGAGAGCCTGGGACTTGACAGACCTGTCACACAGATGGACTTTGTGCCTTGAGCCACTGTGATCCTCAGGTCCCTCAGCAGTGAAGCAGTAATAACAATGATGTCTACCTTCAAATCATGTTGTAACAAGTATCTGATAGGACCTCTGTAAAGTAGTTGGCCAGAAATCCCATGGAATGATACCGCTACTATCAGTGGTGATTTCCAGGGTTAGAAATCCAAAAGCCTAAAGGGGTCAGTCAGGTTCTGTAAATGACCGAAGCAGGCCAGATGTGAGGTGTTAGGAAATAGTGAGGACTGTGGCAAACTGAAAAAGGGGTGGCAGCAACCCACTCCAGCCTTTTGTTGTCATTCAGGAATGCAGATTCACTGCTGCCATAGCCCTGATTTTGTCAAGGGAGGCTGGAATTTTGTTTTTAAAATTCTGTGCAAGTCATATTAAATGATCCAGTTGCCCAAAGGTTGCATTTTTAAGGGAATCACCTTTTGATCTTTGATGTACTAGTTGTTATAGCATTCTCATAACTGCTAATTCTTCCTTCCTCAGGATAGTGAATGGGTTTGCTTCCAGGGCTGGAAGCATCCCATGATGCTTGAGTGGCTGGGTCTGGGTGTTGGTTCTTTCACCCAAAGCGTTACTCCACCAGGACCTGAAAGTACAGGTAAGAAGTGTATGTCTCCCTAGAATCACCTCTTAAGGTGAAATATGGTAAAGATTAGAAGAGCAAGACTTAAAAGTTATACCTAGAATTTATTAAGCGCTATAATCAATCAGAAAAAGACAAATAATAGCTTAATAGGAAAGTAAAAGACTTTCACAAACACGTCACAAAATAAATCCTCATGAACATTGAAAAAGAAAACTGCTCATTAGAAATGAGAGGAATTAAAACCTCAATGATACACTATTATACAACTACTGGATTGGCAGAGATGAAAATACTTAATATAATCCTGATTGATAAGAATGTGAAGTTGTTACTGGCAGATCCACTTTATGATAATAAAAAAACAGGGGATTCAAATTCCATCTACATTTGTGCAATAGATGAATCAATTACAGTCGTTTCAGATAAAACAGTTGTGAAAAGGAATGAATTCCAGCATATACAGCAACGTGTATGACTCTCAAAAGCATGCCAAATGATGGCGTTCTCTTGTGGTGCAGCAGGTTAAGGATCCATTGTGGTCACTGCTATGTCTCAGATTCAGTCCCTGGCCCAGGAACTTTTATGTGCTGTGGATGCAGCCAAAATAAATAGATAAATAAAACATACTGAATGAAAAAAAGAGAAGTTACAGGAAAATATATACGATATAATTTCATTTATATAGAGCTCGGAAAAGTCAAAACCAGATAGTGTGTTGTCTGTCTTTATATACATAAATACATAAAATAGTGTACTGTACACAAACACACACATTATATTTGTGGTAAAGTTAAAAAGGAGGAATGGTTAATATAAAATTCAAGTTAGTAGAGCCCCCAAGGGTAACTTTCTGCTTCTTAAATTAGGTAGAAGGTACTTGGATGTTTTATATATTTTTATCTTCTTTTAAATTGCACATTTACATTGTGTACCCTCCTTTGTGTATGTGTTTGACATAATTAAAATCTTCCTTTAAAGAAGCCATACATTCACGTGATTTTTCAAATGTAACAAAAAAGTACGTAAGGAAACCCCTCTCCCCTCTCATTCCTCCCTACTAACCACTAAACCCCTAAAGAATGTCTTCGTGCATCTGAGCTCTTGTGGATTCCCTGTTCCATTCTTTGGCTTCAAGAGTCTCCATCCCTGTTCTACCTGCTTTTGTCTCTTAGCCCAGGCAGAAGGGGAGGAGGAGGAGGAAGAAGGGGAAGAGGAGGGCTCGCTGATTGAGATTGCAGAGGAGGCCGACCTGATTCAAGCAGACCGGGTGATTGAGGAGGAGGAGGAGGTGGTGAGGCCCCGGCGGCGGAAGAAGGAAGAGAATAAGGCAGTCCAGGAGTTAGCTCAAGTGCTTCTGGCCGTGAGGCTAGACAACTATGGCCCCGGGCCAGCAGCCGGGCAGAAGCAAGCTGCAGGAGAGTGGGAGGTAAGCTCACTTGCTTGTGACCACACAGCCAGGTGGGTGGGGGTTGAACTCTCCTCAGACAGAAGTGAGAGCATCTGTTCTGACCAGAACTTCAGCCCCTTATTTTCACCCACTTCTGTTGCACTATATTCATTTCATCCTCATAATTAGCTTAATTTACCCTTTTACAACCTAATCCTAGTATAAAGACAGGTTCAGTTTCAAAGAGTATAAAAATTATGGCCTTGTACAGGGGTCCTGGCAAGAAAGGCTGACTTAGAAAGACAGGAAGCAGGTAGCGAGATGCTTCTCTTGAACTTTAAGAAAAATGCAGCACATATGAGTCAGAGTTCTTGGTGCTTTCACGGATATTATATTCTCAATTACAAATGAGTCTGTGAATATGCATTAAGATTTTATGCATGTTCACAGGCTGGAGTTCCCATCATGCCTCAGCAGGTTAAGAACCCTGTTGGTATCCATGTGGATGCAGGTTTGATCCCTGGCGTTGCCACAAGCTGATGTGTAGGTTGCAAATGCAGCTCGGATCCCAAGTTGCTGTGGCTGTGGTATAGGCTGGCAGCTGCAGCTCTGATTCAACCCACTAGCCTGGCAACTTCCATATGCCGCCAGTGCGGCCTTAAAAAAAAGAAGAGGCATTCCTTGGTGGCCTAGTAGTTAAAAATTTGGTGTTGTCACTGCTGTGCTCGGGTTTGAGCTCTGGCCCAGGAGCATGCCACAGACAGCTCCCCCCCCAAAAAAAGACTGACTTTAAAGGATTCAAGTAGGAGCTCCCATTGTGGCTCAAACGAAATGAATCTGACTAGTAACTGTGAGGATGCAGGTTTGATCTTTGGCCTCGATCAGTGGGTTAGGGATCCAGCATTTCTGTGAGCTGTGGTGTAGGTTGCAGACACAGCTCGGATCCCACGTTGCTGTGACTGTGGCATAGGCTGTTGCTATAGCTGCAATTCAACCCTTACTGCAGAGTGCTCCCCCCCTCCCCCGCAAAAAAAAGAAGAAGAATTCAAGTAAAACAGAATGAAGTCAGCTATATGGTCCACATGGAATATTCTACCTTCATTCACCCTGAAAATTGATATTTCTCTTAGAGCCAGAGTAGTGTAATAGTGTATCCAGACTTTCCCTCTGCTCCTTCCTTTGGTAGAACCCAGTGGTCCTCAGAGTTTACTGTTTATTACTATAACAGTAGAGTACTTAACCCCACTGATGATTCAAGGACTTTCAAGGGCAACTTTGACTGAACACAGCTTTCTCTGATCTGCTGGCTTTGAACCTGATCTCCTGGTTCAGTTCCACATCACTGTATATGGTGGACAGAATTACAATCCCAATACTTGAAAGCATAGGTTGGGCAGGTCTCTGCCAAGTAGCCCCAGGAGGAGCTGGATTATTTGATTTTGAAGCGGAGGGAGGTCCATAATATTGTGACATCCATCGGGCCTGCCAGTCCTTCTAAAAGCACCTGGCCTCAGAGCCAGGGGAGAGCACTTTCTCCAGAGTAGTGCCTTTTACTCACTTGTTAAAGGTACTCTCTTGATTTAATGCCCTTAAGCTTGTCTTAGCAAAACCTATGTGGCCTCTAACAATAGGGACACCTCCGCTACTTCCGAGACATATATATTTTAAGAATGAGAAGCAGACTGTGGTCAAAAGATCGGTGATAACTAGTGCCAGCAGTCTTCTAAAGTGCTTTCCATTTTATTTGCTTCCTTAGTCAATCCAGCAGTTCTGTGAAGAGGTACTGTTATTATTCCCATCTTAAAAAGGGGATGCTGAGACATACAGAGGTTCAGTAACTTACTCTAGGTCCCAAAGACAATAAGAGGTAGATGGGGCTTTGAAACCAGGTAAACTGGCTCCAGAGCCCTCTTTAAGCCACTGTGCAATGGGATATCTGTTGGGAGAACGTGAGACACTCAGAGTTCATCAGAGGTGACAGCTTCTTTTTTTAATGTGCTCTGGCCCCTACCTTGGGCTTAGAACTGGGTCCACCTCTGTTCAGACAGTGACCCTGACTGGTATTGATATCTATAGACCCAACGGAGCCAAAAAAAGAAAATGAAGAAAAAAGTGAAGGTTGAGCTTCGCAAACTGAACGCCATGACTGAGGCCGAGGCCAATGAAATTCAGGACGTTTGGCAGCTGGACCTGAATTCTCGCTGGCAGCTTTATAGGTACGGTGCCCATCCCTCTTACCCCTCCCAGCAACCCTTGTGATTTTCCCAGGGGATTTCTTTTCTGTTCCTTGAACATAAACACCGCCCCACCGCCCCTCGCCCCCAAATCTTCAACATCAGTGTTAGTTAATGATTGATTGAGCGAATCCACTGAGCCGAGTGCCAGGATGCAGTCATGGGCTAGAATAGACAGTTGGCTCTATCCTCATGGGGTTTAGAGTCTATCCAGGGAGACAAATTAGTTAATTCCACAAATAAAAAGTTACAAATGGGCATCAACACTAAGAAAGAAAACAGCAAGGAGTGCTGAGAATATTAAGATGAAAGCTGAGCTGATCTGAGATATATAGGAAAACGACATAGGAGGCAAGATGCGAAAGATAAGTAGGCATTAATAAGGTCAGTTGGGAAGAGGGAGCAGATGAGCTTGCAGGGACCACATGGATAAAGGCCTCGAGATGGTAGGGAGCCCATTTGTTTGAGAAATTGAAAGAAGACAGCTGGCATGGCTTAGCTCAGAGAGACAAATGGAAAGTGAGATCAGAGAGGTGGGCAAAGGCCAGACTGTGCAGGTCCTCTTAGGGCTAAGGTGAGGAGCTTAAATTTTATCTGTTTACAGCAGAGTGGTGACATCTGTTTACTTGTGGAGAGTTAGGGGAGGAGAGTGGTGGGCACTTGAGCTGGAATAGGGCAGGGAGAATGTGAGAAATTCCTGAAGCTTTTAAAGTTCCAGTAATGGGACAGCTTACTCTTGTCCCAAATATTAACCTTTGTTCTTTATCCGCCTCCTTCCTTAGCTCCTTGACCACTTATATACATCTCTTTGCACATCTTTTTTGTTGGGAATTTTAGATTTTCTCGGGTGCCTGCACATCTGAGTCTCTCCTCCCCCTTTCTCTATGGCTTGTAACTTCCTGGAGGGTCTAGGTTCCACTTCATGCACCGGGCACACTGAAGGGGGTTCCTCTACCTGGTTCTTCACTTCTTCACTCTCTCCAGGCTGTGGCTACAGATGTACCAGGCTGATACCCGCCGAAAGATCCTCAGCTATGAACGCCAGTACCGCACGTCAGCAGAGAGAATGGCTGAACTGAGACTCCAGGAAGACCTGCACATCCTGAAAGATGCCCAGGTTGTAGGAATGACCACCACAGGTAAGAAAGCATGGAGTAGACTCCTGGTGCCATGTGCCTATCAGATTATCTAGGACAGGTAAAAGGAAACTTTTTTTGTCCACACCTGCAGCAGTGTGGGATCAAACCCGTGCCACAGCTGCTGCAGTGACAATGCCAGCTCCTTAACCCTCTGCACCACAGAACTCCAAAAGAAACTTACTTAGTAGGTTAGAGGAAAATACTATGAAAAGCTACTGAAAGCAAGCTGTGTTTAGGAAACTGTTAGTGAAATTCACCTACTTGCTCCTACTGCATTTGGAACCTCAACAGTGACAAAATGGGGATGAGGCTCAAGAGACCTCCCAGCAGCACTCATTCTCATCCAGTGGCACAGTGAGCCCAGTACATCAGCTCAGAAGAATCTCCTTCTCTTGACTCAAGGTGCTGCCAAATACCGCCAGATCCTACAAAAGGTGGAACCTCGGATTGTCATTGTGGAAGAGGCTGCTGAAGTCCTTGAGGCCCACACTATTGCCACACTGAGCAAAGCTTGCCAGCACCTCATTCTGATTGGGGACCACCAGCAGGTAAGGCAGGGGCCCCTGGAAAATGGGCTGGCTTTCTGCAGGAGTGGAATTAGAGTCAAGAATCCTGGCCTCTGCTTCATCGGTCTTCAAGCTTACTAATGGGTTTCTGTGATTTCCTTTTTCCTCACCTCCCATGTTCAGTCTATGAGCAGGTGCTCTTAGATTTGGGGTGTATTTTAGGGGTAGCATCATTCATTTACTCCCTTCCCTCTGCCACCTTTCTAATCTACCATGGCCTTTTAAGGTGACTATTACAAGAGCATGCCCCCCGTCCTGCTGCTTCCATTTTTGCCTCCCTCTAATCCATTCTTCATAAAGGAGCCAAAGTGAATTTTTTCTTTTTTGTTTTTTGTTTACTCTTTTTTAGGGCCACACCCACAGCATAGGGAGGTTCCCAGGCTAGGGGTCAAATCAGAGCTACAGCTACCTGCCTACGCCACAGCCACGGCAATGCAGGATCCAAGCTGCGTCTGTGACCTACACCACAGCTTACGGCAACGCTGAATCCTTAACCCACTGATTGAGGCCAGGGATCGAACCCACAATCCCTTGGTTCCTAGTTGGACTCATTTCCTCTGCACCACAACAGGAAATCCCACGGTGAATTTGGGGAGGGGGTGGGGGGTGGAGTTCCCGTTGTAGCTCAGCAGTTAACAAACCCAGCTATCATCCATGAGGACCTGGGTTTGATCCCTGGCCTCGCCAAGTGAGTTAAGGATATGGCATTGCCATGAGCTCTGGTGTAGGTCACAGATGCAGCACAGATCCCATATTGCTGTTGCTGTTGCTGTTGCTGTGGCTGTGGTGTAGGCCGTTGGATACAGCTTTGATTGAACCCCTAGCCTGGTAACATCCATATGCCACAGTTGCAGCCCTAAAAGACAAAAAATAAAGTTGGAGTTCCCATCGTGGCTCAGTGGTTAACAAATCTGACTAGGAACCATGATGTTGCATGTTCTATCCCTGGCCTTGCTCAGTGGGTTAAGGATCCAGCGTTGCCGTGAGCTGTGGTGTAGGTTGCAGACGCAGCTCGGATCCCGCGTTGCTGTGGCTCTGGCGTTGGCTGGCGGCTACAGCTCCGATTAGACCCCTAGCCTGGGAACCTCCATGTGCCACGGGTGCGGCCCTAGAAAAGGCAAAAAAACAAAAAATAAATAAATTTGATCATGTTACTCCCTTGCTTAAAACCCTCCAGTTGTTTCCATTGTACTTGTATAAAAATCAAGTGTCTTAAAGTGGCCTAAAAAGACCAGTATTCTCATTGTACAGCCTACTTCTCTAACCATCTTCATACCTCCATCTCATCTGCTATGTTCCCACCCCCCTGTGCTTCCTGCTCCCTCTTAGAGCTAGCTTTTTGAATGACTGGCAACATCTTCCATGCTGGTGTCAGCTCAGATGCATAGCTTAGAGAGTCTATATAAAGGCCCTCCACCCCCAGGCACTCTGTCACATCACCCTTATTTCTTGCCTTCATGGCCTTTGTTTGTCTTTGCCCTTAGCCTGTTAACACTTAGAGCAGCGTCTGGAATGCAGAAGCCACTTGGAAAACGTTTGTTAGGTAGATAGATGGATGGATGGATGTTAAAATACATTTCCAGCGGAGAATCCTCAGCCATGTTTCTTTTCTCAGCTGCGCCCCAGTGCCAACGTGTATGATCTGGCCAAGAATTTCAACCTTGAGGTGTCCCTCTTTGAACGGCTGGTGAAAGTAAACATTCCATTTGTCCGTCTGAATTACCAGGTGAGAATCTAGACCTTTGTTATTACCGGTGTCCAGGAGAAGGCTCCTGGGAGCCTGACAGCTGCTTACAAGAAAGCTTTATAAAAATAAACCTTAGCGAGTCCCCATCATGGCTCAGCGGAAATGAATCCGACTAGGAACCATGAGGTTGCGTATTCGATCCCTGGCATCGCTCGGTGGTTTAACGATCCAGCGTTGCCATGAGCTGTGGTGTAGACTGCAGACGCGGCTTGGATCTGGCGTTGCTGTGGCTCTGGCGTAGGCTGTCAGCTACGGCCCTGATTAAACCCCTAGCCTGGGGGAGCCTCCATATGCCGCCAGTGCAGCCCTAAAGGACAAAAGACAAAAAAAGGATGAAAGACAAAAAAATAAATAAAAATTAAAAAATAAAGCTTAGGAGTTCCTGTCATGGCTCAGTGGTTAACAAATCCGACTAGCATCTGTGAGGGTGCAGGTTCAATCCCTGGCCTTGCTCAGTGGGTTAAGGATCTGGCGTTGCCATGAGCTGTGGTGTAGATCACAGACACGGCTCAGATCTGGTGTTGCTGTGGCTGTGGCGTAGGCTGGCAGCTGCAACTCCAATTTGACCCTTAGTCCAGAAACCTCCATATGCTGCAGGTGCGGCCCTAAAAAGCAAAAAGAATAAAAATAAAGCTTATTTAGTAATGAAATGACTCTGCCAGATTTATTTTGTTTTCCGTTTTAAAATACCGTAGATCAGGAGTTCCCATCGTGGCTCAGCGGCAGTGAATCTGACGAGCATCCATGAGGATGCAGATTCGACCCCTAGCCTGGGAACCTCCGTCTGCCACATGTGTGGTCCTAAAAAAAGTAAAAATAAAAAATAAAATACCATAGGATCAGGCTGTGTTAAGTGTCAGGTAAAGGAGCTGTTTATATTCTGCTCTTTTTTCCCTGTTATTCTTTCAAATGTTACTGCCCCAGATTTTCCACTAGCAGCTTAATCTTTAGAAAACTGTCCATGTATTTTCTGTCCATGTTTTCAGTGACATACATGTCTTGTTTCAGCACCGCATGCGCCCTGAAATTGCTCGGCTTTTGACCCCCCACATTTACCAGGATCTGGAGAACCATCCCTCTGTTCTCAAATACGAGAAGATTAAGGTGAATCTGCTCTACCAGATCTTTCTCTGATACTGTCAGCAACCTAGGAGGTTATATTTTCCTCAGGATGAAAAAAGGGCTTCAGAAGGGAATAGGGTGAACTTTTTAAAAAGCCGATTATTGGAGTTCCCATTGTGACTTGGTGGGTTAAGAACCCGACATAATGTCTTTGAGGATGCAGGTTCAATCCCTGGCCTTGCTTAGTGGGGTAAGAATCCAGTTTTACTGCAAGCTGCAGCATAAGGCGCAGATGTGGCTTGGATCTGGGGTTGCTGTGGCTGTGTCGTAGGCTGGCAGCTGCAGCTCCGTTTCGACCGCTAGCCTAGGAACTTCCATGTGCCTAACCTGCAGCCCAAAAAAGGAAAAAACTGGTTATTGAAGGAATAGGAGTTCCCGTCGTGGCTAAGCAGTTAACAAATCCGACTAGGAACCATGAGGTTGCGGATTCGATCCCTGGCCTCGCTCAGTGGGTTAGGGATCCGGCGTTGCTATGAGCTGTGGTGTAGGTTGCAGACGCGGCTCGGATCCCACGTTGGCTGTGGCTGCGGTGTCGGCCAGCGGCTGCGGTGTCGGCCAGTGGCTACAGCTCCGATTAGACCCGTAGCCTGGGAACCTCCATATGCCGCGAGTGCGGCCCTAGAAAAGGCAAAAAAAAATAAAAAATAAGTAAATAAATAAAAGGAATGGTGGGAGGTCCACTGTGGCACAGCATCTTAAGGATTCAGTGTTGTCTCTGCAGTGCTGTGAGTTTGATCCCTGGCCCAGTGCACTGGGTTAAGGATCTGACCTTAACTACAACTGTGGCATAGGTTGCAGTTGTGGCTGGGATTCGATCCCTGGTCCGGGAAATTCCAGTAGTATAGAAGTAGAGAATACAGATATAGGTTTTTGAATCCCAGCTCTGCCACTCAGTATCTATATAACCTTAGCAAATTATATAGCAATTCTGAGGATCAGGGTCTTCTGTACAGTGAAAATAATAGTTGCTGCCTCATTACATTACTGTATTCAGGGAGATAATATATATAAAGCAATCAGCACAAGTTAGCTGCTTTCTTGTCACCTTCATTATCATAACTGCTGCTTGTTCCCTTGACTAATGGTTGGATTGTGAATGGTTTATTATAAATATTAATGTAAAATTAGAATCTTGAAGACTAAAGTAGACAAATTCTTTACCGTTTTACTGTTTGCCGTGGCCCTAAGACAAAGCACATGATGACTAACTCCAGAATTAAAAATTGTGGTACAGAGTATGCAAAAGGCTTCTAAGGCACCTATTTGGAACAGGGTCAGTGGCCAATGCATGTGAAGGTAAGAAGAAAAAACTACCATGAATGGGAGTTCCCGTTGTGGCGCAGTGGTTAACGAATCCGACTAGGAACCATGAGGTTGCGGGTTCGATCCCTGGCCTTGCTCAGTGGGTTAAGGATCCGGCGTTGCCATGAGCTGTGGTGTAGGTTGCAGACGTGGCTCGGATCCTGCATTGCTGTGGCTGCAGCGTGGGCCAGTGGCTACAGCTCGATTAGACCCCTAGCCTGGGAACCTCCACATGCCGTGGGTGCGGCCCTAAAATGACAAAAGGCAAAAAAAAAAAAAAAAAAAAAACTACCATGAATGAACCTTCTAACACATCATTTCTTTTTCTTTCCAGGGGGTCTCTTCCAACCTTTTCTTTATAGAACACAACTTTCCTGAACAGGAAATCCAAGAAGGCAAAAGCCACCAGAACCAGCACGAGGCTCGCTTTGTGGTGGAGCTGTGCAAGTACTTCCTGTGCCAGGAGTACCTGCCGTCCCAGATCACCATCCTCACCACCTACACTGGGCAGCTCTTCTGCCTGCGCAAACTCATGCCTGCCAAGACATTTGCTGGTGTCAAAGTCCACGTGGTGGACAAATACCAAGGGGAGGAAAATGACATCATCCTCCTCTCACTAGTGCGCAGCAACCAGGAAGGCAAGGTGGGTTTTCTCCAGATACCCAACCGTATCTGTGTGGCCTTGTCCCGTGCCAAGAAGGGGATGTATTGCGTTGGAAACATGCAGATGCTGGCCAAGGTGCCCTTGTGGAGCAGGATCATCCATACCCTTCGAGAGAACAATCAAATAGGCCCTGTGCTCCGGCTGTGCTGCCAGAACCACCCTGATACCCACACCTTAGTATCCAAAGCTTCTGACTTCCAAAAAGTGCCCGAAGGAGGCTGCAGCCTACCCTGTGAGTTCCGGCTGGGCTGTGGGCACGTCTGCACCCGTGCCTGCCACCCTTATGACTCCTTGCACAAGGAGTTTCAGTGCATGAAGCCATGCCAGAAAGTGATCTGCCCAGATGGGCATCGGTGCCCCCTTGTTTGCTTCCAGGAGTGTCAGCCTTGTCAGGTGAAGGTGCCCAAAATCATTCTCCGGTGTGGCCATGAGCAAATGGTCCCTTGTTCCGTGCCCGAGTCAGATTTCTGCTGCCAAGAGCCTTGCCCCAAGGTCCTGAAATGTGGGCACAGGTGCAGCCACCCATGTGGTGAGGACTGTGTGCGGCTCTGTTCAGAAATGGTCGCCGTGAAACTCAAGTGTGGGCACAGCCAGCAGGTGAAGTGTGGCAATGTGGAAGGCATCATGCATGGCATGCCAGTCAAATGCACCACCAAGTGTGGTACGATCTTGGACTGCGGGCATTCTTGCCCGGGCTCCTGCCACAGCTGCTTTGAAGGGCGCTTCCATGAGCGCTGTCAGCAGCCCTGCAAGCGCCTGCTCATCTGTTCACACAAGTGCCAGGAGCCGTGCATTGGTGAGTGCCCACCCTGCCAGCGGACCTGTCAGAACCGCTGTGTCCACAGCCAGTGCAAGAAGAAGTGTGGAGAACTGTGCAGTCCCTGCGTGGAACCCTGCGTCTGGCGCTGCCAGCACTACCAGTGCACCAAACTCTGCTCTGAGCCCTGTGACCGGCCCCCATGCTATGTGCCTTGTACTAAGCGATTGGCTTGTGGCCACCCCTGCATCGGTTTGTGTGGGGAACCATGCCCCAAGAAGTGCCGTGTCTGCCACCAGGAAGAAGTCACCCAGATCTTCTTTGGCTATGAGGATGAGCCAGATGCCCGCTTTGTACAGCTGGAAGACTGCAGCCACATCTTTGAGGTACAAGCCCTGGACTGCTACATGAATGAGCAGAAGGATGACGAAGTTGCCATCAAGTTGAAGGTCTGCCCTATCTGTCAGGTGCCCATCCGCAAAAACCTGAGGTATGGAACCAGCATCAAACAGCGGCTGGAAGAGATTGAGGTCATCAAGGAAAAGATCCAGGGCTCAGCAGGTGAAATCGCAGCCAGCCAGGAACGACTCAAGTCCCTACTAGAGAAGAAGAACCTCCTCCACCAGCTACTCCCTGAAGACTTCCTGATGTTAAAAGAGAAGCTGGCCCAGAAAAATCTGTCAGTGAAGGACCTGGGCCTTGTTGAGAATTATATCAGCTTCTATGACCACTTGGCTAGCCTGTGGGATTCCTTGAAAAAAGTGCCTATCTTAGATCAAGAGAGAGTGAGCACTCAATTAGAACAGATCCATGAGTGGCTAACAAAGAAGCGTTTGAGCTTCACTAGCCAGGAGTTGGATGACCTCCAAAGTGAAATCCAGAGGCTCACATATCTGGTAGACCTCCTGGCACGCTGCAAGATGGCAGAGGGGAAGGTGAGAGGCAGCGTAGCAGAAGAAGTCAACAGTGTCCGGAAGATCCTCGAGAGAACATGTAAGTTCACCAAGAAGGATGAACAGCTTGTGCAGAAAAAGATGGAAGTTCTGAAAGCCACCCTTCCCCAGTCTGGCCTGGGCATCTCAGAGGAAGAACGAGTGCAGATCGTCAAGGCCATGGGTTACCCTCAGGGCCACTGGTTCAAGTGCCCCAATGGCCACATCTACGTGATTAGCGAATGTGGGGGTGCCATGCAGAGAGCCACATGTCCTGACTGTAAGGAAGTGATTGGGGGCGTAAATCATACTCTGGAAAGAAGCAATCAGCTGGCTTCTGAGATGGATGGAGCCCGGCACCCTGCCTGGTCTGACACAGCCAACAACATGATGAACTTTGAGGAGATCCAGAGGATGATGTAGGAAGATGGCCCACGCTGCCTTCTGCCCCAGCCACCATATGGCTGAGGCCTGCTCCCTCATGAAGGAACCCAAGTTTGTTTTTTATTATTGTTGCTTAATCTTAGCACCTATTTAAGGATCCACTTTTAGGGCTTGCCCACATTTGTTTCTAGATTTACCCCTGCGCTAGAGTAAGCACTTTACCTCCATAACTGAGAGCAAAGTTAACAGATTTCTCCTCTTTTCTCTTCTCCAAGTTAGTGGGCAGACTTCCTGGAGCATGTCTGGAGCTTCCACCTAGGGCTACCTAGTACTACCCCTGGGTCCTGACTTACACGTTTCTTCAGTGCTCCAGAGGCAGAGAGGAGCACAGTGAAGCAGACTCATTCTAATTGTCAGGCTCTAACTTGCAGACTAACCTCCATCCTAAAAACCAGAGGCCCAGAGGACTTGTTTATGAGCTACTTATCCTTTCAAGGAGCACAAGAATCCCTCCTACCGTCCCCTTTGGGCACCCTCATTCCAGGAGACAGAGGCTTGTGATAAGACAAAGACTTCACTGACTAATCCTGACCTAGTTACATATTCACTGAGAGTCGGGGAAAGTGACCAACCACAGCTGGGGCATATGCAGCAGGCCCAGGCTAACTAAAGAGTGATTGCTATACCTTTCCTGTGACTTGCACTCTGGGGTGGTAGAGGTTTCTTTGCCTGCAGTAGGAAAGGTTCAGTAGCTGTGCTGGTCCTCCAGGGCCCTGAATGGAACTAAACTCATATTTGGTACCAGCAGCACTTACCCTAAGTGTGACCCTTTGTCCCAACACCCTCTACTACATCTTTTGCCTGGGCAGGGTTAGCATGCCAGCAGCTTCTGCAGGTCCCAGGCCCATACCAGAAGCCAGCCCCCAGGCCTGCTGTTTGCATATATATTCTCTCAGTCCACTGTTTCCTAGAACTGATAGTAGGTATCTCAGGTCTTTCTAATGTTGGCAAGAAGAACATCCTTTTCCTATATATGCATTTCCTTTTTTGTCTTATACTATGCACTTTAGCCTATAAAGCCAATTAATAAAAATGATTGAGAAAATTAGTGGTCAGTGTTTGTCCTCAAACTGTTCCAAGCAGCTCGGGCAGCTTAAGACAGGATATTAATGGAGGCAGTGCTATAAGGCCATTCTTTTTTTTATTTTTTTCTTTAGCAGGTAAATCATTCTTACTCTTGGTCAAAAGGAAATTTTTCAACCTGTACAAAAAGGTATACTTGAAGTTTCCTTTCCCAAAGGCAATTGTTAACAGCTTCATGAGGCCTCCCAGAGATCACCAGTCTATGCATATGCAACCTGTAACCCTTAAAAAGGTAGGGATTCCTGCACTTGGCTTTTTTTTTGGTCTTTTTATTTTTTTAGGCCCGTACCCAGGGCATATGGAGATTCCCAAGCTAGAGGTCAAATCAGAGCTGTAGCCGCTGACCTGCGCCACAACCACAACACCACCTAAGCTGTGTCTGCAAACTACACCACCGCTCATGGCAACGTCGGATCCTTAACCCACTGAGCAAGGCCAGGGATTGAACCTGCAACCTCATGGTTCCTAGTCGGATTCATTTCTGCTGCGCCACGATGGGAACTCTAGAGAACTCCTTTTTAATAAAAAGCCCTATAGTCATGTGCGAACGGCGAGTATGAACCACACTCCGTTGTGTGGGTGTGCTATCATTTACTGAACTGAAACCCTCTCCTCTGTTGGCAACTTTTAGGTGCAACTGCAATGAGTAACATTCAACATACTCTTCAACGTTAAGGGTATGTGATACTGGATAATTTTTTGAGCTGGAGGGGAGGTCTGTGTACCACTTGCAATTAGAAACTACCATCACAGTTTTCTCAAGGAGTGTTCCCTAGCTTTCTCATCTAATTGTCAAAGCGACTCGTGATTTAGAAAAGAATGAGAACCACCATTCTACAGGGTACAAGCTGTGTTTTGCAACAAGGAGCAAATTTATCTGGCACCCTTTCTGCCCCCTTTGAGCTTCCATCTTTCCAGTAGGACTTCCAGGGTACAGATTCAGGTATACTCTGGTTTCAAAAACCCAGATTCCCAGTTGTGCAGTCTTGGAAATTTACTCCCTTTCTAAGCCTGTCTTTCTTTATCTGCACAATGGGGGTAAGAGTACCTGCCTCATTGGGATGTAGTGAATTGAAAGAGATGGTACTCAGTACACAGACTGTCCGACACACAGTTGGTACTCAATAAATGACAGCTTTTAGTTCTAGGACATGGACAGAAGAGAACAGCTAGCCAAGAATTTCCTCACTACACATCTAGCTCCTTTACAAGCATAAAGATGCACTCTAAGCTATATATGGCACTCTATATGGCAGTGCCAAGCTAACAGATGACCTAGACTGTGCTACTGAGGGAAGAGACAAGTTTGATACATAGATTAGTTTCTTCACCCTCCCAAAAATACCTCCTCCACTTGGTATGTTATTTCTATGAAAGCTAACTGAGAAAGGAGTCTTGTCTGAAAAGATGTTTGGGAAACAGCTACATACCAGCACCACCCTCAGCACTCCCCTTTTTTCTTTTTTGGCCACACCTGTGGCATACAGAAGTTCCCTGGCCAGGGATCAAGACTGAGCTGACATCACAGCTGCAGCAACGCCTGATCCTTAACCCATCCACTGCACTGGGCTGGGGATCGAACCCAAACCTCCACAGCAGCCTGAGGCCATTGCACCAGAATGGAAACATTTTTTTTTCTCTTTGCTGTGCCTGCAGCATACGGAAGTTTCTGGGCCATGGCTCGAACCTGAGCCACAGCTGTAACCATAGCCACTGCAGTGACAACGCCAAATCCTTAACCCACTGAGCCACCAGGGAACTCCAACTTTTCCCTTTCTTTAATGTACGAATGACAAAGACTTTATTAAAGTTTTAAAGAATTTTTTTTACAAACAGAGAAAAGAAAGACCAAGCCAGGATTACTTCCCACAAGGAACGGATCTCAGGGCCACCCCTTCACTTCTTCAGGCCACCACAGCTACTTCCTCCTCTTGTACCTGTAGAGAAGAGGAGCAGAGTAAAGACCAACGCCAAGAGCAGAAAGAGGGAGTAGGGGCTCTTTTTCCAGGGAAGCATTTGAATCTCCAACCCCACTCATAATCCTTGGCCCTCCAAAACTGCAAATACTACCTGGATTTAGATTTAAAGTTTCCTCCTCGTCTCTGGTGGGGCAAGCCCAGTTGTTTTCTTTCTTCAAAGGAGGGGCTGTGAATGAGAGAAGAGAACAAGATGTTGGACAAATGGACAATGTCTCGCCCTCCACCCTACCAGTTCCCATGTGAAGCAGCAGCACCACAGATAAGTCATTTTCAGGGCCTGAGACTGTAAGTCTGTGTGTTTTTGCATCTAAAACAGATTTGTGGAAGTCAGGGCCCAGTATTCCAAGAAGACTGGAAGAGGCCCTTCTTATGTGTATAAAAAACTGGGAAACTTAGTCTACTCGGCCCCCAACCCAGCCCAGAGAATGTGGGGAGAAAACACATTCCCAAGAGCACCAGGATCCCAGGATCCTGTGTTTGGGGTTCTATCACTCCCTTGAGAGAAAGCTCTTTTTCTGAAACAGAAATGTGCCATTTCACCTCCAAGGCAGGAGCGCCTTAACATTTCTTGCTCTCATCCTAGGATCCATAGATTGGCTGGCGGGGGCTAGATAGGAGCCCTTGAAATTATATATGGGCAGACCTCAGAGATACTACAGGTTTGGTTCCAGACCACTGCAGTAAAGCAGCTCACATAGATATTTAGTTTCCCAGTGTACATAAATTATATTTACACGATGCTACAGTCTACTAAGTGTGCAACAGCACGGTGTCCAAAAAAAAAAAAATGCACATCTCATTTAAAAACTACTCTTGTTAAAAAATGCTAACCATTATCTGATAACGCAGGGCTGCCACAACCTTCAATCTGTAAAAACTACCTGTGAAGTGCAATAAAGCAAAGTACGGTAAGAAGGGATATGCCTGTATCACAAAGCTGTAGATACAGAACTGGGAGTCGGGAAGGAGGGAGAAAATTCATGGCTTTCATTAGACTATCAAGAGCTCCATGATTACTTAAAACCCTACCCAGCTCGATACTGTTTCAGGGCCTTCTTGCTCGTGTTGGTGAGCTCTTCATCAAATACGGATTTCTTCACCTGCTTTTGCTTCTTTGCTGTGCACAGAGAGAATGTGTTAGGTATGTCCTCTTTGGCCCAAGCTCCTAAATCCCCTTAAGCTCAGGGTAATGGTTCTAAGTTCAGTGGGTGCTCTGGCCTTATGTTTTATTGACCTGCAAACAAGACATCAGATGCCAGTAGAAAAGGAATAAGGAATCAGAAGAACCAGTTGTGAGGAACCACTCCAAAGGATGAGTGCAGAGTCCAAAAGTGGAATGGACCACCTCAACATAAAATGGGCTGAAAATGTCTTCACTTAATCCTACCCAGAACCACTCCTCCAAGGGGCAGCTAGTAAGGACTTGGCTCCAGAATCAGAAAGGCCTGGGTTCAAACCCTAGCTGTCCCTACTAATCACGGGGTCACTTCACTACTTGAAGCCCCAAAAAGGATGGGTGTATACATTGGTGAAGTCTCATTACTCGAAAACACATGGGCTCTTATCATCCTCTCCTCTCCCTGACTACAAGCACGGGTTTCAGGCAGAACCTTCCTACGAGCTCCTTCAGGCTCCCCATCTGCCTACCAGGACCCCTTGGTGGCTCCTCCTCAGGCATTGCTCGGGCCCTCTTGGCTCTGCGATTCCTCTTGGCCAGTCGCTCAGCAAACATCTGCGCCTTGAGGATTTCGAACTGAGACCTCTCCTCTGCCTGGGGAGAAGGATGACATATGAGTACGGAAGAGACCAGGCAGCCTTGACCCACAGCCACGGAGAGCGATCCAGCTCCAAAGGGGAGGCCACTCACAGTCATCTCCCCCTTTTTCTTGGCATCCTTCATAAACTTCTTCCTTTTCTTCTTTCCTCTTAAGGCTAAGTCAAACTCCTGCAGAGCCTTGGCAACTGGGGTGACAAGAGAACTTGAGATTTCAGGTACCATTTTATAAAATCTTTTTTAAGACTTTTAAGTGAACATATTTTAAAGTGATACATAAGGGCTTAAAATGCGATGCAGCAATTCTGGTGGTGGTGACCTCCATCTCACTAAGTAACATGCTTGGTCTACTATTTCATAATTAATCCACTTGAAATATCTACCTCCTGTTATTAAAGATATGTCCCCCACAACTTCACACAGTATAGTTACAACTATTTTTAACACAGAAACTTAACATACATACACTCTAATTTTTTGTCCCATCAAATATAGGCAGTATTTCTTAAATTGCTGGTACAATCTCTTTGGAGGGTAATTTTGCAGTCTTCAACAAAACAATGAATACATATATCCTCTGATTTACAATTTCACTTTTTGAAATTGACCCTGCAAATCAAATATGTTTACTTAATTGTGAAAGGTTATCTATATAGCTATACACTATATCACTTGTTTATAATTGCAAAAGATTAGCAACAACCTCAGTGTCCCTCAATGGGAAACTAATTAAACTATTAATCCACTCATATGACGGAACACCACATAGTCATTAGAAAAAAAAGGGTAGTTGGGAATTCCCTTGTGGCACAGTCAGTTAAGGAGCCAGTGTTGTCACTGCAGTGGCTTAGGCTGCTGCTGTGGTGCAGGTTTGATCCCTGGCTTGAGAAATTTTATATGCCGCAGGCACAGCCCCTCCTCCCCCCCAAAAAAGGCAGCTATACACATGCCTATTTAAAATGTTCTCAGAGTTCCTATCGTGGCACAGAAGAAACGAATCCAACTAGGAACCATGAGGTTGCAGGCTCGATCCCTCGCCTCAGTGGGTTAAGGATCTGGTCGCAGACATGTCTCAGATCTGGCGTGGTTGTAGCTGTGGCATAGGCCAGCAGCTGTAGCTCCAATTCAACCCCTAGCCTGGGAAACTCCATATGCCACGGGTGCAGCCCTAAAAAGCAAAAAAATAAAATGTTCTCCAAGATACAAAATTAATAGAAAAAAGAGATGTAGAACAATGTTGTGAATTTTTTTTTTCTTTTTAGGGCCACACATGTGGCATATGGAAGTTCCCAGGCTAGGGGTCCAATCGGAGCTACAGCTGCTAATCTCTTTTTATATCTATGAATTTGCCTATCTGGTACTTCATATAAGTGCAATCATAAATACTTGTCCTTTTATGTCTGGATTATTTCACTTAGTGTGTTTTCAAGTTTCATCCTTACAGCATGTATCATAACTTCATTATGGCTAAATAATACCCCATTGTATGTAGACACCAGATTTTGTGTATCCATTCATCCACTAATGGACATGGGTTGCTTCTACCCTTTGGCTATTGTGAATGACACTTCAATGAATGCTGGCATGGAAGTATCCGTCTGAGTCCCTGTTTTCACTTTTTTTCGGTATAGACCTAGGAGTGGAATTGCTAGGTCCAATGGTAATCTATTTTTAGCTTTTTGAGGAACCTGCCCAACATACTTTTTTCCTTCTTCCTCTCTTCTTTGGTCTGGAACCAGCTCCTCTCAGGCTCAGAGTTCGGTGCCTCTTTCCCTTTCTCCAGGAGCCGCTGTGCTGTGTTGATCTGTGGGGACAGCAAAAGGATGCCTGCTGGGAACCCTACAGTTAACAATCCATAATGTGGCAGCTGCAGGCAGGCACTGCCTGCAAATGCTTGGGGCTCTGATGATATGCAGGACAGACGGCAGGGACCCACACAGTCTGCTTACTGTGCAGCCTTGTAGACCAGAGCCCTCCTCACAGCCTCACCTGGGCTTCTGACTTTTGCATCTCCTTTTCTTCAGCCTCTAGCTGCAGAACTGCATACACATCTTTCTCCATTTTCTCAATCTTGTCCCGAAATTTGAGGATGACATCTCAAGGAAAGAGAACAAGAAAAGATTTTAAAATAAGGATGAGTTCCCTTCGTGGCTCAGTGGTTAACGAATCCGACTAAGAACTATAAGGTTGTGGTTTCGATCCCTGGCCTTGCTCAGTGGGTTAAGGTTCCAGCATTGCCGTGAGCTGTGGTGTAGGTTGCAAACGTGGCTCAGATCCCGCGTTGCTGTGGCTGTGGCGAAGGCCGGCAGCTACAGCTCCTGTTAGACCTCTAGCCTGGGAACCTCCATATGCCGTGGGTGCGGACCTAGATTTAAAAAAAAAAAAAAAAAAAGGAACGTGCTTTACATGACCCCTGTGGATGAGAACAACAAAAAGGATGAAGGATCTGGGGAGTTCTCCTGTGGCAGAGAGGGTTAAGGACCTGGCATTGTCACTGCCAGGGCTCTGGTTGCCTCTGTGGCATGGGTTTGATCCCTGGCCTGAGAACTTCTACATGCTGCAGGTGCAGCCAAAAAAAAAGAAATCAAGCATATCCAAGAGCAATGGTGCTGCCCTCCTCCCCACTGAGGGGAACAGGGGAAGGGCTACTGGGGATGCTGCCTCGAGAAGAGGTCTTCTCTTCGCAAAAGCTGGCAAATACCTATAAGTATGCACTTGGGGCACAGGTTTCTCCTCATTCCCTTACACGCAGAGAGAATGAAGCCCAGAGTGGTGAGGGGAGACATCCCAAGGCCGCTCAGCAAGAAAGTGGCAGAGCTGGGATTCCAGTCTGGCTCTTAACTGCAAAGTACCTGCTCTTACCCATTACCCTCTGCCCCTTGCTCCATCCCACGGGGTCTGCCCCACCCACCCATAGGGCCCTGAGCTGCTGCACTGATGCCTGCTCACCTTGGGGCAATATCCGGGCCTTCACAGGGGCCTTGGCAGCTTTTACAATCTCCTTCAGCATCTTCCGCTCCTCTTCTCCCACCAGAGAGACCGAGCGCCCAGCTCGGCCGGCACGAGCTGTTCGCCCCACTCGGTGGACATAATGCTTAATAGTGTTGGGCATCGTGAAGTTGATTACCTGGAAGGCCAAAGTTAAGCATCATTCAGACCTGGTAGTCGGGAGGGAGAGGTAGGCATGAGATGGCAAAAGGACTCCCACCAAAAGTACAAGGAAGATGAGGACGGCTCACCGTTTTGACCCCCTCAATGTCAAGTCCACGGGCTGCTACATCTGTGGCCACAAGGATGTCTATCTGTTCATCCTTAAAGCGCCTGGAAAGAACCAAAAACATGTTCATCTGGATACCTGACCACAATATTCGGCAGAAGCCTGAGCCAGCAGAAAGAACACAAACTCTGTGGAGTCAAGCAGCAGAGTATTCACCATCACAGTGGGTACAGGTCCTAAATGTCAACCCCTCAACTTACATGCCCCCTAAACATCCTACAACATAGAGAAGTTGCAATTCCTATAAATACAGGCCTTTGGGAACCACAGAGCTAGACTACAGGAAGTAGAATATGCAAATATCTCAGCATTCGAAACAGCCTTTCTTTTTCTTATTTTTTGGCTGTGTCCATGGCATATGGAAATTCTCAGGCCAGGGACTGAACCCCACACCACAGCAGTGACCGCAAGTAGCAACACTGGATCCTTAACCCACTGAGCCATGAGGGAACTTTAAAACAGCTTTTCTTTAAGAAACAACACTGCTCTCTTCTCTGCCATCCTATGTGTGGTAGAATTTGCTCCCTGTCATGTCTTCTCACAAGACTTTCAGGACCAAGTGATTCCTGTCCCAGAAACGAAAGCAGAATCGTCCCATTCCCCCAATGGTTTCAAATGAAAATTGGTAATAAAATCAGGTACAACTCCAAGAAAAGACACTGGAGAAGAACCAAGCTGGTTCTATAAGAAGCCCCCGCACGTGGGGTGACACACACATTTGCGCTGTGTCCAGGTCACTGGCATCTTACCATGTCACTCGGAAAACAGCATTACTATCTGAACGGCTAGATGTGTCCTACTGGGGGAATGACTTTTCTCTTTGTGTTAGTGTTTCTGCATTACTGCTTTGGCTCAGTAGTAAGTATGTGAGATCTTTTGTTGAAAGAAAACAAAAGAAATAACTCTCAGCTGCCTGTATGAACAGGGATAGGTGGAGAGTTCTAAAGGGTTCCTCCTTGCCTACCACACTGATGTCACTGCGCAAGAATTAAACGAGAAATCACAGGGGAAAGCACAGGGCCTGGCAAGGTAAATGCTCAAGAAACAGCAAGTGGATTTGATTCAGGATCTCGTTCTAACAGACCCAGGGACGTCCACTGTTCTGGAAAAGCCACAGAGAGCATCTTCCCAAGTTAAAATTTCCTGCTGCGACCCCACTCAGCATCTCCCACACTCAAGTCCTGGGACAAGAGTATCATTTTCTACAAAATCAGAGTTCTGAATTTATCTAAGCAAAACCTCATAATTGTTAGGTTCAAAAAAATGTTTTTTCTTTTTACTACTACACCTGTGGCATATGGACAGTCCCAGGACAGGGGTCAAATCAGAACTGCAGCTGAAGACTATGCTACAGCCATAGCAACACCAGATCTGAGTGGTATCTGACCTACACCACAGCTTGCGGTGACACCAGATCCTTAACCCACATCCTCGCAGAGACAACATCGGGTCCTTAACCCATGGAGCTTCAGCGGGAACTCTGTAAGCTAAAATTTTTCAAGTGGGGAGCTATATGCTAGCTACATCCCCTACTATTGCTCTAACATGACCTCTGGATGGTGTCTTCCCTCTTTCCAATGAAGGAAGACCCCTCTGAAGGGTGGAAAGGAGCCTGGGCACCCCACTCTTTACCGGAGGGCCTCCAACCGCTGCGTCTGTGACAGGTTGCCGTGGAGCTCGCCCACCTGCAGTCCCATCAGCCCCAGGAGGATGTGCATGCGGTGGGCCTGCTTCTTGGTCTGGGTGAACAGCATCACATGGTCAGTGAAGGTTCTCATCAACAGAGCTGCCAGGAAGAGAAGAGTGAACTAGTAGCTGCTTCCAAGTACTCCCTCCTCGCCTACACAGTGGCTGCTGTGCCTGGCATGGGGGAGGCAGGGGAGGTCCCTGCCTTGCAGAGCTCCCGCTCCAGGGCAGAGAATGAGAAGATGATTCCTGATTCTCGAGGGTGATAAATGCCATGAGAGTGAAGAGAAGACGGGGTAGCTTTACTCAGGGCTGGCCTGTCTGAAGAGGTGACCTCAGGCTGAATGACAAGACAGGCTCATTCACAAGATTTGGGAGAAGATCCCAGGCAAACATAAAGGCCTAATAAAACTTAAAAGCCTGGTAGATTTAAGAAAGCGAAAGCAGGCAGGTGTAGCTGGAGCACCGTGAGCTAAGACACCAAGGCAGGGGCTCCAGGCAGGGAGGGGCAGGTCCCAGAGGATGTTACAGGACTTGATAGGGAGTGTGGATTTTAGTCTAAGAGCAAGGGAAGACACCAGAGGGTTTTAAATAGCAAAGGAACAGTAGTCAATGCTCATTTGTTTTTGTGGGGGGCTTTTTGTTTTCACCTTTTTTTATTATAGTTGGGTTTTTTTTTGTTTTGGGTTTTTTTGGGCACCCCACAGTATGTGGAGTTCCTGGGCCAGGGATCAGATCCAAACTGCAGCTGCGGCAACACCAGATCCTTAACCTGCTGTACCAGCCTGGGAATTGAAACTGTATCCTGGTGCTCCCAAGACGCCACCGATCCCATTGCACCACAGCGGGAACTCCTTTATTATAGCTGATTTACAATGTTGTGTCAATTTCTGCTGTATAGCAAAGTGACCAATGTTCATGTGTAAATGATCCTTTCAAATGACCTGCAATGCAGAGAAGGGACTACCAAGGGACAGTGTGGAAACAGATGGCCAGGTAAGAGGCTGATGTAACAATCCAGGCAAAACAGCAGTGGCCTGGAAGAAGGGCTAGAAGGGCAGCTGGAGAGAGATGGTTAGTTTAGCAGGACAGGAAGAGGCCTGAATGGTAGAAGGAAGGTGAGGTGATGAAAGAGGGAGAAGACTTCGTGCTGGAGCAGATGAAGAGCAGAACCACGCACTGGGTTAGAGAGACTGGATGGAGGAGGCTCTGGGGAAAAACCAACGTTTCAGCATGAGGCTCGGGGGAGCGGAGCACCCTGCCCTGCCCTGCCCAGCCCATCCTGGGCGTTCACCTGCCACAATGGCTTCCCGGTCCCCTTCCCGATTTGGCCGGATCCGGATGAACTCCTGCCGCAGGAAGGGGGCCACATCCGTGTTGCTATTCACAAATATCCGGACGGGATTCTTCAAGGAGACAGAGGCCAGATCTTTCACCTGCCAGGCACAAAGACAGGGATGCTCAGTGGCCTGCCAGGAGGCAGGAAGGGAGGCAAGCCAATGTTCCAGCCCAGCCTGGGGTCCTCTGCACTGCCCCTCCACTGCCCATGGCCCAGCCCACCTCATCTGTCATTGTGGCTGAGAAGAGCATGGTCTGGCGGTGGTGGGAACACATTCGGATAATCTCCTTCATCTGCTCCTCAAAGTACTCGTCCAGCATCCTGGTAAGCAGGGGAGAGAGATGGACTGAGCTCACATCTGTCTCCATGAGGGACAGAAGACATCAGACAGGCGATGTTTTGATACTGTCAGTGGTTATGTTTCAGGCTCCTTTATTTACTTATTTTATTGTACTTTTTTTTTTATTTTTAGGGCCGTACCCGCAGCATATGGAAGTTCCCAGGCTAGGGGTCGAATCAGAGCTGCAGCTGCTGGCCTACACTACAGCAACACTGGATCTAAGCCATATCTGAAACCTACATTGCAGCTTGTAGCAATGCCAGATCCTTAACCCACTGAGTGAAGCCAGGGATCAAACCCGCATCCTCATGGATACTAGTCAGGTTCTTAACCTGCTAAGCCACACCACGAACTCATTACTTAATTAGTGTTATTTTACCCTTTTATCAAGATTCATCATGAATTATCATTTGGTCGCATCACATTTTTCTTTTTTTTGCTGAATTATTTGCCAGTAAGTTGCATATATTATGACACCTGAGCCCTAAATATTTCAGCACACATTCCCTAAGAACAATGACCTCCTGCATTGACACAATGTCATTATTACACCCAAGACATTCATGTATCTGAAAAATATCTAAAGTACAGTCCATATTCAGATTTCCCTGTCCCCAAAATATCATTTTATGGCTATCTTTGTTTTTTTAGTCCAGGAACCATAGTTCCTACATTATACTTGGTTGTCATGTCTCTTTAGTCTCCCTTAGTCTAGGAAGTCCCCTCATCCTTTTTCACACTCTGTAGCTGTCTAATTATTTCCCAGTGACTGGACTGAACAGTCACGGCTGGGAGAACGTGGATGGCTGCGGCCGTGCACTTTGTTCCCACTCCCTCCCCACAGCGAAGGTCGGTCTGTGCTGGCACCTCAGGTGTCAGCTCTATCACTTGGTTCAGGTGGCATCTGCCAGCTCTCTCCATTCTTTCTCTTTGCAGAGAAGAGCCATCTGTGAAATTACTTGGACTCCAATTTTTTCTACGACCCCATCCTTTAAAGTATGTTTCGGCTCCAGTTCAGCCTCCAGTAGAGGACCAGGTATCACATTTAGTTGTCATGTCTCCTTGGTCTCCTGAATCTGAAAGGTTCATAGCCTTTCTTGGACTTTTGAGATGTTTTAAAACCTAAAACAGATCATGTTCCCTTGACTTAGAATGATCTCCTTTATCTCCTTCAGGCCTCAAGAATGCTAGAGGCAGGCAGGCAATCAGTTACTCAACACCTACTGTGTACCTGCTAGATACCAGACACAGCCCTGGGCCCTGGGATGAGGGAGCAGGCAGCACAAAGCCAGCCCCTCTCAAACATGAGGTTCTGGGGAGAGGAGGGACACAGCACCACGTGAGCATGCAGTTAATGGTGCAGGTATGGAGGCACAGCACCACGCGAACATAAAGCAGGAAAGGAAGGATGGGGCTGGGGATGGGGGGACAGCAGAGACTGTTATAGAGAGCGGCCAGCAAAGTGACAACTGGAGCAGAAACCTGAGGAGGTAAAGGAGGTCATTCCAAGCCAAGGAAATGAGTAGTATGGAAGAGAAGCCCCAAAATGGGTATGTGTGGACAGGATTTACCAATGGATGTCCTGGGGGTGGGCGGGGGCAGGTGGTATGGGGTGAAAATAAGGAGACAAGAATGATACTGAGAACACGGCCTGAACAACTGGAAGGATGGAGCTGGCCTTCACTGGGGTGGGGAGGGGAAAGGACATAGAAGATCAGAAGCTTGGTTAAGGACCTGGTTAGTCTGGAGATGCTTTAATTTGAGAGGCTCCTTCCCTCGCCACCTCCACACTAGTCCAGTTCATTAAGAGTTCATCCTGTTGGGGGTTCCCACTGTGGTTCACTGGGTTAGGAACCTGACTAGAATCCGTAAGGATGCAGGTTCGACCCCTGGCTTCACTCAATGAGTTTAGGATCTGGTCTTGCCGTGAGCTATGGTGTAGGCTATAGACGTGGCCTGGATCCCGAGCTGCTGTGGCTGTGGTGTAGGCTGGCAGCTGCAGCTTCAATTCGACTCCTAGCCTGGGAACTTCCCCATGCCACAGGTGTGGCCCTAAAAACAAAACAAAAGAGTCCATCCTGTTGGGATACAAATGAGAGAAAGGAAGGAAAGAAGGATGGAGGCAGGAGGAGGTGAGGGGGAGAAGACAGGGAGCCCCCATCACAGTAATGGAGTCTGCTTGCTGAATCCTCACTCTACACGGTCCTTTACCGAATTACTCCTCGAACCCTTGACACCACGAGGTGGGTACTTCCCACCCACTTACAAACAAGATTTGCTTTGAGAATCTAAACATTTTCTAACCTCAGGAAGTGGCAGAGTCAGAATTTGACTTGCCTTCCCCCTTAACCACAGTGTTACACAGAGAGAGCGAGCAGGATAATCTGGGCTAAAAGGCCCAAACACACACTGGTGAGAGCTGTGCAGGAGAGTGCAGGGTGCAGGTCCCATCGTCCCATCCAGGGGTGTGGCCCTTGGGACCCCACCATTTCAGGTGTACCTGTCAGCCTCATCCAGGATGAGCACCTCGATGCTGCTCAGGTGGAAGGAAGGGCAGTTGTGGAGGTGATCGATAAGCCGGCCTGGGGTGGCGATGAGGATGTCAGGTGCTGCCCGCAGGGCTGCTTCCTGAGACTTCACGTCCAGGCCGCCTGCAAAGAGCCCACCAGGCGGTCACTCACCAGTACTGGCTGAGCCTCACCACCTTCCAGGTCTCATGGCAGATGCGAAGAGGCGGCAGAGAACAAGACTGACAAAGGCCCCACTTGAGCGAATTTTACAATAGACTGGGAGAAACATTATTTAATTACAGTTGTGCTAACTGTGAAAATCAAACAAGATGATGACATGAAGGCACTTCAGGATAGCATGATTCAACCATCCAAGGACTGAGAGAAGCAGCTTCTAAACTGCCATCTTTCTACATCGCCTATGACTTCCCGCTACATAAGGAGGGTAAAATGAAGGTTAGATAACACTATCATATAACATCATCAAAAAAACTCTGCCCCAAATAATTTTGGTTCCTTATTCATGTAAGACAAAAATCCTAAATTTGTTCAGTTACCAAGAAAATTTTTTTTCATAATTTTGAAGTTTCATTTTGCAAGGCTGGTTAAGACTCAGTCAAGCCCCACCTCCCCCACCTCACCATCTACTATGAAAACAGGTCATCTGGTTTTTAAGTGGATTCAGTCACATGAAGACTTTCCTGGTACCAGTCACCCTGGATGTGGAGTACATCCGTCTGCCACATGTCACTGTCTCTCAGGGGTAGCCAGCCCTCAGCCAGACACTCACCTACAGCCAAGCAGGTGGTGATGCTGCAGAACTGTGCCAGCTGCTTGGTGACAGAGTGCACCTGGATGCCCAGTTCTCGGGTAGGAACCAGCACCAGAACGCGGGTCACTGGAGCCTGGCGAGGTTTGTAGATCAGACGCTCCAAGACAGGCAGGGCAAAAGCTGCAGTTTTACCTGGGGGGAAAGGCATCAGGAAAGCAATGAGAAGAGCGTCAGTTCCTGCCAGGTCTAGGTTTTCACCTGTACACAGAAAACTTACATATCTTCTCAAATGAAGCAATTTTTTTCATAAAACTGTTTTTCTAGTTTTAAATCACATGGTCAGTGTAAAAATCTGGGAAATACCAAAAAAATTATGAAAATAATAAAAATCACCCACAGTTCAGCCAACCAGAAATAAGCATTAACATAATGATATCTAAAGTACCAGTCTTTTTTCTTTAATGGACAGAAATATAAAAATGTAGGTTTTAATGCAGCAACAGTATATTGTTTAATAGTTTCCACTTAAAAAAAAAAAACAGGAGTTCCCTGGTGGCCTAGCAGTTAAGGATCCGATGTTATCACTGTTTTGGCTTGGGTCACTGCTTTGGTGGGTTCAGTCCCTGGCCCAGGAACTTTCACATGCCTCAGGTGTGGCCAAAAAACAAAAAGACCCTTAACATATTTTCCCATTTCTTTAAGCATTCTTAACTTTTTAAAAATGGTTGTTTAGTGTTCTATTACATCACTATTCTTTTATATTCTATTATACAACTACATAATCTTTTTACTCCTATGACAGGGGCCTATCATGGAAGCCACAGGTCATGGTCACCAGAACACCCTAATAGGATTAAATAAAGGTGACCTTCATCAAACCCACTGAAACCTGTAACCTGTGACTACCCTATTTTAAAAAAGTAAGGCGTATTTAAAGAAATAGAAAAACATACATTGAGATTTTTTTTAAAAAGGAAGTTACTATATAGAATATATGGTGTTACTACATTAAAATTTATGTTTGCATATTTATCAAAGTGGCCTTTCGGTAAGTCAACCTAGAGCCCCTTCTCAGTGGAGCTCCTCCTGCCTCCTCCTCCCCCTCCTCCCTCCTCCCATCCCTAAGGCCCTATCCTGTTTACCTGTCCCAGTGGCTGCACAGGCACAAATATCCTTCCCCAACAGACCCACAGGTATGCAGGCCTTTTGGATCGGGGTGGGCTGCTTGAAGCCCATGACTGTGATGGCCTGAAGACGAAAGACAGGGTCAGATGGGGGTGGGAGGGGGAGTCTCAGCAGGAAACAAGCAGGCAGATCTCCAAACAGGTTTCGATCCCTCCCGGTCATTCAATCCTCCTATTTTGTGTGAGATACTGTACAAGGCCCTGAGGATATAGTGGTAAACAGAAGAAACAAGCTTGCCCTTTGGAAGCTTAGGATGTGGTAGGAAAAAGGGGCCCCAAATAAACACCTGTCACATGAAGATAAATACTATGGGGGAAACGAAAGCAGCCAAAGGAGCTGGGGAGGGGGAGAAGGAGGATGAGTACAAGTTACAGCAGGTTGTCAGGGAAGATCTCATAGAGCAGAGGATACTGACTAGAACCTAGAAAGAAATTAAGAGCACCCCAACCGGATTTCTACAACAATCTTTCAAGCAGGGGGAAGAGTAAGTGCAAAGGCCCTGAGGAAGAAGATGCCTGACTTGTTTGAGGGCCAGTGAAAAATCCAGGGTAGCCAGAGCAGAATGAGTATTAGACACATCATTGGAGGGGACCAGAGGAGGCAAGGCCACACAGGCCAAGATGGCACTCTTTGTATAACGGGGTTCTCTGGCAGCTGCGCGGACAACAGAGTTCAGGGAGAGACTGAACCCAGTTTAGAGCAGAAAGCCCAATTATGGGGTGGCTGCAAGAATCCCATGGCTGATAAAAGAAGCCACTACCTTCAGAAGAGGGCGGGAAAGGTTCATGTCCTGGAATGAGAGGTTTTCATCATACTGAGATGCATCTTCGAAAAATCCTCCTGCTTCCTATACCAGAAAATCAAGAGACGGAATATTCAGCAGAAAGGGCCCAAGAAAATTAAATGACCTTACAATCCTTTCAAGTTGTAAAAACAAGCTGCCCACTGTTGTCTGAGTCCACACTCACCTGTCCTTTCTTCTTCTTCTTCCGCTCCTTTACTCTGAGTGTATCTACAGAGAAAAAAAGCGCTGATAATCAGGGCTGCTACTTACTGAGCATGCACAGTCGGCAAGACACTGTCCTAAGCCTGTTATGTGGATGGACACCTCATTGAATCCGTGCAGGTAAGTCACTCACCCGGGGTCAGAGAGAATGCAAGCTTGGCAAGTTACAGAGACCAGGCTCTGAGTCACTGCACTATATAATGATGCTTAGCATCATTTCTGAAATATTTATGGAGCACACACTATATGGCTGAACCTATCTGAGGACAGATATGGGGGACCTATCACCCCAAATAAGCTTGAGTCATAGAGGTGCTGGTGGCTGTGTGGGGCTGGTGAGGAAAAAAAGAGCAAATTTTCCTACAAAGTACAATAACCTTAACAAAATCTTTAGAAAAAAGAGAAACTAAAAGGAAGGGGTTCAACAGGGAGACCTTAAATTTAACTGTGTAGAAGAGCACAGGATAATATACAAAATAAAGGCAACACTCCAATTTCCTGTCCCCATTTCTGGCAGTTTCACCTACCTGCTTTGGTGAGGATGTTCTCATCTGCTGATGAGTAGTCAGTCTCTGATTCTTCACCTTCTGAGCCTTCCTCATCTTTCCCTTCAAGGTCTTCCTGCTCTTCTGGTTCAGAGCCCTCTTTCACTTCTTTCTCCTCTGAGTTCCCAGACTTGGTTTCTTTATCCTAGGAAAAAAAAAAAAACAAAACACTGTAATAAAGCAAGGCAACTACAAACTTCAGGAAATCCAGAACCTACAAAGAGCAATATTATGCTCTCTAGCCTGGAAGAATGCTATGTGGATTTTTAGTGAATATTAACCACAGACACACAGAAACCCTGCTGTACCAGCCACATTCCAACCCAGGCTCAAAGAGAAACGGCAGGGTTGCACTGAGAGTAAAGCTCAGGGCTTATCTGCACAGAGAAGTAACTGCTTTCCTTACTCACCTCTGTTTTCCTTTTCTTTCGAACTTTCTCAATCTTCTCATCTAACGTTGTGGCTGCCCTCTGCAGAGAAAAGTAGAGATAAAAAAGGAACATACATATGGTAAGGAGACAAAGTAAGGCTGTTTTGAAGGTAGGGTCTCAGATGTTACTATAGAAAAACCTAGAGTTCCAGAGTTCCTGTTGTGGTTCAGTGGGTTGGGAACCCAACTAGTATCCATGAGGATGCGGGTTAGATCCCTGGCCTCACTCAGTGGGTTAAGGATCCGGTGTTGCCATGAGCTATGGTGTAAGTCACAGATGTGGCTTGGATCCCGAATTGCTGTGGCTATGGCATAGGCCAGCAGCTGCAGCTCTGATTCAGTCCGTAGCCTGGGAACTTCCATATGCCACGAGTGTGGCCCTAAAAAGACAAAAAAATTAATTAATTAATTAATTAATGACTTGTTTCTGAAAAAAATTTAAATTACCTGGAACCAATAAGAAAACCCATATTTTAGAAGGTGTTTACCATTTAGAATGATACAATTACCAAGAGATGCCACATTTATCATCTGAATGCTAGTTGGAAAAATGCTTCCCCTTGCTAATCAGACATAACTTAGCCCATCAAATACAATGTTGAAGACGTTCCCTGGTGGTCTAGTGGTTAGGACTTTCACCTCTGTTGCCTGGGTTCAATTCTGAGTCTAGGAAATGAGATCCCACATTAAGCCACTCACACTGTGGTCAAAAAAAAAAAAAAAGTTGAAATCCGAGCAAATTCAAGTAATGCTGGGTATTGCTAAAACTTTAGAAAGGTAAGTAATGGCAGGCCCCCTTTATGAATACTCAAAGAATCCTAAACTGCTAAGGCACCTAACACAGCTATATTTAACTGTGCAATTATTTGTCTAGTTATTTTCTAGGCTATTTCTATTGCTAGAATATAAGCTTTATAAGTCCAGGTTTTGGAGTCCCCATCGTAACTCAGCAGTTAACAAACCCGACTAGCATCCATGAGGACATGGGTTCGATCCCTGGTCTAGCTCAGTGGGTTAAGGATCTGGTGTTGCAGTGAGCTGTGGTGTAGGCTGCAGACATGGCTCAGATCTGGCTTTCTGTGGCTGTGGCATAGGCCGGTGGCTACAGCTCCAGTTGGACCCCTAACCTGGGAACCTCCATATGCCGTGGGTGCAGCCCTAAAAAGACAAAAAAAAAAAAAAAAAAGACCAGGTCTTTAATTTCATGGGGTCCATATGAAAAGAAAAAAAAATAACCTCCATATGCCTGAGGGTGCGGCCCCAAAGAGACAAAGACAAAGAAAAAAAGATTTCTTTCTGATATTCAAAACAAGGAGTGAACACCTGGAAAAGAGACCATTTTAATACAGCTATATCCATTTTTTAAGTCAAGCAATTTATGAGTCATATTTGGTATTCTTAAACCAATGGACTCTGAAACTCACTGTCTAACCTTAACAGCCCACCGCCTGGAACTGCTTATCACTTCTTCTTTTTCTTTTTATGGCCTCATCCTCAACATGTGGAAATTCCCAGGCCAGGGAATGAATGTGAGCTACAGCTGTGGCTGCGACCTTTTGCCTCATGTGGGGCAATGCCGGATCCGTTAACCCACTGCACCAGGCAGGGATCACCAGCACTGCCGCAGAGACAAGCCAGATCATTAACGCACTGCATCACAGTGGGAACTCAAGTCTTACCTTCTTCTTGAGCTGGCTCATGACATCAGCCATGGCCCAGCTGCCATCGTACATCCCCTCCTTCTCAGTGAAAACAAAGTCGGGGTTGAAATCAGCACTGCGGTTCTTCTGCAAGGCTTTCTGCTTTCTGCCCAGCACAATGGGCCCCTGGGAAGAAGGAAAAGAAGGATGACTATGGGACTAAGATCAAAGAACACTAGAAAAAGAAGGAAAGGAGGGTACCCAGTAAAGGAACAGAAATATACAAGGCAAAAACTGACAGATGACAAGAAACAGACGAATCTACAATTTTCATGGGAGATTTTAACACACCTCAGCAACTGATAGATCAAGCAGACAAAAAGTGAATTGGCATGTAGAAAATTTGGAGAGTACAATTAACAAGCTTCATTCCAATAAACATGCAGCGTCTGGATTATAAATTCAGTGAATGGCTACTGAGCTCAACAAGGCGACACGGAATGGCTCGGGCACTGTCGCAGAGGTGAGTAAAAGCTAGGAGCAAGCAAAGTGAGGAAGATCTGGGGGTTCAGGTGAGACAAGGGACACTTGCCGGCCCGGCTGAAGATGCTGAGGACTCGGGGGCAGTGACTTGAGGCATCAGAGGGAAAAGAAGCAGTCAAGGGCATCGAATGCCTGCCACCGCGCTCCCACCTCGATCGGCTCATACCTCCTCCTCCTCATCTTCGGAGTCAGTCTCTGGCTCCACCGGCACCTCGTCATCTTCGCCTATGGTTCCGATTAAACCCAATTCCGCAAGCATGTTGCTGCTACCGCCACTTGCGGAAACCAGCCCCACGAGTTGTCTGGCTCTCAAGTTTCCGCAACTTCCTCATCATCACTGCGCATGTTCTTACGTCACTTCCGTTCGGGGGCCATCCCTGCCCCGCAACCTCTCCTGAAAGTTCGGAGTGTGAGTGGGGCAACCTGCGGCGTGGTTTCGTGTGACGAAATCAAGGGGCGGGGTTTGTTCTTATATAAATTCCATTATTTTGCGCTCCCAAAACGCCAGGACGTTTGGAGGTGTGCACGTGGTGCGGAGAAGAAAGCTTAAAAGCAAACAAAAGTAAAAAAAGCTGATGCTTATATAACATTTACTCTGCGCCAGGTGTTGAGCTAAATACTTTTGTGGTTGTTGCCTGCAGCGTATGGCGGCTTGATGTGGGATCTCGGTTCGCAGACCAATAGCAATGAAGCACTGAGCTCTGACTACTGTACCACCAGGGAATTCCCGATGTATTGACTGATTTAATTCTCACGGCAGTCCTAGCAGAAAGTATCAGTACGCTCATCATTTTGTAGATGAAGTAAGTGAGGCACAGAAATGTTCCCAAGGTCCCAGAGCCACTTAATTACAGAGCCAAGATTATTACGGAGACAGTGGCTCCAGGGTCCTTAGGAAAGTAGGGCTCACAGCTTACCTGGAACTTTTCTTCTCTTTTCTGTTTATGGAAAACTTACAAACTCTTAACGTTCCCTAAACACAACCTCCTAAATGAAGTCTTCCTGGACTACCCATCTTCCTTCATAGCTGTTAGCTCCTTCCATGTCAATACTTTCTTTTTGCAACAAAGTTGTAGTTGTGCCGCACAAGTAGGTTAAGTTGTCTTTTTGTGTGTGTGCCATTTTAACTGTTTTTAAGTATACAGTTCATTGTCATTACCTTCACAGTGTTGTGCAACCATCATTGCTGTATGTTTCCAAAAGTTTTCATGAGCTCAAGCAGAAATCCTGTAACTATTAAGCAATAACTCCCCATTCTCCTCTCTCCCCAGTCCTTGGTAGCCCCTAACCTACTTCCTGTCTCTCTGGATTTGCCTGTTCTAGATATTTCATGTAAGCTGAATTTTACAATATTTGTCCTTTTTGTGTCTGGCTTATACTTAGCATAGTGTCTTCAGAGTTTATCCATGTTGTAGCATGTGTCAGAAATTCATTATGGCTGAATAATGTTCTGTTGCATGGATATACCACATTTTCTTTATGCATTCATCCATCGATAAACACTTGCGGAGTTCCTGTTGTGGCTCAGGGATAGTGAACCCGACTAGTATCCACGAGGATGGGGGATCAATCCCTGGCCACGCTCAGCAGGTTAAGGATCTGGTTTTGCCGAGAGCTTTGGTATAGGTCGAAGACATGTCTCAGATCCTGCATTGCTGTGGCTGCGACCTGCATCTGCCACTCCAATTCACACCTTAGGCTGGGAACTTCCATTTGCTGTAGATGCAGCCCTAAAAAGGAAAAAAACAAAAAACAAGAAAAAAACGCTTGGGTTTTTTCTACCTTTGGCTAATGTAAATAAAGCCATAATGAACGTTGACATTTAGGGATCTATTTTGAGTGCCTATTTTTTTTTTTTTGGCCATGCCCTTGGCATGCAGAAGATCCTAGGTCAAGGATTGAAGCCAAGCCAAAGCAGCAACCCAAGCCACAGCAGTAACAATGCTGGATCCTTAACCCACCATTCCACAAGGGAACTCCTATTTGAGTCCCTTTTTTCAGTTCTTTTGAGTGTATAGCTCAGAGTGAAATTGCTCTATTATATGATACTTCTATGTTTAGTTTTTTGAGGAACCACCAAAATATTTTCCACAGTGGCTATACCATTTACATTCCGAACAATAATGTGTGAATCTTCCAGTTACTCCACATTCTTGCCAATGCCTTTGTCTGTGTGTTTGGTTTTTGTTACAGCCTCAGATATCTTTTAACGGTAGTTGTGATGATCCTGAGCTTCATACCCTGCCTTCAGATGCAGAGTCTTTTTTTTTTTTTTTGTCTTTTTGCCTTTATGTAGAGCCACACCCACAGCATATGGAGGTTCCCAGGCTAGGGGTCTAACAGGAGCTGTAGCCGCCAGCCTTTGCCACAGCCACAGCAACGCGGGATCCGAGCCGCGTCTGCAACCTACACCACAGCTCACGGCAACGCCGGATCCTTAACCCACTGAGCGAGGCCAGGGATCGAACCCGCAACCTCATGGTTCTTAGTCGGATTCGTTAACCACTGAGCCACGAAGGGAACTCCCAGATGCAGAGTCTTCTGAGTGGAAAAGACCTACCACTTTATTGAGTGTTAGTTCCTAGACCAATGTTTCTTAACTTACAGATCATAACACCTCTCTCATAAACACAAAAACCCTCCCATAAACACGTAAACATAAAAATTTTAACATAGGAGTTCCCGTCATGGTGCAGCAGAAACAAACCCCACTAGGATCCATGAAGTTCCGGGTTTAATCCCTGACATCACTCAATAGATTAAAAATCCGGCGTTGTGTGAGCTGTAGTGTAGGTCTCAGATGCGGTTCAGATCTGGTGTTGCTGTGGCTGTGGCACAGGCTGGCAGCTGTAGCTCTGATTAGACCCCTAGCCTGGGAACCTCAATATGTTGTGGGTGTGGCCCTAAAAAGCAAAAAAAAAAAAAAAAATTTAATACAGTTACAGGGGCCTCATCAGACCCTTGAACTCCATTCAGTCGTCCTAAGTGAAATCCCTTGTTCCAGACAGTGGAAAGCAGAGGCCCCATCTGATTAACCTCTGTCCATTTCTCTCTACCATCTGCCATCACCACCTATTTCCTCTCAACTGGATGTCTGTAGCAGTCTTTGCTAGTCTCCCTGATTCTACTCTTGGCTCCCTTCAACCCATTCTTCACGCAACAGACCTTTTAAAAATCCCAATCATACTGCTTTGATGCCCTGCTGGAACATTACAGTGTACTTAGAACAAAATCCTCATTTCTTCCTGCAGGCAACATGATCTAGCCCCAGCCTACCTCTACAGCTTCTACTCCTTTCCCCTTTGTTCCCTATACCACAGCTACATGGACCTCCTTCTTGTTTATACAAGGCAATGTCTTAAGACTTTGGCCCTGGAGTTCCCATCGTAGCTCAGTGGTAATGAGCCTGACTAGTATCCACAAGGACGTTGCTTTGATCCCTGGCCTCACTCAGTGGGTTAATGATCTGGTGTTGCCACGAGCTGTAGTTTAGGTCATAGACAGGACTCAGATCTGGCATTGCTGTGGGTGTGGCATAGGCCAGCAGCTACAGCTCTGACTAGACCCCTAGCCTGGCAACTTCCATATGCCACAGATGTAGCCCTAAAATTAAAAAAAAAAAAAAATCTTGGTGTTGACTGTTCCTTTGGGCTGAGTGCAGTTCTCTCCATTCAATCCTTGAGGGGCTCCTTCCCACGCTCAGGTTTCATTTCATTTCATTTCATTTCATTTCATTTATTTGTTAATGCTTTTTAGAGGGGCACCTGTGGCATATGGAAGTTCCGAGGCTAGGGGTCCAGTCAGAGCTGCAGCTGCTAGCCTACACCACAGCCAGAGCAATGCCAAATCCTTAACCCACTGAGAGAGGCCAGAGATCAAACCTGCATCCTCATGGATACTAGTTGGGTTCGTATCCCACTGAGCTACAGCAGGAACTCTAAGGTTTCAATTCAAATTACACCTCTTTGGGAGTTCTTTTATGGTGCAGTGGGTTAAGGATCCAGGGTTGTTACTGCTGCCACTCGGGTCACTGCTGTGGCTTGAATTTGATCCCTGGCCCAAGAACTTCTACCTGCCCTGAGCAGAGCCAAAACAAACAAACAAATGACACCTCTTTGGTGACCACCTCCTTCTTTGACCACCCTGTAAACTAGTAGCATCAATGCTGCCGTCACTCTCTATGCCAACCCTCTTATTTTCCTTATAGCACTTAGCACTCTTTGAGATAGTTTTATTTACTTGGTGAACTCATTCATAGACTGTTTTACTAGATATGAGCCCAAGAAGTGTGAGTGCCCTGTCTATCCTGTTTGCTGCTCTGTGCGAACAGTAGTGCTTAGTACACAGTAGGCATTCAGCAATTACTAGATAAATAAATGAGTGAATGAATGCCCGTATGCCTTTTTGAATCATTTTCAGATATCTGTCAAGTCTGTATGTTAATGTGTGCTCAATTCAGATAGACCTTATGTCAACTCTGGCTCCCTCCACTCTTCCCTGAGCTCTGGAGGGCAGGAACCATGTCCAATTCATCACTGTGCCTTGGAGCAGTTCTGCAAGTGCACGATCTACAGTGAAGGGCCAACATTTTAAATTTCCAGTCCGTTGCAGACTGGTACTTTTGAAAATACAATAACGATGTTACGGCAATGTCAGCTTGCTAGAAAATTTTCTGAAAGCTTATTTTCAATTTCTGTACTTATAGTGTCCTGAGCAGGTGATGCACAGTTTACAATTTGAGTCACACTACCTTAGAGGTTAGCACAATACGTGCTAGATGTCAGTGTTTAGAGCGCTGACTTTTCTTTCTTTCTTTCTCCCTCCTTCTCTCCCTCCCTTTCTTTTCTTTCTTCCTTCCCTTCCCCCCACCTCCTTCTTTCCTTCCTTCTTTCACCACCCTACAGCATATGGAGTTCCCAGGCCAGGAATCAGATCTGAGCTGCAGTTGCAACCCAGGCCACAGCTTCAGTAATGTCGGATCCTTTAACCCACTGTGCCAGGGTGGGGATCAAACCTGCATTCCAGGGCTACAGAGATGCTATGCTGCTCATCCTGCTGCACTATAGCAGAAAGTCTTGCCTTGACCTCTTAGAAAATCAAGGCATCATCCATGTGGGATTAAAGACAGAGATGGAGGGGAACAGGGGAACAGACTTTGTTTATTGCAAAACATCAGGTAAATGCCAATTATTAGATCGACTCTGTCCACTGGAACTTTTTTTGGTAAGGGGGCCACACCTGCAGCGTATGAAGTTCCCAAGCTAGGGGTCCAGTCAGAGCTGCAGCTGCTGGCCTACGCCACAGCCACAGCAATGCCAGATCCAAGTTACATCTGCGACCCACACCACAGCTCACAGCAATGCCAGATCCTTAATCCACTGAGCAAGGACAGGGATTGAACCTGCATCCTCATGGATACTAGGCTGTTCATTACCGCTGAGCCACAAAGGAACTCCTGGAACTTTTTGCAGCAGTGTAGATGTTTTATATCTGTGTTATCCAATATGATGGCCACTAGCCACATGTGTCTATTGAGCATTTATAATGTGGCAAGTCAAGGAACTGAATTTTCTGTTTTTATTTTACTTAATTTAAATAGCCACATATAACTATTAGCAAACACATTTTTTTGTTTGTTTTGGCTGTACCTGCTGCATGTGAAAGTTTCCAGGCCAGGGATTGAATCCATGTCACAGTTGCAACCTTTGCCACAGCTATGGCAACTCCAGACCTTTAATCCACAAGGGAACTTCCTAATGGCAAATACTTTTGACAGTGCAGTTATAACAAGTTATATCTTTGAAAACAAAATGCGTCCATCTTTAGCACCTGATACCCAATCAATTTCCAAGATGTGTCTACTCTTCTGCCTAAATATTGGTCCAGTCAGACCTCTTTCTCCATCCCCCAACTCGATGGATAGTAATCCTGCTCAGAGAGTCGTGTACCCTTGATTTCTCCCTCTCCCTAAATACTCCCTCTGCAACCTCCAATTTATCACCTTGTCCTCTCAATATTATCTCCTAAACATCTTACAGTCCCCTCTAATTCTCCACCTCTACCACTGCCATTACCTCTCACCTAGACAGTAGCCTCATAACCAGCTTTCTTGCATCCAATCGGTCTAACCATTCCCAGCCCCTAGTGCCCTGCTGAAAACCATTGAGTGGCTTCCCATTGTTTGTTAGGATAAAGACAAACCTCTTCCTGGGCCTACAAGCCCCTCCGTGGTCCTTGGTCTGGCCCTGTTCCTACTGCTGACTAGGTTAAACCCTTCCTTCCTTCCTGCCTGCCTGCCTGCCTGCCTGCCTGCCTGCCTGCCTTCCTGCCTTCCTGCCTTCCTGCCTTTCTCCCTTCTTTCCTTCCTTCCTTCTTTCCTCCTTCCCTCCCTCTCCTTCCTTCCTTTCTCTTTTTCCTTCTTCCTTCCTTTCTCTCTCCTCTTTCTCTCTCTCTTTCTTTCTAGCTCTGTTTCTTTTCTTTTTTTTTTTCATAGAAGGCTCTCGCAATCAATACAGTTCTTCTTTGAGCATCAGGCACAGTTTCAGCTTTACTTTCATCCGTATTGAGTTGATTAATGGTCTTCTGCACTCCCCCCAACTAGATTACCAGCTCTGTGAGGACCTAGAATGGGGTGGTTTTGCTCAACATTTTATTCTCCTGCCTTACACATCGTGATGATGTTCAATAAATACTTGTTATCAAGGCAGTTTAGGGAGTTCCCTGGTGGCTCAGCAGGTTAAGAATCCAGCATTTTCACTGCTGTGGCTCTGGTTATTGCTGTGGTGAAGCTTTGATCTCTGGTCCAGGAAGCTCTGCATGCTGAGGGTGTGGCCAAAAAAAAAAAAAAGGCAGTTTAGCACAATGGTTGAACTCGCAACTTCTAGAACTAGCTCTCTAGGTTCAAATCCTGGCTCCACCTCTTGATAGCTGTGACTTTAAGTTGTGACTTCGGCAAATTAACTTCACTGTGTGTCAGTTTTCTCACCTGTAAAATGTCAGTAGAATAACACCAACCTGGAGTTCCTTTGTGGTACAGCAGGTGAAGGATCCAGTGTTGTCACTGCTGCAGCTTGGGTCACTGCTGTGGCGCAGGTTCAATCCCTGGCCCAGGAATTTCTGCGTGCCATGGGCAACCCCCCCACCCCAAAAAGAATAACACTGACCTTAGAGTTGTTAGATAGCATTATTTAAAACAGCACTGGGGGAGTTCCCATCGTGGCTCAGTGGAAACAAGTCCAACTAGGAACCATGAGGTTGCGGGTTCGATCCCTGGCCTTGCTCAGTGGGCTAAGGATCCAGCGTTGCCATGAGTTGTGGTGTTGGTCTCAGATGCGGCTCGGATCCTGCATTGCTGTGGCTGTGGTGTAGGCCGGCAGCTACAGCTCTGATTGTACCTCCCTCCCCTGTGGGTGCAGCCCTAAAAAAAAAAGAAAAAAGAAAGAAAAGGCAAAAAATAAAACAGCACTTAGTATACAGTAAGCACTTGATGATGTCAGTTATTAACGGACTAGGTATTGTTATTTCATAAATCAACATATGTATATACTTTGCTATTGGCCTTCCTGTTAGGATCCTCCAGTAGGGGGCGCGTGGAGGGCTGGAGGAGGCACAAGGGACCTACTCTTGGCTTACTTCAACACCTCTTTTCCCTGAAAGTAGCCATTCATTCCAGTTGCAGTTTTTTGTTTTGTCTTTTTTTTTTTTAGGGCCACACCTGCAGCACACGGATGTTCCCAGGCTAGGGGTGAAATCGGAACTGCAGCTGCTGGCCTACACCACAGCCACAGCAACCTCAGATCAGAGCCTTGTCTGTTGACTTCCACCACACCTCGAGGCAACACCAGATCCTTAACCCACTAAGCAAGGCCAGGGATTGAACCTACATCTTTGTGGATACTAGTCAGTTCTTAACCCACTGAGCTTAACAGGAGCTCCCTTGAGTTCTTTTTTAAATAAAAGGGCAAGTAGAGTGGTTTCATCAGGGACCCAGACTCCCTCCATCCTTTTGTTTCATAGCATCATTACATGGCTACTACCACACTGTCCAAAATAGCAGCTAAACCTCCAGCCATCAGGCTGTATTCCAGCAAGCAGAAAGGAAGGGGCAAGGAAAAAAAGCTCACTTCCAGGATTTATGCTTCCATCCCACTGGCCAGAACTTAGTCTCTGGGCACACCTACCTGCAAAGGGGCTGTGAAATAGAGGTTTTACCCTGAGCAGCCATATGCCCAACTAAAATTCTGGAGTTCTACTACTGTGGAAGAAGTGGGTAATAGCTCTTGAGGACAACAGGAAATCTGTCACAGTCAAGAGGCATGTATGCTAAAATTTGGTGGGTAAAATTATGGGTGATTTTTAGTTGCTTTTTTAATAATTGTGTGTGTGTGTGTGTGTGTGTGTAAAATTATGGGTGATTTTTAGTTGCTTCTTTAATAATGTGTGTGTGAGTGTGTGTGTGTGTGTGTGTGTGTGTAAATGGCTACACCTGTGGTGTATAGACGTTCCTGGGCCAGGGATTGAATCCAAGCTGCAGCTGCTGCCGAATCCTTTAACCCACTGTGCCTGGGCCTGGGATTGAACCCACACCTCTGCAGCAATCTTAGCTGCTACAGTTGCAGCAAGTTAAGGATCTGGTGCTGTCCCTGCTATGGCTCAGTTTGCTGCTGTGGCATGGGTTTGATCCCTGGCCCAGGAATTTACACATGCCTCACGTGTGGCCAAAAAGACCATATATTTGTAACTGGGGAAGAGGGGAGCAGTATTGCTCTTTTCAGTTTGAGGGGGAGAATACAATGTGAATAAAATAAATGGTAAAATGATACCAAGAGCTAAGGCTGTTTTTAGGAAAACACATCTGCTCTCAGGAAGGGTTGTGCAATGTTCCCAAGGAAATAAAACTTCCCTGGAAATGCAGCTTCCTCTAGCAACCCTATTGTGGCTCTTTCTACCTACAGATAAGATCTCTTCCCAGAATGCCAGGACAATCTGTTTGGACTTCTCATGACACGAGGCTTGTTTGAACTGATTTGTGTCTGCTTGCCTCCATCCTGGTACCACCAGACTGTTCCAGTGCAATGCAGCTCCCTGCCCCTTACATGGTGCCCCATGAGCTTAAGCCTCATTAAATATTTACTAGATGGGGCCAAATCCAGGCTGTGCTTTCATCTTAATTCCCCTAAATAACTCGCAATTGATAAGATCTGGATAGATGTGGAAATCTTAGCAATCTTGCCCACGAATGAGCAAGTTCTTTGAGATCCTTGGACATCAGAGATGTTGGGAGCTTTGGGGATTTGCTGCATTTGCCTGTAAAATCCATCTTGCCTCTCATTCCCACCCCTCCTCATCATCCCCACTTAATTTCTTATCTCTTCTCCAAACCAAAGTCTAAGAAGAACAGACTGGAAAGAAAGAAAACAGGTTTTTTCTTCTAGGGGTCTAACATCAGCCCCAGAATCTTAGCTGTACTTAGGAGAACCAGGTCTCCCCCTCCAGTTCAAATGAGAGAGTTTCCAAATGACTTCATTTCCAGAGAGTCAAGGTGGATGTTCTCAATAATGACAGTTGAGCAGTATTTACTACTGAATAGTGGTACCAACTCAAGATCAGTTTGCTAGATAATAAAGTTTTCATTAATTCCACAAATATTTATTGAGCTCTGACTTATTTGCAAGCTCTGTTCCAGACACGGGGGACATTGCCATTTCATTCCCTCTCTCCTCTCGCCTCATGAATTTGAAGTGTAATCTTCCTGATGGTGCTATCGTAGCCCTACTTTACAGGTGAAGAAACTGAGGCATGGGAAGATAAGGAACTTGCCCAAGGTCACACTTTTTATTTTGCTTTTTAGGGCTACACTCATGGCATATGGGCTTATGGAGGTTCCCAGGCTAGGGGTCAAATTGGAGATACAGCTGCCAGCCTACACCACAGCCACAGCAACACCAGATCCGTGCTGCGTCTGTGACCTACACCACAATTCATGGCAACGCCAGATCCTTAACCCACTGAGCGAGGCCAGGGATTGAACCCACATCCTCATGGATACTAGTCGGATTCTTTTCTGCTGCACCACAACGGGAACTACCTCCACCATGTCATATGGAAGTTCCCAGGGTCAGTTCTGAGCTATGGCTGTGACCTACACCACGGTGGTGGCAATGTCAGATCCTTAACCCACTGCACCAGGCTGGTGATGGAACCTGCATACCACAGGGATAATGCCGGAATCTTAATCCGCTGCGCCATAAGAGAACCCCTTACAGCCAATATTTAATGATAACTATAAATGGAGCATGGGAAGGTCCCTTGTGGAGCAGCACGGTAGGGATCCAGCATTGCCGCAGCTGTAGTGCAGACCACAACTGGGGCGCCACCTCAAACCCTGGCCCTAGAACTTCCAAGTGCTGCAATGCGGCCTAAATAAATAAGTAAATAAATAATTGGAATAGAACCTTTAAAGTTGTGAATCACTGTGTTTTACACCTGAAATTTATGCAATATTGTGTATCAACTGTACCTTAATTTTAAAATTAAAAAAAGAGGAGTTCCCATCGTGGCTCAATGGTTAACGAATCTGACTAGGAACCATTAGGTTGCGGGTTCGATCTCTGGCCTTGCTCAGTGGGTTAAGGATCTGGCGTCGTTGTGAGCTGTGGTGTAGGTTGCAGACATGGCTCAGATCCCGCGTTGCTGTGGCTGTGGCGAAGGCCGGTGGCTACAGCTCCTGTTAGACCCCTAGCCTGGGATCTAACCCATATGCCGCATGTGTGGCCCTAGATAAGGGAAAAAGACAAAAAAATAAAAATAAAAATAAAAATAAAAAAAAGAAATTGAAAATCTGATGAAGAATAGGCTATCCTAATTTTGCAGTACCTCTCCACAGAATAAAAGGAAATAAATAGGAAAAAAGAGTAACTATGTAGATGTGAAGCCCAGCAGATGCCACCTGGATGAAGTGATCAGAGTGAACACCATCAGCAAGGGACAGTTCACAGTCATGTGTCACCTCATCAGATGTAATGAAAACACACCATTATCATTGTTTGATTTTCTTCCCAAACATGCATAACCCAAATCAAATCATGAGGAAACCTCAGATAAACCCAAATGGAAGAACCTGCTACAAAATAATTGGCCTGCCATCTTCAAAAGTGTCAAGGTCAAGAAAGTTGAGGAAAGATTGAAGAACTGTTTCAGAATGAAAGAGACAGAACAGTCTGAACACAAAGACCTTTTTGTTGCAAAGTACATTATTGAGCAAGTTGGCAAAACTTGAAAGGGATCTGAGAATTAGATGATGGTCTGTATCATAGTAATTTATCTGAATATGTGTATCACATAGAAGAAAGTCCTTGTTGTGGGAAATATACGCTACAATATTTAGCCATGGAGTTCCCGTCTTGGCTCAGTGGTTAACGAATCCGACTAGGAACCATGAGGTTGCGGGTTCGATCCCTGGCCTCACTCAGTGGGTTGAGGATCCAGCGTTCCCCTGAGCTGTGGTGTAGGTTGCAGATGCGGCTCGGATCCCACGTTGCTGTGGCTCTGGTGTCGGCCGGCGGCTACAGCTCTGATTCGACCCCTAGCCTGGGAACTTCCATATGCCACGGGTGTGGCCCTAAAATGGCAAAAGACAAAAAGACTAAAAATAAAATAATATTTGGCCATGATGAGGTATCAAGTCAGCATTTACTCTCAAGTGGACCAGTACAAAAAATTTATCTGAACCATATTCACAATATTTTGGTAAATTTGAGATTGTTTTTAAAAAGTTCATGTACCAATTTCCAATGAGGTTACATGTATGACAACACGTGTAAAGAAACCCTGTAAGTAATTATATTACTTAGAGTTCACAAACCTGCTTTAGGAGGCCCCATTGTGGCTCAGCGGAAACGAACCCGACTAGTATCCATGAGGTCCCACTCTGTGGGTTAAGGATCCAGCATTGCCCCGAGCTGTGTAGGTCACAGACAGGGCTCGGATCCCATGTTGCTGTGACTGTGGCTTTGGTATAGGCCCACAACTCTAGCTGCCAATTAGACCCCTCGCCTGGGAACTTCCATATGCCACATTTGTGGTCCTAAAAAGAAAAGAAAAACAAAGAAAGAAACCTGCTCCAGCCAACTCAAGCAGGAAAAAGAATTTACTGGAAGGATATGGGATATATGGCAGGCTCTGCTGGAAATAGGTCCTCCCCTTAATAAAAAGTGTGTTGATCTTGGGCAAGTGACTTGACTATGCTGTGCCTCAGTCTCTGCATTCATAAATGGAGGAAATTATAGTACCATGCTTCATAAGATTGTGCTTCATAAGGTTGTGGGAGTTAATTAATTGATACATGCAAAGCTCTTAAAAGGGTGCCTGACGTTATTAGCGCTCTGTAAATATTATTTATTATCATTAACGACTTGTCCAAAGAAGCCAAATGAGTGGACAGTACAGGATTTGAACCCAAGTCCATCTGAAACCAAAACCTGAACTTACCAACAACCCTTTAACAGAACATTAAGTGAGACACGATTCTCCCCCTGCCTTTTCTCATAAATTTTTTTTTGCTGAAAAGTGAAGGATGTTCCTTCTCCCACCCCTACTAGCAGTTACTTCCTTTTGCATTCTCCTAGGGCTTACAAACAAAAACTAGTCGAGCCAGCTCCACCCTTTTAGAAGCTCGGTTCATGCCCACACCCTCCAAAGGCTTTTGCTTCACTGGTATACTTCGTTTGCCCTGGGTAATGTTATCCCTTTAAGTATAGAGGACATTTAATCTAAGTAATACTGTCCGTGGGCTTGGATCTAGGCCTGCAGCAGCTGTAGTTGTGAGTTAACATGCTTGCTTCATGCTCTGTCTGTCTGCCTTGTGTCTAAGCATTATCCTTCCTTCTCATATTTGATGGAAAATATCAAGTCAGCCTGTGAAGGAGTAATTCAGTTCCCTGGAAGGCGTTGTATTAATCATGTTTTTCATTTTCTGTATTTTCTTTCTTTCCTTCTTTCTTTCTTTCTTTCTTTCTTTCTCCTTCCTTCCTTCCTTCCTTCCTTCCTTCCTTCCTTCCTTCCTTCCTTCCTTCTTTTCTCTCTCCTTCTTTCAAGGCCACACATGTAGAATATGGAAATTTCTGGGCTAAGGGTTGAATCAGCTTTAGCTACTGGCCTACACCACAACCACAGCAACACGGAATCCAAGCTGGGATCTGAGTCAAATCTGTGATCTATGCTATAGCCTGTGGCAACGCCAGATCCTTAACCCACTGAACGAGACCAGGGATTGAACCTGCATCCTCATGGACACTGTGTCAGGTTCTTAACCCACTGAGCCACAACAGGAACTCCTCATATTCTTTATTTTCTGATTTTTTTTGTCTTGTCATGGCCACACCCAGAGCATCTGGAGGTTCCCAGGCCAGGAATGGAATCCAAGCTACAGTTGCAGCTTGCACCACAGGCCAGGGATCAAACCCACGGCTCCTCAGCGACCTGAGCTGCTGGATCTTTAATCCACTGCACCGCAGTGGGAACTCCTCTGATGTTCTGACATCTTTAAAAGCTTTTTGGTTGGGGAGAGGCTCCTCCTCCAAACCAACCCAACTTTCTTGCTTTTTTTTGCCCTTTTTTGCCTTTTTTTTCTTTTTTGCTTTTTAGGGCTGCACCTGCGGCATATGGAAGTTCCCAGGCAGGCTAGGGATCAAATCAGAGCTGCAGCTGCTGGCCTACACCACAGCTGCAGCAACGTGGGATCTGAGCCACATGTGCAACCTACACTACAGCTTGTGGCAACACCAAAACCTTAACCCACTGAGCAGGGCCAGGGGTCAAACCCATATTGTCATGGATACTAGTCAGGTTCTTAACCCACTGAACCAAAACAGGAACTCCTCTAGTGACTTTTTAAAATAATGGAATTCTCCTTATTTAAAATAACAGCATAGGCTGGCAGCTACAGCTCCAATTAGACCCCTGTCCTGGGAACTTCCATATGCTGAGGTTATGGTGCTAAAAAGAGTTTTAAAACAAAAAGTATTGGCAAACCTTTCAAGAAGTTTCACTGTGAAAAGAAGGAAGAAAATGGGATAAATCTGGAGAGCAAATGGGACTAAGGGATTTTTTTGTTTTGCTTTTGTCTTTTAGGTAAGAGAGACTTGAAAATGTTTTGAAAAGATTGGAAAGATCTAGTTAAGAGCTAATACTTAAATATCCGGAAGAGAAAATGAATCATTGAAAGTTCACATGAAGGGGAGAAGGAGATAAGATCGGTTGGGGTAGAAGATGCCAACCACTCCTGTGGTAATGTAGAAAATTGGTTTAGATGTACTTGGGTTTCTCTTTTTTGGGGAGAAGATGAATGAATTTCCAGTATAGACACTGACAAAGCAGATAGAGGGGTTTGATGGGCAAGTACAATCTAAATAAAATGGGTACGGGAGTTTAGAATGTTGGAAAGAGTTTTCTTGAAATGATGGACAAAAATCTTGTGGAATAAGGAAGGGCGTGAAGAATGAAGAAAGCCGGTGGAGGGTGGGGGTAGTAGTTAAACAGGAAAATAGACTGGAGTCCTGATAAGCTAGAGAACAGTCTTAGTGATCCATTGAATATGGCAGCTGGAAGGGTTGTGGCCAAGATGGTGAGTGATGTCTTGGATATTTTTTTGATGTTAAGACCCAGTGTAGGCCATAGGATGGGTGACTGAGGTGGGATGGAGGAGAACTTTGCTGGAAATGAGAAGGTTCTATAATTCAGGGGCCATGGTTTGGGATTGGCTGTGTGTGTGAATGTTGAGGTCACTAGGATGCTGAGTGGAGGGCAGATATGTGAGCCAGGTGCCAAGATGTGATGGATGAAGGCAGTGGGGAGAGAACAACAGGGTTGTGGTGAATTACCTCTCTCTTGAACTCTATTCTTCAATTTTCAGCTGTTTATCCGATATCTCTATTTGAATATCTAACAGATATCTTCAACTTAGCAATGTGGCCAAGCCTAGAAGCAGAAGGACTAGAAAATATAGCATTTTTTCTTCTGAGAATACATAAAGTTCTTCTAAAATAAAGCCGGGGTTCTATTACCACAAAAAAAAAAATGGTGAAATTGATATAGTTAGGCAACAATTGGTCTCTTCCACATTGTGCAACATTCATTTATTAACAGATATTACAACAGTGAAAATTAAGGTAGCCTCAAAACTTAAGGGGAATATCCAGAAAATTTAAAGAACTCTTAAAATTCAAAACAAAAACTAAACAATCCAATTTTTTTTTAATGGAGGAATTCCTGTTGTAGCTCTGTGGAAATGAATCTGACTAGCAACCATGAGGATGCAGGTTCAATCCCTGGCCTCGCTTAGTGGGTTAAGGATCCAGCATTGCTGTGAGCTATGGTGTAGGCTGCAGGCATGGCTTGGATTCCTGCTACCTGCCTGCTGTTGTGGCTCTGGTGCAGGCCAGCAGCTGCAGCTCCAAACTGACCCCTAGTCTGGGAACCTTCATATCCTAAGAGTGCAGCCCTAAAAAATACAAAAAAAAAAAAAAAAAAAAAAAAGGAAAAAATGGAGTTCCCTTGTGGTGCAGTAAAGGATCTGGAGTTGTCATTGCAGCAGCTTGGGTCACTGCTATGGCCTGGGTTCAGCCCCCGGCCTGGGAAATTCCACGTGTTGTGGGAGGGGCCAAAAAAATGGAGAAAATACCTGAGTAGATATTTTTCCAAAGAAGATATACAAATGGCCAAAAAGCCCATGAAATGATACTCAACATTGGATTTCCCACCGTGGCTCAGCAGAAACGAATCCAACTAGGAGCCATGAGGTTGTGGGTTCGATCCCTGGCATTGCTCAGTGGGTTAAGGATCCGGCGTTGCCATGAACTGTGGTGTAGGTTGCAGACGTGGCTCGGATCCGGTGTTGCTGTGGCTCTGGCGTAAGCCGGCAGCAACAGCTCTGATTAGACCCCTAACATGGGAACCTCCATATGCTGCAGGTGCGGTCCTAAAAACACAAAAAGCCAAAAAAAAAAAAAAGATACTCAACATTAGACATTAGACATTAGGGAAATGCAAATAAAAATCATAATTAGATGCCGTAGCTATGGCTAGATTTTTTAAAAAAGAAAATCATTGGCAAAATGTGGATAAATTAGAACACTGTACATTGCAGGTGGGAATGTAAAAATGTTTTCAACTGCAGTGGGAAACAGTTTGGCAGTTCCTCAAAAAGTAAACATAGAACTACCATGTGACTCAGCAATTCTACTCCTATGTATATACCCACAAGAACTGAAAACAGATACTCAAAAACAATCCTCATAACACAAATATTCATAACAGCACTATTCACAGTAGCCAAAGGTAAAAACAACCCAAACATCCATAAACAGATTGAATGAATAAAGCAATTGTGGTATATCCACATGGTGGAGTATTATTTAGCTATGAAAATGTTGAAGGTCTACCCATACATGCTACAAAGTAGATGAAACTCGAAAACATTACGTGGAAGATATCAGATGTTAAAGGTCACATTTTATGATTCCGTTTATATGAAATACCAGAATAAGTGAATCCATAAAAACAGAATGCAGATTGGTGGTTGCTGAGAGTTGGTGGTGGGGGTAGAGGAGAATGGGGAGTAGCTGCTTAATGGCTGCATGATTTCCTTTTGGAGTGATGAAAATGTTTTGGTCCTAGATAGAGATGATGGTTGTTCAACATTATGAATATACTAAATGCCACTGAATTATTCTTTGTAAAATGGGTAATTTTGTTAGGTGGATTTCATGTCAGTAAAAAAAAAAAATTAAGGGGAAGGGTTGTCATCTTCGGAATGACAGAAAAGTCATTTATCAAGGTACAAGCAGAACTTTTAACTGAGAGAAGCTGTACATGATTATATGTGTTCTCCACTATAACAGTAATTCAAACACAGGACAAAGTATAAGTACTACATTTCCTGCTGTGTAAGTACAAGTCTATGTTAGGAAAAAAAGATGTGTGCTTTTTGACAGCTCAAGTTTGAAAACCCAATGATGTAGAATTTTTCTTCGCCACCGTCAGGAAGGAAGAGAAGAAGGAAGGGAAGGAAGGAGAGGAGGATGAGGTGGAGAAGAAAGAGAGACAGAGCGGGAGTTCTCGTCATGGCTCAGTGGTTAATGAATCCGACTAAGAACCATGAGGTTGCAGGTTCGATCTCTGGCCTTGCTCAGTGGGTTAAGGATCCGGCATTGCTGTGAGCTGTGGTGTAGGTTGCAGATGCAGCTCAGATCCCGTGTTGCTGTGGCTGTGGCAAAGGCCGGCAGCTGCAGCTCCTGTTAGACCCCTAGCCTGGGAACCTCCATATGCCGTGGGTGCAGCCCAGATAAGGCAAAAAGACAAAAAAAAAAAAAGAGAGAGAGAGAGAGAGAGACAGAGATAGAGAATGATAGGGAAGATACAAGGGAAAAGTTGCTTTCCCTTCTAAATATAACATACTAAGAAACAGATCCCTTCTGACCCCCACCGGTATGGGAAAGAAAAACTCTGTTCTGAAGACAGTGATTTCTTTTTTTTTTTTTTGCCTTTTCTATGGTTGCACCCATGACATATGGAGATTCCCAGGCTAGGGATCTAATCAGAGCTGTAGCCGCTGGCCTACAGCACAGCCACAGCAATGCGGTATCCAAGCTGTTTCTGCAACCTACACCACAGCTCACGGCAACGCCAGATCCTTAACCCACTGAGCAAGGCCAGGGATCAAACCTGCAACCTCATGGCTCCTAGTTGGATTCGTTAACCACTGAGCCACGACGGGAACTCCTAAACTAGAGTTCTATACCCAGCCAAATTATCCATGAAATGTGAGGATAGAATGAAGACATTTTCAGATATGCAAGTCCTCAAAATTTTGTTTGCTCCTTTCTCAGAAAGTAGATGGAGCATGAGAGAGAAAGCCATGAAAAAGGAACTTACAGAATCTAGGAAACAGGAGCACCAGCTCAGGAAAGAGCCAAAATGGGCTGGAGACAGCTTCTAGCAAGACTAGAGAGGGATCAGTCCCAATCAGAGCATGGGAATGGAGAACCGTAGCATGGGGGAATATCTCCAAGCCAGACAGACAGACAGAAAAGAAAGAAGGAGAAAAAGAAGGAAAGAAAGAAAGGCAGGAAGGAAGTGAGAAAGAGAAAGGAAGGAAGGAAGGACAAAGAAAGAAAAGGAAGGAAGGAAAGAAAGGAAAGAAAGAAAGAAAGAGAAGGAAAGAAACTAATAGGTTACCTGATGTGCTTGAATCTATTGAGAGATTTCTATTCCTGTCAGAGTTTGTGGATCGACTGGTGATAAACCCATAGAAAACTAAGTGTAGCCAATTTGTTGAACAGATGGGACCTTTGGGGTGTAGGCAGAAAAGAAGTTTATTCTTGGATGCAGAGTTTATTCTTTGCATGTTCAAACTATCTCTGTGAAGCCAATTCTTCCCTCTTACCCTTGAATGAAGTATAGGGCAAATCTCACAGCTTTTTTTTTAAGTCACTCTCAGGTAATAAAACTCTCTCCCTCACTTAAAACCCCAAACAGTCTCAGTTCAGTAATTAAAAAGTCCACTCTTATGCATTAAGTTGGATCACATGAAATCACTAATTTTGTGAGCATAAATGGTCAAATGTTGGAAATTTCATTTGATTCAGTCTAATGAGTCAAAACTCCCAAATTTATTTAAAATAAAATCATCTCAGAGTTCCTGTCATGGTGCAGCAGAAACGAATCCAACTAGGAACCATGAGGTTGCAGGTTCAATCCCTGGCCTCACTCAGTGGCTTAAGGATCCAGCATTGCTATGAGCTGTGGTGTAGGTCGCAGATGCGGCTCAGATCGCATGTTGCTGTGGTTGTGGTGTAGGCTGGCAGATGTAGCTCCAATTCGACCCCTAGCCTGAGAACGTCCATATGCCTCAGGTGTGACCCTAAAAAAAAAAATTAAAAGCAAAAAAATAAAAATAAAAAATAAAATCATCTCCCCTTCTACTATCAGTACCTGAGCTGCTGCAGTGACAATGCCAGATCCTTAACTCACTGCACCACAAGGGAACTCCTGTGGTTTGTTTTTTTTTAATGTAGTAGATTTAATTTACTTTGTTTTTAATTTTTGTATATTTATTTTTGTTTTTTAGGGCCACGCTTGCAGCGTATGGAAGGCCCCAGGCTAGGGGTCGAATCAGAACAGCAGCTGCTGGCCTACACCACAGCCATGGCAACACCAGATTGGAGCCACATCTGGGACCTATGCTGCAGCTTGTGGCCAGATCCTTAACCCAATGAGCGAGGCCAGAGACTGAACCCGCATTTTCGTGGATACTAGTCAGGTTCATAACCTAATAAGCCACGATAGGAACTCCCTACTTTGTATTTCAGAGCAGTTTTGGGTTCACAGCAAAACTGAGTGGGAGATTCAGAGATTTTCTGCGTATGCTCTGACCCCACACATGTACAGCCTCCTTCATTATCAACGTCTCCCGTCAGAGGTACATTTGTTACTGTTAGGAGCCTACACTGACACATCATTATCACCCAAGGTCCTTAGTTTAGTTTACCTTAGGGTTCATTCTTGGTGTTTTATATTCAGGTGTGTAATGACATAGCCACCAATATAGTGACCTATAGAATAGTTTCCCTGCCTTAAAAATCCTTTGAGCTCTGCCTAATCATCCCTCCTGCAACCACTGATCTTCTAACCATGTCCACAGTTTTGCCTTCTTGAGAATGTCATAGAGTTGGAATCACACAGTATGTAGCCCTTTTCAGATTGGCTTTTTTTCATTTAGTAATATGCTTTTAAGTTTCCTTGATGCCTTTTCATGGCTTGATAGCACATTTCTTTTTATGGCTAAATAATATTTCGTTGTCTGAATGTACCAAAATTTATCCATTCACTTACTGAAGGACATATTGATTGCTTTCAGGGTTTGGCAATTATGAGTAAAGCTGCTATAACCAGTTCTTAGTTACCTCTTTTACAAGAATCTGCCTAGGTGAACTTACTTTGTTTTTTCTTTTCCTTTTTTTGTCTTTTTGCCTTATCTAGGGCCGCACCCGCGGCATATGCAGGTTCCCAGGCTAGGGGTCTAACAGGAGCTGTAGCTGCCGGCCTTTGCCACAGCCACAGCAACGCGGGATCCGAGCCGTATCTGTAGCCTACGCCACAGCTCATGGCAACGCCGAATCCTTAACCCACAGAGCAAGGCCAGGGATCGAACCTACAACCTCATGGTTTCTAGTCAGATTCATTAACCGCTGAGCCACGATGGGAACTCCTAGGTGGACTTTGGAATGGGGAAGCATCAGCAGAAACTGAGACTCAGATAGTTCCCCGTTAACATTCTGTTACACAAGAAAATGAAGAAACCAAAGCAATTAATGACTTCAGGGAGAGAAATTTATGTAAGAAATGAAATTTAACCATAGTACTCTACATTCTCAGTGGTAAATGCAACTTGTACAGTCTTAATAGTGTAAATATCGATTGAATCAAGAAATAATGATACTGGGAGTTCTCTCATGGTGCAGTGTGTTAAGGATCTGGTATTGTTACTGCAGCGGATCAGGATGCTGCTGTGGCAAGGCCTGGGAACTTCCACATGCCTTGAGTGCAGCCCCCCAAAAAATAATGATGCAAACATATTGGAAAGATGGGAGAAGGGGAAATCTGTGTTGGAGTGCATGGGAACAGGGCTAAGACAACAAAATTCTTACACATTCTTGCAAGGAAGCAACAGAAGTCCAAATGGAAACATCAAGAATTGGGAGTTCCCTTCATGGCTCAGTGGTTAACAAATCTGACTGAGAACCATGAGGTTGCGGGTTCCATCCCTGGCCTTGCTCAGTGGGTTAAGGATCCAGCGTTGCTGTGAGCTGTGGTGAAGGTTGCAGATGCGACTCGGATCCCGCGTTGCTGTGGCTGTGGCGAAGGCCAGCAGCTACAGCTCCTGTTAGACCCCTAGCCTGGGAACCTCCATACGCCGCGGGTGCGGCTCTACAAAAAAGGCAAAAAGACAAAAAAAAAAAAAAAGAATTATCTGTACAGGAGTTCCCATTGTGGCTCAGCAGTAGTGAACCCAACTAATATCCATGAGGAGGAGGGTTCGATCCCTGGCCGTGCTCAGTGGTTTAAAGATTCGGCATTGCTGTGAGGTGTAATGTAGGTGGCAGACAGAGCTCGGATCCCGAGGTGCTGTAGCGTAGGCTGGCAGCTGCAGTTCTGATTCAGTTCCTAGCCTGAGAACTTCCATATGCCACAGGTGCAGCCTTAAAAGAAAAAAAAAAAAAGATATGTACAGGCAAGTCATTTCGAAATACGAAGAAAGAGGAGTTTCTGCCCTAGTGCAGTGTGTTGAGAATCTGCAGCAGCTTAGGTTGCTGTATAGTTGCAGGTTTGATCCCCAGCCCAGTGCAGTGGGTTAAGGATCCAACATGGCCACAGCTGTGGCTTTGATTTGATCCTGACCTGGGAATTTCTATATGCCACTGGTGCAGCTACAGAGAAAAATATGAAGGAAGATACCAGAAGAGCTGAAGGATTTGAAAGTGAGTGAGTGGGGTATTATTTTTCATATAAGCTCCTTAAAACTATTTGACTCTTTAAACCATGAACACATTACTTTGATTAAGCAAGTTAATTTTAAAACTGTAGTAAAACGTAGAAATTTAGATATCTGGAGACTAAGCTAATATTTGAATATAACAAAAGCATTTGTGCTTTTAATAAGAAATTATTTGCATGAAGCCAAAAGTTATTTGTCTGACCAAAAAGCTTTCTAATGTTACAGAGAAAATTACTCCCTTTAGCCTTCTGCATCCAGTATAATGTGAAAATACACCCTCCTATTTCCAAATAACCTTCTGATAAGCAGTGGATCCTCCTATAGGGTCAATTTAAACTTATATCATGAGGAGTTCCCGTCGTGGCTCAGCGGTTAACGAATCCGCCTAGGAATAATGAGGTTGCAGGTTCAGTCCCTGGCCTCACTCAATGGGTTAAGGATCCGGCGCTGCTGTGAGCTGTGGTGTAGGTTGCAGATGCGTCTCGGATCCCGTGTTGCTGTGGCTGTGGTGTAGGCTGGTGGCTACAGCTTCGATTAGACCCCTAGCCTGGGAACCTCCATATGCTGTGGGTGCAGCCCTGAAATAGGCAAAAAGACAAATACAAAACAAACAAAAAAAAAAACTTATATCATGAGAGAATTTTTTTTCCACTCTGTTACTTTGCATTAAGTTTGAGAGATAACTAGGCCAGGTAAGCCAGTAGGGGTTACCTTGTTGACTAAGAACTAACCCATGATCACCACTTCTCACCTCACCTACACTAGAACCCATAATATCCCTATAACATCTCCTATCAAGATTTTTTAGGATGGAGTTCCCTTCATGGCTCAGTGGTTAAGGAATCTGACGAGGAACCATGAGGTTGTAGGCTCGATCCCCGGCCTTGCTCAGTGGGTTAACCATCCAGCGTTGCCATGAGCTGTGTATAGGTCGCAGATCTGGATCTGGCATTGCTGTGACTGTGGCGGATTTGACCCCTAGCCTGGGAACCTCCATATGCCACGGGTGCGGCCCTAAAAAGCAAAAAAGAAAAGGATTTTTTTTAGGAAAGTAGGTGAGAAAAGAAGACCAGGAGAGAAAAACCAAGACATGCTCTTCGTGTAGCCTCCATGAGGACAGGGGCTTGTCTGGTTCATGTCAGTATTCTCAGTGCCAGGCACACAGTTAATGCTCAGAAAATATCTAAGTATCTATTGAATAAATAAATCAGTCAGTGACCCTAACTCCCCACTTTCCCAAAGTCTATTTGCGTTAGAACAAAGTATCTGGAAGTTCCTGTTGTGGCTCAGCAGGTTACAATCCAGGAGAGTGCAGGTTCCATCCCTGGCCTCACTCAGTGGGTTAAGGATCCAGCATTGCCATGAGCTGTGGTGTAGGTCGCAGATGCCTCTTGGATCTGGCGTTGCTGTGGCTGTGGTGTAGGCTGGCAGCTACAGCTCCAGTTTGACCCCTAATCTGGGAACTTCCATATGCCACAGGTACAACCCTAAAAAGCAAAAAAACAAAAAAAATTAAAGCATATCAACGGTTCATAGGAATAAATTATATTGTATATTACGGTTCATAGAGCTATAAAAATCAGTAGGTAAGACAGCCCTTAGATAAGGGTGCATCTCTGGATGTGTTGTGAAACAGCCAATTACAAATACTGAAAAGGTAAAACCCACCAAGTGCCTGAGGAGATACACAAGAATGTTGACAGCAGTGTTGTTTATGTCTATATTCATTTGATGGCATACTCTATAGCAGTGGGAACGAGCAGCAAACTAGAGCTATGTTTATAAATATAGATGAACCAGCCAAAAATGTAATGTTGAGGGAAAAAAAGCAAGTCATAGAATAATTCAAATGGTATGATGCATTTATAGTTTTAAAATACATAAAGCAATATTGTTTTAGAAAACCTTTATTTTTTTTTAATTTTTTGTCTTTTTGCCTTATCTAGGGCCGCACCCGCGGCATATGGAGGTTCCCAGGCTAGGGGTCTAACAGGAGCTGTAGTTGCCGGCCTTCGCCACAGCCACAGCAACGCGGGATCCGAGCCGCGTCTGCAACCTACACCACAGCTCACGGCAACGCCGGATCCTTAACCCACTGAGCAAGGCCAGGGATAGAACCCGCAACCTCATGGTTCCTAGTCGGATTTGTCAACCACTGAGCCATGACAGGAACTCCCCAAAGATGTTTTCTTGTAAAAAATTTATTACTTTTGGAGTTCCTGTCATGACTCAGTGGTTAACGAATCTGACTAGGAACCACGAGGTTGCGGGTTCGATCCCTGGCCTTGCTCAGTGAGTTAAGGGTCCGGCGTTGCCGTGAGCTGTGGTGCAGGTTGCAGACACGGCTCAGATTCCGCATTGCAGTGACTGTGGTGTAGGCCGGCGGCTACAGCTCCGATTAGACCCCTAGCCTGGGAACCTCCCTAGTAAAGGCAAAAAGATCACAAAAAAAGAAAAAAAAAAATTTTTGTGTAAGGTTGTTTTTTTTTGTTTTTTTTTTAAGGACTGCACCCTCTGCATATGGAAGTTCCCAGGCTAGGGGTCAAATGGGAGCTACAACTGCCAGCCTCCGCCACAGCCACAGCAATTTGGAATCCAAGCTGCATCTGCGAACTACACCACAGCTCACGTTGAGGCTGGATCCTTAACCCACTGAGCAAGGCCAGGGATGGAACCCTCATCTTCATGGATGCTAGTCGGGTTCATTACCACTGAGCCACGATGGATCCCTAGCCTGGGAACCTCTATATGCTGTGGGTGCAGCCCTAGAAAGCAAAAAAAAAAAAAAAAAAAAAAGGAATTTTAGATGTGGCTTATCTAATTCCAAAACAAAATCTTGTGTTTTTCTTGGAATCTCCTTAAATGTCTCCTTTAATTCTCATTTAATGTCTGATATATATATACATATATATATTTTGTCTTTTTGCCTTTTCTAGGGCCACACCTGTGGCATATGGACGTTCCCAGGCTAGGGGTCTAACAGGAGCTATAGCTGCCGGTCTTCGCCACAGCCACAGCAATGCGGGATCCGAGCCATGTCTGCGACCTACACCACAGCTCACAGCAACACTGGATCCTTGACCCACTGAGCAAGGCCAGGGATTGAACTTGCAACCTCATGGTTCCTAGTTGGATTCGTTAACCACTGAGCCACGATGGGAACTCATAATGTCTGATATCTTATGAGACTGATGTGCTACCTCCCACGCTAATGAGGCACCTTAATGTCTGATATCTTAATGATGTGGAGTCTTGCTAGCTAAGAACATAGTTTGTATTTCTCATGGTCCAAGTTTTTTTATGTGTCCTTCTGTGGAATTCGATTTTTTTTTCTTCTCTTCACATAGACTGTGCATCTCTACTGTAAAGTTTATTCCTAGAATTTTTTATTTTATCTTTTTTTTTTAGGGCCACACCGGTGCTGTATAGAAGTTCCCGGACTAGGAGTCAAATCGCAGCTGTAGCTGCCACAACCATGGCAATTCCAGATCCGAGCTACATCTGTGACCTACACTGCAGCTTGTGGTAATGCCGGATCCTTGATCCACAGAGCGAGGCCAGGGATCGAACCTGCATCCTCGTGGATGCTAGTTAGGTTCTCAACCCACTGAGCCACAATGGTAACTCCCTTAGAGGTTTTTAAAAATTTCTTTGTAAAAGGGGTCTGGGAGTTCCCGTCGTGGTGCAGCGGTTAATGAATCCGACTAGGAACCATGAGGTTGCGGGTGCGATCCCTGGCCTTACTCAGTGGATTAACGATCTGGCGCTGCCGTGAGCTATGGTGTAGGTCGCAGACGTGGCTCGGATCCCTGTGTTGCTGTGGCTACGGCGCAGGCCTGAGGCTACAGCTCCGATTAGACCCCTAGCCTGGGAACCTCCACATGCCGCGGGTGCAGCCCTAAAATGAAAAAAAGGCAAAAAAGGGGGGGGGGTCTGCATTTATATCTTCTAACTATTGTATCCCCAAGATTTCTGAAATAGCCCTAGGAGCTCAGTCTCTCTTAGGTAGTCCTGAGAATTCCTCTTCTAGATTAGAAAGTAGTTCTCAACCTGTTTCCCCTTGCAGCGCATACTGTGGGTGACCTTGACATACACCAATCAATCCTACAGGTTTTCCTTGTTTTTCAGAGACTCCAGTGGAGAAAGAGAGGCTGTGGATCTTCAGCAGCTGACGGAAATTTATGTGTACCAGATACTGTGATGAGGGCCTGGAATACCATGGTGACCTGAGTCCCTGCCCTTCTGTAAGTTGATCACGTCATACTAGCCAAACAGAGCAAACTCAGCAAATAATTGAATAATAATAAGGGTGCAAAGTTCTGCTAAGGGGCTATGAGATTGGAGCAGAGATAATTGTCAGGTGCTAACATCCATTAACTTCCACACCTAAGGCTTCAATTACCTCCCAAATGCTACTTACTCACACATTGTATCTCCATTCCTGACTTTCCTCTAAGCTCCACTCCCACTTCCTCGTCAGGAGGTAGTCTGATTCCCCTACCCCTGGCTCTGGACTGGTTTGTGTCCTACTTGTAGCCAATAAACTAACAGTGGAAGTGGCTCTATGTGACGTCCAAGGCAAGGTCACTTTAGGTAATGCAGCTCTCTGCCTTTGTTCTGGGAATACTCACTCTGAAGCCTTCAGCTGCCATGTAAACACTTTAATGGCCCTGAGGCTGCCACCAAAGGAAGCTCACAGTAGCCTATGCAGAGACCACATGGATGGGCCCTAAGGCTTTCTGAAGAGTGAGAGGCCTTGCCAGCACCCAGTTGCTCTGTCCCCTCAGTGGTCCAGCTCGCAGTAGAGATCCCAAGTTAGGAGAACTCGACCAACCCTTTCCGAATTCCAGATCCACCGATGTACAAGAGATCTTGAAATGATTACTGTCCTTTCGAGCCACTAAGCTTGGTTTGTCTCGTAGCATAGTAACTGGGACCTGGGCCACATATGTCCTCCCATAGGGATTTGTGTATGTTTTCCTTCCTCCTTGGAACACCTGCACTGCTATTGCTCCCTTACCACCTGCATGTCTCTTCAGATCTTTGCTAAAGCTACAGTGTGTCTGGATGCTCTGTCTAGGGTTTCATGAAGCTCTCATGACACCATGTACCTTTACTTCCTGTGCTTACGACAGCTGCATTTGGAAACTGTTCCACTCTCTTTCTGACAAGTGTTCAATTCCTTAGACTAGCATTCAGTTCATGCCAATTACACAGTAGGCCAGGCATTGCAAACTCAAATATCAACAGAAATAGGAAAGTAACATAAATGACAGACAGATGCACAAAGAGCAGGGCTGTGGTGAAATAAAATATCCATCTCTAAGGCACAGCTGCCACTCAGTAGGCTCTGAGTGGCAGCCAAATCTGCCTCATTTTTAAGAAATGGCACAAACCTTGGAGTTCCTGTGGTGGCTCAGTGGTAATGAACCTGACTAGTATCCATGGGGACGAGGGTTCAATCCCTGACCTCGCTCACTGAGTTGGGGATCTGGCATTGATGTGAGCTCTGGTGTAGGTCGCAGCAAGGCTCGGATCCTGAGTTGCTGTGGCTGTGGCCTAGGCTGGCAGCTGAGCTCTGATTCGACTCCTAGTCTGGGAACCTCCATATGCAACAGGAGGTGCAGCCCTAAAAAGCAAGAACCAAAAAGAAATGACACAAATCCAGATGTGTATGTTGGAATGTTAGCAACTAATTAAAACTAAAACTAAAAATACAGGGATAAGGCAAAAGACAAAAAAGTAAAAATAAAAATACAGGGAGTTCCCTGGTGGCTCATAGGGTTAAGGATCAGTATTGTCACTGCTGTGGCATGGGTTTGATCCCTGGTCAGGGAACTTCTGAATGCTTTCGGTGTGGCCAAAAATAATTTAAAATTTAAAAAAAAGCACAGAAGAAAGAAAAGGAGAGGAGTTCCTATTGTGGCACAGCAGAAACAAATCTAGCTAGTACTCATGAGGATGCGGGTTTGATCCCTGGCCTTGCTCAGTGAGCTGGGGATCCAACGTTGCCTTGAGCTCTGGTGTAGGTCACAGATGAGGCTTGGATCCTGAGTTGCCGTGGCTGTAGCATAGGCCGGCAGCTGTAGCTCCAATTTGACCCCTAGCCTGGGACATTCCATATGCCATGGGTGCAGCCCTACAAAGCACAAAAAAAGGGGGGGGATGACAACCACTTGAAGATTTAGTACTCAATTTGTGTAATCAAGGAACTGTATTTAACTGAGGCATAAGTTAGCCATGGGCTGACTGGGGTTCAGGAGTGAGTCACTTGAATTTGTTTTTCTCTATATTTACCTATAGACCGTCAGTCAAATTCTCTTCCAAGGACCAGAAGACTTCTTGATTCTTGCCAAATAATAAAGGAATTACTTCTTTTTCTTTTTGGCCACACCTGTGGCATATGAAATTTCCCAGGCCAGGGATCAAACCCTCACTACAGCTGTACCAGAGCCACAGCAGTAACAGCACCTGATTCTTAACATACATGAGAACTCCAGGAATTATTTATTTTTCTTAAGAAGGTGGAAGAAATTGTGACCATTAAGTAAGTTACACTAAATCCTGTGTTCTTTCCCAGAGGATAAATTATATGGTATTTTTAATAAGGGATAGGAACATGCAAGTCTCAGAAAAGCCCTATGAGAAGCTGATTTTTATCTAAAGACTGTACTTCTTGTTATTTAATGTACCTGTTAAAAAAATAGGAAAAGAAATGAACTATCAAGCCATGAAAAGAAATGGAGGCCCCTTAAACGCATATTACTAAGTCAAAGAAGCCAATCTGAAAAGGCTACGTGCTGCACACGATTCCAACTGTATGATCATTCTGGAATAGGTAAAACTGCAGGAGATCACTGGTTGGAGTGCCTGTTGTGGCTCAACGATAATGAACCCAACTAGTATCCATGAGGACGCAGGTTCAATCCCTAGCCTCACTCAGTGGGTTAAGGATCCGGTGTTGTCGTGAGCTGTGGTGTAGGTCACAGACACGGCTTGAATCCTGAGTTGCTGTGGCTGTGGTGTAGACCGGCAGCTGCAGCTCCAATTTGACTCCTATCCTGGGAACCTCCATATGCTGCAGGTATGGCCCTAAAAAGAAAAAAGAAAAAAAAATCGGAGGTTGGGGGAGGAAGAAGGCAGTGTTCCGAGAACAAATGATCCCTAGAATGAGGAGTGATCAGTCACTAACAAGAATAGACAGGAGTCTTCGCTGCTCAGAGCAGGTTAGGCCTTCACTACACTAATGAGCAACCTAGCAACCTATCACCCTTTGTATAGGGAAGATAAGACAGGGCACCAAACTCTACTAATTCTCAGGACCCCTGGTAAGCTGTTGTTCTTATTTAAGAGGGAAACTGAAGCCCAACTACGTTGAGGCCCAAGTCATAGGATAAAATCCAAAAGCTGGGTTAGGAAAAAAAGGGAAGTTATCTCTCCCTCAATATGTAGAAGGAGGGAAGAAAGCTGAGACTAGAAGTCTTAGGCCCATCACTTGGTTCTCCAGGGGTGATAGTAAAATGGGTCAGAACACCCTCTTCTACTTTTGAAACTTTGAAGAGATTGTCTGATTGTGCAGGGACTTCAGCTTTGGGTTTAGGGAAACCCCTGTGTCTGTTCCTTTACCCAAGTGAGCTATGGGATCCAGTTTGCTTGGAAGTTTGAAAAAATCACCTTATCAGAGGGTTGGACAATATCTAAATGTTGCTTTGTATTGTCTTAGATGGGCACTAAATAATCAGTGAAATTTGACTGTTTTTAGTGTCCTAAAATTGTCTTATTGTATTTTCAATTTATTATTTTGGCTGTTCTTGGGCCAGGGATCAAACCCCTGCCACAGGAGTGACCCAAGCCACATCAGTGACAACACCAGATCCTTAATCCACTGAGCCACCAGGGAACTCTTCTCATTGCATTTTATAAAGTAGGGAAGCCTGCTGGTCCAGGGAAGGAGTCCTCCAGTATGTTGGGGCAAGGTCCCAAAGTATTGTTTAGACTGAGGTCCTGTCTGTTATAGCATTTCATATTATGAGCTAATGCAAATTAAACTATATTGCCTTGTCAAGAAAGATTGAGCAATAGTTAGATTAAGAGATACCGAGAGAGGAAAAAAAAAACTATTTTTAAACAGTGCTGAAGCAGTCCTAGAGTGAGCCACAGAGAGCTGGCCTGGACAGCTGCAGTTTCTTCACTCACTGTGTGTGACCCTAGAGTTCCGAGATTCCTCACGTCCAAACCTCAACCTCTCCTATAAGAAGGCTCAAGTTTATCTAGAGCTGGGTGAAAGAAATAGCGCCCAGCTATTTCTGATTTCATTATGCGTTTCACCCTCACTAGAATGTAAGTTCCATGAGGGCAGGGATTTTATCTGATCACCACTATATTCTCAGCTCCTGGAGCAGTGCTTTGCAGGTGGCGGGCGTTTAATAAACATTTACGAGGAGGAACTGAGGTAAGGAGAGAAAGAAGAGGAAGGACGAAGAGGGGAAAAAGGGAAGAACGAAGCGGAAGGAGGAAAGAAGGAAGGCCCACCCTCCGTCCGGATCCAGTGGGCAGCCTGTAACTCCCAGCAGAACTACAACTCCCAGCAGGCCTCGGGGCCAAAGACAGGCCTAAGAGGCTCAGGCAGGACAAGGCTCCTGCCCGCCCGGCTCCCGGCGTGTCTTGCGAGCGCAGGCGCCGCCGCAGCGCCCGCCGGGACTTGTGGTCCTAGTTGCCGGTGGGTGGGGGTTGAGGCTGGGCATGGAGGCGGGCGGGGGCCGGGGGCGGGCGCAGGCCCCTCCCCCGTCACTTCCTGCCGGGCTGCGGGCGCCGGAGCGGCTCTTCAGCGTTTGCGCCGGCGGCCGCCGCGTCTGGCTCGGCTCTCCCTTCCTCTGACCCCCGGCCCGGCGGCGCCCGCCTCCTGCGCCGCCACCCCGCCTCTTCCCTCCCGCCGTTTCTTCCTCCTCTCCCGTCTTCCTTCCTCCTTCCCCTCCTGGTCGTCGCCTCCGCCCAGGACCGCCGGCCGGGGGACGAGCTCGGGGCAGCAGCCAGGTGAGGCGGCCCTGCCGGTCCTGGCGGGGCCCGCGCGGGCGCGGGCGCAGCGGCCTCCGGGAGGTGGGCGGCGGGTGGGGCTTAGGCCTCGGCGGGCCTGCGAGCCCAGTCTCCTTCCCCGGGCCTCTCTCCCGCCTGCGGGGCCTTCCCGGAGAGGCGGGTTCTCCCGCGCCCCCTGTCTCGGAGCGCCCCGCGGCCTGGACCCCGGGCGCCCCCAGCCCCTCCAGCCCTTTCTGGGGCCAGAAACAGGTGCCACGCCGCCTTTCCTCATTCCTTTTCTGGCGCTGGGATGCCGAAGTTATTCCCGGGGCGGGGGGGTGAGGGAATCCCCGCTTCAAGTCCCTGAGGTCCGGAGCATCTGAATCTCTCCAGCCGGGTCTGTAGCATAATGGTTACGAGCGTGGCCCAGGTGTCCAACCCCCGTTGTAAATCCCAGCGCTGTCCCCTTAGGCAAGTCACTTAAACTCTTTGTGTCTTGGTTGGAAAAAGGAGCTAATACTGTCCCTGTCTCTGAAAGCTGTAAGGTTCAGTGAAATAGGGCGTGTAAAGCGCTTATCAGAGTGCCAGACCCACAGCGTGTCCCAATAAACCGTCTGCATAATTTATTAGCGTGATATTAAGGTGTAACTTAATGGGTAGAGTGGACAGAAATTGACCTACCTACCCGTTTGGGTTTCCTTAGAGGCAGAAACATTCAGCGTTGCCCACAGCCAGCGCCGGGGCATTGTTTTGGTTTGTTAACATCTGAAAGGGTCGTACGTTTAATTGGGACACTCTGTAAGTAGGCAGTCTGTAAAAGATAGACGCTGTTACTTCTATCGCCTCTGCTGAGCCAGCTGCAAGGTTTTTACCAGCTCCCTCAGTGTGCAACCTGTCCGTTTTTTTCTGCCGTCATCCGGCTTCTTGTTGTCATTCCATTTCTGGGAAAGTTTTCTTGAGTTTAGCAAACCTTTCTGGGGCACTCGCTGTGTGTTAGGCTCTGGAGGGAGGGTCAACGAAGCTGGAAAATATCTGTCTTTTCTTGCGCGCTGCATCTCTAACTTCTAACTTTTTTTCACTGCAGCTTTGCTTTTATTTCCTTCGTCCCTGTTGGCCGACTTTCCTTTTAAGCCCTTGCCCCACCTCCGTGTTGCAGTATTGCTTATGTGGAAGTTTTCTTCTGTTCCGGCGAAGATGTGTGCTTCAATCTGTTCTGCCTCTGTTCTCTGGCTGTGGGGACGTTTTTAAGGTCACTCTTCCCTTCTGCTTGTAGCTTTAATTGTTTAGAGGGTGGTGGAAAGATATGCCAGATTTTTGGACTTTTAGAAATCAGTGTGCTTACCAAATGTAGATTACGTTGCAGCTTATTGAAGTAAAAACTAAACGTACAGTTGCAGAAGGAGCAGTTTCAGTTATCCTGGTGACAGGTGGGATTTTTAAACCAGCACCTTTATTTGAGGATAGTGGGTTTCTTTTAATTCTTAAAATAATTAAGATAAATGAGTTCGTAGGTGAATAGGTGTGTCTTTTGTTGAGTAAATTCAACTTACCAAGGTTCAAATTTACAAGAGTAAGGAGTGTGTTGGCTCTACAGAATTATTCTCCTATATCATAAGATTGTTATAGGTAGTAAATTTCCTTACTTATTTGAACTGTTTTGATTTACACCCATCTCTCAATAACACATGGGATGCAAAGTGGCTCCCTGTTTTTGACATTTTCCTAGAATCTTCTGACGTAGTCTTACCATCAGGAAGTTGTTTTAAAGTCTTTGGATGACTCTAAAAACACCTAAGTAAACAGCTCTATAATCAATACAAAGCATGTCTTCTGCCATGTCAAAAATTGTGTCAAGGAAATGTTTTAACATTGCAATCGATAATCTAGTTTTTAAAAACTTCATTATGGAAAACATACAAAAGTCGAAGAGTATAGTGAACCCCCATGTATTGGTTGCTCACATTTGATAATTATTAACTCATTGCCAAGGTCAGTCTTGCTCCATGTAGCACCTCGTCCTGCACACTGGGTTATAGTGAAGTCAATCCTGAATATCGTATAATTTTACCAGATTGCTCTGGACTCTTAATCTGTCACAAAATTTACTTTTAGTGGAATCAGTTCTCATTTTGTTTGTTGGACTTATTTCTTTATGCTTGATTACTGTACAGCAGAAAACAAAACTAGCAGCCCTTGTTTTAGTGCTTACCTGCCTCAAAGTCATATCCAAAATACCGACTTGCTTCTTTTGAGTACAAAAGCAACGATTCTTGAACTGTTAATGACTGTAATTGAAAAGCAATCAGAAATACAGATATCCCTAATTCTGTTTTGGTGGAGTCCTGTTAAACTACTTTTCGTGGAAAATAACTTTGTGTCAGTTAACTGCTGTTAATAATTCATGATGAAACTTGGAAAGTTTCTTTACAGTAGTTGTGTAAATATACTGCTATCACCTTAGGTTAAGAAGTGAGCAGAAGATATCTAACTTCAAAACTGTTGAATTATTTTCCAAAGACTGCTCCCCCGAATCTGCTATATTTACAGACTAATTTAGTAAATAGGAATGAATTCACAGCATGAATGTTCATGTTTTTCTTTCGTATCTAAAAAGAGATCTCTCCTAGAACGGAAGTTGACAGGAATATTATGTTTATCAAACATACTTACTTTTCAAATTTCTGATCATGAACAGTTTTCAGCTTTAGACCTATATAATATCATTATTCCAATTGTGTAGGTTTACTTTTGAGCTTGATCAGGTACGGTGAAAATATTTAACTTAGTTTTTAAAACCCGGAGATGAGGAAGGATATGCGTACTTCTTAAAATTGGGAGAAAAAAAGCAACTAATTTGGTATCTAAGAAAGGACACTAAATGTACTTTATTTTAAAAAAATACTTAATGCTTCCCAATAGTCTTTAAGTAAAACTTTTAAGTATTTGGAATTGTAACCATAAATAATTTATTTAGACTCCAGTGCTGTCTTATAAGATTTAGCCAGAAAGCCTATTTATACACAGATTATTATTATTATTTTTTGTTGTTGTTGTTGCCGTTTTGTCGTTTTAGGCCCGCACCCATGGCATGTGGAGGTTCCCAGGCTAGGGGTCTAATCGGAGCTGTTAGCTGCTGGCCTGCACTGCAGCCACAGCAACGTAGGATCCTAGCCGCATGTGCCTCCTACACCACAGCTCACGGCAACGCCGGATTGTTAACTCACTGAGCAAGGCCAGCGATCGAACCCGCAACCTCACGGTTCCTAGTCAGATTTGTTAACTGCTGCGCCACAATGGGAACTCCCACAGATTATTTTAAATTTAGAAATGAGCATGATTCCTAGAGCTGCCTCCTCTTTCCCCCTCCCCCAGGTATGAAGTCTAACCCGTTAACATTCAGGGTGTAATCATTAAACATGGGGCCATACTGTGCTGCTTCATCCAGAGTCTCTCCCCATAGGACAACAGGATACATAACAGAGGAGGCACAGAGCAGGTCTCAGCTTGTAGGGCAGTTTTCTCTGATGCCCTCTTGCTAGATGGAATGAGAAAGAGTGCAGCTTACCAGCAAAAAGATGAAACTTTCATGAAAGAGGTATCTTTCTGAGGGGTGTCATAAATCAATTCTAAGGGCCTTGTGTATAAGCCTCCAGACTTGTTCATATTTGATGTCATGTATAGTGACAAAGAATTCCTCAATTTGGGGAAATGTGAATTCCTCCCCCTCAAATGAGAGCTTTTGGAGCCGCTTTCTTTCTGTCAGAATAGAAATTTGGGGCCTTCAGAGATGTTTAGAGGATTTTATGACAGATTTTGTTCCACATTAGACCTATAACAGAGTGTTTCAAATTAACTTTTTGAGACAGAGACCTTTGTGGTTAAAATGCTTCTGGTATAATTTTCTACACGAGCGTTTCCTTAAAAAAGAAAAAAAAACTAGTCTAAATCAAGCATTTATGCTGTTCCCAAAATGTAATTTACAAGTTAGAGAGATTGAACCATGAGAAGATATGTTAGTTGCTGTATTTTTCCCCAATATTTTATTATGAAAAATTTCACACATATAACAAAGTTTAAAGAATTTCGGTGTACACACCTCCATATCTACACCTACTTTCTGCCATCAGTTTACTGTATTTTCTTTATCCCGTGTTTGTTCCATGTGCCCATTTTAATGCATTAATCCATTTTACAGCATATTTCCAAGTCAATTATAACATCAGCACACAGCATACATATCTACTACAGTTAATTTTAAATTGAGACAGTTGTTTAAGATATTCCTAGATGTTTAAAAGCTAAGAGGTTTGTTGACCTCTGTTTCCAGTTTTGCTTTGGTTACAGAACTTCACTTTTTAAAGGAAATTATTTAATGAACTTTTGCACTAAGATGTACTTCCCTATAAATCAAGCATTATGAAGTTTGAATAATATTGATCAAATCCTTTGTTCTCACCTAAATAGATAATACAGCTATAATATCTAGCTATATTGATCGTAACAAATGCCACCAGATGGAGGGCTTGGATGTGTTTTGCTGACAGATTAATGCCGTGAACTAAAAAGACCTTACCAAAGATAATTATTTTAAAAATGGGCAAAATGGGCAAATTACTGCAAATCAACCTTATTCACAACTGTGGGAATGTAAATATTTTAAAAATAAATACTGCAAATAGCTTAATTTATTTTAAAAACATTTACATTCCCACAGTTGTGAATAAGGTTGATGTAAAGTGATTTATGTCACCAGATAAATGGATGTATAAATGCGTTCTCTTCAGACTTAATTATATTTTCTGGAATAACACATGTTCGGTTATTTGTTAAAGGAGTATATTCAGGGGACTCCCTCAGAGTATATTTACTGAAAGCAAAAAGTAAAAAAATCTATCCAAGAATGTTTTAGCTTTCAATTAAAAATTAGTCTTCTAAATATTAAATCTGTAGCCCAGCTTCTGTTTAATTTGGGATGTAATTTGGAAAAGTGTGACGACTTTGTGAGTTTATAACAGTAATGGAGGCAAAACAGACATTGTATTATAATATGACACAGAGGTCATAATTGTCCTGGAGGCTATTTGTCATGTTTACTGGGCTAACAGAGTCTAAGAAAATGTACTTAATTACCCTGGGGTCTTATCCCTAAATGAAAATGGTTGCTCATCAGCTTGTCTCTGTATTTGAAGTAGCATTAGAATTGGTTGCTGAGTGAGTGTGGGCTGATTTTAGTCAGCATGTTCTCTATTCCTGTTTAAAATGTTTTCTTTTTTCAGGTGGTGTGTAACCATAAGTTTATATTTATAGATGTTTATGTGACCGAGGACAGGATTAGTGAATTTGCTGGATAATAATATTTGCTACTATTTATTGAGCTCTTACCATGTGCCAGGTTAGGATTACAGGGGTGAGAGTTATTTGAAGCAGCAAAGGAATCTGAAAGGTCAGATTGAATTTATCTAATGATATAAAAGCTGCTGTTCATTGAGCTCTTCCTTTATGCCAAAGGTTGAAGTAGTTGCTTTATTGTTGTATTTCTGATACTCCCCAATGTCTTTGCAGAGGAAGGGTCATAATAGTTGAGTTACTGAAGCCCATCTGGGAGGTCAGGTAACTCAGGATCCTGAGCCCTTTCCTCTGACCCACACTTCATCCCTGACTATTCTCAGGTGTTTTTTGTTTAGGATAATTTATTCTGTGGGTTACCAGTGTTTTCGCCCCCATTCTCCCACACACCGCAGTTAGGATGAATTTAGTTCACTAGCACTTGAGACAAATCTGAAAAAAAGTCTGGTTCAGTAATGCTTAGTCTTTTAAATGAATCCTATTTGTCATTTCTTTGAAATAGTTTGAAGATTTACAGTTTCCTTTTGTTTGTTATGGCAGTTTGCTGCAGTCAAACTAAAACTTAAAAGGGATTCAAAAGTTGGGGGTGGGGCTTGGAAGGGAATGGGGAGGAAGAGGTTTCATTAGCCTTTGTGTTGAGGAAGGCTCTTCCCTAAATTATTGCTATAAGCCTTCATGAAGTTTATTAAAAATGGTTTATTAACTATCAGAGTTCCTGTCATGGCACAGCGGAAATGAATCCGACTGGGAACCTTGAGGTTGAGGGTT
>PVHT021183543.1:7697721-7716141 GCA_004024745.2 Catagonus wagneri
TTTTTTTTTTTTTTTTTTACCTTACCTAGAGCCATACCCGCGACATGTGGCGGTTCCCAGGCTAAGGGTCTAACAGGAGCTGTAGCTGCTGGCCTATGCCACAGCCATAGCAACGCGGGATCCGAGCCGTGTCTGCAACCTACACCACAGCTCACGGGAACGCCGGATCCTTAACCCACTGAGCAAGGCCGGGGATAGAACCCGCAATCTCATGGTTCCTATTCGGATTCGTTAACCACTGAGCCACGACGGGAACTACAGAAAATTGTTTCTTTAGAATATTATTCTGCTTTATTGAAAATGAGTTAAATAAACCTTTTATCTATCTGTCTGTCTGTCTGTCTATCTATTTATCTTTTTAGGGCCTCACCCAGAGCATGTAGAAGTTCCCAGGCTAGGGGTTGAATTGGAGCTAGTGTACGTCAACTGGTAGCGTACGTCACAGCTCAAGCTCACGGCAATGCGGGATCCTTAACCCACTGAGCAAGGCTAGGGATTGATCCCACATCCTTATGGATAGTAGTCAGGTTCATTACCGCTGAGCCACAACAGGAACTCCTTTAATTTACTTTATAGGATTGTTGCTCTTTTGCTTCCCAGTCATTTCTGACTAATTGTATTGAGAATATTTAATGCAACTTTCTTTTTGGTATTGAACTGCCTCCTAAACAATTTTTTTAAATTTTTTTGAATCAGTGGTCTCCTGGATAAGAAGCCTCTTTAATTCTCCAGCTAGGCACCAGTCATCTCTATGGCTAGTCCTAAAAGACTAGATCAGTGAAATTAAATCTGCCTTTGGATTTGGGGTTTAGTGAGATGGTGTATGAGTTTCCATTCTGTGTTTAACCTTGACTGAGGCAGTGTGTCTCATTAATCATGAAAAGGTGTTGGAAATACCTTTTCTTTGAATGAAGTGAGCAGATAATGCTTCTTAAATCGTTACTATATTGGCTCCCCTAAGGCGTGAGCTTTGTGATCTAACTAGATCTTGTCTGATTCTCTCACATTTTTGCTTTTTTGAAGTCCATGCTTTCTATAGATTAAAATTAATTGAGGCATGAATTTTCTACCCTTGCAGATTCCACCCTGATACAGATAGAGCCATTGTCTGCTGATGCTGTTGTGATTTGGTACAGAATGCTAGGCAGTCCTTTCCTCCATCAGAAGATAATTCATATGTAATGATAAGTCTGATTACTCTTAGAGGTTTTTGTTCTTGCACAGTGTAGCCTGCTCATTGAGGCTCCCTGACCCTTTACCTAGATGATAGTCAAATATAGTCAGGTAAATAAGTCTCCTTTTGGTTTGCAGTGGAGTGAAACTTTACAGTCTGGAACATGACTGCTTCAAGGAACTAATGTCCCTAGTAACTGAAAATTTATCTATTAAGCACGAAACATAAAAAAGAATAAAGTTAAAAATTTTGGGGGGGGGGGAGTTGCCGTCGTGGCTCAGTGGTTAACGAATCCGACTAGGAACCATGAGGTTGTGGGTTCGATCCCTGGCCTTGCTCAGTGGGTTAAGGATCCGGCGTTGCCGTGAGCTGTGGTGTAGGTTGCAGATGGGACTCGGATCCTGCATTGCTGTGGCTGTGGCACAGGCCAGCGGCTACAGCTCCGAAAAGGCAAAAAGACCAAAAAAAAAAAATTTTTTTTGGAAGGCATGAAGTTGGCTACATTTTTTCTTTATCAAATAGTTTGTTTTGGACATGATTTATTAATATTATTTTATTTATTTATTTGGCATGTGGAAGTTCCCAGGCCAGGAATTGAATCTGCAGTCATAGCAGTGACAACTTAGTATCCTTAATTGTTTGGCCACCAGGGTACTCCTATTTTATAATATTGGTTACTGTGTACCCTAAGAAAGTGATGCTTGATAGCTAATTTTGGTGTGACATGTCATAATTTACAAGCATTTCCCCTGTATTACCAGTTAATCCACCCAGGAATCATACGATTATTGTTTATGAATCATATGAAATTGGTGGTGGTAATCCTATTTAATATAAAGTTGAAGGCTACAGAGTAACTTGCTCAGGGGCAATTCAGCTGAGTGCCAGAGTTGGGATCCAAGCTCAGATCCTTGCCCAAAAAGCCTTGTAACAGCTGGTTTGCCTGTATTCTAAAATCAAAGTCTTGCAGCCAAGGGGCCTGTTATGTTCCTCTGTGTTGTTTTTAGTTATGAGGTGATGTGTATTAGAAGTGATTTGTTACTGTTAATTAAAATGCCACCATAGGAGTTGCCACTGTGGCTCAAGTGGGATCAGTGGCATCTCTGCAGTGCTGGGATGCAGGTTCGAACCCTGGCCCAACACTGTGGGTTAAGTATCTGGCATTGCTGCAGCTGTGTGGCAGTTGTGGCTCAGATCTGATCCCTAGCCTGGGGCTCCATATGCTGCAGAGTGGCCAAAAAAAAAAAAAAAGCCATTGTGAATTATTTAAATTTGAGTTCAAGGTTCAAATGTTCCCATTTCTTATACAAATGGGAATTCCATAGGACAGGGGCTGTATCTTATTTGTGTACTCCTCTTTCCCTGGTGCTCAGAATAGTGCCTACAAATAGTAGATGTTCAGTAATTATTTGTTGAGTGAATAAAGCACCGAATTTAATTCAGTCTTCTTGCTTCTAGTATATTTCTTGAGTGGGAAAGAAAGGGAGTTGGGCTTAATCCATTCCCTCTTTGCCGCTTGGAGTAAGTGCTGTGTTGGTGTGTTGGTCATAATCATGATGAGTTTGGAAATGGTTGGGGATTTTTTTTTTTAAAGTTTGCTCATGAATGTGAATGTGTATATGAATCTTAGCTGTCACTTGTGTCGTATAAAGATGCTTGAAATCCCAAGTCATTGCAGACTGCTGTTTTTGTCCTCCCTCCCCTTTTTTTCTTTGCTCTTAAGTTGTTGACAGTTGCTTTTCACTGTTGTCATTGTGTCTGACTCTGGCTCCTTTTTTCTGTTTTGATTTTTATTTTAATTTTTTATTGAGTACAGTTGATTTTCGTTTTAAACTTCAGGTTTGGTCTAGAAAACTAGATAACCAAATCTATGCTAAGTGAGAAAACTAGATAATCAAACCTAGCATAAGCCTTCAGCATAGTTGGACTTGTATTGAGGGAAGCCCTCACTGATAAAAAGCATGGGCTCTGTTAGGTGGTCTTAGACATCTGTTGGGGTGTGCAGAGCCCTTTTCAGTTCCCGTTCATGTTGGTTTTTTGAAGGGTGAGATTATGGAACAATAGGGTTCTAGACTGGAAAATTGTTAGTATACTATACTATTTATAGAAAGAACAACTTGGGTTGATAAAATGCTGTGGAACCAGAGTTCATGGTTTTATTTCTGAAATTATTTGGATAGTGCACAGCTTTTTATTGTTTATTAAGTCACAGTAGCAGTGTGAAATTTAAATGAGCAAAATTACTTTGTTATAAAAATGCGAAGAGCATCTCAAGGTAAGGAATTGTATTTGTTACTGTCTACTGCTGTTTAAGGAAGGGGAAGCCTCTAGATAAATGAGACCAGAGAGATTGAGAATTAAATTCTTATGTCACCTGAAATCCAGTTCTAAAGAATGATTATGACTTGGATTTATTAGAGGTAACGTGCTTTTTCATATTTTGCAATTTAATGAAAGAATATTTATGTACAAGGTGCCTTTTTGTAAATTTTCCCATGTAATTGCATTTGAACCACCAAGCATATGGTAAGGATGTTTATGAATAAAATATTTAGCCAGTAGTTAAAAGGGGGTGGGGGACTGTAAATTTGAAATTCAGGCTTGTGTGATTGGGCAGTATTTGATGTCCAGTTCCTTTTAAAAAATTCGGAGGTATTCATAGGTCTCTTAGAAGAAAGTAATTGATAATTAAGGAAATTTCTACTGTCTCTTAATGTGTCTCTGCCAAGTACTCTTTACCTAGTTCCCAGGCAGTTGTGTCTCTTTTAGACTCTACAGTGTGCTGCTTCAAGCCATGACACCATGCTTTCAGAAATAAGTAGGGAATAATACTTGTAAATTTTAGGCTTCCCCAAAACTTTAGCAGTATGTATCTTCATTTTCAGAAAAGGATCTACTTTAGTAAATAACTATTGTTTCTTATTTTCCAGGAGTTCCCTACCGCATAACCTCTCAGAACTGAACCAAAACAACATTGATCCTAGAGTGCTTATTTTTAAGGTACGCATGATTTGGCTCCATAGTTTCAGGTCTGTTCATAATCTGTAATATATTTGAATTGTTCAATGATTTCTGTGGAAAATGGCTTTTACTTCTGGCTGTAATATTAGGGACACAGAAGAAGTTTTATGCTGTTTGATTTCTTTTTACTCTTGAGATTTAATTAGAAAGTAAATACAGGAGAATTATTGGCAAGAATATAAAACCTTCTAGCCAGCACTGCTCTATACTTTTAAGTGTTGGAGACATGAAAATTGACCATTGAAGTGTCATTTAAACGTAACTCAGTCAATAGCATTTTGGTCATAGAAACTTTTGTAGTTTGCCTTCGATTTCTCTGTTTATGTTAAACTTGGTTTTCAAACTTGTGGAAATAATTCAGCATTGTTTTCTGTTGTGAATGAAAACAAGTTCCATTTACCACTGACTGCATGTGATCTCTCAACCAAAAAAGTTTTACTTTAAGAGTGTTCAGGATTTTACAGTCCTTCATCAGGACACTGCAAAACACACTGCAAGCATTGACATACTTTGTGTTTTTTAGCTGAGAACACATCATCGTACTATATCTCTGAGGTAGTAATTAATAGACAACCCCGCTTTCTTTGAGAAGGAGGAGATTGACACATAAAGAATTTAGAGAAGTTTTTGTACTCATTACACCAAATTTGTGTAATGCTTTTCATTTCAAAGAACTGAGTAACTATTACCATGTCCTAGGATTCTTTCAGGGTTTTAGCTTTCACATTATTACAACCGAGGCTTTGTCAAAAAGCCTATTACAAGTTCCTCGGTGGCGCAGGATCTGGTGTTGTCACTGCTGTGGCTTGGGTTGTTGCTGTGGTGCAGGTTCAGTCCTTGGCCTGGGAACTTGCACATGCCATGGGCTTGGCAAAAAAAAAAAGGAAAGAAAAAAGAGCCTATCTATCATAGAGTACTTTGGGGAAACTGAGGCACTGAGCAGTGGATTGCCAAGAGTTGGATATGTAATTGCTCTCTGAGTTGGGAGTAGAATTGAAAGCCAAAACTCACAAGTTTCATCTAACTTAACATTGTTGGTTGCTACTTAACAGCAAGGCTGGTTTCTTAGAAACTAGATCTTGGCACTGGTCCGTTTTGCATGAAGATGATGGTAAAGGCTGTTATGTTTCTAGGTAGATGGCACATGGTTACAGACTAAAGTTTCTGTTTTCTGAAAGGAAAAGTGAGTTAACTATGTTGAACTGAACCCCTTCTTGTTCAAAAATATGTCACATAATACGATTCTTAAAATGTTCTAGCAAATCATAAATATATACTCATTTTGGCGTAAAAACACGTCCATATTTACAAAAATAATACATGTTCAATTATTTATTTGTTTTTGGCTGTGCCCCCAACATACAAAAGTTCCTGGGCCAGGGGTCGAACTTGAGTCATAGCAGTGACTACACCAAATCCTTAACGACTAGGCCACCAAGGAACTCTGCATTCAGAGTTTTTTTTGGTCTTTTTAGGGCCATACACACAGCATATGGAGGTTCCCAGGCTAGGGGTTGAATCAGAGCTGCAGCCACCGGCCTACACCACAGCTCACAGAAACGCCAGATCCTTAACCCACTGAGTGAGGCCAGGAATTGAACCTGCAACCTGATGGTTCCTAGTCAAATTCATTTCCACTGTGCCACAACGGGAACTCCTGCATTCAGTTGTTTTTAAGAGTTTCTCCTAGGGAAGGGAAGAGGGGAACTTGATAAGGTTTCAGACCTAGAAAAGAAAATAAGGTTTGCAGCTTGTTACACTGCCGAGGTAAATTTTTTATTCACTTTAGTACGTAGTATGATGTGTGTATTTTGTGTGTGTGTGTGTCTTTTGCCTTTTCTAGAGCCGCACCCGTGGCATATGGAAGTTCCCAGGCCAGGGGTTTAATCGGAGCTGTAGCCACTGGCCTACTCCACAACCACAGCAACACCAGGTCTGAGCCATGTCTGCGACCTGTTCCACAGCTCACGGCACGCCGGATCGTTAACCCACTGAGCGAGGCCAGGGATTGAACCCGCAACCTCATGGTTTCTAGTCGGATTCATTAACCACTGAGCCACGACGGGACCTCCTGATTTTTTTTTTTTTTATGATGAACAATTAATAATGAATTATCTTTTAGGAAGTACCTTTTTTTTTTTTTGGCTTTTCTAGGGCTGCACCCATGGCATATGGAGATTCCCAGGCTAGAGGTCTAATCTGAGTCATGATGGGAACTCCCAGGAAGTACTTTTTTATTGTTTGATTTTTTTTTTTTTTGCCACAACTGCAGCATATGGGAGTTCCCAGGCTAGGGATCAAACTCTAGCCACGACAGACACAACACCAGGTCCTTAACCTGCTGTGCCACAACAAGAACTCCTAGGAACCCACTCCCTACATTTGTATAGAAAGAAAATCCTTCGTTTTCTACTTCGCATTGGGGCAAGTGTGAGACCGGAGCCCTAGTCAGTGACTTGTATTGGCTGCAAAGGTCTTGAGCAGGCTCGGTTATTTCCAGGCATAATTTTTGGCTCATTTTATTGTCTTGCAAGTGATTGTACCTCATCATGGCTGTTTGTCCTGTGGTCTTTTTCTTGAGCACCAAGTACATTTTGGTCTTTTTTCTTCTTTTTTTTTATTTTATTTTATTTTTTGTCTTTTTGCCTTTTCTAGGGCCACACTCATGGCATATGGAGGTTCCCAGGCTAGGGGTCTAATTGGAGCTGTAGCCGCCAGCCTATGCCACAAGCCACAGCAACGCGGGATCCGAGCCGCGTCTGCAGCCTACACCACAGCTCACGGCAACGCCGGATCCTTAACCCACTGAGTGATGCCAGGGATCAAACCTCCAACCTCATGGTTCCTAGTCGGATTCGTTAACCGCTGCACCACGACGGGAACTCCCAGACCCCTTTTACAAAGAAATTTTTAAAAACCTCTAAGGGAGTTACCACTGAGCCACGACGGGAGCTCCTTTTCTTCTTCTTTTAAGTAATTTGTCATATTTCTTTTCAGGAACCTTTTATTATTGTGTGATTTGATATGGGCTGCTTTTGGACATTATTAGCTTGACATTGATATTGTCTTTTGGAAAATCGTTACGCAGATTGATAGCAATTGCCCTTTTTCTGTGCTTGTTGCCCTGCTGCCTGTTTTTGGGGAATGTTTGGAGTCAGTGAATTGCTTTTTCCAGGGGGCAGGGGATGGCAGGTGCTGGTAGGGGGAGGTGAAGAGGGTGGTATGGTGTATGGTGCGGGGGGAGGGAGTGAGTTTACCTGCAGAAAACATGCGAATACATTGCAGCTAGAAAGATGTGTCAGAAGGGATTTTGGAAATAACCGTTGGTTGTAAGGGAATGATGTTGATGTTTTTTACTTGTATTTCAAGGCTTTTCTAGAAATGATGGTTTATTTCTTAACTTTTGTTATTGACGAAGTTTCTCTGAGAGTGAAGCCTCTCAGAAACCATAGTGAACAGATTAATATATGTACAGTTGGTTTCTTAAAGGTCTCTTGTGTCTTTGAGGAAAAGTTTAACACAACATGTAGCACTTGCGAATGCCATAAAAGGGCTCCCATGAAGTAGGTGCTTAATACATTTTTGCTGAAGAGTGTATGAATATATCCTAAAATAGCTCTTGGTACTGCTAATGTTTTGTCATGGTGAATATTCCTTTGTAACTATTGTACCCATACTAGATAAGATGTAATGAAGGCGAGAAGTGGGGATATTTGGTGCAAAATATTTCCTTTTTTAAAAGCTTGAATTGGGATGACTTTTTTCTTTTCTTTTTCTTCCTCCCTCCCCCCCCCTTCTTTTTAAAAAACACGTCTTGTTTGGAAACATCACTTATTACAAAGGGGAATGATGTGTTCATGACACAAAAGTATAGATACTTCATTATCTCGTGTGTTAATCCTGTTAAAAATTAGATATTAAAAATGATGTTTTTCCGTAATTGCTGAAGTAGATATTTCATGCTGCAATGATTTAACAATCTTTTAGTTGAAGGTGATTAGGCATAGCCTCCTTGCCTGCCCACTTGCTTCTTCCCAAGCATCCTATCTTAATAAATTTATTTCTTGCCTATCAAAAAAAGTAGTTAGGACTAAGTACTATTGCAGGTGGTTCTGTAAACTGTTTCCAGAAGGATCTACCTTTTTTGTGTATTAAATCACTCAGACTGTGCACCCAATATGGCCCACTCATTGCTGAGTTGGAAATAAGCATTTTGTGCCTGATCACTTTTTAGCACATGTGTAATTTAAAAAAAAAAAAGCTTTTACGGAGTTCAGGTGCCCATATCCATATCTCCCTTCCCTACCACCTGTCAAAAGTACTTGACACTTGTAAAATGGCAGCTGCCAGCCAAGGTGAGACTTTTTATGGGATTATTGTGTCACCAAGCCAAAGTTAGGACCTAGGGGAACTTGGAATTAGGAATCTTTTAAAAAGAGGTACCCATAACTCTATCATAGCACCCCTTATAGTGTTACAGTGCTTCTGGGTACTGCATAAATTTATGATTTGAGAATAGGATGGACGTGTTTTCTTAAGTTGATGTCTCAGGCTCTTCAAAGAGGAAAAAATCAGTAGATAAAAGATTTTCATCTGTGCTGGAGGCAGGGGACAGGGTAGCATACCACAGACTTAACAGTCAGAGATGTTTCCAACACTGGGGAAAACTGAAATCTTTGTTTCAAACTTTTCATCCTGGTTTTACTCTGTGAAATACTGTTCTTGTATTAGAGGACCCTAATAAAGCAGTTTAATCTCTCTTGAGTCCCTTGTTTATCTGATGGACAGCACTCCTTAAAGACAGGTTTAAAGGAAAAGATAAGTTTAGATTTAAGGATTTAATCTCAGGTTGGAGTACTGTCGAGCAACAGGGTCTAAATTTATACAGAAGTAATATCTCTGAAATCCTGTGATTTCCCCTGAATGCACTCACAAACTATATAAATAACAGTGGTGAAAAGCATTATTTGTCCTTTGAATTTTGTGGGTAAACCATAAATTTCCACTCATTTATAACTGTGGTAGTTGCCTGGCTTCTGTTAGAAGAGGAGCATCTGTTTGGGTAAAATATCAGCATCAATTTTTTTAAGAGCCTTTGAGATGTGAGATGAAAAGGGGATTTTCTTTTCCTGTCAGAGAATATAAGTTACTTAATACATTAGTAAGATTTTGTGGATTCTTGTGTATGTACTCTACCCACTAGATAGCAGTAGGTTCTCCATTCTCTAATCTAACAACCAAATAATGTCTCCAGACATTGTCACATGTCCTTGAGGAACAAAATTGCCTCCTCTTTAGAACCGCTGTTTTAGGTTCTCTTTTCAGGCTTTGAAGACACATAGAAATGTGAAATTAGTAAATGACTAAAAATGAGTACTATTTGTTGAATTTAAAAAAAAATTTTGTTGTGACTTCACCCACAGCTTATGGAAGTTCCTGGGCCAGGGATCGAATCCAAGCTGCAGCTGCATCATATGCTACAGATGCGGCAACCCTGGATCCCTAACCCACTGTGCCAGGCCAGGAATTGAACTCGTGCTGCTGCAGAAACAAAGCTGGATCCTCAACCCACTGTGCCAGAAGGAAACTCCTTAATTTGAGTTTTGAATTACTTGTTTCAACTAACTGTTAGAATAACTATTCCAGATGTACTTGAGGTTAACATTTTTGGGGCAGTCTTAATTAAAAAACTTTCTCTTTAATTAAAAAACTTTTCTAGAAAACCTACGAATTTATGTTTGTGGCTGGAAATGCAGGCAGTGGGCCTGCTCTAGAGAATATTTAGCCAAAAAAGATCCCTTTGGGTCCTGCCCTCTATAAATTTAGTTCATTCATTCAGTCTCAGACTGAGAGCCACCCAGAGGAGAGCTGGGTTACTCCTGGTATGTGAGTGGACTCTGGAGCAGACACTTTGCTTTTGGCTTGTGTTTTGATCTGTGACCTGTGGTTGGTGTTGTGAATACACCGTAAATGATTTTTCCTTTCCTTTTTTTTTTTGGTGAGAGGATAGAAAAATGCCCCCAGGGCAGAATTTAGAAAGAGAGAAGTTCCCATGGTGGCTCAGCGGAAATGAATCTGACTAATATCCATGAGGATGCAGATTCGATCCCTGGCCTCGCTCAGTGGGTTAAGGATCCAGTGCTGCTGTGAGCTGTGGTGTAGGTTGCAGACAAGGCTCAGATCTGGTGTTGCTCTGGCAGTGGTGTAGGCTGGCACTACAGCTCCAGTTCTGACCCGTAGACTGGGAACCTCCATATTCTGCCTTGGGTGTGGCCCTAAAAAAAACAAACAAAAAAAAAGAAAAGAGAAGAGAGACAGTGAATAAGGGAAAGACTGAGAAAGAAATTTGAATCTTTTTACATTTTGGTATCTGAATGAAATAACAATGAAGCGGAGTTGTAGCTGGCCTCTAAAAGTTTCTGGACTTGTTTCTTGACACCAGCAACTTGTCTGCTAAGACCATTATCTTGTCTTCAGTGGATCTGTGTTATTTTGTTCTGATTCCAGAAGTAAACAGTGAACAACTAACTACAATATTGGGGAATTTTGTGGTATAAGGTAAAGTTTATTCTTCTATTAACCAAAGTCATATTTTAAGATTTTTGTTTGTCTTGTTTTGAGTAGTTCTTTTTTCTCTCAGCAAGAGAGAATGTGCCAGGACTTCTCAAGTAACCTAATTGCTCTGGTCATTTATCTGTTTCTAGAGGTCCAGCTTTAATTAAAAATCATTTTGAGACTTAAAGTAACAAAAATTACCCTGTAATATATGTGTTAGTTTGCTGCTTTCTGCTTGGTTAGCTTTTTCTATCCTTTGTTGCTTACTTGTTATTTTTGAGTACTTTTGGTTTAAGCATTTTCAGCTTTTTGAAGGATGGCTGTGAAAATGAGCAGAATTGCCCTTATTTTTGACTTGTGAATAAATTTATGTCTTTAGAAGTCATGCCTTTGGAAGATGCTGTAAACAGTCTCCTCTGTTCCTCAGGCTCTACCCCGCACCAGTCACAGTAGAAAAATTGCCAATCTGAAATCTTTTCCTCTCTTCTTCATCCTCTCCACTTTTGCTTTTAATAGTACAAATACTATAGAATGTTCTTTCCTATTCAGATAGTTTCTCAGGGTTATGAGCATTGATGTGGGTGCCTCAGTTCTTGTTTGGGGCCTATAAATAAATATGACCATCTCAAACAAACCTTTCTTGAAAACAGAGATCTTTATCATCATAAGGAAAAAGATACAGCAAAAGTGAGGAATTCCTCTCTTTCTTTAGTCAACTTAAAGGAAAGCTCTCAGGGTGCCAACCTAAGTACTTGGCCCTAAAATGGAAGCAGTGTTTACAGTCACCTGTTAATGGTGTTACCAGTCCATTTTGCTTTCAGCGTCCTATCATTCTGAGACCAGAAACCTTTACCATATCCCATACATAATGGAAAACCTCTTCATATATATTTTAATTTGCATTTTTTAATATAAGCTGTGGTTTATAATTCTTAATATTTCAACAATAAATACTATACCCTGCTGGTTCTTTTTGTAAAATGAACATGCAGAGCATGTGGGTATTGTAAATTGTTTAAAAACACTATGAGAAAGTCATAAGGCTAGTGAACCTACCACATACCGAGGAGAGACACATTTCTAATATATCAATGTAGCTACCAACTAAACGGGACTGTTTTCATACTTGAGTAGGTGACACCAATTTTGATTGAATATTGGCAATTACATATCTTTTTATTTTCTTTCCCTACAACTTTCAGGTAGAACTTTAGACTTCATAGCACTGAATTAACCTGCACTGAAAGCTGTTTACCTGCAGTTGTTCACTTTTTTGAAAGTGACCATGTCTCAAGTTCAAGTGCAAGTTCAGAACCCATCTGCTGCTCTCTCAGGGAGCCAAATACTGAACAAGAACCAGTCTCTTCTCTCACAGCCTTTGATGAGTATTCCTTCTACTACTAGCTCTCTGCCCTCTGAAAATGCAGGTAGACCTATCCAAAACTCTGCTTTACCCTCTGCATCTATTACATCCACCAGTGCAGCTGCAGGTAAGCGTATGACTCCAAGTGTCTTCTGTTACAAATGTTTTCTTAGCCTGTTTTCTGATCTGATAAGTAGATTGCAGGTGTAGGGAGCTTGCACACATTTATCTTCAAGAAGCAGAAGAAAGTATTACCGCCCATGCTTCTTTATTCCAGATTATAAAACACTTGGTTGTGTATTGGGTTGATGGAGGCCTTTGACAGACCCTTTTGAAGTGTGAGAAAGAAAATTGGAAACTAAACGATAAAGCTTACTATGTTATAAAGTGGTGGATGGCAGAAAGAATTGAATAATAAATACTCCTTTGGATATTCATTGTTGTATGGGAAAATTTCTGCTTTTAAAATTATTTCCTAGAGGAGTTCCCATTGTGGCTGTCGGTAATGAGCACGACTAGTATCCATGAGGACACAGCTTCGATCCCTGACCTTGCTCAGTGGGTTAAGGATCCGGCATTGCCGTGAGCTGTGGTCTAGGTTGCAGACGTGGCTTGGATCTGGTGTTGCTGTAACTGTGGTGTAAGCCAGCAGCTACAGCTCTGACTTGACCCCTAACCTGGGAACTTGCCATAGGTTCGGCCCTTAAAAAAAAATTATTTCCCAGAACTGACTTGTAGGTGTAAGCCTTCTTTTTGGATATCTGTAAGATTTATTCCAAGCAAGGGGGCAGCCAGATTTATTGGAAAGCAAAAGTGTGTTGCCATTTGTTAATATTTATTTTAAAAAAGTAAGTTTGAGATTCCAGAGGTAGTTAAGAAATCATATTGAGGACCAATTAGAAATGTAACAAAGAAGCAGAGTTTTTTTTTTTTTTTGCTTTTGCTTTTGCTTTTGGCTGGAGCATGCAGCGGCTTCATGTGGAATCTCAGTTCTCAGAGCAGGGATTGAACCCAGGCCGCAGTAGTGAAAGTGCCAAGTCCCAACCATTGGACCACTAGGGAACTCCCAGGAAGCAGAGGTTTTTTTTTTTTTTTTTTAAAGGAAATAAGTTTAGAAGCATTCAAATTTGAACATTAGGAAAATTAAATTGAACTAAATGTGCTCAGTCATCAGAAAAGATTTGATACCTTTGAAAAAAAGAAAACCTGAAAACAATATTCTGCTCCCCAGACCTCTCCTCCCCACCAGAGTTGCAGCACCAGTTAAATGGGGTATCAGCATGGATGTCTCTATGTTAGAGTCGCCTTCTAACAAATTCTTTTCAACTCTGTATGCTTGACAGTTTCGCTTGCATTTCCTCCTTCATCCTTTCATTTTCTTTACTTTGTAAATCTGTTCTTAGAGCGTTACCTTGTCCCACTCTCATCTGCATGGCATCTATCATGCTACCTCTAGACTTTCTTGGACTGGCTCACCAAATAGCATTCTTGACTTGTCATAGTCCCCTAAAGAGTCAGTGTTCCCCAAATTTTCCATTTAAATACCATCTTAGTAGGAAACGGCACAGACTATTTCAGTCCTCTGGGATTTATTGTTTCTTCTCATGTGTTCTTATATCCACATTTTGTTAATTTTGTAAAAGTCTTGCTCACCAAGGCCATTTTATTTTTCTTATATAATTGTGAGAAACAGATAAAGTCTGAGGATGGCAGCTTCTGGTGACAAGACTAGAGGATGTACCAAGAATGAGAAGTTAGCTATGTGGAAAACAACAGTCATTGTTTGAGAAATGGTATTGGCATGTTGAGTTTTGTGAAATAACGAACAGGGTACGGTTGACAGCTGTTGTGGTAACCAGTGTGTCTGTGTCTCTACTCAAAAGACCTCCTGGTTATTCCTTTGTTATAACAGCGGTGCTTCATCTGATTTCAAATCTTGTGTGCCTGCCATGGTTTAGTTATTCCTCTGACTTCTGTTCTCTCTCTTTTGAAGATACACCCTCTCCTAGGTTACCTGGCTTCAACTGGTTCAGAAAAGATATGGCTGTGTCTTCCGACTGTGCCTGCAGTGTGGTTTGCAGTTTTGCATCACTGCTGCTCTGAATCCTTAGACCTTCATTTTGTTTTCCCTCTTTTTTCATATCCCTGGTAGAGCCACAGTCTTATATGCTGCTAGTTGACTTCAATGCTCTTACATTATTTTTCAGTTCCTTCTAACATGGCACACCCCAAAGAGAAAACCCCAATGTGTCTTGTGAATGAGTTAGCCCGTTTCAACAAGATTCAGCCTGAGTATAAGCTTTTGCGTGAGCAAGGTCCAGCTCACTGTAAGGTAAATATTGTCCATACTGCTTGTGCATTTATAACCCACTAGGAATGTTTTCTTTCTTTTTATATCGTTGCAAGTGGTGCTCTGATTCAAAATACGTATTTTTTTAACGGCTGAGATTGTCTGAAAGAGATGCAAAAGTACAGATTTTTGGCAAGTCGCTTCTTTTTTCATCTTTGCAGAATGGGTCAAAGAAAAGATAATGCATCTTTTTGGGATATTAGGCTCTTAAAATTCCAATTAGTGTGTGGTTGTTTAAGATTCTGAATAAAGACAATTCCGAAGTACCTGCAAATGATTTCCTGTGAGTTTTACAGGTGCTGAGCCTCCTGGCTGCAGCCTCCCTCTGGCTCCTTTCCTGCTTGTTTGCACCTGCACTTGTACCTTAGACTGGGCAGGGAGAGGAGGTGAATGGGAAATCAGTTCTGCCACTTGCTAGCGATCTAGATACAAGGTTTGAACCTGAGAGGTAGAAATCAGTCACCCAGTGAGTATTTTGGATTGTCTCTGATTTCAGTATCCTTGTCATTCTCCTCATCTTAGAGGATGGAAGACTGACTGAGATTTGAATTTTTACTACTTGTCAAGAGTTCAGTCTTTTAAGGTTGTTTAATATGTGTGCCAGTGTACATCTTGGAGCTTAAATGTTTGCATATCTGGCTTTACCTTTTGTAGCTGTAATATGAGAGGATATAGTATGAGAGGGAATTGGGCTCCTGTTTCTGATCCTAGCCTTGCACTAAGATAATATAATTTTATAAGGATAAGTTATATGTCTCCTTAAGCCTCATTTTTCTTGACATGAAAAACCTCAAACCTTGAATGAAAGCAAGTTTCTCTTTTATTTGACTAAAAGTAACATCAACCCCAATCATAAATAGGCACCATAGGATAGTGTAGTTAGGTGAGTTGCCTTTGGAATCAGACAGATCTAGATTTGAATCTCAGCTTCTTGTTAGTTGTGTGCTGTTGGGCAAGTTGCTACTTTTTTTGAACCTCAGTTTCCTCATCTGTAAAATGGGAATAATAATACTTACCAGCTAGGCCTGTTGTTAGAATGTATATTAAAGCGTGGAGCACAGTGCCTGGCAGTTAGTAAATACCTGAGAAATGGTAGCTGTTATCGTTACTAAGCAATCACGCATTTAAGAGAAACAGATATTTCCCACTCATGTGGAGCTAGTTTTAATTTATTCTAAAGCATAATTATATTTGAAATATTTCTTTAGAAGGCAGTTGGCCATTTTTTATAATAGTTCTGTTTATTCTACAGGGTTTTTTTTGCAGACCTTAACTTTGGGATTCCCTTTGTTAACTGTTTCTGGTATTTTTTTCAAATATGCGCTTTCTCACTCAAACTTTATTAGTACTTTTGGTAATTTGGCTGTGTGTTCAGTCTGTAACCACATTTTTTTTTAACCTACAAGTTGTTTAGAGGAAAAGATATTCCTTGCTAGATGACTGTTAGACTATTTAAAAAGTCAGAGGTGTTGAGTACTTTTAATTCTGTCCGAACCAAGATCTAACCTCACTACCAACCCTCCACACAGAAGGCAGCAGAGTGGCAGCAGCACTGATGGGGACAGTCCTGGAGAAAGGCAAGACTGATCATGAAATTAACTCTTTTCTGTTTTTAGCATTTTCCCCTTCAATGTCTTTCCATGAAAGGATCATGAAAATGACCCGGGGATGGCACAGCATTGCAGGCTTCTGCTGTTTGACCTGACTTTTCAGGCCTGACAGGGTTTTGTGTTCATGTTATCAGTGCCTAAATGAGTAACTTTGTGAACCGCAGCATAAATACGGGAGAACTCTAACGTTTCAAGGGGGATGAGGGATTCTTTAATTTTTCCCCTTTAGTGAAAGCTGTGCGCTGAGGGAATCCTGAAGTTAAGATCTACAAGAAAAATCAGCTATGAAGGCAAGTTGGTCCTGTCCCTTTAGCACTGAATTTAAATGACCTAGACATACTCAGATCACTAATGCTTTGACTTGTAAATGAAATAAAGTGATATTTGGTGATAAAAGTAGAAGAATAAAAGCTCCAAAGTAGTGAGTCTCAAACCTTGAAGTGTATCAGAATCACTTTGGGAGTTTATTGTAAATACACCTTCCTGGGTCTCCCCTTGTGCTCTTCAGTCGAAATCCGTAGGCTTCTCAGGTTATTCTTCAGATGCACACCAAAGTTGAAGAATCATTGTGCTGTGTTGGGTCATTGTGTTTTTGTTTTTGATAAAGTATTAATTTATTCTGATGGGATTAACATAACCGAATTTTACGACTGGAGTATGCACATGGGTTGCCTTTATACTTAAAAAGGAAAAAAAAAGAGGCTTGCCATTGCCAACATTTGTTGAGGACATAAATTAACTGTTTTGATCTTTGCTCGCTGTGAATCTGATTTTCTTCTGAAAGTGGAGGCAGAAAGTGGTCTGAATAGTAGTCTTAGGAAAGTAGAGGCAACATTTTGGAACCTGGCTGATGTTCCCAAATTTATTCTGTTTTTGTCCTAATGGGCTTGTGTTTTCAGACAAGAGTCCACAAGTACAACATGAAAACAAATATTGTCTTAATTTGTCTGAGATACTACTATGTGTCTAAATTAAGTTTGCTAAATTTCTTCCATGAGAAGTAATGGGAAGACAATTTCTGTTTGGATGGCTACCCGATAATCAGTGTTTAATACTTTAATATATAAGAAAATGTTTTTTTAAAATTTCTGTAGTTACCCCAATCTTTCATAATATAGTTTTTCATAGAGTGCTGTGCAATACAGGTCAATGATATATGTATCTTTTTGTTTTTATAAAACCAGCAAAGAAGGGGGTGAAAGGATAAATGACCAAGATAATGACCACGCCTTTTAAATGATGACCATAAAATATGTTCGAGGTCCACGTGACATATTATAGTCTACATCAGGTTTCATGAATTGAGAGCTCACAATTTTCATTTGTAGGTGTTTACAGTACAGCTAACACTTGGAGATCAGCACTGGGAAGCTGAAGGAACTAGTATTAAAAAAGCCCAACACACAGCTGCTGCCAAAGCTTTGGAAGGAACAAAATTTCCTAAACCCATAGTCCGCCCTTTTCGTAGCGAAGGAAGGAATCCAGGTATTATGCGTGGGCCAAGACAGGTTCCTTTCAAAAGTGTGTCTAGAGGTACCCGTTTAGTATGTGTATGAATTCTCTCTTTCTTAACTAACTTGTTGATTTTGAAAGCACAGATTTTGCACTACCAGTGGCAAATGCTTATCTTTTCAGAATCTTAACCTTACTCTAAAGCAGTGGTTCTCAATCTACGATCTGGAGAGGTGGTCATGGGGGATGGGGGATGTCACCAAACAATCTATAAGACTTTTTAAAAAGCTTAATGAAAACACATTTCTTTTTGATAAGGTTGTATAAATTGCCAATAATGTAGATTTTAGCTAAAATCACTTGCAATTCAATATAGTAATATTAATTACAACATGTTGGACATAACCACTGATTGTCAATTTTATGTCTCTTAATCATTAACAAGAATGAGAAAGTAACATTTACAAATCATTAGATAATGTATCTCTTCAAGCAAGGGACCCCGGGGCCGGGGGCAGGGTGGGGGGGGTACTGAAAAAGAAGAGTGTCTGGTAAAAGCTTGGGAACTGCTGACCTGGTGGCCTTAGGTAGAAGTGGCTGTTTTAGCAGTTACCCCTCTAGTACATGAACTCATCCCAGGCCCATTGGACGCGGGAATGAATCTGGGAAGATCTTGGTCACATCTTTCTTGTTGCTTTTGATTTCTATGTAGTATTCTTTATTCAAATTTGTTCTCCAGGAGTTCCCTTCGTGGCTCAGCGGTTAACGAACCTGAGTAGGATCCATGAAGATGCGGGTTCGATCCCTGGCCTCGCTCAGTGGGCTAAGGATCCAGCGTTGCCGTGAGCTGTGGTATAGGTCACAGACGTGGCTTGGATCCAGAGCTGCTGTGGCT
>PVHT021183543.1:7720103-7777806 GCA_004024745.2 Catagonus wagneri
GGTCTAATCGGAGCTGTGGCCACCGGCCTTCGCCGCAGCCACAGCAACGCAGGATCCGAGCCGCGTCTGCAACCTACACCACAGCTCACGGCAACGCCGGATCGTTAACCCACTGAGCAAGGGCAGGGATCGAACCCGCAACCTCATGGTTCCTAGTCGGATTCGTTAACCACTGCGCCACGACGGGAACTCCCTGTTGAAACTGTATTTTGATGCACTGTTAGCTCCTGTCAATGAAAAGGGCCTGAGCATATTCCTTACTAGCAGTACGGACCCCGAGCAAGCTGGTTAAGGATCACCCTTGTAACTGCTTTGTTCAACGGAGTCATATTTATACGTGTTTCCTGCAGCATCTCAGTGCTCAGCATTCATAGATTTCCTGATTGTCTTTATTGGTTACTTTCTGACCTTTAAACTTAGCTGTGTGCTTTGTAAATAGCCCTACTGTACAGATACAGTAAAATATTCATTGAAACCTGAAAATACCATGTATCAAAGTCCTTCTGCTTGTGGTCATAACACACAAGTGGATAGATTAATGATCTAAATGCAGACCTCCATTTCTGTGCCCTACCTCAGGGGGAAGGTGGAGGCCAAAGCAATTTTAAAACAGAAACTCTGAAATGGGAAGTTTCCATCATGGTGCAGCAGAAACAAATCTGACCAGTATCCCTGAGGATGCAGGGTTTGATCCCTGGCCTCGCTCAGTGGGTTAAGGATCTGGTGTTGCCATGAGCTGTGGTATAGGTTGCAGATGAGGCTCAGATTCCGTGTTGCTGTGGCTGTGGTGTAGGCCGGCAGCTGTAGCTCTGATTCAGCTTCTAGCCTGGGAACTTTCATATGTGGCATTGGGGCCCTAAAAAGCAAAAAAAGATAGGAAGGAAAGAAGAAAGAGAAAGAGGAAGAAAGGAAGAAAGAGAAAGAGGAAGAAAGGAAGAAGAGAGAGAGAAAGAAAGGAAAGAAAGAAACTCTGAAATGGAAGAAAACAGACTCTGCCAGGCTATAGGTTATTGTGATTTCCAGAAATGAGGGTGTTGTTTTTTGTTGTTGTTGTTTCTTTGTTTGCTATGCCCTCAGCTGGTGGAAGTTTCCAGACCAGGGATCAAACCCATATCAGCAGCAACGTCAGATGCTCAACGTGCTGCACCACAAGAGAACTCCCAGAAATGGAAGTCTTGTCTTGTCTTGTCTTTTCTTCGTTTGTTTTATGTTTTTGGCCATGCCCAGGGCATTTGGGTGTTCCTAAGCATGCAGCCCGAGCCACCACAGTGACAACGTTTGATCCTTAACCTGTTGAGCCACATGGAAACTCCTGAAGCTCCTTTCTAAAAGTCTTATGTTTAAAAATTTCCATCTTTTTCTGGAGACATGGAAGTGTGAATCTCAGATATGAGAAAGTAGAGCAAGTTTTCTTTGTCAGCCAAAGCCTGGTCCATTTTAGATTTTGTAATTCTGTTAGCTTTATAAATTGAACTCATGTAATTTGTCAGCCAGTGTAGTTTGTGGAACATGAACAATATTTGCTTATACTCTGCGGCAATTCTAACTTAGCATAAACACACGACATCTCTAGATATACTGATGAAGAGTCGTTATTAGTGAGCAGAAGCTAATGTGATGGGGACCTATGATAAAGGAAATACTTGGAATTTGCAAAGAATGTACAGTGACTTATCAGTCTGAAACTAGTTTTCCTTACCCCTTCTATTTTTAGGTACTTTTACCCATTTCCAGTACCACCTTTACTTTATCAAGTTGAACTTTCTGTGGGAGGACAGCAGTTTAATGGGAAAGGAAAGACGAGACAGGCTGCGAAACACGATGCTGCTGCGAAAGCTTTGAGGATCCTGCAGAATGAGCCCCCACCTGAGAGGCTGGAGGTAAGGGGGCAGAATGGGGCTCCTTGACACTTTGGATGTTGCAGGAGGGTGGTAGAGACATGAGGTTGCTTTTTCTAAGAGGGTACATTCAGAGCTGTCCATAATTTTGTTCTTTGATTGCTTATAAGATGTTGTACCCTGCAGCTTTCTTGCCTTTTCTTTTAAAAAAAATTTTCTTAGCAGGAAAGTCAGGTGCCTTCTTTTGAACTCAGTGGCATAGTTATGTGTGAACACTGTTAGATCGTGACTCAGTTGAGTTGTGAAAACATGCATGGATGAATTCTTTGGTGCTAAAGATTATACTTATCAGAATCTGTGATTTATGATACCAGGTTAGAGAATTCTCTGAACCCATTTTGACCAAACTTTCTTTCTTCATTGTATTAAAGTGTTACTTATCTACTATTGCTTAACAATCACAAAACTTTGTGGATTAAACTCCTGTAGACCTTTATTTTGCTCACAAGCCTGCAGTTCAGGCAAGGTTTGGCAGGGGGAGCCTGTCTCTGCTCCATGTAGCTTGGACTGAGGCAGCTCTGCAGTGGCTGGAGCATCTTTTTCAAGATGCCCCCCTCACAGGACTCTCAAGTTGTTGCTGGCTGTTGGCTGGGGACTAAGGGGACTCTGTTCTGGGGACCTCAGTTTCTTTCTTAGTTAATCTGTGCAGAGACTCTTTACACATCCTCATGGTATGATGGCTAGGTTCCAGGAATGAACATTCTAGTAAACAGTAAATAGCAGCAGCTGCCAGTTTCTTAGGACCTGGGCCCAGAAATCAGCACAGCATCACTTCTGCCACATTCTATAGGTCCAGCAGGCTGAGAGGCCAGATTCAAATTGAGATGCAGGATTTCTTTCTCTCTCTCTCTTTTTTTTTTTTTGTAATGAAGTAAAATTCACACAAAAATTTTACAATTTTAACCATTTCGAGTATACAGTTCAGTAACTTTTAGTGTATTCATGATGTCAGGAACCCCATTTCTGGATAAGAGGAGTATCAAAGTATTTGGGGGCTGTGTTTTAAAACTATCACAATAGGTAAAGGATTTTAATTCTTTATGACTAAATAGGATATGAGTCTTAGAAAATCAATGACTCCATGCCATTGAGGGGCTAAAGCATTAGTGACTGTCTCTGATAAAGCAGTCTTATTTATCACCAAAGGTCCAGAAGAAACCTGTGGAGTAAAAAACATTGAGATTTCATGATTCTGTTTAATCGCAGCATGAAATGCCTTCTGAAAATATCCCTGAATATTTGACCTTACTTCCTCAAGAAATAACTTATCAAAGAATAAGATCTTGCACAAAACGCTGAGGTAAATATGTGATGATAGGTATGAACTTGAATGGACCCTTGGCAGGGTGCTTACTGAGGTCCATTATGTCCAGCTGCTTCCCTGGGTGACCCAGCTCAGAATGGTGTTCTGTGGCTTCATGGCTGGCTGCACAGGAGGCTTTTGTTTTTCTTTGTTGCAGTGCATTTCCATCTTCAGTGTGAGCACACTTTTTATCAGAGATGCTCTGTTTCCAGGGTCCACTGAGGACCGTATAAAAGATAATGAACTGTAACTTAGAAGAGGAGGATTCAGTGAAATAGGAGGATAAGCTTCGCTGGTGAGATTTGTTAAAACACCAAAGGTAGTAAAATCTGAGTCATTTTTGGAGGCATTTCATTTTTTTTGACTTGACTTTGGTGCTAATCTAATTGAAGTCAGATGGGGTGGATATTTCTTGTTTTTTTCTAGCCTTCAGTTGTTAAGTGATCACTGAACACTGGTATGTGGATTGTCTGCTTCAGAATCACTTGAGCAGTTTAAAAAAATATTCCTTGGCCCAACCCACATGATTCTAATATAGTTGGTCTAGGCTAAGACCCAGGAGTATGGCTTTTGCTTTTTTTTTTTTTTAATAATGTGCTCTTGGAGTATCTCTAAAGTACAGTCAGGGTTTGGAAATCACAGGCCTAGGTATTTTCAGTGCTTCTCAGGACGTTTTTCCCCTCGGACTCCTCCTTGGAAGTGTATCTTCACCGTAGTGCTGCAAATGGAAAGTGTGTCTTGGTGTTTCAGACCCAGCTCCCTGGAGCAAGGCTCGCTAGAGCAGGTGGTTGGCTGAAGGCAGAGGTCATAGAGGGCACCCTCTCCTTGACCCAGCTGATAGCCCTAAGGAGCTTGGCTGGGAGTCATGATTATTATTCATGCTCCTTATTTCCTTCTCTTTGCTTCTTTTCTAGTTCCGTATGAAGTAGAACAGTTCCCTTCAGAAATAGCCCAAAGACTGGCCTTAACCATTGCTTCAGGAACAAGAATCAATAATTAGGATATGATTTCTTTGAAGTAATAAATGAAACACTTGGTTTTCTACCTAAAAGAGCTGCCCATAATCTACCAGGTCCCCTGGTGGACAGGGAACAGGTGATCAAGGGAGTTTTAAAAGATGGTTGCAGGGAGTTCCCTTTGTGGCTCAGTGGTTAAAGAATCCGACTAAGAACCATGAGGTTGCGGGTTCGATCCCTGGCCTTGCTTAGTGGGTTAAGGATCCGGTGTTGCCGTGAGCTGTGGTGTAGGTCGCAGATGCGGCTTGGATTCTGTGTTGCTGTGGCCGTGGCACAGGCCAGCGGCTACAGCTCCTGTTAGACCCCTAGCCTGGGAACCTCCATATGCCGTGGGTGCGGCTCTACATAAAAGGCAAAAAGACAAAAAAAAAAGATAGTTGCATACTACACAAAATTTTTAATACTGGAAAAAAGAAAAATGATGTATAAAGATACCACTTGCAGAAAGTCACTGTAACCCTTTAGGGGGATTTCAGTGTATTAAGTAAATTCCTGCACTGTCTGTTTCACATAAATGGGATGATATTGTACAATAACCACCTTTTTTTGTCCTCCACTGAAGTGCTTATCATGAATATGTTATTATGCTATTTACTTATAATTCCATGGAGGACTTAAATTCAGTATGCTTCTAAGTGCTTTTTAATGGCTGTAAAGTGTTCCATCGTGTGAACATATCAGTTTATTTTTTTCAGCAACAGAGGCTTAGCTGTTCAGATTGTTTGCAGTTTTTCCTGTTATAAAGTATACCAACATGAAGGACATTGTGGTAGTTAAATTTTGTGTATGTCCGGGGTTATTTTTGTGAGTCACAGCCCTAGAAGTGGAATTGAGGGTAAGGTATGTGGCCAAGTTCCCTACCAGGAAGATGGTGCTGTTACAGGGCTCTGCCACTAGGACTCAAGTGGCCTGTTTGCCCACAGCCCGACGTCATTGGAAATTACCACTGTAAACAAATTGTCCATTTTGCTGTTGAAAGTTTTTGTTTTTTTCTTTTTTTTTTGGTCTTCTTAGGGCCACACCCACGACATATAGAAGTTCCCAGGCTAGGGGTTGAATTGGAGCTGCGGCTGCTGGCCTACACCACAGCCACAGCAATGTGGGATCCAAGCCATGTCTGAGACCTATACCACAGCTCACGGCAGCACCAGATCCTTAGCCCACTGAGCGAGGCCAGGGATCGAAACCCTGTTCTCATGGATACTAGTCGGTTTCGTTAACCGCTGAACCACGATGGGAACTCCTGTTGAAAGTTTTATAGCATGTGATTGTGTGCTGGATTGATAATAAAGCAAGCAGTTTCTGTCTACAAGACAGGTGTGGCCTGGTCCCTTGTTGACAGGCATTGTGCTCGGTCCTGAAGGTAAACATGTGGAGTTTGGCTGAATGAAGTTGGCTGATGTTAACATCAGTAACATCAAAAAGTGCAATGAGGGGAGTTCCTGTCGTGGCTCAGTGGTAACAAACCAGACTAGTATCCATGAGGATTTGGGTTCTACCCTTGGCCCTGCTCGGTAGTTTGAGGATCTGACATGTTGCTGTGAGCTGTGGTGTAGTTTGCAGACGTGGCTCAGGTCCCGAGTTGCTGTTGATACTGTGGCTGTGGCATAGGCTGGCAGTTACAGCTTCGATTTGTTCCCTAGCCTGGGACCTTCCATATGCTGTGGGTACATCCCTAAAAAGCAAAAAAAAAAAAAAATTCAGTGAGTAATTCATGCTGTGACCAATGAAATTGGCAGCGTCTTTGGAGCACTGGGATGTGGGTTCAGCCTCTGACCCAGCACAGTGGGTTAAGGATCCGGCATTGCTACAGCATAGGTCAAAACCATGGCTCAGGTTGCAACTGTGGCTCTGATTTGAGCCTTGGCCTGGGAACTCCATATGCTATGGGGTGGCCAAAAAAGGAAGAAAAAAAAAAGCGGTGAGTGCTAGGGTGGAAGTCGCAAGTATCACGAGAGCATAAGATGTCTTGTTTAGGTTGGAGTACTTATGGTACATTTGGAGAAGTCTTCTCTGAGGAAGAGTCATTTGAACTGAAACTAAAGATGAGCATAAGAGCAGGGGAAGTACATTCCCAGGACAGGGAGCAGCTTGTACAAAGATCCTGAGTTGGGAAAGCACTTCTCTTCTATCGTATCCTCTCTGTCTAAGGCTTGTGCTAATAAAGGAGGACTTACTCAGTGTCTGAGTTTTTAGGAGTAAGGTGGTCATAACTATAGTAGTTTTAATAGAGGAAAACAGGAGCTAGTGTAATATGTCTTTTAGTAGGGAAATGTTAAATAAATGAATGCATTTATCCCAGGAGTACCAGTGTGTAGTAGATCTGTGTATACATGGGCGTGGAAGGAGGCCCATAATCTATTGAATGGGGGGGAATCAATATCCAGAGCTGTTACTATGTGTATAGTGTAATAGTGTTAAGTAAAGAAAAGTACCAACTCTCCATGTGTCTGTATATATGTATCTGTATGTTTGGAGGTGCATAGTTTCTATCTTAAAGGTTATAGCAAAGTTTATTAATTTTTTTAATGATTTTTATTTTTTCCATTGTAGTTGGTTTACAGTGTTCTGTCAATTTTCTACTGTACAGCAAAATGACCCAGTCACACCTACATACACATATTCTTTTTCTCACATTATCCTCTATCATGCTCCATCATAAGTGACTAGATAGAGTGCCCTTTGCTATAAGCAAGATCTCATTGCTTATCCATTCCAAAGTTAATAGTTTGCATCTGTTAACCCGATTCCCAGTCTATCACACGTCATCCCCCCCCTGCCCCCGCCACCCTGCCCTGGCAACCACAAGTCTGTTTTCCATGTCTGTGAGTTTCTTTTCTGTGGAAGGGTTTATTTGTGCCATATATTAGATTCCAGATATGAGTGATAGCATATGGTACTTGTCTTTCTCTTTCTGACGTACTTCATTTAGTATGAGAATCTCTAGTTCCATCCATGTTGCTGTAGATGGCATTATTTTATTCTTTTTTGTGGCTGAATAGTACCTCCCCTTTCTTTTTAGGGCTGCACCTGACGCATATGGAGGTTCCCAGTCTAGAGGTTGAATGGGAGCTGCAGTTGCTGGCCACAGCCACAGCGACACAGGATCCGAGCTGCATCTGTGACCTACACCACAGCTCATGGCAACACAAGATCCTTAACCCACTGAGGGATGCCAGGGATTGAACCTGCAACCTCGTGGTTCCTAGTCTGATTTGTTTCCGCTGAGCCATGACAGGAACTCCTATATACCACATCTTCTTAATCCATTCATCTGTTAATGGACAGTTAAGTTGTTTCCGTGTCATGGCTATTGTGAGTAGTCCTGCAGTGAAAATATGGGTGCGTTTGTCTTTTTCAAGGAAAGTTTTGTCCGGATATATGCCCAATAGTGGGGCCGCTGGGTCATATGGTAGTTCTATATTTAGTTTTCTGAGGTACCTCCATCCTGTTTTCCATAGTGGTTGTACCAATTTACATTCCCACCAACAGTGCAGGAGGGTTCCCTTTTCTCCACACCCTCTCCGGCCTTTGTTATTTGTGGACTTATTAATGATGGCCATTCTGACTGGTGTGAGGTGGTATCTCAGAGTACTTTTGATTTGCATTTCTCTAATAATCAGTGCTGTTGAGCATTTTTTCATGTGCTTGTTGGCTGTTTGTATATCTTCTTTGGAGAAAATGTCTATTCAAGTTTTTTGCCCGTTTTTCAGTTGGGTTGGTTTTTTTGCTGTTGAGTTGTGTAAGTTTGTATATTTTAGAGATTAAGCCCATGTTAGTTGCATTATTTGAAACTGTTTTCTCCCAGGTTATAGCAAAGTTTAAAAGTAGTTTCCTCAGAGTTCCCATCATGGTGCAGTGGAAACGAATCTGACTAGGAACCACGAGGTTGCGGGTTCAGTCCCTGGCCTTGCTAAGTGGGTTAAGGATCCAGTGTTGCCATGAGCTGTGGTGTAGATCGCAGACATGGCTTGGAACTGGCCTTGCTGTGACTCTGGCATAGACCAGCAGCTACAGCTCCGATTAGACCCCTAGCCTGGGAACCTCCATATGTCGAAAGTGTGGCCCTAAAAAGACAAAAAAAAAAAAAAAGGAAAAGCAGTTTTCTCTTGGTAGTGATAGAAGACAGACTTAAAAAAAAAAAGTTTTTGCTAGTTGAAGTTTTTTTTTTTTTTTAAATACAGCTTTTGTAAAAATAAATAAATGCAGCTCTTCCTGGTTTTGAGTCCTTATCTTCGCTTGAGCCAGGGACCTATTTAAGTAGCACTAAAACTAAAACTGGAAATCTTAATCTTCATTGTATTATCAGGGTCCATTGGATTCAGTTTTCTTTTTTTCTTATGTTTCTTTTTTGGCCTCCCTGTGGCATACAGAGTTCCCAGACCAGGTATCACATCCAAACCACAATTGTGACCTATGCCGCAGCTGCAGCAATGCCAAATCCTTTAACCCACTGTGGTGGCTGGGGACGAAACCTGCGTCCTGGCGTTGCAAAGACACCACTGATCCTGTTGTGCCAAAACAGGAACTCTTCAGTTTTCATTTTTGAGCTTTTTCCAGCTCTGTAAGAACTGATACTGCATACTTTTATTTATTTTTGTAGAGGTTTAATAAAGAACAGAGAGAAAAATACTTATTTTTGAAAGTAGAAAAAAACTAGTTCTGTCTTACAGTGACGTGTGTCCTTTGGATCCTTTTATAAATCTTTATATTATGGCATCTTTTTCTATTATTTTATTTATATTAAAATATGTAAAATATTCTTTTTCATAATGGTTTATTACAGGATATTAAATGTAGCTCCCTGTGCTATACAGTAGGACCTTGTTGTGTATCTCATTTATGTATAGAAGTTTGTATCTGCCAACCCCAAACTCATATGATTTTGCCCTGTCTACCCCTTCCCCCTCCCGTTAGTAACCATAAATTTGTCTTCTATGTCTGTGAGTCTCTGTTTTGTAAGTTCATTTGTATCATATTTTAGATTCTACATATACGTGATATCATATGGTATTTGTCGTTTTCTTTGTGACTGATTTCACTTAGCTAATAATCTCTAGATCCATCTTGTTGCAGCACATGACATTATTCTTTTTTATAGCTGAATACTATTGCATTGTGTATATATATGCACCACATCTTTATCCATTTCTCTGTTGATGGACATTTAGATTGCTTCCTTGTCTTGGCTATTGTAAATAGTGCTGCTATGAACATTGGGGTGCATGAATCTTTTCAAATTATAGTTTTCTTATTAGAAGGAAATTGATGATATAACAGTGAAAAACTTATTAGGTCCTTCTTTGGGCATTTATAAATCTAGAAATGAAAGCATTTTGTAATTATGGCTGTTCTCTCTTCAACAAAGTTGTGAGTCAGTTTCAAAAGTAGTGTGTGTGGGAGTTCCCTTGTGGTGCAGCAGATTAAGGGTCTGGCGTTGTCAGTGCAGTGGCTCAGGTTGTTGCTGTGGCAAGGGCTTGATCTATGTCCCAGGAACTTCTATAATATAACAGGCGCAGCCAAAAAAAAATGTAGTGTCTTGACAATACTGGTATAAGAAGAATCAGAGTCACGATGAGCTAGAACCTGTTGGAGATGGATTGAAATTTGGCATTGTTAGTGTGGGCTGTGCTCTAGGTTCAGGCATGGCAGCTGGTGAGCACTTAGTTGCTTTTAAAAGACCTCGCTCTGGAATTCCCATTGTGGCTCAGTGGGTTAAGAACCTGACAGTGTCCATGAGGATATGGGTTCCATACCTGGCCCTGCTCAGTGGGTTAAGGATCCGGCATTGCCGCAAGCTGTGGCATAGGTCACAGATGCAGCTCGAATCTAGCGTTGCCAGGCTGTGGTGTCAGGTAGCAGCTGTAGCTCCTATTTGACCCCTAGCCTGGGAACTTCCATGTGCTGCAGGTATGGCTGTAAAAAGGAAAAATATACCCCGTTTTGGGTATATTTATCTGCCTTCCAAACTATAAACCTAGAGTAAAAACTTGGTTTTGTTGTTTTAATTTTTCCTTTTTTTTTTTTTTTGGATCTGGTATGCAGTGGCTCAGTTGGGATCTCATTTCCCAGACCAGGAGATGAACCTGGGTTGCAGCAGTGAAAGCACAAAGTCCTAACCACTAGACTGCCAGGGAACTCCCAATTTTAATTTCATATTAAAAAATGAAATGATTTTGTTGCCCTTTTAGTCTGTATGTTATTTGTAAAGTGACCTTATTTATTTATTTATCTATTGGCCATGCCCGAAGCTTGCTGCAGTTCCCAGACTTGGAATCAAACCCAAGCCATAGCAATGACAATGCTGAATAAAATGACTTTAAATATAGAAAAATAAAGCGGGTCCTTTGAAGCCAGATGGTAAATGGTGACGGCTATTTTTTCCTGGCACACTGAGGGTTAAGCATGGTTCAGAGTGTTTTTTTTCTTTCCTTAATGTTGCCTAGATTTTATTGCTGAGCCATGCACTATGGGATTGATCTTAACAGTATTCCCATATCATGAAGGTTAGAGTAAGGGCCTGCTGCGCTTTCCCCATCTCACTGGGAATAGTGTTCGTGGATTTGTTTTGAGTCATTTGCTGCTTCCCCCATAGCAACATTTTGTCCAGTCCAGGTAATACTAAAATTGTTTAAGTAAACGAGCAGTGTAGTCTCACTTCGAGATAAGTGTGTATCTTTGTTTCCTGTTTTGAATTTTTATTTTACTGGTTGCTTTATCCGTTTTGGAATCCTTTGGAAGCAATGGCTTAGAAAGCAGTGAATCTCAACTCTGGTTGCTAGCAAATCACCTGGGGACTTAAAAAAAAAAAATCAAATAATGTAAAATGGATATCCAGGCCCTGCCTGCAGAAATTTGAGTTCATTGTCTGGAGGGGGACTCTGGCATCTGTCCTTGGAAAGTGCCTAAATGATACATATGCTGCTGTGGTTGAGAGTTTAGAATTTAGCAGTAGACCACTGATTTCTATCAGACTTACGTGGAACCTCGATATACAAAATAGAAAAGTAATATTTCATTAGTAAAACGTTTAAGTGTGAATTTATAGTATTTTAATAAAGGCATTGAATAAGAATGATATATGTGAATTTCCAGAACACAAAATTGTATATTGTTTTTGCCCATTAAAAAACCGCACATGGTGGAGTTCCCTTCGTGGCTCAGTGGTTAACGAATCCGACTAAGAACTATGAGGTTGCGGGTTTGATCCCTGGCCTTGCTCAGTGGGTTAAGCATCCGGTGTTGCCGTGAGCTGTGGTGTAGGTTGCAGACGCGGCTCGGATCCCGCGTTGCTGTGGCTGTGGCGAAGGGTGGCAGCTACAGCTCCTGTTAGACCCCTAGCCTGGGAACCTCCATATGCTGTGGGTGCGGCTCTAGATAAAGGCAAAAAGACAAAAAAAAACAAAAAAAAAAAACAAAAAAAAAATGCACATGATTGGGAAAGATCCAGTCCCAATTTAGTAGTTAACTTTGATATGGAAAGGAGAACGAGAAGGGCTTCATTCATTGTTTTCCTTGTAAATGAAAAAAAAATGTCAGTAGTGCTTAAGTATACACATTTGTTAAATCCAGCACAGTTGCCTGTTACATTATTATCTGTATTTTTCTGTATGTTAGAAGTAGGTCATAACTAAAAATAAACGTTAAAACTAATTGAGCTGGTATAATGAACAAAAAAAATTGAATTGGGGTACATGCATGGCAATTGAAATATTTTACCGGGCCCAGCACCTGTTTTATTTCCAAATTTGTTTCTGGTTGCACCTAGGGAGAACATTCTTTTTTCTTTTTTTTTCCCTGGGGCAACACCTGCTGATATGGAAGTTCCCTGGCTAAGGGTTGTATTGGAGCTTCGGCTGCTGGCCATAATCAAAAGCCACGTCTGCGACCTACACCACAGCTTATGGTAATGCCAGATCTTTAACCCACTGAGCGAGGCCAGTGGTCTAACCTGCGACCTCATGGACACTAGGCTAATACGTTACCACTGAGCCACAATGGGAACTTCAGGAGAACATTCTTATTGACAGTTACTTATCATGAGGATAACCATTTTAAAAAAATAGCTGGAGTTCCCATCGTGGCTCAGTGGTTAACGAATCCGACTAGGAACCATGAGGTTGCGGGTTTGATCTGGTTAAGGATCCGGCGTTGCTGTGAGCTATGGTGTAGGTCACAGACGCGGCCCGGATCCCACATTGCTGTGGCTGTGGCGTTGGCTGGTGGCTGCAGCTCTGATTAGACCTCTAGCCTGGGAACCTCCGTATGCCGTGGGTGTGGCCCTAGAAAAGACAAAAAAAAAAGCTCATTTATAAAAAAAAAATCTCCAAATACTCTTCAAATAAACAGCTGTCAAAAAACTTGATTGTAGAGTTCCTGCTGTGTGCGATGGAATTGCAGTGGTGTCTCCACAGTGGCAGGATGCAGGTTCAATCCCTGGCCCAGCACAGTGGGTTAAAGGATGTGGTGGCGTTGCTGCAGCTGCAGCATAGGTCATAACTGTGGCTTCAGTCTGATCCCTGGCCTGGGAACTCTGTATGATGCCAGGTAGCCCACCCCCCACAAAAAAGAAAAAGGAAAACTTGATTGATTGGTAACAAAAATGAGTTAACTTGTCAGCAAAAGTTAATGTCTTGATGGTCTCTTGTATGTTAATATTTCGTATGAGACATAATTTTTTGTTGCTTTTCAAACAATTAAGATATATAAGTAACATAAAGTTTGCCGTTTTAATCTTTTTTTTTCTTTGGACTTTTTAGGGCCACACCTGTGACATATGGAAGTTCCCAGGCTAGTGGTCAAATTGGAGCTGCAGCTGCCACCCTATGTCACAGCCACAGCAACGCCAGATCCAAGCCGCGTCTGCAACCTACACCACAGCTTACAGCAGTGCCTGATCCTTAACCTACTGAGCAAGGCCAGGGATCAAACCCACATCCTCACGAATACTAGTTGGGTTCATTACTCTAGGCCACAACAGAGACCTTATTCATTTTAAAATGTACAGTCTTATGGCATCGAATATATTCTCAGTGTTGTGCAGCTGTCATCACTATCCATTTTCAAAGCATTTTCATCATCCTACGTAGAAGCTCTACACAGCAACACTCTCTCCCCTGTGTCCCCAGCCCCCAGAATTTCTATTTCAGATACCTCGTATAAGTAGATATTTGTCTTCTGTGCCTGGCTTATTTCATTTATCATAATGTTTTCAAGTTTCATTCATGTTGTTAAATGTTTCAGAATTCCATTCCTTTTAAGGCTGAATAATACTCCATTGTATCAGTACCCCACATCTTGTCCATCACTGTCTCTACTGATGAAAGTTTGGGTGGTTAGCATCTTTTGGGTGTTGTGGATAATGCTGCCCTGAACCGTGATGTCAGAGTATCTGAGTCCCTACTTTAATTCTTCTTTATCTGTCTGAGTCCGCACTTTGATTCTTCTGATTATTTATCTAACAGTGAAATTGCTGAATCATATTGTAATTCACTTAACTTTTTGAGGAACTACCAAACTGCTCTCCACAGGGGTTATACTATTTTATATTCTCACCAGCAATGTACAAAGGTTCCGGTTTCCCCATGTCTTTGACAACACAATGTTTTCTGTGGTTATTCTAATGAGTGTAAAGTGGTACCTCACTGTGGTTTTGATTTGCATTTCCCTGTGATTAGTGATGTTAAACATTTGTGTATCTTCTTTGCAGAAATGTCTATTCAGGTCCTTTGTCCATTTTTGAATTGCATTGTTGTTGATTTGTGAGAGTTCTTTACATATTCTGAACATTAATTCTTTATCAAATATTTGTGAATATTTTCTCCCATTCTGTAGATTGTCTTTACTCTCTTGATAGTGTCCTTAAACGTACTAAAGTTTTAAATTCTGATGAAGTCCAGTTTCTCTATTTTTTTCTTTTATTGACTGTGCTTTTGGTGTCATGGCCAAGAAATCATTGCCAAATCTAGTGTCATGAAGTTTTCCCCTCATGGTTTATTCAAAGAGCTTATGTTTTTAGCCCCTATGTTTAGGTTTTTGATCCTTTTTGAGTTAACTTGTGTATGTCGTATAAGGTAAGGGTCCAGCTTTCTTCTTTGTGTGTATGGATATCTGATTTTCCCAGGACCATTTGTTGCACATGCTTTTAGTTTTTTTTTTGTCTTTTTAGGGCCACACCCGCGGCATATGGAAGTTCCCAGGCTAGGGGTCTAATCGGAGCTACAGGTGCTGGCCTACATCACAACCACAGCAACGCCAGATCCAAGCCACATCTGCGACCTACAACATAGCTTCCAGCAGTGCTAGATCCTTAACCCACTGAGCAGGACCAGGGATCGAGCCTGCATCCTCATGGATACTAGTCAGGTTCGTTACCACTGAGCCACAATAGGAACTCCGCACGTGCTTTTTAAAAATACGGTATTTTGGAGAGTTCCCTGTGGCTTAGTAGGTTAAGGACCAGTGTTATCCCTGCTGTGGTGTAGTTTAATCCCTGGCCCAGGAACTTCTGCATGTTGTGGGCACAGCCAAAACAACCCCCACAAAAACAGTATTTTGTTAGTTTAAACCTATTTTAAGAAATAAAGTGCAAATCAGACTTCTGTGGAATCCTAGCCTTCTCAGACATCTTGGCTGAAAATTTCTGGCTTTAGGAATTCTTGCTGTGGCTCAGTGGGTTAAGAACCCAACTAATATCCATGAGGGTGTGGGTCAATCCCTGGCCATACTCACTGGGTTAAGGATCCTAGCCTGGGAACTTCTGTAAGCCACGGGTGCTGCCCTAAAGAAAAAAAGAAAAAAAAAAGGAACATTCTGGCTTTAAGGATTCACTCATAAAAAGGAAGGTCCTCTTTCTACTTAGGGTTTAAATAACAAGCATAAAAGTGTGTTTGGCTTAAAAAATGACCAGAAATTCACTCCAGCAAGTGGAGTGAAACCAGATTGGAAAGAAAACATCATCGTGGGAGTAGGAAAGGAAGTAGAGTGTCTAGTATAATTTTACTTGTACAGGATTATATTCCTGATTGTATTAATGTTTTTTTACCTTAGGGTTTTCTTTCTTTTGCCTTTTTGTCGTTTTAGGGCCATCCCCGCGGCATATGGAGGTTCCCAGGCTAGGGTTCCAATCAGAGCTGTAGCTGCTGCCCTACAGCCCTACACCATAGCTCACAGCAACGCTGGATCCTTAACCTACTGAGCAAGGCCAGGGATCGAACCCATGTCCTAATGGATGCTAGTGGGGTTCATTAACCACTGAGTCACGTTTTTTTTTTTTTTTAGTGCACTTGTGGCATGTGGAAGTTCCCAGGCTAGGGGTTGAATCAGAGCTGCAGCGTCCTCACAGATACTAGCTGGGTTCTTTACCACTGAGCCACAAAAGGAACTCTGGGTTTTATTTCTTTTAATTATAGTTTAAAATATCGCTCGTATGTTAGCTATAGCATCTACCTGATAAACCTAAAGAATGCACAACAGATCAAATCCTGGATAGTGCTGCATTCACCTGTTCAGTGATTCTCGCCATGGATTCCCGTCAGATAGTTCTGATCTTTGACAGAAGACTCCCAGTAGTAAGGAGAACACAGCTGTTGCTCTTACTGAGCTTATCTCATTTCTCATCAGTGCCACACAGTGTACAATGGAATCCATGGGTCCGCATGCAGAGAGATCTCTGCCCCTCTTTAATCCCAGCTAGGGAAGGGCTGTAAGTGAGCCTGGTTATAAGGCAGGAGTCTCAGCTTTTGTTTGAGGAACTTGATTCGTTTGCATCTTGCATTTTTGCCCAGCAGCAGTTAAGTATGAGACACATGGCAGTTTTGTAATTGTTCCATTGCATCTTTTTATTTATTTATTTATTTTTGTCTTTTTGCCTTATCTAGAGCCGCTCCTGTGGCATATGGAGGTTCTCAGGCTAGGGGTCTAACAGGAGCTGTAGTTGCCAGCCTTCGCCACAGCCACAGCAACGCGGGATCCGAGCCGCGTCTGCAACCTACACCACAGCTCACGGCAATGCCAGATCCTTAACCCACTGAGCGAGGCCAGGGATCAAACCCGTAACCTCATGGTTCTTAGTCGGATTCGTTAACCACTGAGCCACGAAGGGAACTCCCTCCACTGCATCTTTTTAAAAGGTGGTTTCCAGGGGCCTTTTGTCCAGATGAGAAACTTGCACACCTAGATGGAGAGACCTGTCCTTGCCGTGCCTCACTTAGACTGTCTGTACTTGGACTTTTTCCAGACCTTGAGCGGGCTTCTGGAGTCCCTCTCCCTGCATCACGACTAGGCTGGTTCATTCCCAAAGTCCTGTTATATGTGGGTTATTGTTGGAGAATTCATAAGGTACAAACTGACCTAAGTTTGATAGGACCCTTTTTTTGGTCTTTTTAGGGCCGTATCCCAGGCATATGGAAGTTCCCAGGCTAGGGGTCCAGTCAGAGCTACAGCCGCTGGCCTATGCGACAGCAGAGCAGATCCGAGCCGAGTCTGTGACCTACACCACAGCTCATGGCAACACTGGATCCTTAACCCACCGAGTGAAGCCAGGAATCGAACCCTCGTCCTCATGGATCTTAGTCGGGTGGGTAAACCACTGAACCACGACAGGAACTCCCAGGACCCTTTTTTAACTTTTTAGTTTCGCTGACACATGGTGGCCCTGTTCACTAGGTCAGGGTTGAATCCATAAAGCCTAGATTTGGTGCCTTTAAGGTTTATCATCATAAACCTTAAATGCTGACAACTTTAATAAGATTTAACTACTAAACGATTGTTATTCTTTTAGGTGAATGGAAGAGAATCAGAAGAAGAAAATCTCAATAAATCTGAAATAAGCCAAGTGTTTGAGATTGCGCTTAAACGGAACTTGCCTGTGAATTTTGAGGTAGGTTTATTTTACATGTAGAACTCTGTTATGAAATACTGTCAGTGTTCATCATTGGAATTGTATTTTTCCTAAATAACATTGGAATGATAATCAAATATATGTGAACCCTCAAGTTTAAGATTCAAACTTTATATTTAGCGAAGCAGTATTTATTCCTAGTGCATCCGTGGATCTCTAGACAATCCATGGATGGCCTCAGTAGGTCCACGAGGCTCCTAAAACTTTCTGCAGGGGGAGTTACCATTGTGGCTCAGTAGTAACAAACCTGACTGGTATCCATGAGAAAGCGGGTTCAATCTTTGGCCTTGCTCAGTGGGTTAAAGATCCAGTATTGCCGTGAGCTGTGGTGTATGTCACAGACATGGCTCAGATCTGGTGTTGCTGTGGTTGTTGTGTAGGCCAGCAGCTGTAGCTCTGATTAGATCCCTAGCCTGGGAACTTCCATATGTCGCAGGTGCAGCCCTAAATAGACAAAAAAAAAAAAAAAAAAACACCCAATCCAGAAAGTTTCGGCAGGGGATCATGTTTATAGTCACATGTGTATTCTTTTGGAGGGAGGGTCCCTTGCCTTCATAAGACTCTCAAAAGCATCTGATACTAAAAAAATACTAAGAATCACTTTAAATGATCCCTAAAAATCTTGCTGGAGTTATTAGTAAGGGGGAATTTTTTTTTAAGTTTCCCTAGTTTTTGCATATTCTTTGCAAATTCTTTCTTTCTTTCTTTTTTTTTTTTTTTTGCCTTATTTGGGCCGCACGCGCGGCACATGGAGGTTCCCAGGCTAGGGGTCTAACAGGAGCTGTAGCTGCTGGCCTTCACCACAGCTGCAGCAACATGGGATCCGAGCCACACATCTGCGACCTACACCACAGCTCACGGCAACGCTGGATCCTTAACCCACTGAGCAAGGCCAGGGATCAAACCTGCATCCTCATCGTTTTTAGTCGGATTCATTAACCACTGAGCACGACGGGAACTCCCGGCAAATTCTTTCTTTTGACTTCTGTACTTGGTTACACCAGGATGTGTTTTAATGGATTTCATTATCAATTATTTTTCTTTCAAAGTTATGAAGAGTATATGTTTAGTCTTCAGAGAACTTTTTTTTTTTTTTGCTTTTTAGGACCACACCCACAGCATATGGAGGTTCCCAGGCTAGGAGTTTAATCAGAGCTGTAGCTGCCAGCCTATGCCACAGCCACAGCAACTCCTGATCCGAGCCACATCTGCGACCTACACCACAGCTCACGGCAATGCCTGATCCTTAACCCACTGAGCAGAGCCAGGGATTGAACCTGCAACCTCATGGTTCCTAGTCGGATTTGTTTCCCCTAAGCCATGACGGGAACTCCATTATGAGTACTTATATTAAATAGCTTTTGTGTATCAAAACTTCCATTGTTAGGCTGAGCAAAAGCTTTTATTTTTTTCCCCACAGTTCTGTCTCTAGTACCTAGAAGATTCCCTGATATATTGGATACTTGGGAAATATGTATTGAGTAAATGAGTAAAAATTTTTTTGGTTGATTTTTGACAGTAAGATATGTCACATAGGCAGCTGGGTTAGGTGGGTGTAATAGGAGAAAACAGGAGCCATTCTTAGAGTTTAGTTTTTCAGAAAAATGTGTACAGTTTGATTTTTAGTAAAGTATGTAATTTTAGTTAGAATTTTTAAAAAATTATATGGCTGCAGCCATGGCTTATGGTAGTTCCCACACCAGGGATTAAGTCTGAGCCACAGAGCAGCTGTGGCCACACTAGATCCTTTAACCTCCTGCACCAGGCTGGGGATCTAACCCACACCTCTGCACCAACTTGAGCCACTGCAATGGGATTCTTTCTTTCTTTCTCTCTTCCTTCCTTCCTTCCTGCCTTCCTTTCTTTCTTGTCTTTTTTTTTTGCCTTATTTGGGCCGCACACGCGGTATATGGAGGTTCCCAGGCTAGGGGTGTAATCGGAGCTGTAGCTGCCGGCCTTCGCCACAGCCACAGCAACGCAGGAACCGAGCTGCGTCTGCAACCTACACCACAGCTCACGGCAACGCCGGATCCTTAACCCCCTGAGCGAGGCTGGGCATCGAACCCACAACCTCATGGTTCCTAGTGGGATTCGTTAACCGCTGAGCCACGACGGGAACTTCCTGCAATTGGATTCTTATCCCACTGCACCACAGAGGGAACTCCTAGTTAGAAAATATTATGCTAACGATTGACAGTCACTGGGAGGCTTTGTAACTTGATCACACTAAACACGTTCTAGGTCAGATTGCAGGTGTGGACTGGTGGGATTACAGTGTGAGCAGACAATGAAAACGGTTGCTGAGGGGCCAGGATGGACTTTGAATTTGAAGTGAGCCATCAGTGTAGCTGCTCTTCATTTTCAAGTCAGATTCAAGGAAGCTGAAGCGCTGCTGAGGGAGGGAGCCTTTGGGATCTAGGCTGTCAGGGGTGGTGTGCCAAGAGGGCTCCGAGGTCAGTCTGCAGGTGCCTGTGCAAGTGGGGCCCTTCCCAGCAGACCCCTTCCTTTGTAGGGCAGCGAGGCTGCTCTCAGGGTTGCCTCCCGTTCTCACCTTGGGAGCACAGCACAGCCATTTTTTGGGCTCACACAGTTTTCCTAGCCATCTTTGCAGCTTTTTATTTTGAAACATTTCAAACATTCAGTGGAAAAGTTGCAAAGACAAGACAGTGAATATATCTTTCACATAGATTTACCACTAGTTAACATTTTAGCACATTTGCTTTTTCTTTCTCTATAAATGTACGTGTATTTTTTCTTTTTCTTTTGTCTTTTTAGGGCTGCAGCCTCAGCATATGGAGGTACCCAGGCTAGGGGCCAAATTGGAGCTGTAGCTGCCGGCCTACATCACAGCCACAGCAGCTCAAGCCATGACTGCAGCCTACACCACAGCTCACGGCAATGCTGGATCCTAAACCCACGGAACAGGACCAGGGATCAAACCCGCATCCTCATGGATACTAGTAGGGTTTGTTACCACTGACCACATGGTAACTGCCATACTTTTCTGTTTTTGATTTTGCTGAATCATTTGAGAGCAAGTGGCAGACATCATGCCTACTGACTTCTGTTTTTTATTTTTTTGGTCTTTTTTAGGGCTGCACCTGCAGCATATGTAGGTTCCCAGGCTTGGAGTCAAATTGGAGCTGTAGCCACTGGCCTATGCCACAGCCACAGCAATGCCAGATCCAAGCCATGTCTGCGACTTAACACCACAGCTCACGGCAATGCCAAATCTTTAACCCACTGAGCGAGCCAGGGATAGAACCTGCATCCTCATGGATACTAGTCCGATTCTTTTCCACTAAGTCATGTTGGGAACTCTGCCCTTTGACATCTAATATTTTCGTATGTGTCTCTTAAGAACAGGGATATTGTTTTAAATAATTATGATCTGATTGTCATTACAGGAAATTCAGCGTTGCTCTGATGTTATTACCTAATGTACATCTTATAGTCACATATTGCCAGTTGTCCCCATGATGTCCTTTAGAGAAAGGACATTTTCTTGTTCTTGTGTCTAGTACACTGTTGTACCTTTACAGGAAGTCTTGAAATCTGGCTGTGTATGTCTGCTGTCACAGTTGTTGTTTTCAAGGGTGTCTTGGCTAATATATGTTGGATTTGATTTATATTTTCCTAATGTGTGTTATGTAATCATTTTTATATGTAATTAGGTTGCTGTTCATATTCCATTTTAGTGTTTTTCCCCATCTTTGTTGACTTATTTTTATGTTTTTAGTATGTATAACACTAAATGGTTCCAAGAGTCAAAATTAGGAAGAGAGATACCCACACGTGTCGTCTTCTCCCCTCTCTCCCCCAGTCCCTCCTCCCTGCTGTGGGAGACTTCTGGTTTCTGCTTTAGCTTTCCTGAATTTCTTTTTGTAAAAAATAAGCATATACTGGAGTTCCTGTTGTGGTGCAGAGGAAACGAATCTGACTAGGAACCATGAGGTTGTGGGTTCGATCCCTGACCTTGCTCAGTGGGTTAAGGATCTGGCATTAACGTGAGCCGTGGTGTAGGTTGCAGACGCGACTCGGATCCCATGTTGCTGTGGCTGGGGTGTAGGCCGGCGGCTACAGCTCCGATTAGACCCCCAGCCTGGGAACCTCCATATGCCGCGGGTGCGGCTCTAAAAGGACAAAAGACCAAAAAAAAAAGCATATAGACACACAAGTGTATGTCTGTTTACATACGTGTATCTTTTTTTCTACATAAAAGTTAGGGTGCCATATACGCTTTTTTGCAGTTTGCTTTTTTTTACTTACCATGTACTAGAATTTAAGTGCTTAGAAATTTTCTGATTCCTTTTTACAGCTGCAGAGCAGCCAGTATTTAAGCTCAATCTTGGCTGGAGGCTCAGAGCGAATAGTAAACTTGAACTCTTTGTGGTGCATTTATCTCTGGGCCTTCCTTTCTGCCCTTGTAGGAGAGCACACTATAAATTCAGGACAGTCTGACCCTGGGTGGGTAGGAGTGGAAAATGTTTTTCTATTCCGTATTTAACTGTTTAGGACCCATCAGACCTAAGAACATTAACAATTTGGGGAGCAGGGGAATGGGAAGACAAAAGCATTCAGGATTTCATTTAATGTCTTTTCCTTAATGCCCCCTTTCCTGTGTTTCATGTGAAGCAATGTGCCTTGCAGCTGGTAATGAGTGTCTATCATGCTTTCACTCAGTCTTTCCCTCTAAAACAGGTTGCCCGGGAGAGTGGCCCACCCCACATGAAGAGCTTTGTGACCAGGGTGTCAGTCGGGGAGTTTGTAGGGGAAGGTGAAGGGAAGAGCAAGAAGATCTCAAAGAAAAACGCTGCTATAGCTGTTCTTGAGGAGCTGAAGAAGTTGCCGCCTCTGCCTACAGTTGAGCGAGCGAAGCCCAGAATCAAAAAGAAAACAAAGTCTATAGTCAGGGTAAGAACTTGTCTGAACGCAGAGGGCGTTTTCATTGCCTGAAGACATCTGCAGGTTTAGAAGGCTGGCACGAGAGGCTGGCAGCTGGCACTCACACGCCGGGCCCGTGGGCGCCTTTTCGGGGGCCGCCTGTGCCACTCTCACAGAAGCCCCAGGTTCGCAACCACAGGGACCCTGTGCTGGGTTCAGTGGAGACCCTGCAGGCAGGCATGTGCATCTGGATGTGAGCACAGCAAGGAGGGGCCTGCCCTGCGGCAGCCGCACTGCCTGTCTGTGGGGCGAATGGTGGCACTGTGCTGCTTCCCTCTTGTTGCCCATTGCACAGCTGCACAGGCAGGAGACCCCTGGGCAGAGATGTCTGGCAGGGGTGACAGTTCCCTATACACCTTCTTATTCTTTTGGATTTTTGAGTCATGCTAATGGGCCTATCAAAAAGTACACTATCCCCACCCTCCTAAAGAAGGGGAGGGGTTCCATTTGGGGACAGTCATGAATGCCAGGAACTGTTGCTAGGGTTGTCAGTATATACTTTCATGTTGTATCAAAATCCAAGTTTTTCTAACAGGTTAGCTGCTATACATATGAAAGTTGGCATCTTCTTTTACAGTTTGCTTTTTCCGCTTAATGTATCATGGAAATCAGTCCTTACTGGTGAGCGGGTGAGGGTTTACTGGCACTGAAGGTGGCCACCAGGAAGTAACTGTGGAATTCTTGTGTTTTTTCCGTGAATATATTCAAATGCTTGAATATTTTTTTTTGATGGTTTCTGGATTTTTTTTTTGGCTGCATCCATAGCATCAGCATGCAAGTATCAGCTATCTCATGTCCTGCTCTCTGAATTGGCAAGGTCCTTTCTGTGACTACCATGGCCCATGGTTTCTACATTAATTGTTCCTCAGTTACAGAGCACCCAGGAGTATGGCCAGGGGATGAACCCCATTAGCAGACTGGCCCAGATCCAGCAGGCGAAAAAGGAGAAAGAGCCGGAGTACCTGCTCCTCACTGAGCGAGGCCTCCCGCGCCGCAGGGAGTTTGTGATGCAGGTGGGTCAGCGGGGTTGTGGGTGGCCCTTCTCAGACCGCCTCCCATCTCAGGGCCAGAGGAGGTCCAGGGCCTTCCCCAGGAGGCCAGATCTGGTGGCCACTCCCTGCCACCCGATGTTACTGTTATGAAGACCATGTTTCTTGCAATCATTTGATACCTTAAAGCATGTGCTTGTCTGTACACATGTGCGGCTGTACCAACAGGTGGGAGCTTGGACACGCTCTGGCTCTTAGAGGAGTGGTTGGTGGGTGGCAGTTGTGGGGACATTTTTTTGTCTTTGCTATTCCTTGAAAGTTCATATTGTTCTTTTCAGTGGTTCGTAAATTATATAAAGGATCTATTATAATTTGAATTTAGTAGTGTTTCTGGTGAAAAATGGAGTACTTACCCTTTGTAGCATTTACAGTTTAGAAAGCACCATCAGGTAGCCTGCTGTGTTTCACCTCCCCAGTTAGAGGGCGAGAAGGGGAGAGACCCTTTCACTGTACAGAGAGGGCTGCAGTTTGCAGGGAGGCTGGGTGATTGGCCCAGGATTGAATGGCTGGTAGATGTCAAGGCCGATTTCAACCCCACGGCCCTCTTGACAGGCCAGGGAAGCTTTCCTTGACTCTCTTTTGTGACCCCAGGGCTTTTGGTTTTGGGCTGCAGTCAAGACTGGCTTGGAAGGGGGTTAGAAGCAGAAATGGGTACTGGCATGTGTTTTACAAGAAGCTCTTAGGGGAAGGCGGCGTGGTGGGAGGAGCGCGTGTGTGGAGATGTATGCACACATCCTGCACGCACTCGTTCCTGATAGGAAGGAAGTGGAGCACACAGTTTACAAATAGGACGGAATCCTCTTCATTGTAAATTTCATACACATGTAACATGTGTGCCGTCGCCAGTGTCAGTGTTATAAAATGGGACGCACAGGAGTGCTTCATTCCTGCCCAGTTCAGCAAGGAGCTTTGCTCATATCATTGTTGAATGAGCGTGGCACTAGTATGAGTCCTAGTTGATAATTCTGCTTATGTTAACTTGATTGAAGTAAAACAACAAAGATATGTCAGGACTTCACTTATTTAAATGATATGAATGGCTTCTTTGCTGAATCAAATAATAATTTTCTGACACTGGCAGTTTCAGTTTTTTACTTTTATTTATTTGTTCTTTTGTTTATTGCTTTTTAGGGCCACACCTGCAGCACATGGAGGTTCCCAGGCTAGGGGTTGCATTGGAGCTACCACTGCTGGCCTACACCACAGCCACAACAACGCAGGATCCAAGCTGTGTCTGCGACTTATACCATAGCTCACGGCAACGCCGATCCTTAACCCACTGAGGGAGGCCAGATATTGAACCTGCAACCTCATGGTCACTAGTCAGATTCATTTCTGCTGCGCCACAACGGGAACTCCTATATATATATATATATATATATATATATATATATATATATATTTTTTTTTTTTTTTTTTTTTTTTTTTTTTTTTGCTTTTTAGGGCCACACCCATGGCATATGGAAGTTCCCAGGCTAGGGGTCCAGTCAGAGCTGCAGCTCCTGGCCTACACCACAGCCACAGCTACGTGGGATTCTTAACCCACTGAGTGGGGCCAGGGATCAAACCCACATCCTCTTGGATACTAATCAGGTTTATTAACCACTAAGCCACAATAGGAACTCCTTTTTTTTTTTTTTTAAAGTTTCAGTTTTTTAACCTTTTTGCAGGGTGGGGTGTGGGGAGGGTGTCACATCTACGGGCTTGTGGAAGTTCCCGGGCCAGGGATTGAACCCGTGCCATAGCAGTGATGCAAGCTATTACAGTGCCAACGCTGGATCCTTAACCCACTGCCACAAGAGAACTCTATAATCTGCATTATTAATCTTTTCACTGTCACCCAGTTTAAGTATAGACAATCAACAGAACAGCTCAGGAGTTCCTGCGGTTGGCTCAGTGGGTTAATGATCCGGCTTGTCTCTGTGGAGGAACTGGTTCGATTCCCAGCCTGGCCCAGTGGGTTAAGGATCCAGCATTGCTGCAGCTGTGGTGTAGGTAGGTTGCAGCTCCACCTTGGATTTGATCCCTGGCCCAGGAAATTCCTTGTGCCTGTGGGTGTAGCTGAAAAAGAAAAAAAATTGGGAAAAACCAAACAGAACAGCTTAATCCTTGATACATAGTATTTGCAGGTTTCTGTAGTGTATGTACTTCCACTGTGGCTGATTTTCCTCTGATCAGAGACTTGGACAAAGACGTGTAACTGCGTGTTGACACCAGGCACACGGGTGAGGAACTGCAGATGCACAGATAGTTGTAAAATGGAGTCCAGTTAGGAAGTGATGAGTTCTAAGTACTTATTACCTGTTTGTTAAAATAATTTATTTAATTATAAGTTTATATAATTGAATGTTTAAGAATAGCTACCTTTGGTGTTCCCCCTATGGTGCATTGGGTTAAGAATCTGACCGGGTCTCTTGGGTTTCTGCAGGTGCAAGTTCGATCCCCAGCCTGGCACAGTGGATTAAAGGTGCCTAAGCTGCCTACTGTATAGGTCACAACTGCGGCTGGGATTCAGTCCCTAGCCCACAAACTTACCCCCATATTCTGCAGGCATGCCCATAAAATTAAAAATAATAATAATAAGTACCCTTACCAACTAGCTCTCCAAATTCCTGAATATTTCCCAATGAAATCTTGCAATCTGGTGCAGGCCAGCTCTAGGGCACCAATGTTAAGCCATCCAGCTTCTGATGGGTTCTTCTGCCAGCTTGTCAGTTCCCCACTGGTCTTTATTCTGAAGGGTTAGGCACTGATCTGAGTCCCGCCTTCTTTATGCAGGTGAAGGTGGGAAACCACACTGCGGAAGGATCCGGCACCAATAAGAAGGTGGCCAAACGCAATGCAGCCGAGAACATGCTGGAGATCCTTGGTTTCAAAGTCCCACAGGCTCAGCCCACCAAACCAGCCCTCAAATCTGAGGAGAAGGTGACTGCTCGGGGCACTCGGTCCTTTCCCTCTAATTTCTAATTGCAAGGTGACCTTACCACATCCAAGGGGACTCTGGCTCCTTCAAGGCTAAACCTCCTCCTCCTAAAGCCACCCTGTGCTCAGAAGGGGATTTGCATGTCCATGACTCCAGGCAGCGCTGTGGGTGAAGTTCTTACTGTTTCGGTATCTTTGTGGTCTGGGATGCTTTGCTGAAGGGCAGCTTGCTCCTCTCCATTTGTGGGATGATGTGTAACTGGACTTAAACTTGAGTGTGAGAGTCTGTTATCATTTGTGCTCTTAGAGTGAGGCATGCTAAGAAGACTCATCAACTATAGGCTTTCATTTGTTGTGGAACAGGCTTTGGATTTTCTGGGACAGAGACAGTGTGATCCATAGTTTATAGATCTGAGATTTTTCTTTATGAATTGAATGTTGGATATTAAATTATCCTCTATTGAAAAATTGCACTTATGCCAAGATTGGTAAACAGTCCCCTCAGTGAAACCCTTGGCTGACCTTATTTCCAGCCACTGGATGGTCCTTTCAGGATAAACTTGAACATACCGGGGCTGATTCATTCATGTCTGCCAGCCCTGTCAGTAGAGAGATACAGCATCATCTGCGGCCACATAGTCAATAACTGTGATCCCAGACACTCATCAGAGAATCTGTAGTGTTCCTGGACATGGCTTTTGGGTTTTCATTACAAAATTTTATAGAACATCATAGGCAAGTTTGCCTTTGCAGAAAGGATACCTTGTGTTTGGCAAAACTTTTATCTAATAACATTTCCCCCCCACGTGTTATATTTGGATATGTGACCTTATCTTTTAGTTGAACATCTGCTCCAGGAAGTAGTCTTTAATTGTTTAGCTTCAACCTAAGTTTTTTTCTTGGTCCAGCATCTTCTGGCTGCTGGTTAAATGTCCCCCTCTCTTCTTGTGAGCACAGAGCAGAGGTCCCCTTTGTTAGACACTGTTCCTGGACAGCTGATGGGGCCGAGGGCATGTGTTGGGAGAAAGCAGGAGGCTTTGCCAGGGGCTCGTCAGTGCTGTGGCTCTGGGGGAGGGCGGTTCTGCCATTTGCCCTTGTATTTTAAAAGTTTTAAAAATCAGAGTTCTTGTCTTGGTGCAGCAGAAACAAATCCGACTAGGAACCATGAGGTTGCGGATTTGATCCCTGGCCTTGCTCAGTGGGTTAAGGATCCGGTGTTGCCGTGAGCTGTGGTGTGGGTCACAGATGCAGCTCGGATCTGGTGTTGCTGTGGCTGTGGCATAGGCCGGTGGCTGTAGCTCCAGTTAGACCCCTAACCTGGGAACCTCCATATGCTGCAAGTGTGGCCCTAAAAAGCAAAAAAAAAAAGTTTAAAAACCAGCATTAGTGCTGGTTGGATTTTTGTGTCATTTTGGACAGCAGGAGCTAATTACTAATTTTTCAAGTTTGATTGATAGTCATTGCCTTTCTTTTTTCTTCTTTTAAAGACACCCATAAAGAAACCAGGGGATGGAAGAAAAGTAACCTTTTTTGAACCTGGCTCTGGGGATGAAAATGGGACTAGTAAGTGTAATGTTGACACTATCTTGATCTGAATGTGATCCTGTGGTTCCTAGTGAGTGGGGATCAGTCTTTGGCCTGCATGATCCTGGGCCGAGAGGGCCGGTGTGGGGTTTTACATCTTTCTGGGCAGCATGCATGGACTTGTGTTGATTTGTCGTGTTTCCTCTCTTGCCAGGCAATAAAGAGGATGAGTTCAGGATGCCTTATCTCAGCCATCAGCAGCTGCCTGCTGGAATTCTCCCCATGGTGCCTGAGGTTGCCCAGGCTGTAGGCGTCAGTCAAGGACATCACACCAAAGATTTCACCAGGGTAGCTCCAAATCCTGCCAAGGCCACGGTAACCGCCATGATAGCCCGTGAGTTGTTGTACGGGGGCACCTCGCCTACAGCCGAGACCATTTTAAAGACTAACATCTCTTCAGGCCACGCACCCCTCACGAGACCCTCTGAGCAGCTGGACTACCTTTCCAGAGCCCAGGGATTCCAGGTAACTGTGAGGCCTGAGCCGCGCTCTGTGTCTCAGCGCAGTCATCTCTGCTTTCTCGAAGATCTAAGTACCTTGTTTGTGGTTTGGTTGTTATTGTTGGGGCCACACCCATGGCATATGGAAATTCCCAGGCTAGGGGCTGAAACGGAACTACAGCTGCTGGTCTACACCACAGCCATAGAAGCATGGGATCCGAGCTGTATCTGACCCACACCACACAGCCCACAGCAGTGCTGTGTCCTTAATCCACTGATCGAAGCCAGGGATCAAACCTGCAACCTCATGGATATTAGTTGGGTTTATTTCCTCTGAGTCACAACAGGAACTCCAGTATCTTGCTTTTTTTTTTTTTAAATCAAAATCTTTGTCTAGGGAGATGGTTTGGGGGAGTGGTAAAGGGCGGTCCTGGGCAGGGGGCGCTGTGGAAGGTAGTAGAGGCCCGGGTGGTAAGAGAATCCTCGGCCTACAGTCATAACGTTTTAACGATCCAGACCAACCGCAGTAACAAAGCCTCTAATCCAGGGGTGGTTACAAATTTAGACTTCAGTGAGAACAGACTCCTTGTGCTGGCCCTTTCTGTGTGGTAGGAAGGACATGGCTTCTTCCAGACAAAGGTTTCTGAGTAGACATCTGGGTTTTTGGAAGATTCTGGAAGCTGGGGCCCTGGTCCCCTGCCTTCAGCCCAGGGGCCTCTGCAGCAGGCCCCTCCAATAGTCTCTTGTGCCTGTTGAGCAGGAGTTGGTGTAAACATGTCACTCCAGGGAGAGAGGAGTGTGTCTCGTCTGCGGGGCCCAGAGCCACGGTCCTGTGCCCTGTTCCCCGCTTCCCTAGCCTTGCCTCAGTTTTCTTTTCCCCTTTAGGTTGAATACAAAGACTTCCCCAAAAACAACAAGAACGAATTTGTATCTCTTATCAATTGCTCCTCTCAGCCGCCCCTGATTAGCCACGGTATCGGAAAAGATGTGGAGTCCTGCCACGACATGGTACGTCTCTGCACGTAGGGCCGGCTCAGGAAACGCTCTCCTCTAGACTAGGACAGTGGGTGGTTGTCTCACAGATTCCATACGTCGGAAGCCTTTTTTCTTAGGTTCCTTCTTCCCCTTGCTGACCTGGGGGCAGACTTGGTCCTGGACCCCCTCCAGATATTGTATTCAGTTCATCTCTTACTGGGACAAGGAGTAGCAGGCCCAGGTGCTGGCACCTTAGAAAGCCCATTGTTTTGGTATTCTGTTCAGATGTGAAAGTACTATTGTAAGAAATATTACAAAACAAGGAAAGGAACTGATTAATTTACACGGATTGGTATATTCACCTGATGGAGTATAATGCATCCATCATATTAATGTCAGTGAAAGTAATGCATTCTATCTAATTCAACAAGGAAACATGATAGGCTTTTTTATTTTATTTTTTAAAATAAATTCTTTGACCACATCCATGGCATATAGAAATGCCTGGGACAGAGATAGAATCCCATCACAGCAGTGACCCAAGCCAGTGTAGTGGCAATGCCAGATCCTTAACCTACTAAGCCACAAGGGAACTCCATGACAGATTTTATTTTAAAGCAGGATATGAAGTTTGTACAGGCTGGTGACCATAAAGGTTAAAAATACTAGAAGGCAGCATATAGAAAACTAACAGAGGTGATTCAGTGAGGTGTAACTTTTTCTTTTTGGCCACACCCGTGGCATACTGAACTCCTCGGGCCAGGGGTTGAACCTGAGCCACAACTGCAACCTATGCCAGAGCTGTGGCTATACCAGATCCTTAACCTGCTGCAGCACAGTGGCTCCTGGATAATTTTTTTTACATTTTAGGTTAAAAAGTCAAACATGAGGAAGTTATTTAATGAGAGCACCTGTTTTGTGGGGCGGTAATCCCTCACTTCCTTATTGAGCATCTTCACCTGTGGTCCTGAGCAGTAGCCATGGTTTAACTTTTCTCTCCATTCCTGCTAGGCCGCACTGAACATTTTAAAGTTGCTGTCTGAGTTGGACCAACAAAATGCAGAGATGCCAAGAACAGGAAATGGACCAATGTCTGTGTGAGTGAGCTGATTACATGGAAAAGCTGTCCTGATCCTCATTTGCATTAAATTCAAGTCATGTGCTCATTGGTGAAACAGTCACTTTCTTTATCTTTCCTCTGAAAGCCTTCCTTGGGCAGAGAGCTCTACTTTTTTCCCTCCAATTTTGAATAACATTCATGTGGTTCAGAAATCAGAATTATTTTTGAAAAGGTGTACACAGTGCTACATTTTGCCATCATGCAGTCCTCGTCTGAGTCCTCATCTGTATTCTCTCCACCCAGAGACAATATTTTTTTATTGCTTCTTGTGTTCCTGTCTTATGTTTATTTATGCAAATATTTTTCTTTCCTTATTTCCTTCCTTTCCCCCTAGAGATAACGTGCGGCACACACACTGTCTCTCTCTCTCTCTTTTCTTTGCTCTTTTCACTTGGTAGTATATTGGGGAAAACTTTAACCCAGTTATCATAAATAGACCTGGACTATTAGACTTATCAGTGTCTGCCAGTTTCATTTTTAATATGCCTTTTCTTCTCACATTTTTTTCCCTTTTTCTTAAAGGTGTGGGAGGTGCTGAACGTTATGGCCACATGAACCATTGAAAAATCCCAACATATATACTGAAAATATTGAAACTGCTTTGAAAATTTGGAATTTCTGATACCTCCAGTGGGCCGAGAGACATGATGGGTAAAGACTGGAGACAGCAGTGGTGAACAAGGCAGGAACACGAGTGGCCGCTGCTGGGGGCTCCACTTGGGAAACCAGCAGGTCCGTACCCCAGGCACCCCAGTGCTTGGTTTGGGTGGGTGTCTTTTGGTTTTGGGGTTCTTTTTTTCCTTGCTGTGTGAAAGAAGCAGAAAGCACGACTCCTTCTCAAACTGGCTCACTCAAACACTTTGGGACAAATCCTGGACACCCACGCTGGAGCGAGGCCTTAGTCTGAAAGCACCAGATAGAAAATCAGATGCTTCCTCCTCAGCGCAAGTTGACCTTGGCGTGTTCTGGCCCACCGCCTCCCACGGTACCCACACCGCCGCCACTGCTCTCCTCCAAGAGAGATATGTATTCTTAGTTTCGTTATCTTCTTTTGATTAAAATGACACTATATAAATTTTCATTTGAGAGTTTCTCAATTGTATCTAGTTACATAGCAGTTTAGAAACTTGTCTGAGACTGACTTTATCAGTAACCTAACCGGCAAAGATCATATCCATGTGTATGTGGTTATATGTTTTTATTTCATTGGACTTGCCCAGGACCATTTCAGTGATGCAAATTGTGTGGCCTCTGGTTTAGCTGAAACAGTCCTGGACTTCTCAGAAACTGTGGTGAAGTCTCCCACAGTTGTATAAATTGGACAATTTAGGAGTTTTAAACTTTAAACGATCATTTGGTTCCTTTTCTATTTTATTTTTGTTAATGCAGCAGGACAGATGAACTTTGATCTTTGTTTTAAAGACTATTAAAAATTGTGTGTATGTACATGACTCTTGAGGACACAGAGCTTTCACTACACTACAGGATATGATCTCATGTAGCACATATACAACTGCAGACTGATCTTCCTTGAGTGCTTTATCCTGTGGATTACATCTCCATGTAGGGCTGAAAAGAATCACCCACGTGTGTCTCTAACTGTGTTGCTTTGGATGTTGTGTTGCTGTGCACAGACGTGTGTGCAGCGAGGTCCTGCGTATGGCCCAGACGAAGAGTGCGGTAGCCTTGCGAGTTAAGTACTGCTTCCATTCGTTGTTTACGCTGGAATTTTTTCTCCCCATGGAATGTAAGTAAAACTTAGTGTTTGTCACCAATAAATGGTAATACTAAATTTTTTTTGTTAATTTATTCTCCAATGCCACTACTGCCAGGTTGGTCCCTCCCGACCTGTCCCCTACCCTTTTGTTATTTTTAAGAAAAAAACTTTATAATGCTTGTGATTCCATTTGGCAAAACTCTGAAGCTCTGAAATAACTTTATATCAAACCATTGATCAATAAACAGCTACTAATGAATTTTGGTCCTGTTGAGCAGTAACTAACGAAGTGAGGGAAGATGTGAGTGAGGGCACGGAAGCATGGCATGGGGGGCACCGCACCGCTGCCAGGGAGAGGCGTATGGGTGCCCAGGTGAAGGGAGGTGCCTCCTGTGTGCACCTGACATTGTTGCCTGAAGAAATGACCAAAAGGAGGAGGGAGCTTCCTGGTCACTTCCCTCAGACGCCTTCGCCGTCAGAGGAGTAAAGGTGAGGCATTTCCTTCTGGCCAGGCTGAGGAGTGGGCTGGGGGCTTTCTGTTTTTTAATTTTAGAAGACGCTCATCAATAAGGTTGTCTATTGTAAGACCAGCCTGCAGACTGGACTGCAAGAGTAACAAAGTGGTCAAAAGGTCACGGGAAGTGTAAAAAGGTAGAAGGGGACACAGCTTGGCAGGGATAAAAGCAGTGGAAGGAAAGACAAGATTTTCCCTTTCCAGTCCTGGATTCAGCATTTTACCAAGGAGCCCTGATGCTCTTTAGTGACAGATCACATTTAGAAACCAGGATCTGAGAGCTCACTGCTTCTGGGGTGTTAGGAAATGTATCTGTGTCTCTCGATTTGTTTATCTGTTTAAAAGCCATGCCTTTGGGCTGATAGCTCTGGTACCTCAGGGTTCTTCACAGCCTTTCCTGTCTTTAGTACCATCTCCCAGCCTTGCCAGTCACTCCTCCACTTTAACACCTGCCCCTCCTGCCTCTTAGGTGTCTGCTGCCTTTCTGCCCAATCTCCCCTCCTTGCCTCATAGAATGTCCAGCCAGCAACTCTCCACGCTGAAGGGAAAATGGAAAGGGCAGGATAGTAGTCTTAGAAGTAATCCCAGCTTCTAGTTGGCAGTTTCCAGTTGGGCCTCAATTGACAGCACCCCAGAAAGTGAGAATTCAAGGGATATTAAGAAGGATCTCTAGGTTTCCTTGACAAAGGTTTTTGGAAGGTGATTCATCTCCGGATGTTTTGCAAAGATGTCCAGATGGGCTGTCCTTGCCTGTTCCTACCCTGTAAACTCTCAATCAAACCAGCCTTGTTTCTGGGAAGGCCATGTCACTGCCTTCACCTGCTGAGGACTCACTCAACCTGCAGTATTTCTGTCTCTGTGGGTTTTGAGAAAGCTGCGTGGGGATTGAGTGCACCCCAACATGATCTTTTAAAGAGTTGTAAGAACTCTTGACTCAGAACTAGGACTTCAGCCCTTGGGACAATACCAGCTTGTCCCAGTTTCTAGACAACAGGCAGAAAAAGGCAGTAAGACACCTGAGAGGCAGGTGTGAAATAACTGAGACTGGCTGGTGGGTCTCGGGATTTGTGGTTCCTTGATCCACAGAGATGGAGCTGCTCCTGGGTCCTTGGGACTAGAATGCCCCACATCAGCTGCACTGACATTGTCATGATTTTGTTAAGTTCCTCTTGTCACACGGAGATTGTAATGAATAATTTCTCCATAGCTGGATTTTTTTTTTTTTAAACTGTTTTTAAAGGATTTCTTGAGCCAGAGGGATGTGAACTGCAGCTCTTGGAAAAGTGTCATTTCGGAGTCTAGGTTTCCTTCCACAGCTTGCTGAGCTAATGTTGCGGCTTTGCAGGATGAATGTCCAGTGATAGTAGCCTTGGCCCGGATCCTGAGGTCTGTTAGAGATCGGAGGGAGTCTGGGATTGGTATGAGCAATGGGAAAAGAAACCCGGCCCTTCCCAAGCAGCAGTAAACTGCTGCTGCTCTAGGGGCTCATGTGCGCTCCGGGCAACCTGACCACCAAGTAATAAACCCCAGGACAGAGATGTTAGTTGCGTGAAACTTAACCTCAGAAACCTCCATCACTAGCATCTCTGATTTAGGTGCCCTTAGAAAACAAACAAGAAAAAGTTAACATTTCCAAATCCATAAATAATGGATTTGCCAAGCACCTGAACACTGCTGAATTGGCAGGGAGGAGTTAGCCAATTTTCTTAAAATAGGCTAAAGAGGCAAAGCTGGTAAGACAGGAGGAGGGGCAGATTGTTAGAAGTGTGCAGGCAATGCAGAACGCACAAGTGAAAACTCGCCTAGACCTTAATCATATCTTATTTTCCTATCTGATTGGCTCCTGTGTACTTGCAATGGTGTGTTTATATATAGAATAACATAAACTCTTACAATTAATTTTCTTTTTTTTGTATTTTTAGACCCACACCCAGGAGTTCCCAGGCTAGGGGCTGAATCGGAACTATAGCTGCCAGCCTAAACCACAGCAATACCAGATCCAAGCCATGACTATGACCTCTAACACAGCTCCTAGTGTGATGCCGGATCCTTAATGCACTGAACAGGGCCAGGGATCGAACCTGCATCTTCAAGGATACTAGTCAGGTAGGCTTGTTAACGCTGAGCCACAACGGGAACTCCCAAATTCTGATTTTCAAAACTATTATAGTCAGACTTTTTAGTAATCTAAATGCATCTCAGTTTTTATTAGCAAAAATTATACATGTATATTCTTTTACAAATATTTTTTATTAAAACCTACCGTGGTGGAAATACCTACTAGGCCTGCAAGGACAAACTATAAAGCAGTTTTTGTGTAGTGGTAATTTTAAAAATGACTGGTAAATTTTAAAAATTTACTTAAAAAGTAAACTGTGGGGCGTTCCCATTATAGCTCAGCACATTAAGAACCTACCTAAGCATCCATGAGGACGTGGGTTCAATCCCTGGCCCTGCTCAGTGGGTTAAAGATCCAGTGTTTCTGTGAGCTGCAGTGTAGGCTGGGGTGTGGTGGATCCCAAGTTGCTGAGGCTGTGGGGTAGGCCAGGGTCTGCCGCTCCGATTCGACCCTGGCATGGGAACTTCCATATGCCGCAGGTGTGGCTGTAAGAAGAAGAAAAAAAAGTACACTGTGAAAAATTTGTAAGTTATCCCCCAAAGCCCCGTATCCAAACACAAATCCTCTCACCTGTTTCCGCCCCCTTCACTTCTCTCTTTCATGGCTGTGCGCAGTGCACACATGGCAGTGCTACCCCAGCAAAGCTTTGTTGGGAGGTGTGGCCCTAGACCTGGTGGTCTGACAAACCTTTGTCACTGCTCCCCTTGGCCAGGCCCTGGGTGAGGAGCAGCCTGGTAGATGGCAGACTCCGCGTGGCTAAGCCTGCTGTGCTGTGAAAAGCGCCCGTCGCTCGCTTACCTCAGGGAGCCCAAGCTGCTGTAATGTAAGTGGGTGGGTGAAGGTTTACATTAAGTAGTTTCTCAGAACATGCAGTGCTTTGAGCAACTGGACGGACTATAAGGGGAAAACCAATCCATTTGACCTAGACTCCAAGAACACTCTCTTCTGAGGGATGCAAAAGTCAAGACAGTGGACCTCAGGAGGAGGAAGTAGAAGCTTTACACACTGCCAGGCCCAGCTCTGAGTACTACTTATCCGTTTTCACCTTTGAAGAGACTTCCAGGTAAGGCACAAAAATGACTACTGCACAGGAGTAAACACCATCTGCTGGGACAGCGTGATAATGAAGGTAGCGCGGACAGTTCCAGGTGGAAGGTGGAGAGATAGCCATCATCGCCCGCAGTGCATTTGATGGTCACAATTGATAGGACAGGAGTTAAGATAAAAGAACTGCAAAATGCAGGGTGGAAGTGGTGGTGAGAGCTAAGATTTTTTTTTGGGGGGGGGGGCCTTTTTAGGCCTCAGCAGAGGCATACGGAGGTTCCCAGGCTAGGGGTTGAATTGGATATACAGCTGCTAGCCCACACCACAGCCTCAACAACGCGGGATCTGAGTTCCACCTCCAACCTACACCACAGCTCATGGCAACACCAGATCCTTAACCCAATGAGTGAGGCCAGGGACTGAACCCGTGTCCTCATGGATACTAGTCGGATTTGTTTCCACTGTGCCACAATGGGGACTACCTGAGTTTTTTTTAATTTGCATTTTATATTGGAGCGTAGTTGATTTACAATGCTGTGTCAGTTTCAAATGTCTAAGTTCTTACTTTTCATAGCAGGATATCTTATGGTTGATGTATCCAGAAGATGGAGAATTGGAATTCCCATCGTGGCTAAGCAGAAACAAATCTGACTAGCATCCATGAAGATGCAGGTTTGATCTCTGGCCTTGATCAGTGGGTTAAAGAATCTAGCTTTGCCGTGAGCTGTGGTGTAGATTGCAGATGCAGCTCTGATCTGGCGTGGCTGTGGCATAGGGCAGTGACTACAGCTTCTGACTGGACTCCTAGCCTGAGATGAGAACATCCATATGCCTCGTGTGCGCCCTAAAAAGACCAAAAAAAAAAAAGGACAAAGAATTAAGTGGTAAAGAATTAAGAACTATAAGCAGTACTAGTTGAGAACTCTAGCCTCTGGGAGCACAGAGACTTGTTGCTCAGTTATAAGCCCTATTTGCTGTTAGACCTTTATCAAACGCAGGTGGTAGTGTGACTGAATGCCAAACTGGTTATATGTCCCATAAATAAAGGAGTATCAACAAAAGAAGTAATGCTCAGTGTGGGTAGGAGTGTGGATAAACGGCCCAAGAATCCCACCTTCAGGAAACAGGTGTAGACAAAGATTGACGTATGATATGGTATGTTCATCTCAAGAATTACTTATAAGATCTCCACACGTCCAACAATGGTTATATAATTTACAAGTTGGGAATGATGGAGCCAAAGGGTAAACTACATATATATAACCACCGAAAATTATATTTGCCAAGTAAATGCTTTAAATGTTAAGTTGTTCCAAAAAACCCCCCAACACACCTTTATCTCTACAGGGGGAAGGGAGAAAAAGGAGGCAGGGCTCGAGGGAATGAATTCCTCATCTTCTCTGGCAGAAATCAAGAGATTAAACTTTGCAGGTGATGCCCCACAACCAGTGGAATAAATCTAAGGTCAGTCTTTGGAGTTTAAGATGCTGAAACAAGGGTTCTCTAAAGCAGTACCTGTGTCTGCACTGACCTAAAGGTTAACCAACAGCTTCAGCAGGCACAGAGCTGAAGAGGTAGTCTAGAAGCTTATTTGAGTGCCAAGTATAAACTAAAACCAATTCTGTTTGCCATTTCAGACTTTCACCTATATTATATTTGTAGTTTAAAAATGGATCCCAATGCTCTCAATATCCACCTGCCAATGACCACTTAATTCATATAGCAAGACCATGTATAATGAGCCCACTAAATTGTCAAGACAAATATAAAAAACCTAAAGAATACATCGGTGAGACACTAGATTAAACTGGAAATCTCTCTGAACACAACAAAACCAGCATATAAAAAAGCATTCAAGTCAGATGCCTGAGATTTGGGGGGTAAAAAACAAACCACAATCATCCGTGCAGCCTAAGATTTCAGTTTAACTAACTGCACTAAATGGATAATTAACAATTCCAGCGTACGTAAAAACGGACTCTCCAAATGTCTGGATAGTCTGGATTCTTTATTTCCTAAAGAGAAAGACCACAGACCCCCTGGGCTGGTCTAGGGAGGGGCCAGGCTGGACCCCCGTCTATAAGCTCCTCCCAGATCTTAGGTTCTAAGACCGCATGTTTTGAAAAGTTGGAAGTAATCGCCAGTGCAGAGAAGACAATGTAAAAGAGAGCAAACCTGCACACTGTCTAAAGCAGTCTGAACAGCCTTGTAAAGCCAGGCAGAGCATTTCTTTCCAATCCACAGAGGAAACAGTCTACCTATAGTTGGTGCCACTGCCCAGGAAGTCATCTAGCTAGAAAGTTGTAATAGATGAGTCCCAAACCTGTAGTGATTGTTCCCTTTTCCCTTCTAAAAATGACTAAGTAATCAGAGTTTGAGTTATTTAGAAATTAAGAGTTTATGGAGTGCAAGAAAGGAAAAAAAAATGTAAAGAAGCTCATTATAAAAATTTTAGCACCCAAAACCTGTCCTTAAGATGGTCTTAGATACATATTTTAGGTTTTTTTTTTTTTATTGCTGCTAACAGGTTTGAAACTATGAAATGCATTTCTTGGCAGGTTACAGAAGCTATTTCTTTGCTTATTCACATTTCCAATAAAAGCTTACGGAAATAGACAAAAATACAAAAGACACAAGAAATACCATGACAGAGCCTCAAAATAAAAGGGGTTTAGTAACAGACAAAAATGTCTCCACAGTCTGTGTCCCTCACAATTTTTTAGAATTATGGAAACAGTGCAGATGCTCAACTCAATGTCATACGCTAAGCTAGTAAAAATGTAGCTGCAAGTTGAAAAAGTCACCCATTTATATTTATGATCACACAAACCACCTAATCTGCTCAAGGTTCAGATTAAAGCCACATTTAATATTCTTTACAAGATGGAATTTGTGACAAGTTCAAAAGGAAAACCTGCTTTTTAACGCAGCTGTGCTCAGAAGGCCACACGATGTCCTCAGAGACCATCCTGGGCGAAGCCAATTCGGAAAAGGCGGAGTTCACAGCAGCGTCACGCTGGCCGCCTGAAGGTACCCCTGGAGATACTGGAGCGCTTCTGCATTGAGGCTGCTGCTCACCATTGATGGGACCTGCAGAGGAGGGGACACGTGTACTGCTCGTTAGAGAGCCTCACTTACCAACCGGCCCCTCTACGGGGCGCTACCACAGCCGGGGGGAGGGTGGTCCATCACCTCTGCCTCTTAAAGGGATTCGCAAGTAACTCAGCTACTTTCATACCTTCAAAAATGGAAAGGTCTGCAAGGGGACCCATCAGGAATTACTACTTTAAGTGCTCAGTGCGACAGTGGTATTGAGATTACTGAAAAAGTCCTATTTGTTACTGATGCATAATGAGAGTATGGTTGAAAAGACATGATGCTTGCTCTAAAATTACTTACTGAAGGTCCACACACAAGGGTTTTACCCTGTTTCTATGTTTTGAGTTCTCCAAAATAAAGCAATGAAAAGTGTAATAATCTTACAGTTTCTAACTAATGCAATTATAAAGCGATTATTTGCTTTACTCTGTGATTATTTCTGCAGTTAAAAAGAAAACACCTACATTTTAATAATGGAAACAATCCTTCTATCTGGGAAATAAATAATTTCTAATCCAAAGGTTTTATACCCCTCTTTGGTCTTTATTCGTAAAATCATTTGCACAGGAGCCAGTCTTCTTTTTCTGGCTGTACAGGCCAGGGATCAAACCCCTGGCATAGCAACAACCTAAGACCCTGCAGTGACAACGCTGGATCCTTGACCCACTATACCACACAGGAACTCCAAGAGCCTGTCATTTTAATTTTTTTATCTCTCTGGGGTGTTGATTATGCTGAATAATGCAAACAGACCCCTGAACTAGTCCCCTCTTGCCTTCCCAGAAAGGTCTATTCATGGGAAGACTGACCAGAGTTCTCTGACAATACACTTACCCTTCCTGGACAGGCAGTAGACAATTTGTGAAGTGACTGTGCCAGGTGAATTTTGGGGTTGTTTACCATTTGACCTACAGGATCATGCTCTTTTTTCCCAGCAAATGCCAGCTGTGAAAAGGCAGTCTGGTATCCTGGTGTGTCTTCTATATCAATAAAATGCTCTTCATCAGGAATGGTATCATCTTCAGGTAACTCAAACAGGCCAATCAGAGACTGTAATAAAGGAGTCCTGGATTGGAAGATCACAAAAGATTTAAGTAACTACTTTGAAGATTTAAACAACAAGGAGCAATCCCTCAGAGATACCAAACACAGAAGACTCAGTCTCAAGAGTGATAAGAGTAATTAATTAAGATGGACACCAGTGCTAATGCCTCTCCAGCAACCATTCAATTCTTTCGGCCAAAGCACCCCAACTTCTCTTTTGGAAACTACTCCATCCCCAGAGCTCTCAAAGCTGGCTGTGCAATGCGGGCCTGGCTAATTACAAGGGCATGTGTGTCAAGCCCAACCAGGGAAAATCCAGTGCTTTAAGTTGTCAGATCACTTGATGGAAGAGGCTCGCCCACGTGAAACCATACTAAGGAGAGGAGAGGCTCAAAGAAGGTGGGGCTGCCAGACGCAGAGCACAAGCACGTGAAGATTCTCTCTTGGCCTGTTCAATTTCACCGCTTAAAGACTCAAGCCAGGGAGTGCCTGCCGTGGCACAGTGGGTTGCTCTGGCTTGTTTCTGGAGGCCCTGGTTTGATCCCCAGCCTGGCCCAGTGGGTTGGGGGGATCTGGAATTGCTGCAGCTCTGGTGTGGGCCACAGATGTGGCTCAGATTCAATCCCCTGGCGCAGGAACTACCATTTGCCTCAGGGGTGGCCAAAAAAGGGGAAAAAAAGACTCAAGCCAGTTTAGTAGAGTGACTATCATAAAATTCTTAGAGATCCTCTAGACCAGGGCCTTTCACCAGGCTCTCAAAGGGGTCCTTGAGTTCCCTCACTAAATAGCTAACTGGGAACCAAGATCTTTCTAGACCCATAAGAATCCACAAATCATGTCTTGGATCTGATTGTTGCCAGGGGGGAAGCTGAGATCAGAATTCAATTCTCTTAGTCCCCAACAGAGTATGCTTGGTTGATTTGGGGGAAAGAAACTAATTTCCAGAAATTTCAAAATGGAGTACTTACCACAGCTTGGTATACTCTGTATCCATCATTGGGGGACATTCTGTCAGTAATTTGGTTATGCCAACCGCACAAATCTTTTTCTCTACATTTCCAGATACTTTCTGAATTTCAGGAATAATGATTTTTTCCAAAACCATTCCAAACATTCTATTAATAAAAGCAAAATAAATTCACTCAATAATTATAGTGGCAGTCTAGCGACAGTGAGATGCTTATGTTATTTATACTCAATGACTCCTTATGAATATAATAAAATACAAAATAACAAGGCTGCTTAATTTTGGTCAACTGAATGCAAGAGATTTATGAATGCAAGAGATTTAAAGATGACAAAACATAAACATCAAACCTCCACTCTGCGACCAACTGCCACCATCTTTTGTGAATACTACCATAAGCCTATGTGTAAGGAAAGTCTTTATAGCCATTTTTTTGGTTTTATATGTTTTTTTCAAATCACTCAAGAATCTTTGAAAAAATGAAGCATTAGGAAACATAAGCAAGACCAAGAAGAAAAAAAGAATCACCATCCAACAAGAACTAGTTTTAACATTTTTGGATTATAAACTTCCCAACTTTCTGTTTACATACCTGTACATGTATAGATGTATTTTAAGAAAATGATCTGGCCAATGCTTATTTTTGCAAACATCCTAAAAGTAAAGTTTTTTGTAATTCTAAATGGTATAAAATTCCGTTTACACTTTATTTTATTACATTCTTTGAAGTGGAAATAGGTATCAAAGACAGGCGTGCCTACTGTGGCACAGCGGAAACAAATCCAACTAGCATCTGTGAGGACGCGGGTTCAATCCCTGGCCTCATTCAGGGGGTTAAGGACCTGGTACTGCCATGAGCTGCAGTGTAGATCGCAGACATGACTAGGATCTGGTGTTGCTGTGGCTGTGGCATAAGCCAGCAGCTGCACTCTGATTCGACTCTTAGCCTGGGAACCTCCATATGCCACAGGTACGGCCCTAAAAAGCAAGCAAGCAAAGAGGACAGACATTTGGATGCTCTAAACAACAAGCACATATTTTTTGCTCCACAGAAAGACAATGCCAATTTAGGCACCCACTCGCACTGCCTGAAACTTCAATAGCTAGAAAACACATTTTCTGGTACCTTTCAGGTTAATTTACATTATTTATAATTTACATTATTTGATAAAATACAGATAGAGATCTAAACTGAAGTTCTTTCCAAGGCGTGATTGTCTATCATTCCTTTATACCCTTTCTTTCCCTATTAACTGGGAAATGCAGCTTATCTACATTCTTATGCATATAAACTAAGTAAGACTAAGGCCAAATTGTACTATTCTCATTTGAAAAATCACTGAAGACTCCTGGAATAATGCCAGCTGTCTAATCCTGGCTGTAGAGAATGCTGGGGGGAGGAGTGGGGGTACCTCTGGGAATTAAGATATTTTGAAAACTGCAAAGATACTATCACTGCATCAAGAATTATAAAGTCATCCATAAAATAGAGATGCTGGTTTATACTAAAGATATCAAATTTTTTGCTTTAAAAAAATTTTTTTGAAAAAAGACTTACTTTGGTTGTATACCGTCAAATATTTCTTGCAGTGCTAGTGCCCCATATTTTATGCAATACAAATTAATAAAGACTAAGAAACCTGTTGAAAGGAAATGCAGAGTGTCAATACAGAGGACTCACGAAATGCAGAGTATCAATACAGAGGATTCACTGCACTAGAGTAATTTAGTGCAAGTCTGCCAGGTATTCACCAGTCATTAACACCCAGTGACTAACTCTGGCATCAATACTGGCCTTTTAATACAATTTAACATATAGAATTTCTGCCTTTATAGTGGTCATAAAAAGTCTCTACATACAATCTGATTTTTACTTACGTATTTCTATGAAAAATGTCTTAATATTTAAACTTACAAACCAACCTTTGGAACACAAGCTGCTTTTGTGTTTGGAGAATATAAGTATCTTGACATTTTATATAAAATTTGTAACTGATAAACCTTACTGTAAGCACAAAGTCTAAGGGTTTTAGCCACTTTCCTTCATTATTTCTGTAGGAACAGCCAAACGATTTTACTTACTTTTGATAAACTTTGTTGTTTTGGAATTCTGAAGTCTTTGGAATAGCAGAATGAAGATTTGCTTCCTATACTGGTCAACTGACTCACTAAATAAATGAACAGAAACAATAATATGAATTCAGCCTTTTCCCAAGGACATAACAGAATCCTCAATTAATGTACAGCGAGGTCGTAGTAATACTCACGGAGGCATGTGCTCTATTATACTGTTTAGAAGATAAAAACCTTGGTGGTCATTGGCTTTGGATGCAATCAGCTTCTGAAAGACACCTAGTAACCCCGGCTACAACAAATGAGATTCAATAATAATTAGTTCACGAGACAAGGATGAATTGTTCCAAACAAATAGGTGATATATTTTGGGAAAATGTGCATGCTGTAATAATTCAAGTAGCATTTTTTCTGTATTTCTTACTTTTGAAGTGTAGAGAAAAAACAAAATCCCACCACAATAAACCCTTAAAGTTCCTAAAATAAAACTATTTGGTTCTTATTATCTCCACAGTGGAAAATACAAAACAAGGATACCTACTTCTAATAAAATAGACATTAATTTCTACTGATCTTTTTATTAAATTTAAAAAATAAAAAAAATTTTTAATAAAAATCTGTCATCCTTAGTTTCCATTACTTTATAAAATTATAGAGCAAAAAAAAGAAAAAATCTGACTCACGATTTTGTCAGCTGCAGCACTTGCTATTGTATTTGAACCTCGTTCTAAGAAGGCTTGGAGAAGCCTCACTAGAGCAGGAATATTTCCTGTTCTTTCCCAAAGCACTGGCTGAAGGAGATGAGGAAATAAGGCCATATAGGAAGACGGGATGTCATTTTTGTGTGTTTCCAGAAGCAAAGACATCACTTGAAAGACATATGGAATAAATTCTGTTGATAAAAATAAAAACAGAGCTGTCAGCTTCAGGATTAATGGTTCTGACATAAAAAACATATCTTAGGCAGACTGCATTTTATACTCACTTTAATAAGTGTATTCAACTAGAGAAAAAATAACTTTCCTTTACTTACCTTGTACATCATTTTGTAAAATTTCAGTAAACACCAGAAACAAAGCCTCCTCAAAATTTACAACAGCAGCAGGGTTAGCCTTGCAAGTTATTCTTATGGATAAACATATTGCTTCAAACATATAGTGATTAAAGTGAGGTTTGCTTGGGTTCTGAAATTAAAAAAAAAAAAGTTCGTGACTCCAATAATCCAAGTGACTATATTAAAAATAACCTAAAACACACCTGAGAATGTGGTAAAAGAGATGGCATTTTTTTGGGCCACACCCACAGCATGTGGAAGTTCCCGGGCCAGGGACTGAACCTGTGCCACAGCAGTGACCTGAACTGCTGCACTAACAATGCTGGATCCTTAATCTGTTGTGCCACAAGGGAACTCCCAAGAGTTGTCGTTAAAAAAAATAATAATATTAAGAAAAATCACCATTACACTAGAAAGTCTGCACATATGTTAAAATTTTATACTATAAAATTCAGAAAATAATAGTCACTAATGCCTATTTGGATTTTTTTTTTTAAATGGGTAAAAGTCTACTTACGGAAAAAAAAAACGTAAGAGTCACGGGGAGGTGAGGACACAAGCCTCAGCTCCCAGCACTTGTAAGGAACCTTCTTAATCCTGTGTGCTTTCCTGGCGCCATCACTGTAAATAGTGGTGGAAGAGACGAGCAAGGCACATGAGGCCTGACTCTGCCACTAGCCTTGTGTGGGACCTTAGGCAAACCTTAACCTCTTTGGGCCTCAGTACGTCTGTCTTCACAGTGACAATCCTTCCTTACAGGGGTTTTCAATTTTCTTATTCAAACAAAAGCCTTGTTGGAACGCTCCCCTATAAAGCTGATGAACCCAGAAGATGATTGTGTATGAACAGGGACAGGTAAAAGTGAGAGATCCTACTTCTCTTTTCTCTCAATTGCCCAAAACCCAAGCAGGCCTTAGACCCCCAACTGGAACTCGGTGGAAAAAGATCACTAGTCTCCATGTCCCTCTACTACTTCCTAGAGACGCCTCTCCTTTTCAAAAAGTAATTGAGAACAAGCATCTGCAAAGGAATTTTGTTGGCCGATTTTATTTTCTAAAAACGGTATTAATACTTAAACATGGATCAAAATATCTTAAGTTTTTTTTGTTTTTTTAGGGCCGCACCTGCAGCATATAGAGGTTCCCAAGCTAGGGGTCGAATAAGAGCTGTAGCTGCCACCCTACACCACAGCTCACGGCAACATGGATTCTTAACCCACTAAGCAAGACCAGGGGTCAAATCTGCGTTGTCATGGATGCCAGTCAGATTTGTTTTCGCTTAGCCTCAACGGAAACTCCAAGAAACTAAAAAAAAAATTTTTTTTTGGCTTTTGGGGCCACACTCGCGGCATATGGAGGTTCCCAGGCTAGGGACTGAATCAGAGCTGTTGCCGCTGACCTATGCCACAGCCACAGCAACGCGTCTGCGACCTACACCACAGCTCACGGCAACGCCAGATCCTTAACCCATGGAGCAAGGCCAGGGATCAAACCCGCAACCTCATGCTTCCTAGTCGGATTTGTTTCCGCTGCTCCACAATGGGAACTCCGAAGAAACTAAAATTTTTGATCAAAGGAGTGAACTTTATTTTTGGGAAACAGGAGTCAGGACGTATAGACACAAAGGACTTTAGTTACCATTTTAGAGAAGTCTGAATAGCCTCTTTTGGGTCCATCTGGTGCAAAGCCTACTTCTTCCATCTAAGAGCATTTCAGATCATTTGTACTTTTTCAGTTTTCTTCAAGGAACGTGTGTTAGTGAGAATAGGAGTTCCTGTTGTGGCTCAGCAGGTTACGAAGCCAACTACTACCCATGAGGATGAGGGTTTGATCCCCGACCTCACTCAGTGAGTTAAGGATCTGGCGTTGCCGTGAGCTGTGGTGAAGGTTGCAGACGTGGCTTATATCGTGCGCTGCTGTGGCTGTGGCGTAGGCCAGCGGCTGCAGCTCCAATTGAACCCCTAGCCTGGGAACTTCCATATGCTGCGATGGGGCCCTAAAAAGCAAAAACAAAACCCCATCAAAATCAAGTGTGAATAAAAATGTTTTAAAAATTTCTGAGTCTACACTTAAGGTGAGCGCTGCCACGTCTCCAATCTCACGACATCCCCACACGTTCAGAATCACATACCAAATGTCAGAAGAACTCATAGATCGTACCCTGTCCGACCTATTGCCAGGGAGTTTTGAGGCTCAAACAGTTTGGAGTATTTAGGTCAAAAAGCAACTGCACTTTCAAAACTGGTTCTGTTACCTTACTAACAGCTAACAGCTTCTGTGTGAGCTGCGTGATGAGAGTAGGGATGTAGGGGATTATGGCTTCTTGTAGAAGGGAAAAACTTCTCATGATAGCTGTAAAGCAGAAAAAGAGCAACAACAGAGTTTAGTTAAACTTCAGACCAAAATAGTGATAGGTGTGGGGGAAGTCCACTGACTCATCAACTAAAATTTTAAGACCTTTAAAACAACCCCTAGATAGCTAAATTTAAAAATAATTTAAATTTCCCTTCATTTTAAATATTAGGCCAAGGACTGGCAGCAGAGTTTAGCTGGGAAGTATTATTTCCAGAAGGCTTAAGAAACAGTAAAACATAATGAAGTGACTACAAAGGCAGACGAAGAGGACAGAGTGATGGGGGGAGCGGCAGGTGGGGGGAGGGCTATTTTGAGTTTCTTCTTTTCAGAATAATCAGTGGAATGAAATGTTTACCCCGAGCCTACTGGAAATATGATCATAGCCCACCAGAAGCTGAAAGACAAGAACACCTGCCCATCTCCTCCCAAAAGAGAAATTAGGTGCCCAAGAAAAGTCCAAAGAATACATACATATATAAACTATGGAGAGGGCCCATACTGCAAAACTAACTGCTCCTTAGTAGACACTTGAAAACATCTGGCTTGGGAGAACACTCCATTATTAAGCGAAAAATATACGCTAGCTGACTGTGCACAACAAAAGAGATGTTTACTAAGTAGCAGCCCTGCTCGACGCCAAGCATGCAGCCTCACTTGCCTCCTCAACTCTGCAGTGACGGTGAGGACCTGCGCTCCCTACCCTTCACTTCAGCTCAGGGCCCACGTGCCAGAGAAGGCCAAGGTTACAGGATGCATCAGTGCCCCTCCTCGCCGGCACAGGGTCCTTGCATTCACTCACAGTCAGTATTTATTGAGGAGGTCATTACACACTAGGGACATGAACCAGTTAGCCACCTCACACAAATGGACATCTAACAACAGGAGTTACACATCACTGCGGGAGAAAGACAGTGCTGAACACACAAATACACACCTAGATGTCTACTTACACACACACCTACCCCCCGGGGACTGGGCCCATGCCAGAGGCATCGGGAACAGTGTCTCTGAAATGCATTTCCCATGAGTCTGACACCATGTTAGACTCCTGGAATGCAACCCTGAATGAGACTAAGGCTGTCCCAGAGCTGTCACCGAGACCCTCCTGGTATAGCACCTGGCAGCACATCTGTGAAGGCAGGAGGTGCGCGGGGTCGAGCGTACACCCAGGTTTCACACCAAGCCCTCACTCAATGTCTGGGCTCATCTTTTGCCCTCAAAAAGGAAAAAATAAGTTTGCTACCTTTTCTTTAATAAGAGTTCTATATCAAGTTAAGGTAAATTTTTTTCTGAAAACACTGTTAACAATAAACAGTATTTTTCATTTAAAAATATCTAAACCGACCTAATTCTTCAGAATACTAGCTGGTTCATAGACTACATAACCTGAAGTACAGCTCAGAGTGTTCACCACCCGTTATCTGAGATCATAACTTATAGTCTGAACACCAAGGAAATGGCCTACCTTTCATAATATATTCATTTTCTGAAGAGCCAGGAAGTGTGAGAGCTTTGAAAAGGTTTGTTAGCAGAATCTCAACAAACGGTGCGATTTCTGCAGCTGTAAAGCTATAGATGAAAAAACAGCTTTCAGTCACTACCAACTCTTGAGCTTTTCACTCTGGAATACCCTTGGCAACTACTAAACCACACTTCTTGCCATAAAAGTGAGCCATCTGCCACCGCTGACAGTTGGCAGAAAGCTCAGGAAAACATTTCTTTCACAACTGCTCATAGTAAGTTCTTAAGAAGGCACATCTGGGACCAAACACAATTAAACCCCAAATCAGGTAAGCTCAACATCATCTGAAGCTGTCCAGGTCAACCTTGGCTCACATCTGTCATGGTCTACAACAGAACTCAACTGTCATCTAGTTTTCTGGGAGGTGGAACAGGTTCAGAACTATTTTCTCCGTAAATTCTGGGCCTGAAGACAGGTACTGGCTTGATTCACCTTAGAGGATATCCTTTCAACCCTTAACTGGCCACTGGGCATACCTATACTTCAAGTTCCTGATAAAGAAAGGAACCTAGACTATTTCCCATCCCTTCTCCAAAACTCAGTTTCAAGAAATAACACTACGGACAAATGGTCTGAAAGATACACAGACCAACCATTCCCCTACATTTGAACCTTGGATCAGGCCACTACCTTGGACCCTAGAGAACTGCTTTCAGTCAGCTGTGTCCTTTCTGTACACTGAGTGAGATTACACAAACAGCCAGGTGAAAATAACTACTGCACGGTGTTGCTAAGAAAACTGCTAGGACACAGTCTGTCCACTTCTGAGATACGTTCTGAATCACTTTATTTATTTTTAATTTTATGGCCACACCCAAAAGGCATACGAAAGTTCCCACGCCAGGGACTGAATCTGAGCCACAGCTACAGCAACGCCAGATCCTTTAACCTGCTGTGCCGGGCCGGGGATCAAACCCACACCTCTGCAGTCCCCTGAGCTGCTGCAGTCGGATTCTTCACCCCCTGTGCCAAGGCAGGAACTCCCGAATAACTTCTAATTTTAATCTCATGGACATTATGGGAATTTTAACTCACCAAGCTTTTCTCTTTGTCTTGGCTGCTAGAGGAGTTCACATAAAATTCCTGAGTTTCTTTCTTTAGCTACTGTACAGGATCCTCTGAGACATTCCTGTTTACTAACCTCACACCCCAGTTATCTTTCCTTTGCTGCCATTTTTTCTATTTACCTTTACTGTCACCAGGTATCTATTTTGGCATACCTGGTCTCAATCCTTTTGGAATGAGATGTAGTATAAATAAGTAAAAGAGACAGATCTATGTGTCTAACTACTAAAAAAGTTACGCACACACTGACATCTCTGACCAGCACAGAACAGTCTCCACCCCAAGATGAAAAAACACAGAATCCAGTACTTACAGAGTGGCGTTGTTAGGCCCTCTCATCGTAAACAGTCTCTCAAGAGCATGTGCAGCGTAGGTATGAACTACAATACTTTCAGCTTGAAGATGATTAATCAAGAGAGGAATAGAGACTAAAAGATGCTCTTTTGGTACCTGAAAAAAACAAAAATATACCGGGTCTATCTCAGTGACGCTATCTTTCGGTTAAAAGACAACTGGTAGAGAAGGGCTTGTGATTCTAAAAAGTGTGTTTTTTCAGCTATTACAATGGAGATGATACAGGTGAGAAATCAAAACTTCTAACCTCCACGTAATGGTTCAATTCACATTCACTTTTCCAATTCTCTTTCTCCAAACATAAAACCATAATTGAGGTAAAATTTTGTAGGTAAAAGAACACACCATAAAATAATAATATCATGGAGAAACAGACTGATTTTATTAATCTCAAGAACTATATACTTTTCACTGGCAGGGATTTCCTGAAAAAGTCATTCAGGCTCTTTGTGCCTCATTTTCTCTTCTTAAAAAAAGGAGGGGAGGCACAAACATAAGCAAACTAATCTTCATTAAAAACCTCTAAAATTTTAGAATATCCATTAGTCTTTAAAATAGAACCACTTCACAAGGTTGCATGTAACCCTGGTAGTTACCTGCCAAAGACAGAGAAATTAAAAATCAAGAGAGAGGATCAAGATGGTGCAGGATTAAGATGTAGCACTCACCTTCACACACACACACACACACACCCCCTACATGTAGAACGAGTCCCACAGAACAACTGCTGAACACTGCCAGAAAACATTAAACCTCCAAAAAGGTCAAGAAACCCTCCACATAACCGGGTAGAACAAAAGAAAAAAAAAGAAAAGGAATCATGACGGGACTAGCACTCCCGAGCGGGAGCTGAAAAGAGAAAAGGAACCCTCACCCTGGGACACCACCTAACTGACGAGGAGATCAGCCAAGACAGAGGAACCTCAAAGTTGCTGAGAAAAGCGCAGCAGCTGGACTGAGGGCAAAGCAGAGTGAGAGCCACACAGGTCATCTGCACCACCGCCCCAGACAACACAGCCTGGAATGCTCGGGCAGGGGCTGGGCACTGAGACTTGGGCTCCAGAGGTCAGTTCCAGGGAGAGGACTAGGGTAGCTGTGTGGAGAGAGCCGGAGGGGCTAAGGAACGGTGTGCCACGGGCAAGGGAGCCCAACGCCACAGCAGAGGGAGCTGGGGAGGAAGGGAGGAGGAGGGGCAGACCCCACAGGAATCTCTTTCCCTGCGCAAGCACAGACTCTCAGAGGGCGGGGTGCCTCTGGCGCAGGCTACGGGTGGGGAGGTGCAACATACAGAGACCAGGTTCCTCTTGTGCGGGCTATGGGTGGCCGGGCACCTCTTGTGTGGCTACGGGAAGCAGGGGGCTAAGCACAACACAGCACCTCTTGTGTCATCTACAAGCGATGGGAACAAACCACAGCAGTCATCTCAGACACCAGAGGGGGGTGTGGCCCGCCACCACCAGGGGTCTGTGAACAGGCTCCACCTGTGGCCCCAGCCACTGCAGAGGTCAGCAAAGAGGGCACTACAACTGAGCACCACCTACTGTTGCTCTCACTCCCCTGAGAACACCCCCGCCCTGCTGCTGCCACTGCCAAATGCTCGGGGTAGCGCCCACACATGCCTGATCACTGTCACTTCCCAGGGCCCTGCAACTAGGAGCAGCCTGTGCCACCTTCCCACAGGTCCTTGCCACTGCCAAGGGCCCAGCAACCAGGCACTGACTACTAGCCCTGCCCATTGCCTCTATCTCCCTGGAAGCACACACAGTTCCCTAAAAATAAAAAGTAAGCCCTCACAAAATACCAAGGGGCACAGGTGCATATAAATAGCCCACCAAGACTAGAGTAGTTGTTTTCCCTAAACTCAGAGAACAAAAAAAGTATAAGCAAAATGAAGAAGCTCAGGAACCATCCTCAATTAAAAGAACAGGAGAATCCACCTGAAGGAGCAAATAATGAAACAGACTTTTGCGGTCTAACAAACATCAAGTTCAAAAAGGAGACAGTGAAAATACTGAAGGAATTAAGAGTGAATATGAAGGAATTAAGAGCGGATATGAACAGTAATGCAGATTACTTTAGAAAGGAACTAGAAGATATAAGGAGGAGCCAAGAAAAATTAGTAAATTCATTGGCAGAGACGCAAGCTGAGTTAAAGGCACTGAAGAGCAGAATGAATAATGCAGAGGAACGAATTAGTGACCCGGAAGACAGAATAATGGAAATCACCCAGTCAGAAAAGCAGACAAAAAAACAACAATGAAAAAACATGAAAGGAATGTAAGAAACCTATGGGATAATATAAAGTGGGCCAACCTATACATAATAGGAATTCCAGAAGGAGAAGAAAAAGAAGCGGCAATTGAAAATATATTTGAAGAATGGAGTTCCTGTTGTGGCGCAGTGGTTAACGAATCCGACTAGGAACCATGAGGTTGTGGGTTCGATCCCTGGCCTTGCTCAGCGCTTTAAGGATGTGGCATTGCCGTGAGCTGTGGTGTAGGTTGCAGATGCGGCTCAGATCTGGCGTTGCTGTGGCTGTGGCGTAGGCCGGCAGCTACAGCTCCAATTAGACCCCTAGCCTGGGAATCTCCATATGCAACAGATACGGCCCTAAAATGAGAAAAAAAAAAAATATATATATATATATATGTATACACACACACACACACACATATGTGTGTATATGTGTATATATATATATATTTGAAGAAATTGTCAGATAACTTTCCAAATCTAAAGGAAACAGATATCAAGATACAGGAAGCACTGAGGACCCCAAACAAGCTGAACCCAAACAGGCCCACACAGAGACATATTATAATAAAAAAATGACAACAGTTAAAGAGAGGATCCTAAAGGCAGCAAGAGAAAAACAAAGAGTTAATTATAAGGGAACCCCCATAAGACTAGCAGTTGATTTCTCTACAAACACTATAGGCCAGAAGCGAGTGGCAAGATATAGTCAAAATTCTAAAAGGGAAAAATGTGCAGCCTAGAATACTCTATCCAGCAAGGATATCATTTAAAATAGGAGAAATAATTTCTCCAACAAACAAAAACTAAAAGTACAGGAATACTAAATCCATTCTAAATGAAATACTGAAAGGGCTCCTCTAAATAAAAAAGAATTAAGAAGAAATAGGATGGAGGAAATCACAATTGCAAAGCAATCACTTAAATACGCCAAAATACAGATCTAAAAAAAAAACTATTATAAAAGCAATGATAAACACAAGGAACAGCAAAAGATAAACGTGAAGATGTTAAAAAAAAGGACCTCAGGAGTTCCCTTCATGGCTCAGTGGTTAACGAATCCGACTAGGAACCATGAGGTTGCGGGTTCAATCCCTGGCCTTGCTCAGTGGGTTAAGGATCCGGCGTTGCCGTGAGCTGTGGTGAAGGTTGCAGACACGGCTCGGATCCCGCGTTGCTGTGGCTGTGGCGAAGGCCGGCGGCTACAGCTCCTGTTAGACCCCTAGCCTGGGAACCTCCATATGCCACGGGTGCGGCTCTACGTAAAAAAAGGCAAAAAGACAAAAAAAGAAAAAAGGACCTCAAAATAATAAAAAGTGGAGAAAGAAAGTAAGAAAATCTAAACTCTTTTTCTCTAGAATGTGTTCGAGCTTATATGACCATCAGGCTAAAGCAAGCAGATATAGGAAGGGGTTAACATACCTGAAAAAACAGGGCAACCACAAATCAAAACCAAACCTTACATTCACAAAAACTAAAAAGGACACAAGCATAAAATAAAAGGAAATCATCCAACCAAAAAAAGTAAGGAACAAAGGAGATACATAGAATCAACTGGAAAACAAGACTTTAAAATGGCAATAAATACATATTTATCAGTAATTACCTTAAATGTCAATGGACTGAATGCTCCAAGCAAAACACATAAGAGTGTCAGACTGGATAGAAAAGCAAGAGCCCACAATATGCTGCCTACAAGAGACTCACCTTAGGGCAAAGGACACATAAAAAGTAAAAGTGAGGAGATGGAAAAAGATATTTCATGAGAATGGAAAATAGCAGTTGCAATACTCATATCAGACAAAATATATTTTAAAAGTCCATAAAGAAAGACAAAGAAGGACACTATTTAATGATAAAAGGATCCATTCAAGAAGAGGATATTACAGAGCTCCCGTCATGGTTCAGCAGTTAGTGGGTCCAACCAGTATCCACGAAGATGTGGTTCGATCCCTGGCCCCACTCAGTGCGCCAAGGATCCGGCGTTGCTGTGAGCTGTGGTGCAGGTTGCAGACAGCTCGGATCCCTTGTTGCTGTGGCGTAGGCCAGCAGCTGTAGCTCTGATTTGACCCCTAGCCTGGGAACCTCCATATGCTGCTAGTACAGGCCTCAAAAGACAAAGGACAAAGAAAAAAAAAGCAAGAGGATATTACAATCATCAATATATATGCCCCTAATATAGGAGCATCCAGATACAAACGACAGATACAGACATAAAAGGAGAAATTGATGGGACTACAAGAATAGTAGACTTTTACACCCCTCACATCAATGGACAGATCCTCTAGACAGAAAATCAATAAGGAAACTGAGACACTAAATGATACAATAGAAAAACTAGATTTCATTGACATTTTCAGGACATTCCATCTAAAAAAAAAATCAGAATAAATATTCAAGTGCACGTGGAAAATTCTTCAAGGACTGACTACATACTGGGGCACAAAACTAAACAAATTTAAGAGTATAGAAATTATTTCAAGTATCTTCTCTGACCACAATGGCATGAAACTAGAAATCAATCACAGGAAAAGAAGAAAAAACTGACTACATCGAGACTAAACAACATGCTACTAAAATAATCAATGAATCAACGAGGAAAACAAAACAGAAACTGAAAAATACCTCGAGGAGTTCCCGTTGTAGCTCAGTGGTTAACGAACCTGACTAGCATCCATGAGGACGCAGGTTCGATACCTGGCCTTGCTCAGTGGGTTAAGGATCTGGGTTCCCATGAGTTGTGGTGTAGGTCGCAGACGTGGCTTGGATCTGCTGTTGCTGGGGCTGTGGTGTAGGACAGCAGCTGCAGCTCCAATTCGACCCCTAGCCTGGGAACATCCATATGCCATGGGTGGGGCCCTAAAAAGACAAAAAAAAAAAAAAAAAGATGTGGTGTATACACACAATGGAATACTACTCAGCCATAAAAAAAGAACAAAACAATGCCATTTGCAGCAACATAGATAGAACTAGAGTCTTTCATACTAAGTGAAGTCACAGAAATATAAATATCATAATTTCACTTATATCTAGAATCTAATATACAGCACAAATGAAACTACCTACAGAAAAGAAACACTCATGGACTTGGAGAACAGACTTGTGGTTGCTGTGGGGGTCGGGTAGGGAGTGGAATGGACTGGGAGTTTGGAGTTAGTAGATGCAAACTATTGCATTTGGAGTGGATAAGGAACGAGTTCCTGCTGTATAGCTCAGGGAACTATATCTAATCATTTGTGATGGAACATGATGGAGGAAAACGTGAGAAAAAGTGTATATATATATATGTACATTTTTGTACAGCAGAAACTGACAGAACAATGTAAATCAACTGTAACAGAAAAATAAAAACCTAAAAAAAAATAATAAATCAGGAAATTAAATAATCATCCACAAGAAACAAAAACTAGATACCACACTATAGCATGCTATCATTTAAATAAACAAAATTTTTATTTTATTTTTTATTATTGCTTTTTAGGGCCACACCTGTAGCATATGGAAGTTCTGAGGCTAGGGGTCAAATCGGAGTTGCAGCTGCCAGCTTACGCCACATCCACAGCCATGTGGGATCCAGATCACGTCTGCGACCTACACCACAACTCACAGCAATGTTGGATCCTTAACCCACTGAGCAAGGCCAGGGGTCAAACCCGTATCCTCATGGTTACTAGTCGGATTTGTTTCCCCTGCATCATAATGAAAACCCGCAAATAAATAAAAATCTTAAACCTATATGATACCATGACTTGTGTGGGTATGAAACACATCAAATTCATTCATTACCCCTGCGGAAAAAAAGAATAAAATAGACAGTGGGAGGGAGCGCCCTGGGTGCCTACACTGTGTGCCGAGGTTTAAGTAATTATGGTCTGAAGTTATTTGTGGTGGTTATGTGAATATCATTATAGTCTTTTGTGTTTAAAATAATTTGCAAGACGGCTGCAGGTAATTCAGAGGAAATAAGACAGACGGTGTGCGTTTTGTTTTCTGTCTCACCGAAATTACAGAGACAGTACTAAGAATGAGAAGGATCATATAACTAAATAGCAAAACACAATCCAATTACAAAATGGGCAGAAACTGAATAGACATTTTTGCAAAGAAGACAAACAGATGGCTACAGGAACATGAAAAGGTGCTCAATATCACTAATCCATGGGGAAATACAAATAAAAACCAAAATGCAGTATCACCTCACACCTGTTAGAATGGCTATTATCAAAACGACAAGCAATCACAGTGTTGGTGAGAAGAGAAAAACCCCAAACCCTGGTGCCTTGTTCGTAGAAGTGTATACTGACGTGGCCACTATGGAAAGAATAATTTAGAGCTGCTTTAAACATACCATTTCTTGACTGTACATGCCTAATAGGATAATATTCTAAGGATATAAAAAACACCAAGAATCAAACTGCATTCAACAGCGTTACCTTAGTAATAATACCGGCACCGTTATTTATTTTCTGGCTGTCTCCTATGAAAAAGCCTAGAACCAGCGACAACTCATTACCAATATCCCTAGCACCTAGAGTATGGTCTCTAAGTAACATTTCCCATCTTCATGGGTAGCTAATTCAGGTCTAGGGCAGGAAATATGCAAGATGAACCTGAATTTTTCTCTCATGTATGAACAAAGGGAAACTGTTAAAGGCTACTAAGTTTATGTCAAGAGGAAACAGGAACCTACGTAATGGGGTTCTCACTGGCCAAAGACAGAACTAGAGTCAGAAAGTTCCTCATTTGTCATCCAGAAGTTGGGAGACACTAAACTCGTTACTCTGAACTGATAACAGTGGAAACCAAGCAAATATTTATCCCGTTTTTCCAATTCATATTGGTAATTAAGTAATTTATGACATAGTGGTATTGGTTGCACAAAGAATAAACATGCTAAAAACCACGTAAGTGCACACTTAAAAATGGTGAATGTTTTTTCCCCGCTTTTTAGGGCCGCACATGTGCCATATGGAAGTTCCCAGGTTGAAGGTCCAATCAGAGCTGTAGGTGCCGGCCTACGTCACAGCCAGAGGAATGCAGGATCCGAGCCACGTCTGAGACCTACGCCACAGCTCACGGCAATACCATATCCCTGACCCACTGAGCGAAGCTAGGGAAAGAACCCAAATCCTCATGGATACTAGTCAGATTCATTTCCACTGAGCCACAACGGGAACTCCCCCCAAAATGGTGAATTTTATGTTAGGTTACTTATATCTCAAAAAATGTCAAGGATCACTCTTCACTGAAACCAGACAACCAGACATTGCATTAGGACAACTAATAAAATAAAATTAACATGCACGACTAGATTAAGGAGACTGGATTAAGATGGTAGAATAGAAGGACTGGAGCTCAACTTCTCTCCCAAAAAACAACAAAACTACAACCAAATGCCGAGCAGCCTTAAATCAAATGGACTGTAAACTTCCAAAAAAGATATTCTACTCCAGAAGACAAAGATGAGACCACATCAAGAGGTAGGAGTGGCGATTACGTGATAGAAGCAACCCCATACCTCCCGGGTGGGAAGCCCCACAGACTGGAAAGTAACTGCATCACAGAGACTCAGCTACATGACTGAGTTCTGAGCCCCACGTCAAAACCCCACACCTGGGGATTGGGCAGAGGGAGAAAGAGCCCCTGGAGCATCTGGCATTGAAGGCCAGCGGGGCTTGTGTGCAGGAGCTCCACAGGACTGAGGGAAACAGAGACCCCATTCTTGAAAGGCACACACAGACTTTCAGGTGCACTGGGTCCCAGGGCAAAGCAGTCTCCAAAGGAATCTGAGTGGAGCCTGATTGCACTTCTTGGAGGATCTCCTGGGAAAACAGGGGTGACTGTGGCTTGTTGTGGGGGAAGGGCATTGGAGGTGAAGCTCTCAGTCTGCATTTCTCTGGAGGTGGCTATTTCTGGGAAAATCTGGTCCCTCCCATCAGCGCTGAGAAGCCCCAGGCCAAACAATAATCCAGGTAGGATCACAGCCTCACCCATCAGTAAACAGGCTGCCTAAAGACCCCTCAGGCACACAGCCAGCCTCTAATCTCACCCAGAGACAAAGCCCCATCCATCAGAGGGAGAGGAATCAACCCCACCTGCCAGTGAGCAGGCATCAGTCCCTCCCATCAGGAAGCCTACAGCAAGCCCCCTCCATACCAACTTTAGCTACAGGAGAGGCAAACACCAGAACTAAGAGAGGCTACAACTCTATTGTCGGCTAAAAGGTCACCACACCAAAAACCTATAAAAATGAACTGACAGAAAATTATAACTCAGATAAGGGAGCAAGAGAAAAGCCCAGAAAAACAGCCAGTGATGAGGAGATTATCAGCCTCCCAGAAAGAGACTTTAGACTGCTGATGCTGAAGATGA